>OZ035881.1:38921707-40121707 GCA_964034835.1 Muscina levida | reverse complement strand
ATGCCCACCAAACGTGGCTGTAGGAGCTTAAAAACTTTACATGTTAACATACTCGAATCGTGCTGGCTATCCTAAAAGCTGCAAAGACATCATTCTTGGGGGATGGCACTGACAAAAATTCAACACCGATTTTTACGACCATCCTACCATACATATTTATATATACTTTATTTCGTTGTTCAATTCATTGAAAAAGGTTTCCATCAGTTCATATAAAAATTAATTTATTACATAATTATCTGCTGTAAATTCTATGAACCATAACTATTTCTTTTCTTTGCGTGAGTGGCGTGAGTAGCGTGATTCACAGCTTATTTTCAATACTTAACTCTGACTTTCTGGGGAATGGGACTTTGCTCAGAGGTGGAAAGTTACTGATTGTTACTCACTTGGGAGTGACCAGAATCGATTCCTTTGTGGCACTGTCCAAGCAGCTAACTACTTCCGGTCTTAGACCAAGTATTCCCTGGGCAATGACTTCAAAGCAACCGCTTAGAAGTTAGCTAAAGTTAGAAGGCATTACAACCATGTATCCTGAATGGTCAAAGAGACGTCTCAGGAAAGTAGGCTTGAACCGCTGAAGCATGGTTGCATCGTGGGATTGGACGTGCAGATAGCAGCCGTATTACCAATCTAGGAGACGAGGGTTAGCAACCCACATCTTCCGAAAACTAAATTGCGAAAATCCATAGCGTCTGTTCCATATTGGGCGGCTTCCTGGTCAGCGTCTGCCTCAGAATGAGCGGCTGAAATGTTTCCTGGCAGTAGGAATAAAATGCAGAACCTGGTGGGCTGGGCTTGCCACCCGCCACCAGTATAATGGCAGTGAATAAAATGAGAAATAAGAGAAAAAGAAACCCCCAAAATGTTGACGACCACCGCAAACGTTTTAAGGACCATGACTTGAGAATATGCACTTGGAATGTTAGAACTCTTTACCGACCAGGTGCCTCTATTCAACTGGCGGATGTCCTCGAAGAGTATAAGGCTGACATTACTGCTATACAGGAAATTCGGTGGACTGGATATGGATGCTCGCGGATGAGGATGTGTGACGTGTACTACAGCTGCCACGCGGAAAAGCATGAGTTTGGTTGTGGATTTGTGGTCGGCAAGAGACTACGACACCTGGTCTCTAGGTTCACTCCTGTCAGTGAACGAATCGCCACCATAAGACTAAAGGCAAAATATTTCTACATCACGCTGATATGTGCTCATGCTCCGACGGAGGAGAAAAGTGACGAGGTCAAAGACGAATTCTACGCCCAACTTGAAGAAACATATGACCGTAGCCCGGGCCATGATGTTAAAATCGTGCTGGGAGATTTTAATGCTAAAATAGGCCGGGAGAATGTTTTTAGCCCAACAGTCGGAAAATTTAGTCTGCATACTGACACATCGCCAAACGGAATCAGACTGATTGATTTCTCTGCAGCAAGGAACATGGTAATTAGCAGCACACGATTTGATCACAAAAACATTCACAAAGCAACGTGGATATCTCCCGATCAAGTAACGAGAAACCAAATTGATCACGTGGTAATCGATGGAAGGCACGCGTCAAGTGTCTTAGACGTACGAGTGATCAGAGGTGCGAACATCAACTCGGATCACCACCTCACTGCAGTGAAGGTGCGTACTAGGCTAAGCAGAGCGAAAACCCTGCGTAACCAGGCACAGAGAAAGCTGGACATCGCTAAACTGCAGACCGCGGAGATAGCCAACGCCTATTCTGACCAACTCACTCAACTACTTCTTGATGCTCCAACTCCCGAAAATACTAGCGCGCAATGGCAACATATTGCCCACTCGATGGAAAGGACTGCGCGGTCCGTACTAGGGTATGTGAAGCCCTTTAACGATAATGCCTGGTACGATGACCAATGCCGCGATGCCACCCGGGAACAAGATGCTGCATACAGGGCCAAACTGCAGCCAATGGCAACGCGAGCTGTTCATGAAAAGTATAGGGAGAAGAGGCGGGAGGCGACTCGACTCTTCAGGCGAAAAAAACGAGAGCTTAAGGAGCGGAATAATGTGTGTATTGAAGATTACAGGAACAGAGGTGAAGCCCGAAAATTCTATCAGAAGATAAAAGGGAAGGTACTTGGAACAGGTCTTCCCTCCTGTAAAGACAAGGATGGTCATCTCGTTACTGACTCCGAGAGCGTACTGAGAATATATAAAGATCACTTCTGCAGCCTATTGATGTGTGAAAACTCGGCTGATGAAGACTGTTCACCAATCCGAGATGATAACATCGAGTGTCCACCTCCGAGCCAAGCTGAGATAACAACTGCCATATCCCGCCTAAAGAACAACAAGGCCGCTGGGGCTGATGGTCTTCCAGCTGAGTTGTTTAAGGCGGGTGGAGATGAGCTTCTTTTAAGCATGCAACAGCTCATAGAGAACATTTGGCTTCAGGAGAGCATGCCAGAGGATTGGAATCTCAGTGTGCTATGTCCAATCTACAAAAAAGGTGACCGTAGTGAGTGTAAAAACTATCGTGGAATTAGCCTCTTACCCATTGCGTATAAGGTCCTGTCTAGCATACTGTGTGAACGTCTAAAGCCAATTGTGGAAAACCTGATTGGACCTTATCAGTGCGGCTTTAGACCAGGCAAATCCACGACGGATCAGATATTTACACTACGGCAGATTCTTGAGAAAACCCATGAGAAGCAAATCGACACTTACCACCTCTTTGTCGATTACAAAGCTGCCTTCGATAGTCCCATCAGGCATCGACTATACGAAGCCATGTCTGAGTTCGGTATTCCTGCGAAGATAATTCGTCTCTGCCGGTGTACCCTTACGAATACCAAATCCTCTGTTCGGATTGGCAAGGATCTATCTGCACCATTCGATACGACGAGGTCTTAGACAGGGTGACGGTTTGTCATGTATGCTGTTCAACATAGTGATGGAGAAGGTGTTAAGGAAAGCATCGGTTAACATGTCTGGCACCATATTTAATAAGAGCCACATGCTGCTCGCATATGCCGATGATATCGACATTATCGGTCGAACTATGCGAGAGGTAACAGCTGTTTTCACATCAGTTGAAAAGGAGTCAGCGAAAATGGGTTTGGCAGTGAATGAGGACAAGACGAAGTTAATGGTATCATCGAACAAAGTGTCCACCCGTTGGGGACGCAGCGTGAACGTTGAAAACTATTGCTTTGAGGTAGTGGATGAATTTATCTACCTTGGATCCGCCATGAACAAGAACAACAGTGTCAGCCTCGAAATAAAACGGAGAATAGTGCTTGCTAATAGGTGTTTCTTTGGACTACGCGAGCACTTTATAAACACCACCCTATCTCGAACTACCAAAGTCCAGCTGTACCAGGTACTAATTTTACCGGTCCTGTTGTACGCCTCTGAATCTTGGGTGCTTACACAGGCAGATGCAGCTCATCTGGCGGTGTTTGAGAGAAAAATACTCCGCAAAATATATGGACCCATTTGCGTAAACGGCGAGTTTAGGATTCGGATGAACCATGAGCTGTACGAGTTATACCACGACATTGATGTCGTCAAGCGGATCAAAGTGCAACGATTACGCTGGCTAGGTCATGTCGTGAGAGTGGATGAGGAAACTCCAGCACGAAAGGTATTCTATCAAGACCTCGAAGGACGGCGCAAAAGAGGGAGACCGCGACTACGTTGGAAGGACCAGGTGGAGGAATCACTGACGCTGCTTGGTAGGACTGACTTGAGACGGTGCGCACAAGATCGAAGCGAATGGAAATCTTTGATCATTTCGGCCTCTGACTTAGGCACTAAGATATAAATATATATATGTGTCAAGTTGTTTTAAAGGCTAATAATAATAATAATAACTCTGACTTTCTACCTATAAACCAATTCATTTTTCTTAGTTTCAGCTGGAGTTCTTTACTTTTGATTTTAACATGCTCGCTCCAACGAAGTTTAGCGTCTAGTGTCATACCAAGATATTTAGCAGTATTTGCATAAGTCACTTGATGATTATTTATTAATATTCTTAGATGTTGAAGGCTTTTATTTGTAAAATTTATGTGCGTGGATTTTTAACTATTTAATTTAATATGCCATTTAGTTGTCCATTCAAGGACTGCGTTTAGAGCAGCTTGTAACTTTTGGTTTGCAGCTTCCTCCGTCGATTCTACTGACAGTATTGCCGTATCATCAGCAAAGGTTGCTATTAAAGTACCAGATGTTGCTGGTATATCGCTAGTATACAGAACATAGAGTAATGGACCCAATATACTCCCTTGAGGCACCCCAGACTGAATTTTATTCAGTTCAAAGAATTCATCATCAACTTTCACGCGAAACAATCTATTTTCCAGATATGATGATAGTAAAGTGCAAAGCTTTTTTGGTAATAGGGTGTGTAACTTTTTAACCAAGCTAGCATGGCAAATTTTGTCGAATGCCTGCGATACATCTAAAAACAACGCTGAGCAGACCATCTTTTCCTCAAGGGCATTTTCAATTGTATTTACGATACGATGGACCTGATCAATGGTAGAATGTGCGTTTCGAAAACCAAATTGATGCGACGGGATAATGTTATTTCGTTGTATTACTGGAGTGATTCTGGACAGAACTAGTTATTCGTACAGTTTGGAAATAATAGGTAGCAGAGATATTGGCCTATATGATTTTACATGTGTCAGTACTAAATTTTGAGGGAAGCGTTGAAAATTTGAGCGAGTTTAATTATAAAGTTTATAGGTAATTGACTTAATACTTCCGCTGTAATTAAGTCAAATCCCGGGCTTTTCTTCGTTTTTAATTTATTAATATGATAAATGACTTCAGTCGTTGTTACTTCTGCCATATCCTCTTCGTTGTCATTAGGAAGAATATCTTCATCTTCATCATTTTCTGGAGCTTTTTGTTTATTCGTTTTTGCCCATTGACCATTAAAATCTCTGATAGGAGAGATATGTGTTGTAGGTCGTTTAATAAACTTGGTTGCCTTCCAGAGTGAATAGTCGGTATATTTGTCGTTATTTAGTCCTTTTAAATATCTAGACTTTGATTCGTTTCTAAACTTTTTTATTTCTGAACTTATTTTAGATGTATGTCTGTTAAGTTCCGTTTTATGGTTAGGAAATCTAGTTTGTTGCCATCTTTTATTAAGTTTTCGTTTCCTGGCAATCATGGTTATTATGTTTTTAGGATACGAATTTGAATATTGTCTTTTTAGAGGATTGGGTGTACTTTCCCATGCAGCCGTTTGTATTGTTTTAGTTATTAATTCAACTTCTTCTTCAAGTTGGTATATTGTAGTAGGCTCACAACTAGGTAATTCTTTGTTCGTCAGAATTGTTTTAAAATATTGCCAGTCGGTATGCTTATTTGTCAAAGTAAGTGGTACATTCTTCTCCACTGCATGTTCATGTAGAGTTAAAAAGACCGGTGAATGATCTGAGTTTAAATCGTAGCCACACGTAATTTCCAAGCATGGTGCCGATAATTTATTTGTGACGAAAAAGTCGATTATGTCCGGTGTTTTGTTTTGGTCTGTAGGCCAGTGGCATTATATTGTTCTTTCCCTTTTGGGTTGTTTAGCCTGGAGGCCCAGAACATATTTTTTGCATTAAATTCTCCGCCCATTATAAATCTGATCTTATGTCGCTGAATTAAGTTTTTGTACATATCGCATTTGATTTGATGTCGAGGTGGACTATATGCTGAAGTTATCTGTAGATCAGTCATCGGCAGCAACACAACCACAATATGAGTTTGTATTGGTGAGTTGTTTTCTTTGCTCTCTCACTGTAGTGAAGGAAACTGTTGTATAGTTTTTTTCATAACTATGAACAAAATTATAATATAATAATCTAGGAAATATTACTGTTGTGCGCGTGGCAATGCACATTAACAAATAAGAATTCATTTTTACCGAAAAAATTCATTTCTTTTATTGTCGTGCTAACAACAAGCGAGACTGATTGAGTTTGTTTGTTTTCGTTCAATACATGTGTGGCTCTCTCGCTCATGTTGCCCAAGTGCGCGCTCTCGCCGGTCGCTGCTGTAGATCATGTGTGTGTGCAGTGAGTATAATGGAAGTTGCCTGAAATTCTTGGGTACTTAATTTTTCTTCTTCGTAATGCTTTATGGACTTCTTGATAATAACAGCACTACCTCCTCTAGCAGTATTTTGTGGGTTTGGTGTGGTATAAATCATAATTATTAAATCTAATAAACTATTCTTTTGTGAAATGTGTTTCAGATATAAGACATACATCTACATTATTTTGCTCCAGAACTATTTGAAGTTCCTTTTGGTGCTTTGCTAGGCCATTTGCATTCCACAACATAATTTTAATCCTGAACTCTGTTAATGTGTGATTTGTTCAAGCTTCGTGAGACGATTTTCTATTGACTTCAGGAACTATTCTTGATTATTCAGTTTAACTGGAATTTCCTTCAATATTTCGCTTTCCTGCTGGCCTCTGACAACGGAAGAATAAGTATTTACCGAAGATGTAGTCCTTTGATGGGATAGATTCGAAGTTTCCATATATATTAGTGCAAAATAAAATAATGCGTTCCAAGTCGGAAAAAGTACACACGAACATATTTCAACATTTTTAAGGAACTGAATATAGAACGAAATGAGACAATCTGTAATGGAAAAAACGAATTCCATAAAAATTATTTAGTATGATACCTGAACGCAAACCTAGTTCTTCTTTAACAAAAAACTATCTAGAATCGTTTGTTTTTGGCGACGCACAGTGGTCGATTCCATTGGCCAAAAATAAAAAATCAAAGTCAGAAGTTTGTCACCAAGTGTGGCATCACTGTTTCTTATAAAAACAAGGTTTTAAAATTTGTAGTTGTTTTTGTTTTATTCCATCTGTACCCTTTAAGAACAGCTTCAAAAAAGAGAGCGATTAAACAGTTGGTTTTTGCAGTGTGGAAAAGTGGAAAATTAAGTACAACTTTAAATTAATTAAAACAAAAGAAAAAAAACTTCTGTCGAAATAAATCGAAATGAATATTGAATTACATGGTATTAACTATATTTTAAAAAATAACAATGTGTTAAGCTCTTGTAGATTTGTTATAAAATTAATATTTTTCCAGTTGCATTGTTAGTGTTCTTTCGTCCATATATGTAAATTTTAACTAGAGTTTTAGTTGTGTTCCCCCCTGAAGTCTCCAATGGGACTTTTTTTGGTTTATTAGTTAATATTTCAAGATTCTAAAATTGGTAATATCAGCTGCTCACTTTTGCTCGTCTTTGTGTTATCTCTCTCAGACCAAAGCGGCCTCGTTGTTTTTATGTCCAAATTTTATTAAAATCTGGTTTTGAATTGTGTGGTGTAGCCTTTTTGTGTGTGAAGTAATTAGCGCCATCTAGATGTGAGTGCGCACAACTCTGTGTATGACAATACAGCGGTTTGCGTGCAGTTGCCAATGATGTGTAGGGGAAATTTATAGGTTGACAGAGGGAATGGTTGGGCTGGTGGACTAGAGTTGGCTTGGGTAATTCCTTGCCCAAAATGGAGATGAGAGACCGTTTCAAGCCACCGAAAGAAGAACATCTTCAAGAAGAAAAAAAAGACAATTATTTTAATACACGTAAAAAACGAAAGTTGAACTTACAAAAGCCGGTAAACGATCAGTTAAAAAGTATTCGCGGCAACACAAAACAAAAGACTATTTGCGAGAGCAAACCAAAACTTAGAAAAAGCCGTTCTGAACTGAAATTTATATAAAGATATATTTATATGAAAAATTAACATTTACCAAAGACAATATTATAAATAATTGTGGCAAACAACATTATTGCCGTGGTGTGCAGCAGCTGTAGAGCCGTAACGAGAAGCCGAGGCGAGGTGCAGCAGTCCGAGTTGTCCAATATTTGGGGTCCACCAGCCGGATTTTCCCTCTGTGAGGAGTTTTAAGCCAGACAATCAGCCAGTCCTAGTCAGCGTCAGAAGCCATTACAACACCGCCAAGACCGGGGTGTTGCCCAGGTATTCTAGCCGTAAGGGGGTTTTATACGCGACCGTTACGAACTCTTAACTTACACTTTGCTTATCTGAAAATAAAAAGAAAACAAACATTAGTAAATTTTTAAACAAACGGTTCGCTAGGGTGGGCAAAACTCTTACCAGATAACATTTTAAATCCTCCAGTGATTATTTAAAAGGAGAAAACCAACGATTAGGGGTTGAGCGCTCAAAATCAGAATCGTTAGGGTATAGTAGAACACGGGAAAGTGCCCGGAAGAGTTGTTTTGGCCATCTCGAAAGAACTGAGCAAAATGAAAATAATTTAAAGATAAAAAAGGAAATCTTTTTATTTTTATGATAAAAAATTACGACCTGATACTTACTAAAACTTATACGTAACCCCCTAAAGCGCGAATCGAGCCGGCGACAAGATGGCGGCCCGTAATGTTGGAAATATAGCGTACCCGGAATAAAATCACATTGTCATGAGATTTTAATTTATGCTCAATAAAGCAGCATTTTTATAATGTTTTTGGCGAAAATAATTATGTTTGATATGGAGGGCTAAAGGTTATAGGGTAACAGGTAAGTGATCTCCGACAGCAGCTGAAGAGGGAAATTGTGTTTTGGGGTATCCTAAAATATGATGGCGACAGGATACCATGGTCGGGGTGGGATTCGCCAGAGGCTTTTAAAAGGTTGTAAGCCAGGCCTCATAAACCAAAACAACCAAGGTTTGTTGTTTCCGCAGTGTTGTCCTTTTTTCAGTGTTTTGTGTGATCAGTGTTTGTTTATTGTCCCCCATAAGCTGACTGATAATTTTTTGTCAGCTGTCAAAGAGAGGAGACGGACAAGAACCGCGCCCGAACCCCTGAACTCTAGCCGGAGCCAACGCCAGCAGTCAGCGCCGTCCGTCCTTCTCTCTATTAAATGACAGTTGGTGTCCCAAAGGGGCACGCGACAAAATGGCGCCCAACGTGGGGCCCGAGAAATCGGGTTCCAGGATCCAATAACGAATTTTGCTGCTGATTTCTCCATATTCTAATTCGGGTGCCTCGTAAGTCCGGTACGCATGTTTTGGATTAAGGCCGGCGTAGTGTTGCGACGAGTTTTTCGATGCGGAACTTGGAGAAAGTTAGCAGCAGGAGAGTAGGCGAAATTTTACTGAGGTCTGGAGTAAGTCACGTCTCATAGTATCTTTGAGAAGCTTGGACGTTTGCGACTCTAGACCAAAGCAGAGCTGAGCCTGCGTTCATTTGTAATATTTTAGTTTCCATAGTCCAAATTGTGTCAGTTCATTTTTCGTCTCGGAGTTTGTAGTGGTCAGTCACTGCTTTATTTGTTTTTGTTGGCAGGAAGCAGTTGCGATTGACAATAATCCCCGGGATAGCTGCCACAATACCTGTTTATTTCATTTGTCTGGTCACATCATAATCTGAAAAAGAGAGAATATGAAATCATTATATGTTAAATAAGGAAACAATGAATGTGTTGGTGTTTTGGTTTATTTTTTTTGTATATTTACCTCTTCAGCTTAAATCGGGATCACGAGCCTTAACCTGCTTCTATAAAAACAGTTATTTATCTGCGGTTGTTATTTTTCCTGCGGAGAAAAATTAATTAGTGTCGATTCTGAGTAATTGATAAGTTACATATACTTACATTGAATCATTTTTTTTTATTCAGGATACCTTTTTTTGAAAGATTGCGTTTTTTTTTTGAATTTTCAGCACAATTTTTTTCTTTTGTTATTTAACGTTAATTTTGTTATATAGTATACTTTTTGGAAAATATAGGGTTTTTCTGGAATTTTCATTACATTTTTTTATTTTTTGTAATATAGGTATAATTTTTTTTCTGGAATATTGGATTTTGTTTTTGAATTGCTACACAATATTACTTTTTTTTTGAAGTTTGTTATATGGTCATAATTTTGTTTTGAAAAAAAACACTGAATTTTTGGAATTTCGAAACAATACCGTATTTTAGTTTAGTTTTTATAGTTTTTATATCTTTATATTTACCTTTAAGAAACCGAAACCTCAATCGAATTAGAAGTTTTTAAAGTCTTTTAAATTTCTTTATTTTGGTTTATTTTATTTTTCTTATTTTTTAATACTTTGGTAGAAATTATCGGATTTTAAACATTTTTGTTTTGGGGGTATGTCACAAGCGAGCGAAATGGTAGGTTCAACAAGGCAAAACAATTACGAGGACAGAGCTTCAGTTCCTGGGTCTTCGTCGTCAGGTGTTGCTGGGGCGTCTAGTGCAAACAATTTGAATAACCCCATACTTACAACAAGTGCAAGCAATGCAGCCCCTACGAACACTATGTCTGCAGCCAGAATGGACGTAGCGAGAGGACCGACTGGGGCAAATATTGATGCTACAGCTATTAACGCCGAAGCAGTTATGGCCTCCGCCATGTTCGTAACATCGGCTGTCTCTAGTGAAGCGCCACAGGTAGACAATATGAGTGACGTCGACCTTTCCAGCCCGGAGACTCCAAATTTTGCGAGTGAAACAGCGAGGCAGCTTCAACAAGAAAGGAGAGAGGGGATGAATGCTAGAGTCACCAGAGAATTAAGTTCGACGCATGAAGTTATCAACTCAGTGATAGATTCGGCTATTAGTGTGGGACAACAAGACGTAGTACGAGTTCTAAGGGAAGAATTGAGACAGATGGTTCCGCGACTGGTCCAGGAGATGTTGTCGGGGTTAGTGGGGCCACAGAATGGGCAACAATATGCAGCGCCTGTATCTGCAAACTATGCTCCGCAAATGCCAATGCCTCCATTGCAGCCGAGACCAACTCTACATCAGCAGCAACCACTTTCGCAGCAAATATCACGACCACAGCAGCAGCCGCTGCCCCAGTCACAAACAGTTTTGCAGCAGCAGTACTTAACGTCGCAGCAACCCCTATCACAGCAGCAACAAATATCACAACAGGCAGGGCGGTTACATCAGCTTCAGCAGCAAATACTGCAGCAGGCGCAGACGATGGCACCACCACAATATGTACAGCAGCAGCAAGTATTGCCTCAAATTCCATACCAACCGCAACAAGTACCACCACAGCAACTTATACAAGCCCCCCAACAGCAAATGCAATCACAACCACCATCAAACAGGGTTTACCAGCAAGAACAAATAGTCCAGCAGCCACCACCATTGCAGCAAGCCGATAAGTGGTCAGAGGTCCAGTCCCGGACGGTCTCAAACATAGTCAGTGACAGCAATATAGGTCAGACGTGGTCTATGGGGCAACAACCACCGGAGGGTCAGAGATGTCAGCCGATGGAGCCGCCAGCGGTGACACAGGTGGTACATTCGCAGCCACCGCCGCCAGCACAGAACACACAGAGGCAGCAACAATATCCTCTAATGCAGCCACAATATCCGCAACAGCAGTACCCACAAGAGCAGCAACATTACCAGCGTTTTCCGCCCGAGACTCATCATCAAAAACCCTATCTACAGCAGCCACAGCAACCTTTAGGACAACCACCACAGCAGCATTGCAATCAGCACGGCTACCCTCCGCCTCCAATCCGCAGAGTCGATGTGGAAAAATGGGGTATTAGATTTGATGGGACCCCGAGAACAATGGGCGTAGAAGATTTTTTGTTTCGTGTAGAAGCTTTGAGGGCAGACTACCAAAACGAATGGGATGAAGTGATAATAAAACTGCATCACTTACTTGAGGGACCGGCATTAGACTGGTATTGGCTGCAGAGGAGACCACCAGGTATCGTTGGGTGGGTTAACTGGAAGGAGGCGATGTTGACTCGCTTTAGACGTTTTGAGAGCGATTTTGAAGTACAACGTCAGATGATGGATCGACGCCAAGGGTCCCATGAGTCAGTAGAGGATTTCTGCAACGCATTAATGAGGTTGAGGAACCAACAGCAACAGCAGATTAGCGAAGACGATCTGGTGGCCATGATGAAAAACAATTTGAAGCCACCCATTGCTTCGCTGGTGTTTCCAATACGCATCTTCGGTCTGAATCATTTTAGGCAGGAGTGCAAAAAGGCTGAGGCGCTGTTGGCCAGCCAGCGTCAATCTGCACCGGTTTACCGGCAACAATTGGCACCCAGAGTGCATGAACTAGAAGGGCCTCAAATACCAGTGGAAGAAGAAGTAGACGCTTTAACCCGGCCTGTGTATGTTTGCTGGGACTGTAAGGAGACGGGCCACGGTTTTAGAGATTGTCCAGCTCCAAGTGGACGAATCTTTTGTTTCCGATGTGGTTTTGAAGGGGTGCGTTCAAGACAATGCCCTAAGTGCGCGGAAAACCGTCAAGCGGACACGAGAAAGGGGGAACCGCGTCCAGCAACAAAGAACCCCCAGTAATATCTGCGTCGATTGACACTGAACTGAAGCCCGTCACAGTTAAAATTTTAGAAAATAATAATAAAAGCATTGTTGAAGTAAGTAAAAATCCAAAACTAAAAGAGATAAGACCTTGGCACGTACGAATGCACGAATATGAAGAAGTGAGATCGAGAATTTTTAGTGAAGGTAATAGCAAAACGCGTATAGAAAAAGCTAGGGATAGGTATGAGGTAAGGAAAGCGGCTAGAAAAGAAATTGCAGCCGCATCATTGTATGAAGGAGAAGATACACGAATGTACATGAAAATTAAGATTTCAGGACAGGAGGTTGAAGGTTTGCTTGATAGCGGGGCAACGGTAACGTGCCTCGGCAAAGGGTGTCTGGAATTAGTAGAGAAAGCAGGTGTACCAATTCACGAGTATTCTGCGATTATTAAAACTGCTGATGGCACAGGTCATCCAATTATCGGGCGAATACGGGCCAAGATAAGATGTAACAAAATTGAACGCGAAATTGATTTTTACCTAATACCTACGCTGAATAGGGAATTATTTCTCGGCATTGACTTCATGCGAGCTTTTAAATTAATAGTTAATTTAGATTGTCTTACTCCTGATGAGGTGCCTTTAACCGATGAAGTCGATATCGAGGAAGAAAACCCTATCCAGCATAGCCTTAGCTCAGATGAGAAAACGCAACTTGAATCAGTTATCGCAGAGTTTCCTTCATTTGAAATTTACGGTTTAGGAAAAACAGAGGTCGAGATGCACGTCATTGATACAGCCGAGGCGGCGCCAGTAAAACAACGTCATTATCCAGTGTCACCGGCAGTACAGCAATTAATGTTCGCGGAGCTAGATAGGATGCTTAGCATGAAGGTTATTGAGCTTAGTCAAAGTCCCTGGAATAATCCAGTCACATTGGTCCGAAAAGGACCCAAAAACAGGCTGTGTCTTGATGCCAGAAAGCTCAATGCCCTGACGGTGAAAGACGCTTACCCTCTCCCAAACATAGAAGGGCTACTTAGTCGCCTTGGCGATACCCATTACATCTCAAGTGTGGACTTGAAAGATGCTTTCTGGCAAATCCCGCTTGAGTTAGAAAGTAGAGAAAAAACCGCCTTCACTGTACCAGGGAGACCTTTGTACCATTTCACGGTCATGCCCTTTGGGTTGTGCAATGCGGCCCAAAGGTTATGTCGTCTAATGGACAAAGTGATCCCCGCTCACCTACGGGAACGAGTGTTTGTGTATCTAGACGATTTGCTCGTAGTATCGCCAGATTTTTCGACACACATATCCTTACTTAGGCAGGTCGCGCACGCCCTCGCAGAGGCAAAATTAACTATAAACGTGGCAAAGTCAAAATTCTGCTTCCGAGAGTTGCGTTATCTTGGGTATATTGTCGGCGGAGGAAAACTAAAGACTGACCCCGAGAAAGTGTCTGCGATATTGGATTTTGATTACCCGAAAAATCCGAAACAAGTACGAAGGTTCATGGGCATGACTGAGTGGTATAGACGATTTGTGGCCGACTACGCCACTATAGCCACTCCAGTGTTTGAAACCTTAAAGAAGTCCAAGAAGTTTGAGTTTGGCGAGAAGTCGAAAGCAGCATTTGACCAGCTAAAAAGCGCCCTAACTAGTAGTCCCGTACTCAGGCATCCAGATTTCGCAAAGCGTTTTTATGTTCAGTGTGATGCGTCCGACGTCGGTATTGGAGGGGTGTTATTTCAGAAAGACGAAGTTGAAGGAGAGCACCCAATCGCGTTCTTTTCTCAGAAGCTGACCAGCGCGCAGAAAAACTATTCCGTCACCGAGAGAGAGTGCCTAGCCGTTGTCATGTCCATAAAAAAGTTTCGCCCTTACATTGAGTTGATGCCATTCACGGTCATCACCGATCACTCTTCGCTCAAATGGTTGATGTCCAATAAAGAATTAAGTGGAAGACTGGCAAGATGGAGTTTGCTGCTACAGGGTCACGCGTTCGAAATCGAGCACAGAAAAGGAAGCCAGAATGTAGTGCCTGATACCTTGTCCCGGTATAATCTGGAGTCCATCGTCTTGGAAGCTGGAGGATGGGTAGATTTGCAGTCGGAGGCATTCAAAGACGAAGAATACTTGGATAGAGTGAAAGTGGTCGAAGAAAACAAAGAAAACCTGCCCGATTTAATTGTAAAAGACGGATTCTTGTATAAACGAACTATTCCTGTCACAGTTGATATGCCGTGTGAGGACTTTGTCTGGAAGCTATGGGTACCATCAAGTTTAACGAGAGGAGCGATAGAAAAAGCACATAATTGCACGACGTCCGCACACGGAGGTTTTCATAAAACTCTTCGCAAGCTGAGAGAGTTATATTACTGGCCAAACATGAGCTCAGAAGTAAGAACCTATGTAAAAGATTGCTCATTGTGCAAAGAGTCCAAGCCAAATTATCAAAATATGCAGCAACCGATTGGTCCAGAATTCCAAATAGACCGGCCGTTTCAGAAGGTGTATATAGATTTCCTGGGTCCATATGTTCGCTCCAAATCCGGTAACGCCTACATTTTCATAGTCCTAGACCACCTTACGAAATATGTGCTGCTGAAACCCATGTCGAAAGCTAATGCGAAAAAAGTTATAAAGTTCCTCACAGAAGATGTGTTCCATAAGTTTGGTGTTCCCGAGTATCTCCTTTCGGATAATGGGAAGCAGTTTACAGGAAAAGAATTTGAGGAATGCATGGAAGCCTTCGGAATCACACACATGAAGACTGGATTATACTCGCCGCAGGCGAATGCCTCCGAAAGGGTCAACCAATCCATATTGGCTGCGATCCGATCGTACCTAAAAGAAGACCAACGCGAGTGGGACCAAAACCTATCAGCTATCGAATGTGCTTTACGTTCGTCGGTACACACCTCCATAGGCATGACTCCATATTTTGCACTATTTGGAAATAATATGATAGTGCATGGCAGTGTCTACAAGCTAGCACGACAGCTGAAATTACTTAAAGATCCCGAGTTGAACATTATACCTAAGTCGACGCAACTTGAGCAGATTCGCGAGAAAATTCGAAAAAATATTTCAAAAAGTTATGAAGAGCGAGCGCAAAAATACAATACGCGAACGCGAGTGGTAAGATTTACTCCGGGTCAAGAAGTCTACCGACGCAATTTCGGTTTAAGCGACTTCGGAAAAAATATAAACGCGAAGTTAAATAAAAAGTTCTTAAAATGCAGAATTCTCCGTTGCGTAGGTAAATGTTTGTATGAATTAGAGGATTTGAAGGGAAAACGTATTGGTATCTATCACGCAAAAGATTTAAAGCAATAAATCATCGCAATTTTTTTGTCGTGCCGATAAATTTTTAATTTTTTTTATTTTTTTTTAATTTTTATATTTGCTTTTGTATTCCCTGCCATCTGCATGTTTTCGTCCATTTTATGGATGGGGCATGTGGAATGGTTGCGGACAATATTTAAAAGGCACATTTGCGTTTTTATTTTTTTTTTTCAATAAGTCCCTGAACGGGCTCTTTCCTTTTTTTTTTTCTAAATTTTTGGTCTTTAACGTCCATGGGACGAGTCAGATTTATTTTGGCTAGAGTCTTACATTTAACGTCCATGGGACGAGCCACTTTTACTTTGACTAGAGTAACATATTTAGCGTCCAAGGGACAAGTCAAATTATTTTTTTTGTTGACTTAGTTCACTTAATTAGTTTATTGGTCACAAAAAAAAAAAAATATGCCGAGCTGATCATTTATAGCTCAAGGCGGTTACAAAAGTAAAAAAAAAAACGTGTAATAAAGAAAACGAGAAGAACACGATTACTTGGTAAAAAGTTTTATCCCTTTTCGGGCGAAGTTTGCTTAGTGTTATATTCTTTATATTAAAACCTTCGAATAATTGGATTTGGCTCGTGACTTAACAATGAAGAAATATTTAAAAAGAAAAAGTTTGGCAACAAGGTTTTAAAAGCACACAGTGCTAACGAGCTTAGTACCAGCATTTGGTTAGAAGCAAATCAGAAGAAAAAAATTAGCAAGTTTTTAGCACTAGGCTATTTTGCTCAAAAAGACAACTTAATGTGGTAGTAAGTTTTTGTTAGCCCAGTTAAGCTATAACTGGCCACGTTTTCGGGATTCAATAACATTTACTGGCTGAAAGTTGACCATATACATTTAGAGGTGACGATTTCCAGAGTGGCGAAGCTAGAGTACAACTCAGAAATGCTTTTTTTTAATCTTGACTCAAGTAGATGCATGATTGAACGTTACATGTGAGAACATATTGTAACGGGTTGCGACCCACGTGCCTCCCTTCGTAAACTCCCTGGGCGATGAGGCATTAAGGGCCTTGGGTGGTTAGTCACATGTTTGGGTGGTCACGGGTTGATTTTTGGGCAATATATGTCAAGATTATAAAAGGTATCAATGGACCAAAGCACGAAGTGCCAAGGCCCGCGAGTTGTATCCAGCTGCGATATCTCTGAAAACCAGCGCCACTAAAATGTAGTATGGGTAACAATCAAACCAGAAATGCCGTGTTTCCTTAGTATAGGCAAAGCGAATAGCGGATCTGGATTTTATTTATTTAGTTTTTAATATGAATGCTGGTTTATAAAATTTTTTTTTTTTTATTGCGAAGCGATTCGACCGCGAAGATTTGTTTTAGGCAACGCTTAGATATGTGTGTAAGAAGAAAAAGAAACACACTAATGCCCAAAATGGTTTTGGGAAGATAGCACAAACTTGCAATAAAATATCAACCGCGATAGGAAATCTAGTTAACTAAGTTATACGGTTTCAGTTTAAAACAATCCACAGAAGGTTTAACAAAAGTTTATATTGCATTTGCTTGTAAAATGCACGTTATCCATATATTGTGCAAAAGTTTCGGAGCAAGAAATAAAATTGATAGTACATTTTGTACTTCTTGGTTATGTCGTAGCCCATATATATATATTTATACCCTTCACCATGCGCATGAACGGAGTGAAGGGTATATTCATTTTGTACTTCCATTTGTAACGCCCATAAGGAGGCGAGGTAGGTATAACAATATATATATATAAATGATCAGCATCGAAATCTGAGTCGATTTAAGGGTGACCGTCTGTCCGTCTGTCTGTCCCCGCGATTACAGCCGCAGTTTATGTTATATCGAGCTGAAATTTGGAATGCAAGCTTCTATCATCAAAGCGGAGGTTAAGTTCTAAGATGAGCCCGATCGGTCAAAAACTACTCCCACCTTCCATACAAACTCCCCCTTTTTGTGGTCTATCCCTGCGGTTACAGCCATAGTTTAAGGGGAATCAAGCTGAAATTTTGTATGCAAGCTTCCCAACACTAGGCGGAGGTTGAGTTCTAAGATGAGCCCGATCGGTCAAAAACTGCTCCCACCTCCCATACAAACTCCCCCTTTTTTGGGTATATCCCTGCGGTTACAGCTGTAGTTTAAGGGCAGTCAAGCTGAAATTTTGTATGCAAGCTTCCCTACACTAAGCGTAGGCTGAGTAGTAAGATGAGACCGATCGGTCAAAAACTGCTCCCACCTCCCATACAAACTCCCCTTTTTTGGGTCTATCCCTGCGGTTACAGCTGTTGTTTAAGGGCAATCAAGCTGAAATTTTGTATGTCAGCTTCCCTACACTAAGCGGAGGTTGAGTAGTAAGACGAGCCTGATCGGTCAAAAACTACTCCCACCTCCAATACAAAATCCCTCTTTTTGGGGGTATCCGTATGTCAGTCCCCGCGAGTACAGCAGTAATTTAAGAGCAATCAAGCTGAAATATTGTTCGCAAGCTTTGCTGCTCTCAATCGAGGTTGAGTTCTAAGATGAGCCGGATCGGTCAAAAACTACTCCCACCTCCCATACAAACTCCCCCTTTTTGGGGTCTATCCCTGCGGTTACAGCCGTAGTTTAAGGGGAATCAAGCTGAAATTTTGTATGCAAGCTTCCTAACACTAGGCTGAGGTTGAGTTCTAAGATGAGCCCGATCGGTCAAAAACTGCTCCCACCTCCCATACAAACTCCCCCTTTTTGTATGTCAGTCCCCGCGATTACAGTAGTAATTTAAGAGCAATCAAGCTGAAATATTGTATGAAAGCTTTTCTGATCTAAGCGGAGGTTAAGAATTAAAATGAGACCGATTGGTCAAAAACTACTCTCACCTGCCATACAAACTCCCCCTTTTGTGGGTTTGTCCCTGCGATTGCAGCTGTATTTTAAGAGGTATGTAGCTGACATTTTGTACGCAAGATTCAATATCTAAGTATAGGCTACTTTCTAAGATAAGCAATGTTGGTCAAAAACTACTCCCACCTTCCATCAAACTACCTTTTTTGGGGTGTCCGCGTAACTGCCCCCGCGTTTATAGCCGTAGGTTAGGAAATATTGGGCTGACATTTTATTTGCAAGCTTTAATCCTATAATAGGAGCTTACCTTGTAAGATGAGCAATATCGGACGAATACTTCTCCCACCTTCCATACAAACTTCCCCTTTTTGGGGGTGTCCGTCTGTATGTCCCTACAATTTATGAGCTTTCGGGCTGAAATTTGGTATGTAAGCTTCTGTCCAGAAGCAGAGGTTAAGTTCTAAGATAAGCATGATCGGATTTAAACTACCCCCACATCCCACACAACTTCCCATATTTGGGGAGTTACAAAATTCATAAAAATAAGCTCCAACTCACCAACTCATAAACTTATCGGTAAATCGAATACAATCTATACAAAATTACTGACAAAATGGATGTGTGAAGCTAAAAGTAACGTCCACTTCTCACCAACTTCCCTGTTTTGTGGTACAAAGTTTAATAAAATATAGTTGTAGTGCAAATAACCAGTTTTACCACCGTTTATACAAATGGTGAAGGGTATCTGAGCTTCGGCATAGCCGAAGATAACCGCCTTACTAGTTTGTTTTGTTTTTGGGACAGATAGGTGGTAAAATGGGTTATAATATAAAATGTAATTGATAAAGAGTACTTTATTAATTTAATATTTCCTCCAAAAGCACGCCCGATCAGGTAAACACTCAAAACCGTTACTGTTTGAGTTAGATTTACCGTTTTGTATTCATAAAATACGATATCATTTTCAAAGAGTGCTTGATTAATATCAAATTTACTCTAAACTCACGCCCGATCGTGTAAGCACTCAAACTCATTATGGTTTGAGGTAGATTTAACTTTTCGTATTTTTTTGTTGTCGCACGTAAATGTTAAATAATTTCTTATTACATGACAGACAATATGGAGCACAGAGATTGTTCTGATTCTGCCAACTAGGTTTTAATTAAAAAGTGTGAGAAAAGTAAAATAACCGGATTCTATTGACTCAAACGATTGGTAAAAGAATCGCTCTTAAGCGCCCCATACACAAGTACGGTTGCAGTTCACGCCGATGTACCGCTGAGGTACAATCATACATGAACACGTTTTGGCACAAACGTATCGGTCATTAATTTTAATTTCGATTTAGTAATATTTTTTTTTACTATATTCTATTGAATATAAGTTCCGTGGTGCCGGCAACCGGCTTAAACTATAAAAAATTTTTTTTTTCTTCTTCGATGGGGTTTTTTTTTATTTCCGGTGTTATAGTACACAGAACATATTTCAAAGTCTGTTGACAACACTGTTGTAAAACAATTTTCAAAAATGTCTCATACACACCTATACAAAGGACAAACAAAGTTCATCCGGTTGATAGGTGTACATTTTGAAATCAAAACGGTTATAATTCTATAATGTCGTCATGTTAATGTTCGTTTTAAAATCACTGTTACTGTCCATGTCCCAATGAAAAGAAAAAAAAAAGTTGGTGCAGACTTACCCCAGATCCAGCTGTGGAAGGCAAATGTAGGGCCGTTGCAGGAACCGATCGATGGTTAAAGCTATAGGAAAGTCGGAAGTAATTAGTATTTTGAAAAAAAAGAGGAAAGATTATAATTTAATACTTACTTTTTAAATCCAGTACCTAAGCCGGGGACGTTAGGCCAGTCTCCCCTGCTAAACCTCCGATGTCGGTCCTGAAACGAAAGAAAAATACAAAGTAATTAGTATTTTGAAAAAGGAAAATAATATCATTTGCTACCTACGTTTCAAATCCAGTACCTTAGCCGGGGACGTTAGGCCAGTCTCCCCTGCTAAACCTCCGAGGTCAGTCCTGAAACGAAAGAAAAATATAAACAAATTAATTAGTAATTGGAAAAAAAAGAATATAATTTAATACTTACGTTTCAAATCCAGTACCTAAGCCGGGGACGTTAGGCCAGTCTCCCCTGCTAAACCTCCGATGTCAGTCCTGAAACAAAAGAAAAATACAAACAAAAATAATTAGAATAGTTGTTATAGTTTAGGTTTAAGATTGTTAGTAGTTCTTGGTGTTTACTGTAATGAATTGCCGAATCTGAAACACCGGAATTAAGTTTAGTTTTTATTCTCGTTTTTATTTTATGTTAGTAAGTTTTTTTTGGTGAAGGGTTTTTTTTTTAGTTTAGAATTAGTTTTTCTTAGTTTTTAGTTTCCACAATTTTTTTCAATATTCACAACACATAAAAAAAAAAATTTTAAACTTTTCTTCAAAAAAATGCAGTGTTTTTTTATTTAGGTTTAGTTTTTATTAGTTTTTTCGTTTCCACAATTTTTTTTTCATTTTCACAATATAAACAAAAAAAAAAAAAAAAAAAAAATTTCGCACACATTTTTTTCACTATAAAAAAAAAAAAAAAAATTCTTCACAATTTTTACACAAAAAAAAACAATTTTTTTTCACAATCACAAGTTTTTGAATTTTTACACAATAAAAAAAAACAATTTTTTTCACAATCACAAGTTTTTGAATTTTTCACAAAAAAAAAAAAATTTTTTTCACAATAACAAGTTTTCGAATTTTTCACACAAAAAAAAAAAAAAAAAACAAAAAAAAAAAAAAAACCAATAAAATTTCACAGCAATTTTTTTCATAAAATTGTTCACAATCACAATATTTCCTTTTTTTTTCACACATTTTTCACAAAAAAAAAAAAAAAATAAAAAAAAAATTTCACAAACATTTTTTCATGAGCACGAAGGAAAAAAAAAATCGAATTTTAAACACACAAAATAATTTTTCGTAAAATTTTTTTTTTTCTCACAATTTTTATTTCACACCACACTAGTCACAAAAAAATAGCTAAACATTTTCCACAAAATAAAAAAATCCACTAGTTCAAAAAAATTTTCACAAAAATTTTTTTTTTAAAACAAAAATTTCCACACAAAAAAAAAAATTTCACAATCACAAGTTCTTGAATTCTTCACAAAAAAAAAAAATTCAATAAAATTTCAGTTCTTTACAAAAACTGTTCACAAACAAAAAAAATTTTTGTTTTTACACATTTTTCACAATAAAAAAAAACAAAAAATTTCACAAAAAAAAAAAATCACACAAAGAAAAAAATTTTTTCAAAAAAAAATATCACAAAAGATTTCAACAAAAAAACAATTAAAAGAGAATATCACACACACAAAAATAAATTCATCAAATTGTTCACAGTCAAAAGCTTTCAAATATTACATTCAACTAAAATTTTTATTTTTCACACAAAAAATTTTCAAAAAAAAAAATCACAAAATTTTTTTTTTTCACACAAAGAATTTCGCAAAATTTTTTTTTCTCTCACAAATATTTCAGATTTTTTTTTAAATTTTGTTCGTCACAACAATTTTTCACAAACAATTTGTCAATATTTTTTTTTACACAATCACTGAAAAAAAAAATTTTCGTTTTGTTTTTTTTACACACAAAAATATTTCACGATCAAAAAAAATTCCACAATTTTCCACAATTTTTCAAAAAAAAAAAACAAACAAAATTTTTTTCACACCAGAACACACAATTTTTTTTTTAATTTAATTTAAAAGTCTTTATTTATTTTACTCCGGTTCAGATTTAATTATATTGGTATTTTTTTATTTTTCGCACTTTTTTATTTTCGAGTTAAGTTATTTCTCACTTTATTTCCATTTTAAGTTTTGTAATTTTTTTTTCATTTCATTTTAATTTTTTTTCTTGGCATTTCACTTTTTCTCGCATTCCTTTTTTTTCCGTTTAATTTTAGAGTCAAAGTTTTTTTATTTCATTACTTTTCTTTCACTTCACATTTTTTTTTAGTTTTTCGTATTTCTGTTCACTTTTAATTTTCAGGGTCATTTTCATTTATCACTTTCTCACTTCACTGTATTTTTTTTTCTTCATTTTGCACAATTATTCATTAGACACTCACATTCCAAATTTACCGTAAGCCCTTGAAACTGGTGACCGGCTTCAATGGGCTTATTAACGCGCATTTACTTTTATATATGTTGAATGGGTTAGGAATCCCATTCAACGGCACATTCACACACACACACTAGTTTTTTTAGGATGCACAGCACTTTTTGTTCACTTTAATTGTTAAAATTTTTTTATTTAATTTGTATTTTTTTTTATTTTATTTATTATTTCACACACTTTTGTTATTAGTTAATTAATTATTATAAGAAAAAAAAACACTTTAAACTTACACTCTACTTACCATTGAAATTTTGCTCCTTCCTCCTTACGCTCGCGATCACTTTTAATGAATATCAGTTAGCAAAGTCGAAGCGTAATTTGACGGCGTTAGTGTATCGGCGGCGCGGAACATGTTCAGTGCAACAGAAAACAGGTGTTAGGGTAGTTGCCATATCAGTGTAGTGTAGGGTTACCTTGCCTATGGTAATAGTAAGGGGAAATAAGGCACTGAGAGAAATTTATGGTTAAAATCCCAAAAAGCTTTGCCCTCTCATCCTGCAACAAGGATGTAGGCAGGATGATCGGGTTTGTGGTGTAGCCTTTTTGTGTGTGAAGTAATTAGCGCCATCTAGATGTGAGTGCGCACAACTCTGTGTATGACAATACAGCGGTTTGCGTGCAGTTGTCAATGATGTGTAGGGGAAATTTATAGGTTGACAGAGGGAATGGTTGGGCTGGTGGACTAGAGTTGGCTTGGGTAATTCCTTGCCCAAAATGGAGATGAGAGACCGTTTCAAGCCACCGAAAGAAGAACATCTTCAAGAAGAAAAAAAAGACAATTATTTTAATACACGTAAAAAACGAAAGTTGAACTTACAAAAGCCGGTAAACGATCAGTTAAAAAGTATTCGCGGCAACACAAAACAAAAGACTATTTGCGAGAGCAAACCAAAACTTAGAAAAAGCCGTTCTGAACTGAAATTTATATAAAGATATATTTATATGAAAAATTAACATTTACCAAAGACAATATTATAAATAATTGTGGCAAACAACATTATTGCCGTGGTGTGCAGCAGCTGTAGAGCCGTAACGAGAAGCCGAGGCGAGGTGCAGCAGTCCGAGTTGTCCAATATTTGGGGTCCACCAGCCGGATTTTCCCTCTGTGAGGAGTTTTAAGCCAGACAATCAGCCAGTCCTAGTCAGCGTCAGAAGCCATTACAACACCGCCAAGACCGGGGTGTTGCCCAGGTATTCTAGCCGTAAGGGGGTTTTATACGCGACCGTTACGAACTCTTAACTTACACTTTGCTTATCTGAAAATAAAAAGAAAACAAACATTAGTAAATTTTTAAACAAACGGTTCGCTAGGGTGGGCAAAACTCTTACCAGATAACATTTTAAATCCTCCAGTGATTATTTAAAAGGAGAAAACCAACGATTAGGGGTTGAGCGCTCAAAATCAGAATCGTTAGGGTATAGTAGAACACGGGAAAGTGCCCGGAAGAGTTGTTTTGGCCATCTCGAAAGAACTGAGCAAAATGAAAATAATTTAAAGATAAAAAAGGAAATCTTTTTATTTTTATGATAAAAAATTACGACCTGATACTTACTAAAACTTATACGTAACCCCCTAAAGCGCGAATCGAGCCGGCGACAAGATGGCGGCCCGTAATGTTGGAAATATGGCGTACCCGGAATAAAATCACATTGTCATGAGATTTTAATTTATGCTCAATAAAGCAGCATTTTTATAATGTTTTTGGCGAAAATAATTATGTTTGATATGGAGGGCTAAAGGTTATAGGGTAACAGGTAAGTGATCTCCGACAGCAGCTGAAGAGGGAAATTGTGTTTTGGGGTATCCTAAAATAAGATGGCGACAGGATACCATGGTCGGGGTGGGATTCGCCAGAGGCTTTTAAAAGGTTGTAAGCCAGGCCTCATAAACCAAAACAACCAAGGTTTGTTGTTTCCGCAGTGTTGTCCTTTTTTCAGTGTTTTGTGTGATCAGTGTTTGTTTATTGTCCCCCATAAGCTGACTGATAATTTTTTGTCAGCTGTCAAAGAGAGGAGACGGACAAGAACCGCGCCCGAACCCCTGAACTCTAGCCGGAGCCAACGCCAGCAGTCAGCGCCGTCCGTCCTTCTCTCTATTAAATGACAGTTGGTGTCCCAAAGGGGCACGCGACAATTGCTATATTAATTTTGAAGTCGATTATCATTTAAAGGGTATTGTGACTAAAAAACTGCCTTAATATTAATAATTTTAAAACTGCTATAAAAAAAAACGAATACGCAAAGTTTTTAGCTCTTTTTTTATTTTAAAGAGTATCTATCGTTATATTTTTAAACAACCCCCCTCAACCTTTTTATAATTTTGTATTACATATTATTTTATATGAAATTTTTCAATATTTTTATTGTTTAAAAGTAATCTTGTAAACAAATCGTTAACATATAAATTAAAAACAAGTTTCGTACATGTTCTAAAGTTTTTGCTAACATGGGGTGAATGTGGGTGCCTGTGTACGGTAGGAGAGGAGGGGGGTATGAGTCATTAACCACTCCCATTTTATCATTAAATAGTGTTGGTTCAAGATCATTAAAATTTTGCACCGGGTATTATATCGACTAAAATAATAAAAAAAACAAATTTCATAAAAAGCAGCCACGCCCACCGCTTAAACAATTCAAATAGAATTTGTGCATAAAATAAAATTTTTGGCACACTATTTGTCTAATCCAAGGAAAAGTGTAAAATTTAAAAAAAAAATCCTAGAATAAACAAAAGATCCTTGGCTGACCGCCCATGCAACCCAATATGGATTTATGCCCAAAATTGTTTCTGTTCTGAAAATTTCTAATAATTTTTTTATTTCAGTTTATTTTTTTTATATAATAAATAGGGAAAAGTGGGGCTACACTATTTTTTTTCCGTTGAAAATCAAAAAAAATTTCATTTTTAGAAATGATATCTTTTGAAACTTTGAAGTCCCTTTAAGGGACATATAGTTTCAGATGTATAATTAAGGGATAACGGAAGTTAACAATTTATCATCTTATTATAAGTCAGTTTTAAATAAATCTGTTTTTGGCCTGTTAAAATGATGTATTATATACTACTATATTACATACTATAATAAAATATCATACGGTGTACCCTAATAATTGTGGGGTTTCGGGAGGGGCTTAGGTACGATCAATGTCTTTTCGATTTATTACTAATTATATTTTTATAGAATTTTGGAAAAAATTTCACAATAATATCTCCACTAGAAGTATTTTTGGCCGCTCGCTCCATACAAGATCGACCACTGTGCGACGCTTCAAATTTTGTTGAAAATGCGACACAGCATTATCATTGAATAAATCTGTTGCGCGTTTAGCCACTGATTGATTGGGGTGATGCTTTTTAATGTATGATGCCACAGACTCCCATGCCTTAAGCATTTTTTTAATTGTACTAGACGGTTGTTGTTCTTCTGTATCCTCCTCGGTTGATAAATTCTCCTCCATATCTTCTTGCTGTAAAGCACATTCCAAATCCATAAGCTCTTCGGTAGTCAGCTCCTCACTGTGGACAAAAGTTTTTCGCGCAATTCGGCATTTCCCATTTTGCGTTGGTCGTTATACGAAACTTTGTTCGTTAAGCGAAACATTTTTTTTGTTTTAAATGTGTTCGTTGTGCGAAATGTTCGTTAAGCGAGGGTCGACTGTTATTTAAATTGTTTGAGTAATTATAATTAGGGATGTAACGAATGTGCTTTAGCGAATGCGAAAGCGAATATTGGAATATTTTTTTTTGCGAAAGCGAATAGTTGTTTTTGGTTTTTGCGAAAGCGAATGCGAAAGCGAATATTCCAAAATGTTTAATCGAATGTCAAAAAATGGTTTACGTAAACGAATAATTTAGTTTCATTCCTACTGTCTGCATTTTCCAGTCTGCTGTATTCCAGTTAAGTAATTAAACATAAAATATTTATTTCAAAGTAAAACAAAAACAAAATATATATAAATCTCTGAAACTCAGTCTTTAAGGTAACTAAACAATAATTTTATTTACTATCGAAAACTTTGACGTATTCTGTATTCAAAGTTTAGTAGAGCCAAGTTGCATTTAACAAAAAGAAGCTTCGCTGTTTTTAGCTATGCAATCTAGTTCTTAGTGGATCATAGATAAGTCCGGCACCACTAAACAACTGTTCGCTGGGGACACTTCCCGGAGGCGTAGCTAAGAACTGCCGTTTTAAAGATAATAACTTTTGGTATTTCGAGCTGTTTCGTTTCCACCACAATAAAGGATCTTCTGAAATATGATTTTTTTTTTCTCTTTATTGTATTCAGGTAACAATTTTTTAGCATGAGAGACTGAAAACTTGACCTCTTGTATGTCGTCATCAGTCCCACTATTACTTGAATTTAAGATTTTTTTTGCGAATATTGAAATATATATTTATACGAATGCGAAAGCGAATGTACAAAACGATGCGAATAATAACGTTCGTTACATCTCTAATTATAATCTTAACACTAGTAATCTAATCGTCTTTATTATTTTAATCTTCATGTGTATTACTTTTATATTTGACCAATATTAATAGTGAATTTCTTACAGATTGAGAAACAACATCAGAGGGTGAACTGAGCTCATTTCATTACCTGGATTCATTAATTTATATACCCCGTGGAGATATCCCGCAACTTGAATGTAACACACATTTAGACATTGAATATACTTTTGTATTATCTACTAAGGTGGATCTTAAACTGTAAGTACGCAAACAATTAAAAATTGAAATCAAATCCAAAGAAATAGTTTATACATACTAGCCCGAATATCGAATTTGTATTTCAATTAAGTTTTTAAAAGGATTGCCAATAAATTATGTTTTATTATACTTTTTTAAATGAAATTTGAGAAGACATTTTCTTATGGGAATGTTAATGAAGGTATCACACGGTAACTTTAGCTATGAAACCAGTGCCTTACTAAAAATTATGCAATGCCTAGCATTCTGTTTGGAAATTATTAAATCTTGGTGTGAAAATAAAATTTCTTTTGTAATAGAGTGTTAACTTAACCAAGAACCCATGCCATCCGACGAGCGAAGTCTTTTAAATCATGCCAAGTAGGGAAAGTTAACCTCAAACCAAAATCTAAGTAAATTTAATAAAAATATTGTTACACACGTTTGTTTGTGTTTGTTTTTTAAATGATCGATATTTGCAATTTCACAACCACTTTGTATTTTGTTTTTCTTAATTTTTTTATGCCTCTGTTTATACCGCTTTGTTGGAAAACCCGTCGTTAGTGATAGGCCTCTTTCATGCAGTTTTAAAATGCTGTTTGTTAAATTTGAAACTATATTTAAAATTACACATTAAGTAACCGAGCCCGTTGTGTTTTTCTCTTAAATTAATTTGCTATTAGGAGGTTCATATTGCTTTAGCATCTTCGCTGTCAAACGATACCACAACTATCTTAACGTCTTCTCAAAAGTACTATGTTGTCGCTGCGCCGACCAAATCAGTTATGTGTAATTTTTCGAATTTTTTATACTATCACCCTGAGGGATGAGGGTATATATCATTTGATACGAAGAAAAGTATAACGCATTAAAGGAGACGAGTTAGACCACCAAGGACTTTCTAAGACGAATGAGATATGTCCGTCTGTCTGGCTGGTGAGCAGGATAACTCGAGTAAACCTTAACGGATCGGTATGAAAATTTACCAGATTTAATATTTTTCAAAACGAACTAATAAGATTGTAAATGGGCAGAACAGCTCCACCCCTTCTGGTACCTCCCATACAAAATTACCTATTTTTGGATAATTTCGTAACTTTCTAACAGACGACCGGAGGATATATGAATTTGGTCAGTTTATTTATCTTGAAAAAGTATATAAACCCTAAAAAAAACCGAAACCTTTGCCACACCCCTTCAGGTACCTCCCATACAAATGACCGAATTGAGCCTCATAGTTTTACATACATATATTTTTTGCAAGTAAACTGAATTCTCTCAAATTTTGTATATAATGTTCGCTTATAAAAATTGGACTCAGGAATGAATATGGACTATATCGGTTCACACCATCTGGTGCGTCCTATACAAAATGACCTATTTAC
The DNA here is from genome assembly GCA_964034835.1 of Muscina levida. NCBI lineage: Eukaryota > Metazoa > Arthropoda > Insecta > Diptera > Muscidae > Muscina > Muscina levida. The sequence continues at coordinate 40,093,007 of OZ035881.1, read as the reverse complement.
AAATTTGGTCAGTTAATTTATCTTGTAATAGGAGGCAAAACCGCAGCAACTCTTCATAACTCACGGTAAGCACTCTACGAAGTTAATGTTAGGAATGGAAATTAGTCAATCTCCCCGAGGCTGTTGGTTATATGGTATTAATATGGTCTGGTGGTATTCATTTTTCTATTTCTATCGTAAAATTAATGTTCTGGATGAAACTTTAAATAATGCCAGTATATTGTTAAATGCACTTTTCTTACGTATTTTGTCAGCAACTTAGATATAATATCACAGATTTTGATACATCTATTCAGTACAGTGATGCCAGAGGATTTTTGGGAAATTCCCTACGTTTATTTCAAAAAATCCCTTTTTTCTTTACGACAACTATTTATTTCCCCTACATTTTTCCCCACACTACAAATGTTTGAAATTTTATGAAAATCTCTATAAATAATTATATTTTATTAACTTAACAAATTGAACTAAGCACCTCATAGCTTAGTTTATTCATATTCTTAGTTTTAACATCAGTCGCAATTGAATATTTTCACTTTTGCATTGGCGTGCGGCATACTTAGTAGGATTTTTATTAGATTGGAAAGGTTTGAAACTAATAAATTATCATATACTTTTTATATCCAACTTAGACAACGATATTTGCTCATCTTCAGAAAAGTTATATTTCATCGTTAACCACTCCGGTGTAAGATGGTCAATATTAATGAAAATTTTTGGCAGGAAAACTTAAATTGGAAAACACTATTATCGCCTCCGCCAATGGCTGATACGGGGTTTAAAAATTCCATTTCCTTTAAAATCGAGTCATATTTTAATCGAATCCGACGTTGCGGTTATATAGAACTTGAGGCAATCGGATTTAACCTGGTAGGCCTCTGACGGAGGAAAGGATTTTAACAGCTCTTCACATTCAGTACCGACGTACATATTTTCAATTGGCAAAGTAATATGAGGTGATCGTACAGCGCAATTAAACTTTAACTCCGATTTTTTTTTATAATGTTTAGACCCAGCTTTAAAATTTTTTTTGTAGATTCAGAATGGAGAGCATGTACTAATTGTTTTTGAATGGAAAAGAGCATTTAAAGTGTTGAAGTAATTTAATACATATTTTTAAAAAAGCAAATAAGCTTGTTACACTTATTTTGTATGTCGGCTAATATTAATTCTGCTCCTTTTAATTTATCTTGGCTGGATGTTAATTTAAATTCTCTGTAGTCGCTTATGTATAAATATTAAATTGTATATGTAATCTTCTATTAAAATGTGTATAGTTTCCTTTGAAAATAGCTTTACCAGCTAATTATAAAAAATCACTTCATTTCACGGGAATATAATAAATCTGTCCGTTTCTCCCCACACAAGATTTTTTAGGCAAAAATTTCTACAAGTTTATTAGCGAGAAAATTACTTCTACACATTGTTAAGTTTCTCACTGTAATTTTATTCAAGATATGTACTGAGATTTCAAGATGTACTAAGGTTTTCTACATGTGGTAATGGTCCGACGGAGAAAAAAAGTGACGAGTTCTAAGACGAAGAAGCATATGACCTTAACCCGGGATATTATAGTAAAATCGTGCTGACAGGTTTTAATGCTGAAATTGGCCGGGAGAATATCTTTATTCCAACAGTCGGATAATTTAGTCTGTATACTGATTTTTCTGCAACAAGGAACATGGCAGCACACGACTTGACCACAAAACCTTCACAAGGCAACGTGGATATCACCCGATCAACTTAAGAGAAATCAAATAGATTACTTGGTGATCGATGGAAGGCACGAGTCAAGTGTCATAGAGCAGCATCACGGATCACCAACCCACTTCTTTAAAAGTGCGTAGTAGGCCGAAAACACTGCGTAACCAGGAACAGAGAAATCTGAACATCACTAAACTGCAGACCATAAAGAAAATACTTAAGCGCAATGACAATATAGTGCCCCATACCGGGGTATGTAAAGCCCTCGATGCTTCGTACGATGACGAATGCTGCAATGCCACCTGGGAAAAACTATATTCTGTGCCAAACTGCAGCCAACGACAACGCGAGCCGTTCATGGAAAGTACAAGTCAATAATTTGTAACAGTTGTATTTAGAATAACATTTTATTGTTTGCTAAACGACACGGATTGTACGGAATAACCCTTTTAGCAATCAAGGCAATATAGCAATTAAGTTATAAAAACACAAGCAAAGCCATTAAGGCTGGAAGTTTTATGATTTCCCATTTTCTTATTAAGACGTTTGAAATTAGAGCACACCTGGCGAGTTTGGTTCATCCAAAAGCTGTCCCTTGAACCCAGGTAGAAATATGGAAATTCCAAACTGCCCAGGTACTTAGAAAGATGTAACGATTGCATATTGTGGGTGCTTTCACACATCCTGGCCAGGTATACGGCACAACTTTTACCGACTGACGGCTGGACTGTCTAGAAGAATGGGTATAAAACGGTGCAATTTCAAGAACATAACATCATTAGCAAATTAACAGTTTAGCAGAACAGTCCTATTAAATATTAACAAAATTAATATGTCGGATACAAAGCACCACAAGGCGTCCTCTTCCACAAATAAGACTACGGGTGAATCCTTAAAGATCAAATTTGAACAATTATTTGGGCCGGAAATGCCCAAGCGCAGTGACAGAACTTCGAAGAGCCGCAAGACGTACTCCTTGCATACTAAATTGGAGGATTTGTTCAAACCGGATTTACCACGACGTACGGACGATGTGTCCTGGGTCCCAGATGTGAAGCGCAGCAAGACCACCACTTTTAAAACCAAAGTGGTTGAATTATTGGGACCGGAGGCTCCTAAACAAATGGGAGATCAGCCTAGGGCAGCGGAGTGCCAAATGACGAACTCAATTCTATCAAAATTGGATGTGAAGCGCCACAAGTCGTCTTCATTAAAAAACAAATTGGTTGAACTGTTTGGACCGGAGACTCCCAAACGAATGGGTGATGTGCCTAGGGCAGCGAAGCGCCGAATGACGGACTCAATTCAATCGAAATTGGATGTGAAGCGCCACAAGTCGTCTTCATTCAAAAACAAATTGGTTGAACAATTGGAACCGGAGACTCTTAAAGGAATGGGTGATCAGCCTAAGGTAGCGAAGCGCCGAATGACGAATTCAATTCAAAAAGAATTTGACGCGAAAATCGAGAAGTCGTCTTCATTAAAAACCAAAGTGATCGAACTATTTGGACCGGAGACTCCCAAACGAATGGGTGATGTGCCTATGGCAGCGAAGCGCCGAAAGACGTACACAATTAAAACTAAATTGGATGACTTATTTAAGCCTGATGTACCCAAACTAACAGATGATGTGACCAGGGTCCAAGATGCTAAGCGCCGCAAGACGTCGAATATTCAAGCCAAATTCGTTGAGTTATTTGGTCCAGAAACACCCAAACGAGATTGTAAAGGATAAACTAAAAATATTAAAAATAAAATAAGAAATCTTTCTGATAGTGTAACTAGATTTAACAAAATTACAAAAAATATAATTATTTATAGAAATGTTAGTTGAATAACAAATTATTTTAAATTACACTTCATGTTTGTACACTTCATTAATCACATTCAAGTACAGTCGAAACGAACGATTGGAAATCTTACGTTCGATATCAGTATTCATACGAATGATCAGATATCAGTAACAAATCAAAAGGCAAAAGAAACAGGGGATGAAAGTAAATAACGAAACATGAAAGCTGGGGGAGAAAATGAAAGAAGCATTTGCAATACCGTTAGATTTAGTCGCTTAGTCATTTCTGGGGAGTTACTATGTAACTCGACTCCAAAGTTGAAACTAGTCGAAAGTTGTATTCGAACTGGAAAATAAATCGGATTTAGGGATCTGGTAAAAAGTGGTGTCACAATTGGCAGTACTTCCTTAATTTCTTTCAAATTAGTGCAGTTAGCAATGTAAGAGCAACGCGTCTCCTTAATATTCTCAAAAACATTCATAATCTTAAATTTTTTGTAATTATCTTCATTTTTGGTTCCTGTTGAAAAGTACTAAAAACACAATTCATTTAATAAAAATTATATATAATTAGATAGATCTCGCCCAAATTTATGCACAAGTACTATCTTAATTGATTTAATACATATAACACTTCATATTTCAGAATTTTTGTCATATTACACTTTTTTACAAATTGTGATTTTGTGATTTTGTTTAATCACAGGTAGTGATATGGAATTTCCAAACTGTCCAGATACCTTCAAATGAGAAACAATGGCATATTATGGGTGCTTTCAAACTGCTCAGCCAGGTACACGCCAAAACTATTACATGCCATCGGCTGGACTGTGTAGAATAAGGTAGCCAGACGTACTGTTTTTAGCAGTACATGTACTGTTTTTTTTTTAATGTACTTTTTTATGTACAACATGCAAAGCAGTGTGCAAAAGTACTGCTTTATAAACCTTTTACTGTTTCTGTACTTTTTTATACCATCACCCTTAGGGATGAGGGTATATATCATTTGATACGAAAACCAGTACAGAAATTTCAGTCAGGTAAACTGACTGATAAATATTATCACCCAATATAAGATATTCGTGAAGTCTTGAGTTATTGAAATTAATATATTTTTAATTAAAATAAAATTACTTATGTGTATTTGTTTTTTGTTAGTCGATCTTACAGTACATTATATTAATTTACGTTAAGTGTATCGAAATGATACAACAAATTCTGCTCAAGATCAGAAAAGTGTTTTTTATTTATTGTTTGATATTTTTGGTCAAATTCAGTGTGTCACGCACTAGGATGACGAGTTCATCTTCAGACCCCTTTGTGACGAACTGATGCACAATGTTACATCATCAGCTGTATATATATCTACAATTATGCCAAACATATGCATGTGAAGTAGATATCAGCCGAAAATGTCCAGCATAGTTATGAATTTGACCATTCACAATCAAATATGAGAATGGAGGATATTTTATCCCCACGATTCCCTTTTTACCTCACAAAATATCAAACAATAAATAAAAAACACTTTTCTGATCTTGAGCCGAATTTGTTGTATCATTTCGATACACTTAACGTAAATTAATATAATGTACTGTAAGATCGACTAACAAAAAACAAATACACATACACTGGCACGGCACGGCCTAACAAACTATATATGCTTAGTAGTAGTAGTAAGCAAAAACTATATGCTTAGTAACAATAGTAAGCTTAGTTTAACAACAAACCTTGTAAAAAAAAGCTTAAGTTTTGTGGTGAAAAGCCATGGTAAAGCTTGAGCTTTGTGAGGTAAAAAGGGAATCGTGGGGATAAAATATCCTCCATTCTCATATTTGATTGTGAATGGTCAAATTCATAACTATGCTGGACATTTTCTGATATCTAATTCACATGCATATGTTTGGCATAATTGTAGATATATATACTGCTGATGATGTACCATTGTGCATCAGTTCGTCACAAAGGGGTCTGAAGATGAACTCGTCATGGAGTTCGAAACGCGTCATCCTAGTGCGTGACACACTGAATTTGACCAAAAATATCAAACAATAAATAAAAAACACTTTTCTGATCTTGAGCCGAATTTATTGTATCATTTCGATACACTTAACATAAATTAATATAAAATTACTTATGTATAATTTTTTCCCTGCATGTGGTGCAAAGTTGTCTAAAACTTGGCTTATTTGTGTAGAAGGTATAGGTGCCGGTTTGGAATTTATGTGACAAATATTAATTTTTTAAAAAAAGGTAATTTTGATTGAGAGTACAAAAAGGGGTGATCCGATATAGTCCATATACATTCCTGATTCATATTTTAATAACTGTACAACTTACGCATAATGTGACTGAATTCAGTGTACTTACAAAAAAAAGATATGTTTGTAAGACTATGGGGTTGAGTTCAGTCATTTGTATGGGAGGTACCAGAAGGGGTGTGTCAAATAGTTAGGTTTTCTGAGGTTTCGCCTCCTATCACAATATAAATTAACCGACTAATTTTCATTACCCCCCATGTGTCCGTTTGGAAGTTATGGGAGAAATATTAATTTCCAAAAATAGGTAATTTTGTATGGGAGGTACCAAAAGGCGTGTACCGATATAATCCATATTCATTCCTGAGTCCCGATTTCATAAGCAAACATCATACTCATAATTTGAGTGAATACAGTTTACTTACAAAAAAGATATGTATGTAAAACTATGAGGGACAATTAGGTCATTTGTATGGGAGGTACCAGAAGGGGTATGACGATGGTTTCGGTTTTCTTAGGGTTTGTCTACCTTTGCAAGATAAATAAACTAAGCAAATTTGAGTATCCTACAATCGTCCGTTTGGTAAGAAATATAAATTATACAAAAATAGTTAATTTTGTATGGGAGGTACCAGAAGGGGTGGGGCTATTTTATCCATTTACAATCCCATAAATTCGTTTTGAAAAATATTATTACCGGTAAATTTATATACCGATCCGTTAAGGTTTACTCGAGTTATCCTGCTGACCAGCCAGACAGACGGACATAGCTCAATCGTCTTAAAAAGTCCTGAAACAAATTTGGTCTTAAGATACTTGGGGTCTAACTCGTCTCCTTTAATGCGTTACACTTTTTTCGTATCAAATGATATATACCCTCAACCCTAAGGGTGATGGTAAATTAATATTTGTCACATACATTCCACAACGGCACCTATACCTCCTACACAAATAAGCCAAGTTTTGGACGAGTTTGCACCACATGCAGGGAAAAAATAATACATAAGTAATTTTATTTTAATTAAAAATATATTAATTTCAATAACTCAAGACTTCAACAATATCTTATATTGGGTGATGGTATTTATCAGTCAGTTTACCTGACTGAAATTTCTGTACTGGTTTATTTTACTGATTTATTACACTGTGTAAAAATATTAAAGTCCTTATTTGAAGATAGGTTTCGAAAGAACACCAAATATTTGATTAGCAAAAGCAGAAACATGATCTCTTCTTCCCAAACCAAATACATATCTTACAATACTATTAAACGCAACACGCAGTCTGGACATAGATTCTCTATCACAATTAGACAGATCAGACATGTTTTAGCTAGTAGCTTTCTTAAATTCGGAGGCGTAAAATTTTTGTAAATATAAACATTTCTCAATACCCCATACGTTTTACCGATCGCTGTTCCTACATGATCATTCCATAGTAGTCTATTATTAAAATAACTCCCAGGTTCTTAGCTGATTTAACAATATCAATGTTTGAGTCCGATAGCATAATACTTAAATTGGTGGGAGCAAAGGCTGCGTTATTGATAATTACTATGCATTTTGACTTTGAAGGGTTTAGGGTTAGCCCATTTGCTTTGGCCCAATCACTACTATTTGTTAAGTCATAGTTTAATGATGTAACACTCTCAGCCATTGTTTCGACCTGGGTACTTAAATAAAGCTGAACATCATCAGCATACATGTGAATTCTGCAATAATGTACTTGCTCAGGAATATTATTGCAGTAAATTGGGTACAGCAGAGGTCCCAATTTAGGGCCTTGTGGTACTCACGTAAATTGTAGAGTGGTGTAGACAACCGATTTTTACAGGACACTGATTGCGACCTCATTGACAAGTAAGATTTTATTAATATTAGTGCTCTTTCAGAGAAATTTAACAGTTTTTCTAACTTAATATACAGAATATTATGATCCACTGTATCGAATGCTTTGTTTGAGTGGTCAAGCAACACAAGAAAAGAGATCATGTTATGGTCCAAATCAGATCTTAAGTCCTCGCATACCTTAACAAGTGCTGTGGTACAACTATGACTTGAACGAAAACCGGACTGGGCGTAGTTTAATAACGAGTTGTTGTTCATAAAATTTACAGTTTGACCATTAATGAGTTTTTTCAAAAACCCTTGACAAATATGGTAAAATTAATATTGGCCTATAAGTTTCATCGCCTTTTGGAATGGGTATTATTCTCGCATATTTCCACGCCTTTGGATAATAAGATTTAAGCAGTATTGCGTTGAATATATATGTTATGTATGGCAAAATGTTTGGTAAAATAATTTTTAAAAATCGGGGGTCAATACCATCAGTTCCAACAGCATTGGATTTAATAGATTTTATTGACAAGATTACATCATTTGGTTAATAGTTGCAAATTTGAAGGTGGAAACATGTTGATAGTAGTTGGGGTTGGATTCTTGCATAGGTATGCCAACAAATGTCTTGTTAATTTGATCAATATGCATTTCCTCATCTATTGCCAATGTATCCTTTCCTATTCCTATGGATTTTAGTTGTTTCCATGTGTCTTTAGCATTTAAAGCATTTCGAAACTTTCCTTTATAATAGTTTATTTTTTTATCTTTATTTTTAAGGTTGCCATGTTTCTTGCCTGTTTGTAAACTTGGTGAAACTCAGGTAACTTAAATCGCTTCCATCGTGAAAAAGCGTCATTTCTTATCTTAGTAAGAGTTTTCAGTTCATTGTCAAACCATGTGTTTTGATTTAAGGATTTTTTTTACTTTTTAAAGGAACACATTTATCAAATAAACTATTTATATTATTTTGAATAAAAAGCACTTGGTCGTTAATGGAAGGCATGTAATATATTTGTTGTCAAGGAATTAAACTATATTCATAAGACAAAAGTCTCGAATCAAATTTATTGAAATGTAGAAATGTCACTATTTTCTCAGTGTGGTTAAACTGTACATCATAATTTAGGAAACATAGATCATGTTTGGAAAACGCAGGAGCAAATAACTGATAATATAACAGAACATTTTCCTTAGAACTAACAAAGATTAAATCAATCAAGGTTTCGGTAGTGCTTGTGTAGTGGTGGGATTACCCGTATTGACTAAATACATACCAAATGACTGCATTATGGCTGCTAAATGTGACTTCTCAAAAATATTGTTATTGAAATCGCCTAAAATAGTTAGATCTGGCATCTAAAATGTTCCTGTTTTATAAGTACTCATTGATATAAAAATAAATTCATATCGCGTGGTACGTCTGACGCTTTTGTAGTATTGCATTTATATGATATAAACATTTACTTTGTGCAGCTGTTCCCAGACTCTGGCTTGCATAGTTAGACAGTTAGTGCTATAGTTAGATAGTGGCGAATATTTATTATTTTTCTTTTAGTGTTTTTAAATATCTCCCGTTCAACTTAAGAGAAATCAGATAGATTACTTGGTAAACGATGGAAGGCACGCATCAAGTGATCAGGAACCAACTAACTCACTCAACTAGACCCGAAAATACTTAAGCGCAATGGCAATATATTGCCCAATGACAATATATTGCCCCGTACCGGGGTATGTAAAGCCCTCGAACGATAATACCTGGTACAATGACGAATTCTGCAATGCCACCTGGGAAAAACTACATTCTTGGCCAAACTGCAGCCAATGACAACGCGAGCTGTTCATCGAAAGTACAAGCCAATAATTTGTAATAATTGTATCTAGAATAACATTTTAATGTTTGCTAAACGACACAGATTGCACGGAATAACCTTTTTAGCAATCAAGGCAATATAGCAATTAAGTTATAAAAACACAAGCAAAGCCATTAAGGTTGGTAGTTTTATGATTTCCCATTTTCTTATTAAGCCGTTTGAAATTAGAGCACACCTGGCGAGTTTGGTTCATCCAAAAGCTGTAACTTGACCTCAGCTAGATATATGGAAATTCCAAACTGCGCAGGTACTTAGAAATAAGTAACGATTGCATATTTAGGGTTTGCATATTGTGGGTGCTTTCACACATCCTGGCCAGGTATACGGGACAACTTTTACCGACTGACGGCTGGTCTGTCTAGAAGAATGGGTATAAAACGGTGCAATTTCAAGAGCATAACATCATTAGCAAATTAACAGTTAAGCAGAACAGTTCTATTAAATATTAACAAAATTAATATGTCGAATACAAAGCACCACAAGGCGTCCTCATCTACGAATAAGACTACGGGTGAATCCTTAAAGATCAAATTTGAACAATTATTTGGGCCGGAAACGCCCAAGCGCAGTGACAGAACTTCGAAGAGCCGCAAGACGTACTCCTTGCATACTAAATTGGAGGATTTGTTCAAACCGGATTTACCACGACGTACGGACGATGTGTCCAGGGTCCCAGAGGTGAAGCGCAGCAAGACCACCACTTTTAAAACCAAAGTGGTTGAATTATTGGGACCGGAGGCTCCTAAACAAATGGGAGATCAGCCTAGGGCAGCGGAGTGCCAAATGACGAACTCAATTCTATCAAAATTGGATGTGAAGCGCCACAAGTCGTCTTCATTAAAAAACAAATTGGTTGAACTGTTTGGACCGGAGACTCCCAAACGAATGGGTGATGTGCCTAGGGCAGCGAAGCGCCGAATGACGAATTCAATTCACACAGAATTTGACGCGAAAAGCCAGAAGTCGTCTTCATTAAAAACCGAATTGGTCGAACTATTTGGACCGGAGACTCCCAAACGGATGGGTGATGAGCCTAGGGCAGCGAAGCGCCAAAAGACGTACACAATTAAAACTAAATTGGATGTAAAGCGCCACAAGTCGTCTTCGTTAAAAAACAAATTGGTTAAGCAATTAGGACCGGAGACTCCTAAACGAATGGGTGATCAGCCTAGGACAGCGGAGTGCCAAATGAGAAACTCAATTTCAACAAAATTGGATGCGAAGCGCCACAAGTCGTCTGCATTAAAAAACAAATTAGTTGAACTTTTTGGACCAGAGACGCCCAAGCGAAATGATGATGTGCCTAGGTCAGCGAAGCGCCGAATGACGAATTCAATTCACACAGAATTTGACGCGAAAAGCCAGAAGTCGTCTTCATTAAAAACCAAATTGGTCGAACTATTTGGACCGGAGACTCCCAAACGAATGGGTGATGTGCCTATGGCAGCGAAGCGCCGAAAGACGTACACACTTAAAACTAAATTGGATGACTTATTTAAGCCTGATGTACCCAAACTAACAGATGATGTGACCAGGGTCCAAGATGCTAAGCGCCGCAAGACGTCAAATATTCAAACCAAATTCGTTGAATTATTTGGTCCAGAAACACCCAAACGGAATCGTAAAGGATAATTAAAAAATATAAGAAATAAAATAAGAAATCTATCTGTTAGTGTAGCTAGTTTCAATAAAATTACAAAAATATTATTGTTTATAGAAATGTTAATTGAATAAAAAATTATTTTAAATTAAAAAAAAAAACTATATATGTGGACTCATTACTCAAATTCAAGTACAGTTTGTTACATTGACTACTCTAAATAGCGAACGATTAAAAATCATATGCTGGATATCAGTATGGAAAAGATTGCCATTAGGCAACAAAATTAAATTATTGGTAGTTTACAAAAGATGCCTTAGCCTTGCAGAAATTTCGGAAAAACATAAAATTCCACAATATTCAATACGTACAACTAAAACGCAAAAGATACAAATTATCTCAATTTTGAAAGCAATCAACAATATAATTTTTAATGTCAATGACACGGGGTTATTTTAGAAGTTACTTCCAAACAAAACATTTGTACACGCAGATGAGGCTACTGCCTCATGGACAGGACAGGGATGCTCGCGATGTAGAAATTGCAACATTTATTACAGCTGCCATGCGGAGAAGCTCAAATTTGGATGTGCATTTGAAATTGGCTAAAGACTCAGACATTTTTTTTCGAAATATATGTACATCACGCTGATTTGCGCACATGCCCCAACGGAAGATAAACACGATGAGATCAAGAAAACATTCCACAAGTGCCTAAAGAAAAGATGCGATCTCTGCCCTTGTCATGACATACAAATTATCTTGGGAGATTTAAAAATATATATGGGAAGGATTGGCGTCGGGGTAGTAATGCAAGGTAAAGCGTGATCCTTGCCAATTGCACTTCAAGTTTATTCACAGAGCTCCGTATTCATGGTACTACCGTGTTCGGAGTACCTCCAAGTGGTGACGCCTCGAAACGTGCCTTTGACACCCGTACGGTACCCTGTTGAGCGTCTGACCCAGAAGGGGCGCCGGTAATAAAACCCTGGCAGGAGGAGAAAACTGCGACGTGGTGCGCTGGGCTTGCAACCCTTCACTGACCTTTTAACTATTGCAATGAAAAGAAGTAAGAAAAGAATAAAATAGATCCCCCCAAGATGTTGACCACTACCGAAAACGAATTAAGGATCATGACTTGAGGATATGCGCCTGGATTGTTAGAACACTGTATAGACCAGGTGCCTCCGTCCAACTGGCGGAAGTCCTCGAAGAATACAAGGCTGACATAACCGCTTTACAGGAAATCCGGTGAACAGGACACGGGTGCTCGTGCATGAAGACCGCAACATCTACTATAGTGGCTATGCGGACAACACAGATTTGGATGTGGATTTGTGGTTGGTAACAGATTCCGACACCTAGTCTCAACCCGGTGTGTGGACGTATAGCCACCATAAGAGTCAAAACAAAGTTTTTCCACATAAGACTTATATGTGCCCATGCTCCAACAGAAGAGAAAAGCGATGGGTACAAAGACGAGTTCTACGATAGCCTAGAAAATTTATATGACCGTAGCCCGAACCATGACATCATAATTGTACTAGACGATGTTTATGCTAAAAAAGGCAGGGAGACCGCATTTGAGCCTACCATCGGAAAATTCAGTTTGCACACCGAAACGTCGAACAACGGCATCAGAATGATTGATTTCTCTGTGGCAAGAAATATGGTAGTTAGCAGCACTACATTTGACCATAAAAATATTCATACGGCAACATGGTTATCTCCAGATCAATTGACGAGGTTTCAGATAGTTCACGTGGTAGTCGATGGAAGGCACGCATCGAGTGTTCTGGACGTACGAGTGATCAGGGGTGCGAACATTGACTCCGATCACTACCTTACCGCAGTTAAAGTACGCACAAGGCTAAGCATGGCGAAAACCACCTAACTCAAATGCTACGGAATGTTCCAACCCCTGATAATATTACCTCGTAGTGGCAATATATAGCAAACTCCATAGAACGGACTGCGAGAAGCGTACTTGGGTACTCAAAGCCGTCTCAAGAAGATGCCTGGTACGATGATGAATATCGCAATGCCACGATAGAGACGGATGCTACATACAGTCTGTAACTGCAGCCAGTGGCAACAGGAGCTGTTCGTGAACGGCACATGGAGAAGGGACAAGAGGAAAAAGAAAGAGCTGAAAAAGAGGCAGGATGAGTGCACAGAGTTGCTCCGAAGTAGAGGGGAAGCCCGAAAATTTTACCAGAGAGTTAGGCAAGAATGCGTGGAACAGGGTTGTCCTCCTGCAAGGACAGCGATGGCCAGCAAGTGACGAGCCCGGATAACGTTCTGAAGATATGGTGCGATCATTTCAGAAATCTACAGAAATCCCGTCTTAAAAATAACAAAGCGATGGTCTCCTGGCTGAATTGTTTAAAGCAGTTGGGGAGGAGCTGATTAAGGAGCTTGCATCAGATTATGAAGAACATCTGGCTGAGGAGAGCATGCCCGCGGATTGGACTCTCAGTCTGTTATGTCACATATGCAAGCAAGGAGATCGTAGTCGGTGTAATAACTAACGTGAAAGAATACAAGGTCCTCTCGAGCATATTGTGTGAACGTCTAAAGCCAATTGTAGAAAAACTAATTGGCGCGGCTTTAGACCTGGTAAATCTACGACAGATCAAATATCCACCTCACGACAAATCCTGGAAAATAACTTATAAAAGCAGACCGACACCTACCACCCCTTTTTGTCGACGACAAAGCTGCATTTGACTCTCCGATAAGGTATCGGCTATATGAGGCCATATCTGAGTTTGGTATTCCTGCGAAGCAGATTCGACTTTGAAGATGTACTTTGGAAAACAACAAATCCTCGGTAAGGATCACTCTGAACCATTCAGCATGGAAAGAGATCTCAGGCAGGTTGATAGCTTGTCCTGTACACTATTTAATAGAGTTATTGAGAGGGTAATGGTGTTAGGCAGAGTTGGAAAAGACCCAAGAGAAACAGATCGACATGTTATAAAGCTGCCCTCGACAGCTGCCGATACCGCAGAAATCGAAGCCATGGCTGAGTTTAGCATTTCTCTGAAGCTGATACGACTTTGCGGAATTATACTGACTGACACAAAGTCTTCAGTGAAGATTGGCAAGCACTTTACAATTCTATTACCAGACAAGGCTACGGCCTATCGTGTGACTTCTTTAACATAGTGATGGAGATGATATTTAATAACGATTGAAAATTGGTCAAAATGTCCAAGATTTCGCAAGCGTACGTACTAAATTTTGCTAATTTCCAATTATGGAGTGCTAAGTCATGTAAAATGTTTAACCCATTTGATATTTCTCAAGACGCTCTTCTTTTTTTAGTCTGTATACTTTTTTTTACCTATACTTAACATCAATGTTCTCATTTGTTATTTAGTGATTTCATAAAAATCTAATCATTACCTTAAACAGTGCTCAGTGGCATCACTCTCGGCATGTAGGCAACACCATTTTCCAGTGATTTTTCTTCTTCAGACATTAAAAGCAAATGCCGTCATTGTAAATTGAACACATTGACAGCTTACAGACATCTTTTAAATGAACTCGTTAACACATCTTCCAATTTCGGTCTGTTGCTCCTCCTCCTCCTTGCTCACCTCATACAATTTTGTATCACTTTGATGCGATATTTATTGAATAAGTACATTAACGTAATCACATACCTGATATCGACGAGTATAAGTTTTAATGTTCCAAAGCGAAACGTAAGGACACCCTATACTGATAAGGTAGATATATAAAATCTCATAATTCATTTATAAAGGCAGGCGGCTCATGTCGCATTGATATACAGGGTGGGGCAAAAAGTCCGTTTACACTTGGATAGGAATCGGTATCGGGAAGGAAATCCAGCAGAGAAAAACGACATTATAAGAAAGCGAGTATGTACTACTATCCAAACATGTCTAGAGTCCATCTAAGGAACGCTGTAATAACCGGTCATGGTTGATGTATGTATCATAATAAGCTAAACATCATTCCAAACGGCAACACGAATGCGGCGATACAGTATGTTCTAGTGGGGTGAGACCCACCATCTGGTTAGATGTATAAGATACGAGGAATTCTGTTTCATGCTGCGTTATAGTCGACGAAAAGACGGTGTCGATCAGCATTTCCTTAGTCTCCGCCAGCAATTATCGCAGTTTGAACATCTGGACAGTCGCAGATTAATCAAGCATAGGGATACACCAATAAGCTCCAGTCAGGTTCGATTAAATCGATGAAGTCTTTTACATAATACACTGGGCATAATCTTGTATGTGATGGTTTATAGTTGGATTCCTTTATAGTAGGTGTTTCGTTTCCTTCCTCTTCCATACATCTGACGCAATCTAAATTCTAAATTAAATCATCTGACCGAATTCTAAAGTTTTGCCGACAAGTCGTACCTATTTCATACCGCATTCTAAATTGGTATACTGAAGGGAAACTTACTTACTTACTTAAGTGGTCCATTACAACTTATGAATGTGGTTCTAAAATTGAGGCCTGAAATATTAAAGAATTCCACACTCTTCTGTCTCCCGCGTGCGTTCTCTAGTTAGCCATACCAGATGGTGGCACCCCGCCTACCACTTGGTCCTTCCAACGAAGTTTGGGACTCCCTGCTCTGCGCCGTTCTTCAGTTTCGCCTTTAAACACCTTTGTCGCTGAAGCATTTACATTCATCCTGGCAACATGTCCCAGCCATCGTAGTCGTTGGATTCTGACTATTTTAACTGCATCGATGTCGTGGTAAAGCTCATACAGCTGCTCATGGTTCATTCGATGGCGAAACTCGCCGTCGACACAGATAGGTCCATATATTTTTCGGAGTACTTTTCTCTCGAATACTCCCAGGTTTTGTATGTCCGTTGTAGTAAGCACCCATGATTCGGCAGAATACAACAGAACGGGTAAGATAAGCACCTGGTATAGCTGTTTCTTAGTATTCCGAGAGAAGGTGGTGTTACTAAAGTACTGCCGAAGTCCGTAGAAACATCTATTGGCTAGCACTATTCTCCGTTTAATTTCTTGGCTGACATTATTTTTCTTGTTGACGGAAGATCCGAGGTACCTCAAAACAATAATTGTCAACATTCACGGTGCGTCCCCATCGACAGGACTCTTTGTTCGTCGAAATCATTATTTTTGTTTTATCCTCGTTGACCGCTAAACCCATTTTTGCTGACTCCTTTTCTAGTGATGAGAAAACTGCAGTAACATCCCGCAGATTTCGGCCAATGATATCTATATCATCGGCTTAGGCTAGTGGCATGTGGCTCTTGTGGAATATGGCTCCAGACATGTTTACACCAGCCTTTCTCATCACCTTCTCCATAACTATATTACATAGTGTACCGGACAGGCTATCGCCCTGCCTGAGACCTCTTTCCGTGTTGAATGGTTCAGACTGATCCTTACCAATCTTAACCGAGGATTTGATGTATTCCAAGGTACATCTGCAAAGTCGAATCTGCTTCGCAGGAATACCAAACTCAGACATGGCCTATTATAGCCTATTCCTTATCGGAGAGTCGAAGACAGCTTTTTAGTCGACAAAGAGGTGGTAGGTGTCGATCTGCTTTTCATGGGTTTTTTTCCAGGATTTGTCGTAAGGTGAATATTTGATCCGTCGTAGATTTGCCAGGTCTAAAGCCGCACTGATATGGTCCAATTAGTTTTTCTACAATTGGCTTTAGACGTTCACACAATATGCTTGAAAGGACCTTGTACGCAATTGGTAATAGGCTTATTCCACGGTAGTTCTTACATTCACTACGATCTCCTTTCTTGTATATGGGACATAACAGACTGAGACTCCAATCCCCGGGCATGCTCTCCTCTTGCCAGATGTTCTCCATGAGCTGATGCATGCTCCTAATCAGCTCCTCCCCGCCAGCCTTAAACAATTCAGCAGGGAGACCATCGGCTCCAGCAGCTTTGTTGTTTTTAAGGCGGGACGTATACGAACGTATACGTACCATACGTATCTCGCTCTGGCTCGGATGTGGACAGTTAATACCATCGTCATGGATTAGGGTGGGGTCTTCTGAAGAAGTGTCCGTATCCAGTAAATTTATGAAATGATCTCTCCATATCTTCAAAACTTTATCGGGGTCCGTTACTGGCTGGCCACCGCTGTCCTTGCAGGAGGGCAACCCTGTTCCACGCATTCTAGCCTTAACTCTCTGGTAGACTTTTCGGGCTTCCCCTCTACTTCGGAGCAACACTGTGCACTCATCCTGTCTCTTCTTCAGCTCCTTCTTTTTCCTTCTAAAAAGACGAGTTGCCTCTCTACTGAAGGGATAGTTTATTTTTTTAGCACCTGCAGAACCGATTTCGGGTCCAGCATTTGTGAACCGAGTCTGGCGCTGAAAGACTGGAGATCCTTATGGATTCATGCTTCCCGGGATGTAACATATAGATGCAGACAAAGCGGTCGCTAGTATGAGTCCACACATGTCAATCCACTGTATGGACTTGGATGTTGTGAATATGTAATATGGTGGATGATGAAAAGTTCAAGTGGGCTATAAGTACTTTAAAGCCCTAAAAATCGCTTGGTCCGGATGGTACAATACCAGACATGTTGCAGACCTCTGTGCATGATCTAACTCCGATTTTGGTGGACATATTTAAGGCTTGTATCCGGCTATCTTGTGTTCCAGAGAAATGAAGAAGGTTAAGTTGGTTTTCATAGCCAAGGCGGGTAAGCCCATTTATGCCTCCCCAAAGGACCACAGACCACTGTGCCTCTTATTCTTTTAGAAACCCGTGTCGTCTATACAGAACTTGGAACTAGAAGAATATCACAGGAGGAAAACCTGTCCCCTCCTCTTTGGGTCCTTGTGCTAAACGGAGAACTTAAATCGTTAAATAAGGATTTTACGAAAATTGTGCCATATGCAGACGATGTGGTCATAATGATAAGTGAGAAATTTCTACCAACCATGTGTGGTTGGTGGTCCAAAGCCTGTGGTCCGGGGATGAACTCTCAGACCAGAAGCTAAGTTGGTCAAGGAATATCGTGGAGAGGTTAAAGATGCCCTTTATGCGTGCCGGAGCTCTATAGGTAAAAGTTTTAATTTTTTTTACAATCATCGAAAGACAATGTGCGAGACTTTAACACTCTTAAAAACCTCAAACTTCGTCCTAATCCCGGTGGTTGCGTAGTATTTCTTCACCGGAATGGGTAGGTTATCCAACCTCCGCTAAGACCATCTAGGCTCTATTGAGTTCAAGAAGAATGCGCATGATATAGATTGCTATATGACCCCAACTTGCAGTTGAATCCAACAATAGCTGTATAATATTTTCGACTATTATTTCAGTGCTTAACTGTCGTTGTATATACTCTATCTTGGAACTGAATCTCGGACATGGGAAGAAAAAATGTTCAGCACCTTCAATCACATCTTGACAACACGAACAAAAAGGTGTATCGATAATCCTAAAACGATGTAGGTATTTTCTAAAGGCACCGTGGCCGCTCAGAAACTGGGTTACCTAATACGCAATGTCCCCATGTTTTTTCTCCAACCAACTATGTAGATCAGGTATAAGTTTATATTTGTTGTAGTAGACTAACGGGATGTTGCCAGGTTTCCATAGTTATAGCTCCGGCTTTCGTTGTAACGTTTTCATGAATACACGCGCATTCTTTTGTTAGCAGGTCCACTGGTATCATTCCTCCTATTTCGAACGCAACTTCATCGGATACGGTTCTGTAAGCGTAGCATATTCTGAGCGCTGTCAGTCTGTATATCGAGTTAAGTTTACCGCAGTATGATTTAAATTGCATGCAGTCAGCCCATATAGGTGAGGCATACAGTATAATGCTCTTAACTACCTCGGCTAGAATCTTCCTTCTCTAATATATAGGACCTCTCGCGTTCGGCATCACCCTGCAAAGAGCCCTTGCAGACGATGTGGTCTTTGTAATGAAGTAGTTTATATGACTCTAAAATGGCAATTTACTAACTATCATCATGCCCAAATAGTCCTTTGAGGTTATTTCACATTCTCCAACGTTTATATTTATTGGTTCTATAACTCGTCGGCTCGTTATGACGACAGCTACCGTCTTGTGATCTGCAAGTGAAAGTCTCATTGAAGCGAGCCATGATTTTACCACACTATTAGTGGCATTTGCCACAGTTTGGCTTCATTTTCTAGATAATTACTCGGTTTTTGAAGTAGTCCTGTATGATTGATATTAGGTATTGCAGAATCGAAGTATTCCCCAGTTTCTTTCCAGTTCGCAAAGTTGAAGGCGTTTTTGACATCTAGGGTTACAACAACACAGTAATTGTTCGAGTGCTTTTTCTCATTTATTGCTTCTCTTGCTGTTTCCACAAGAAGTTTAATAACATCTATGGTTGATTTGGCTTTTCTGAACCCAAACTGGTACTCCGATAGTTCATTTGCTCTATCCACGCTCTCCTGCAGTCTCTTACAGATGATACACTCTAGTAACTTTCCGAAAGTATCAATTACAATTGTAACATATGGATGTCAGGTTTGGTGGTATGGCCTAAATAAGAGTATTTTTTTTAAAACAATGTTCAAAGTACGTATGCAATTGGGTTTATTGGGGCTGGAAGGAGCAAGCGGTTTGCATTGTGCTTCCAAGCCCTGAACCTTCAGTCTCTGGACATTTTCGACAAGGCTAGTGAGGACCATGGGGCTATCAGACTGCGGGAAGCATGCGATTGACATCAATTCACACATGATCATGCCGTATTTTGGGTAATGACTGCCACCTCTTTCCGAAAAGTTAATATTGAAATTTCAATAAGATCGGAATGGAATCACGTTGGGATTTCTTATAGTGACTTCATTTATGTCTTTACTGACGGATCGAAGATGCAACATGACACAGGAGCTGGTGTTTACAGCTAAGCTTATCTACACAATAAAGGTAGTGTTTTTCAGGCTGAGGTACTGGTCACTCAGAAAGCTGCGGATTCTATTATGGGATGTGGAATCGATACTAGCAGACGGATGAATAGCCAGGCCGCAATATTTGGTAAATCAGAGTTGATGAAGAAATGTGAGGAGGAGTTGAATGGACTTCGGCCTCTGGATGTCAGCCTCTGTTGGCTCACAGGTTATGTGAGATTTCTGATAATGAATCTGCAAACCTATTGTCGTGAGAAGGCTATACTATGCCTGATCATGTCTCTCGGGAAAATTTTCACTCACCCATTTGTTTCATTTTTGGCCATTAAAAAAACAGCTAGCAGACGTTGGATCACCGGAACCGGTTGTATAACAGCTAGATCGCTATGATACTAAAGTAACAGTTCCCGATAGGGGTACACTGTTGGCCTGTGCATGAATGATTTGAGACCGGCCTTTGGAATTCTAACTGGCTACTGCTACATCTGGCACGCGACAGGCAAATGGGATTGATCCATACCGGACTAATGCAGCGTGTGTTAGGAAAGTCCGACACGTTGGAGCACCTTCTTTGTGGCTGTCCCCCTCTAGCCCATAGGAGGCTAACGTACTAAGCTTGAGACATGACAATCAAAAGAAGGCGACCAGGACACAGAAAGAATCCCGTTTACTGGTGGAATGAAAATATCGCCCAACCTAAAAGAGAGTCCATTCGAGCTCGTAGAGATTTTATCAGATCTAGAGGCTGCACTAAAAACCTCGAACTCCACGAAATATTTATATCGAGAAAAAAGAAGCTAAAAACGCCATAAAAAACTTAATTTCCCTTTACACCCCATGAATCAGGTATGGGATAGCTTCTCGCGTTGTTGTGAATTAACACGCTTTCTATTGTTAGATTTACAACTAAAGGCACCTACTTGTTTATCGACGAACGTCACTGTTCGAGAAGCTCTTAGACATGCCGATTGACTCGACACTAATACTGCGAAGTTGCTGTCGACAATATTCGAGGGGAGCCGAAAATGAAAGAAAATTTTTTGGTTTAAGATTGCTGGTACCAGGAGTTGAACCTGTGATCTGGTAGTCGCATGTTCTAACCACTATGCCATGGCCGGTCCCAAACGCCATAAAGAAAAGTAAAAAGGAGTTTTTTATGGACATATGTGATGACCTCGACAATAACCCTTTTGGTCTGGCGTACAAATTGCTAATGAAGAGGCTAAAATCATGGAATACTGCAACATCTGCGGATCCTGACGCACTTAGAGCAGTTGTTTCACACATCTTTCCGCCACATGATATTCCAATACGGAACAGAATGTCACCATAATCATTTGAAAATTTCCCTCCTGTTTCCAGGAGGAAACGAGCACCAGGGCTCGATGGAATTGTAATAAAGAAAGTATTCGTGTC
This sequence comes from Muscina levida, assembly GCA_964034835.1. Lineage (NCBI taxonomy): Eukaryota > Metazoa > Arthropoda > Insecta > Diptera > Muscidae > Muscina > Muscina levida. The sequence goes on along the minus strand of OZ035881.1, from coordinate 40,071,630 downwards.
ATACCCAGAGTATTTAGTATATATATTCAATAGCTGCTTCAAAGATTTCCCTCGATATGGAAAAGACCGTCGAACGATCCGTCTTCTTTTCGACCATTATGTCTCATTGACACTTACGAGAAGTTACTAGAGTGCATAATATGTAAGAGAGAGAGCGTGGATACAGCAAATGGACTGTCGGAACATTAGTTCGGGTTCAGAAAATCAAAATCAACCATAGATGGTATTAAACTTCTTGTAAAAAACAGCAAAAGAAGCAATAAATAAGAGAGGTCACTCAAACGATTACTGTGTTGTTGTAACCCTAAATGCGAAGAACGCCTCCAACTCTGCGAATTGGGGACTGCTGCAGAAACCGAGTGGTTCTGTATAATACGGACGAGGTCTCAAGAAATATGTTTTTACCGGTGGTATTCCACAAGGCTCTGTCCTTGGTTCCCTCTTATAATGCTACAACTTAATTTACCAGTTGGTGTTAAAACAATTGGATTCGCGGACAATATTGCGCTAATTGTTGTAGCTTCGGATATAAATGAAGCCAAAACAGTAAAAAAATGCGAGGTGAAATCATGGCTTGCTTCAATGAGCCTTTCACTTGCATATCACAAGACGGAAGTTGTCGTCATATCCAGCAGGCGGGTAAGAGAAAAAATAAATATAAAAGTTGGAGACTGCGAAAATAACTTTAAAGGGTTCATTAAAGTATCTGGGCATGATGATAGATAGTAAATTGTCTTTTAACAGCAATAAGTCGTTACAAAGGCCACATCGTCTTCAGCGGTTGTTTGTAAGGTGATGTAGAATACAAGAGGTCCTAAATACCATAGAAGGATGATTCTAGCGGAGGTAGTTAAGAGCGTCATACTATATGCCTCACCTATGTGGGCTAACTGCATGAAATTTAAGTCATACTGCGGTAAACTTAACTCGGTCTACAGACTGACATCACTGAGAGTATGCTGTGCATATAAACTATAAACTAATATCTGAACTAAGTAGTTGGTTGGAGAGAAAACATGGGGACATTGAGTATTATATAACCCGGTTCCTGAGCGTTCACTGTGCCTTTAGAAAATACATTCATCGTTGTAGGATTATCGATACACCTTTTTGTCCGTGTTGTCAAGATGTGATTTAAGATGGTGAACACGTTTTCTTCATATGCCCGAGATTCTGTTCCATGAGAGTATGTACAACGACAGTTAGGCACTGAAATAGCAGTCGAACATGTTATGCAGCTGATGTTGGATTCACCTGCAAGTTGGGGTCATATAGCAAACTTTATCAGGCGCATTCTTTTGGAACTCAATAGAGCCTAGACGGCCATAGCGGAGGTTGGATAACCTACCCATCCCGGTGAAGAAATACTTGACGGTTGTACCGCCGGGATTGGGACGATGTTTGCGGTGTTTTAGCTTGTTAAAGTCTCACACATTATCTTTCGATGACTTCAGCTCGTACTACTACTAGTACTCGATCCTAAGGGAACAGGTTATATAGAGGACAGGAATAGAGGACTATTCTTGCAATCGAAACCCACCCATACCTATTAATGGCAGCACTGCAAGTTGCACATCCCTATTAAAACAGCTGTTTATCAACATAAATATAAACATTATACAGCCGCGAAAATGGAGAAAACAAAAGGTAAGTTGAATTTTAAAATATTGTAGAAATTAATTTTAAAAGTTTTCTATTATTTTAGGCGTGCCAAAAGCTGAATGGACAGCAGAAGCTACGTACTGTTTAATAGATTTGTGGGAAGAACATATTGATGAGCTGAGAGGTGTGCGCAAAAACTCGCACATATTCAAAGAGATGGCCGACAAATTGGGAATTCCTAGGCTGACTCCTATTGAGGTCAAGAAAAAAGTGGAAAACTTGACAAAAAAAGATACAGATGAGTTTTTAAATATTAAATGATTAATCTACATTTTACTGCGAATTAAAACTACCACATATTAATTGCAGAAAGGAGCAGACGAAAGTCGGACCGTCTGGTGGCATGCCATCTACTTGGGAGCACTACCAGCAAATCAATAAAATATTGGTGACATCAAAGGCCATTAATTACAAGAGATTGATGGTCGAAAGTATAGGTAACAAAATCTAAAAACGGTAACACATGTATCTAGAAACATCTTTATCGATTTCAGATTTGACACCTCTTACAAACTCTGACCCAATTGATGTGGACAACTCGGTCGACTCCTGCGGCGAAGCCTCAACATCTCAGAAACTTTAGTGCCACACAGAGTTCTGTCATACTCCCTGAGCAGTGGTGTTTCTTCTAGCATGGACTTGAGCTTGCTCCCAGAGTATATCTGCGCGTCATGGCAACGTCCTGGGCAGCCGACTTTGATATACATGAATCTGTATCTACGATTAAAAAGATTTTTATACAATTATGAACGTAGCAAATAAACAATCACATACTGGTGGTCGACCAAAGCAAAAAGCACTGATGAGTTCCAACCTTTATAGTTGTGGTAGTCAATTGCATTTTCTGCTTTTGGCCGCACTTCTATGTGGCACCCATCTGAAATATATTCACACAAACTGTAAATTGTAATTTAACAATGCATGAAAATTTGTTTACCCATTGCTCCTAAACACTGGGGAAATCCAATCTTCTCAAACCCTTTCACACACTCTTTTATCTTTTGATCTGTTAGGAAATCTGGTGGCAAATACTCTGGAGCTAGTTGGACGATGATTTCATTGCAGAATTCATGCAATATTTTTATTTGGAAATGCCAAACAGCCTTTCAATTGTTTCGTATTCCGCTGAGGAGCCAAGAGTGTAGAGGGAAACAGCGATACGCTTTTCTAGCGGAATAGTGACCCGAAATGAAGTGTCTTTTCCTTGGTCAGTGCATGAAGGCGCTGTACCAACATTTGAAATATGATTCTCTCTACACGGAAGATTTCCTTAAATACATCGTCTGAATTTTGAGACACGTCTCTCTCCCAAAAGGTACCATAACGTAGCTATTAAAGAAAAGATCAAAAGAATTACTTGAAATCAATGAATATTGTTCCTCACTTACAAAAGACCAGACGCTTCGTGACTTATCCATGAAATATACAGCGCTGCTTTCTCTGAACATATAAATTAGGCGGAATACCTTTTCATCCTCAGTTTCTACTGCGGTGAGCAAAAGTATATCATCCAACTCCATTATTTTGTAACTTCACAAATATATCCAACTTTTCGCGGTCAAGAAAAAAAATAAACTTAATCAGTTGTTGGGATGTGAACGCGGATGCAAACACAATGGTAACACCAAGCGTTCATTTTCGATTAATCGTTAACGCGATAACCAAACGCAGGCTAATGGAAACCGCATATTAACCTATCATTCTCTATCTCTCTCCTCTCCCCGTCTATCTCCTTTCCTCTTCTTTCTCCGCTTTTACAACCAATAGATCAGCAGATCACGGAGTGTAAAAAAATCTGGTATTTAACAGATTGCATGTGTCCACAACTTATTATTACATATCTTATTCATGAATTCAAGGAAAAAATAAGTTTTTTAAGAGTCGAATACAAATAAACTGAATTTATCTTCAATTTTCCATTTCGTTTGTTTCGAAAACGGTTACATTTTTCAACTGCCTCAGCATTGTCGACAAAGTAGCCTGAATTTAGATCATCTTTGCCTTATGTACTTTTATCCACTTAATTTTCCTTGTCAATTCCCTTTTACGGCCTACGTGTAAAATTCTACTCGAAAATCTACATGGGTCTGTAGGTTTCTGTGTTTTCTTTTTGTATGCTCTGCTCTATCTTCGCACTTTTCGAGTGAAATGTTACAATTTATTTGTTGCCATCTAAGGCACGTAAATCAACAACAAAGTGTTGTAAATTGTTGGTGCTGCTGCCGCTGAGGCTACCATCACGATGTCAGCCTCAAATACTGTTGCCACATGTTGAACTGTTGCCGGCTGCTCTCTGGCATGTTTGTGCTTGTTGGTGCATTCTAGTTTCTAGTTGTATGTATCTTTGTTGCAAGTTGTAGAAAAGTTAAAGTGTCAATCATGTTTGTAATTATTGCACATGTTGATAATAAATCAACAGTGTAATTGCCCCTTCTTGTGATCATATGATTACATGTCATTCATTATCGTTTGTTGCTGTTGTATGTTTTTCCATGCCCCATTGCTGTTGATGTGGTTGCCACGACGAAGTGTTGCGGCAGCAGCAGCAGCAACGGCGTGATTTGTGTTCATTGCGTTTATGTTTTTTAGTATTTCTGTGCCGTGTTGTTATAGTTCGATTTTGAGTGGGTTTTTCGCGGTGGTGGAAACCAGCTCTGGTGACGGGCATAATTGGGCATAGAATGGTGTTTGAATGAATGTCGTTATTAAGAATTCTGTGATAAGTTGCCCCATTTTGCAATCTTGTGAGCAACGGAAGAGGAAAAGCTGATTTATGAGGTAATAACTTCCGTATGCTTGTAGTTTAAAAATTATGTTGCGATATTCATTGTTATTTTTTATACCAGCACCCTTAGGGATGAAGGTATATATCATTTGATACGACCCAAAAGAGTAACACATTTAAGGAGTCACTTTAGACCCTAGGTTTCTTTGAACCAAATTCGATTCATGACTTTTTAAGTCGTTTGAGCCATGTCCGTCTGTCTGGTGGCTGTCCGGCTGGTTCGCACGATAACTTTCGAAAGACGCAACCAAATGTTTTGAAATTTTGCACGAGTTATTATTTTCTCAAAACTACTTACGGTATTGCAAATGGGCTACATGGCCCCGCCCCTTCTGGTACCTCCCACACAAATACATCATTCCGCCCAATTTAGAAATGGAGTAATAATATCAATACACTCTACGGGATCGTCCCCAAATTCTGTATTTAGTAAAGCTATAACAGGATAAAGTTTTGGAAAAAATTTTGAAAGCCTAGCCACGCCCATTCTGGTACCTCCCATACAAATCTACCTTTTCGCCCACTATAGTGATGGAGAAATAATATCATTAAATTAAACGTGATCGGAACCAAATTCTCTTTTTAGTAAAGCTATAACAGGATAAAGTTTTGGAGAAAAAAATTGGAAGTCTGTCCACGCCCCATCTGGTACCTCCCATACACATCTGGTACTGCCCACTTTAGAAATCGATTAATATTATTAATTGACCTAACGCGATCGTGCCCAAATTCTGTATTTGGTAAAGTTTAAGCATGATAAAGTTTTGGACAAAAAATCTGGAAGTCTAGACACGCCCCTTCTGGTACCTCCCGGTACATTTGTATGGGAAGACTCCGCTCACTTTAGAAATAAGGTAATAATATCAATACACTCGACACGATCGTGCCCAAATTCTGCATTTTGTTATGTTATAACAGGACAAAGTTTTGGAGAAAAAATTGGAAGTCTAGCGACGCCCCTTATAGTACCTCCCATACAAATGTACCTTTCCGCCCACTTTAGGGATGTAGTAATAATATCAGTACACCCAACGCAATCGTGGTCAAATTCTGTAATTAAAAAAACTTAATTTCCCTTTGCACCCCATGAATGAGGTATGGGATAGCTTCTCGCGTTGTTGTGAATTAACACGCTTTCTTTTATTAGATTCACAACTAATGCCACCTACTTGTTTATCGACGAATGCGAACGTCACTGTTTGAGAAGCTCTTACTAGACACGACGATTGAATCGACGCTTAATACTGCGAAGTTGCTGTCAATAACATTCGAGGGGAGCCGACAATGAAAGAATATTTTTTAGTAAAGTTATAACAGGATAAAGTTATGGAGAATAAATCTGGAAGCCTAACCACACCCCTTCTCGTACCTCCCATACAAATGTACCACTCCGCCACTTTCGAAATCGAGTAATAATACCAATATAATAGAAAATTATTTATTTTACTGAGGGTAAGGGTAAATGTAAGTCGGGTTGCCCGACTGAAACTTTCTAACTGGTTTTAATTACAAATCGGTTAATTTCAATAACACAAGACATAAACAATATCTTATATTGGGTGATGGTATTTATCAGTCAGTTTAACTGACTGAAATTTCTGTACTGGTTTTAATCGCATTTTATTGTAATACTAGTGGGCCCGGCAATGCTTCGCTATTGCATATTATTTTAAAAATATGGGCGTAAAAGTGGGCGTGGTCGAAAAAAAGTACCCTATAAGTCATGCCAGAGTCCCAGTTAAATGCTGTGAAAATTTCAGGAAGATCGGTCCAGAGGTTTGGTCTCCTATAAGGTACAAATAAATAAACAAACACACATTCCATTTTATATATACAGTAAACTACGGATAAGTGCACATCGCATAAATGCAAAAACCGCATAAGTGCACTGGAACTTGAAGCCATTAGCCTTTTTTGTACGTTTACATACAAAAATACACGGATAAGTGCAACACGCATAAATGCAAAAACCGGATAAATGCACAACTTTTGCTAACCTGAAAGTACTTTTTTAGTACAACTTTGCATGCATAAATGCAAATCTCTCATACTACATAAATGTAGATTATGAATTAGAGAAACTGGAGAAAAAAAAATATATAAGGTTGGAAAAAAAAATTTCAGACTTTTCAGCACACGTGGTTTAGGTGAATCGAATTGAGTGCAATTTAATATGTATTTTGCAAAAAAACAATGTTGCAAAATATGATCGCAATGATTCATTAACAGTTCTTATTTTGGCACAGAACTGAATATTTTTAATTTTTTTGTATGAAATATGAAAAACAATGAAACATACATTTGTGATTTTTTTATCTTAAACTGAACTAATTTCTATAAGTTTTTATTAAAAACCCGTTATGTAATGTAAACCAAAAAATAAATAAAAACCCTTTGGTTATTTTTCTACCTGTATTTTTGTAATCCAGTGTTTAATAATTCAATAAATAATAATAAGACCTCGAGTTTGAGTTATTAAACACTGGATTATAAATAAAAACATTAAACAGCTTTATATTTTAATTATTTTCTTAAAGTTCCGTCCAAACTAAACTGGTGTTACAGATTAATAAAAATATTCTAATGTTTGTATAAATGCAATAATCGTGCACTTATGCAATGTTTGAATATATGCAATAGTTGTGAACTTATCCGAGTGTTGTATAAATGCAAAAACCGCATAAGTGCACAAAAAGTCGCGCGAAAACCGATGTGCACTTATCCGTAGTCTACTGTATAGATAAGGTCTCGCTCGTATCCCATCATAGGAATTACTTTGGAAGCAATAAATCAATTTAATGCCAGAAAAATTAAATATTCCCTAGGGCTACAAGGGTCGAAAAAATGTTCTGTTTACTAAATTTTATATATTAAGGGCTAAAAAATCTATTTTCCCATGCGCCCTTCACCCAAATCTCTGCATATTCATCTCATCACGAGTGCTAGCTGTGTATCAAATCTTATGACTCTGGGGTTAGAAACACGTTTGCCATACCTCATTCAATCACTAATCGAGTTTACTTACTTAGCTTGCAATCGTAGATTTTGATTATATGCCGCAAGTAGAAAAGTAAAATATGCGCTTCTTCCACAATCCGTCGCAGCAAATTCTGCAAGGTATAGCTGTTTCTTAGTATTCCGAGATAAGATGGTGTTACTAAAGTGCCGTCGAAGTCCGTAAAAACATATATTGGCGAACACTATTTTCTGCTTGATTTCTTGGCTGGCACTTTTTTTCTTATTGACGGAAGATCCGAGGTAGATAAATTCATCTACTATCTCAAAACAATAATTGCCAACGTTCACGGTGCGTCCCCATCGAGAGAGCTCTTTGTTCGTCGAAATCATTATTTTAGTTTTGTCCTAGTTGACCGCCAAACATATATTTGCTGACTCCTTTTCTAGTGATGAGACTGTAGTAACATACTGTAGATTTCGGCCAATGATGTCTATATCTTCACCATAGGCTAGTCGCATATGGCTCTTGTGGAATATGGTGCCAGACATGTTGACACCAGCCTTTCTCATTACCTTCTTCATAAAAATATTAAATAGTATACAGGACAATCTATCGCCCTGCCTGAGACCTCTTTCCGTGTTGAACGGTTTAGAGTGATCCTTACCAATCTTAACCGAGGATTTGGTGTTTTCCAAGGTACATCTGCAAAGTCGAATCAGTTTTGCAGGAATACCAAACTCAGACATGGCCTCATACAGCTTATTCCTTATCGGAGAGTCGAAGGCAGCTTTGTAGTCCACAAAGAATATTTTTTCAGGATTTGTCGTAAGGTGAATATTTGATCCGTCGTAGATTTAGTAGGTCTAAAGCCGCACTGATGTGGTCCAATTAGTTTTTCTACAATTGGCTTTAGACGTCCACACAATATGCTCGAAAGGACCTTGTACGCAATTGGTAATAGGCTTATTCTACGATAGTTCTTACATTCACTACGATCTCCTTTCTTGTATATGGGACATAACAGACTAAGACTCAAAACCCCGGACATGCTCTCCTTTAGCTAGATGTTTTCCATGGGCTGATGCATGCTTCTAACCAGCTCCTTCCCGCCTGCCTTAAACAATTCAGCAGGGGGACCATCGGCTCCAACAGCTTTGTTGTTTTTAAGGTGGGAGATTGCCACACGTATCTCGCTCTGGCTCGGAGGTGGACAATAAATACCATCGTCATGGATTTGAGCGGGGTCTTCTGGAGTGGTGTCCGCATCCAGTAAATTTTTAAAATTATCTCTCCATATCTTCAGAACGTTATCAGGGTCCGTCACTAGCTGACCATCACTGTCCTTGCAGGAGGGCAACCCTATTCTACGCATTCTCGCCTTAACTCTCTTGTAGAATTTTCGGGCTTCCCCTCTACTTCGGAGCAACTCTGTGCACTCATCCTGCCTCTTCTTCAGCTCCTTCTTTTTCCCTCTAAAAAGACGAGTTGCCTCTCGTCTCTTCTCCATGTGCCGTCCCCGAACAGCTCGCGTTGCCATTGGCTACAGTTTCGCCCTGTATGCAGCAACCGTCTCTCTCGTGGCATTGCGACATTCATTCGTACCAGGCATCTTCTTGAGATGCCTTTAAATACCAAAGTACGATTCTCGCAGCCCGTTCTAAGGAGTCGGCTATATTTTCCACTGCGAGGTTATCTTATTCCGCAGCAGTTGAGTTAAGTGGTTGGAGTAGGCGCCCGCTACCTCTGTGGTCCGCAGTTTACCAATGTCAAGTTTTCGTTGTGCCTGGTTACGTACGTTTTTCGCCTTGCTTAACCTTGTGCGTACCTTAACTGGGGTAAGGAAGTGATCGGAGTAAATGTTCGCACCCTTGATCACTCGTACGTCCAGAACACTCGATGCGTGCCTTCCATCGACTACCACGTGATCTATCTGATTCCTCGTCAATTGAACTGGACATAACCATGGTGCCTTATGAATATTTTTATGGTCAAATCTAGTGCTATTAACTTTTACCATATTTCTTGCCACAGAAAAATCAATCAGTCTGATGCCATTGTTCGACGTTTCAGGGAGCAGACTGAATTTTCCGATGGTAGGCTCAAATGCGGTCTCCCTGCCTATTTTAGCATTAACATCGCCTAGCACAATTATGATGTCATGGCTCGGGCTACGGTCATATAGATTTTCTAGGCTCTCGTAGAACTCGTCTTTGTACTCATCGCTTTTCTCTTCTGTCGGAGCATGGGCACATATAAGTGTTATGTGGAGAAACTTTGTTTTGACTCTTATGGTGGCTACACGTTTACACATCGGGTTGAACCTTGAGACTAGGTGTCGTAGTGTCTTGCTAACCTCAAATCCACATCCAAACGCGTGCTTGTCCGCATGGCCACTATAGTAGATGTCGCACGTCTTCATGCGCGTGCTCCCGTGTCCCGACCACCGGATTTCCTGTAAAGCGGTTATGTCAGCCTTGTATTCTTCGAGGACTTCCGCCAGTTGGATGGAGGCACCTGCTCTATACAGTGTTCTAACATTCCAGGTGTGTATCCTTAAATCATGCTCCTTAATTCGTTTGCGGTGGTCAACATTTTGGGGGGTCCATTTTGTTCTTTTATTACTTCTTTTTATTGCAATAGTTCAAAACGTCGGTGGCGGGTTGCAAGCCCAGCGCACCACGTCGCAGTCTCTCCTCTTGCCAAGATTTTTTTACAGCCGCCCATTCTGGGTCAGACGCTGACCACTCTGAACAGACGTGCCTCGGTTTTCGTTGATTTACCAAGTCAAAAGCCACACTGCTATCAGGATCAGGTTGGATATCACTTCACATAAAACTCTCGACAGGACCTTATATGCAATGGGTAAAAAGCTAATCCTGCAGTAGCAAAATCTTGGATCACATTTATTCAGCACAGGTCATAATACGCTAAGATTCCAATCAACGGGCGTGAGCTCGTTAAGCCAAACCGTGTGTAAAAGCTGGTGGAAGTACATCGGTACCTGCTGCTTTATTATTTGTTAGCCTAGATATCGGTCTTCTAACCTCAGTTAACCTTCATCTGCGCTGTCTCCCGGAACCAGCAATTGGTGGTAGTGCTCTCTCCATATAAGCAGCACACATCTTGGGTATCAGTAACCATATTTCCATCCTTGTCCTTAGAGGAGTAACCTCCTGATATAATATTCAGAATTTAACTATATCCCTCCACCCTTCTAAATGCTCGATCTACCATTCCCCCATCTGTCGCTACACAGGGCGGTCCTCTCCGGAGGGTCCACCATTTGGTCAGGTCGACAAGACGATACTACATGTAAAGCACATGTGACATCCATCATCTGATGCTTTTTTGGTAAAACAGCTGGTCCGCCTATATTAATTTATCCTTGTGCGGGTAACAATGGGCTGTAGCGTTGCCTTGTAAGCAACATTCTTCATCGTACCACGATTCGTTCGTTTTTCATATCCAAGCACTGTTGTTGCGACAGTTGCCATGGAATGTGCAATATGCTTCAACTGTGTATCAGTAATATACACAGTTGAAGCATATATGGCCCATTGGCCAAAAATAAAAAATGAACTAAACTCTGGGTCATACTGTGGCAACACTATCTCACAATAGACTTTTGTTTTTGCCGTAGATTAAGTCATAGATTGATGGAAGAGAGGTCCTTGTATCCTTTCACAGATTTTAACTGATTTTTAATTTTAGAAATTGGTGTCATTAAAACAGACTGTGAGATGTGCCAAATATTATTCATCTATGAAAACTCCTTCAATTTTGGCCTTTCTTTGTATAAAACGGCAACCACTGTGCGATGTCCAGCTTTCTTTGTGTCTGATAACGTGAATTTTTCGCTCTGCTCAATATTTTGCGCGCCTTTGCTGAAATCAGGTAATAATCCGAGCTAGTACTACCACCATGGATCACCTACATGCCTCTTGCTGTATGCCTTCCATCAATAACCACATAATCAATATTATTTTTGGTGCTTTGATTGGGGGATAGCCAAGATTTTCTGGATATCTTTATGCAGAAATCTTGTTCCACTTATCACCATGTTCTTGCCGCTGCGAAGGTAACCAGCCTAAACCCGTTGTCGGACCTAAACCCGTTGTCGCCCAATAGACCAAGAACATTCTCCCTTACTAGTTTTGCATTTAAATCTCAAAATTTTAATGTCGTGGCATGAGCAGCAGTCCTATGCTTCCTCTAGGCACTGGTAGATTGTATCTTTAATCCCAACATCTTTACCTTATGTCGGGGCATAGCGTGATGTAGAAATATTTCGCATTGGTGCTGATGTGGGCTATTTAATCACTCACAGGATTGAACTGCGAGACAAAATGTCTGAGTTTACAAATCTATATCCAAATTCGTGCTATCTTTCTATTTGGGGGTGATGTCAGCCATATATTTTTTAAGGACATCCGCCAGTGAAATATAAAGAGTCCGGACGTTCCAGGTATGTATCCTTAAATCAATGAGGGGTGTCGATTGTTACTTTTTTCTTCTCATAGCATGTAAAGAACATTAATGTGGGTGGCTAGAGGTTGAGAGTCGGCATGAAATGGAAGTTTCACGTTGCATCCCCAATTTTCAAATGGAATAAATAATGTTTTTAATTCATCATCGAAGTTTTAAAAAGTAGGCGCCGACCTTGGTTTGATAATTAGTACACGCGACCACCGGAGACCAGCCTTGATTTCTACATTTCATTTATAGACCCCTTGATGTTGTCGACAGCATGAATATTGGGTAAAATTGCAAAATTATATATCATTTTTAGGTGTAAAAATTTTCCCAATACAATGTGGCTTTAGACCTGGTAAATCCACGACTGACCAGATTTCACACTACACCAAATCCTAGAGATGACTCAAGAAATGCAGATCGACACCTAACACAAGGCTGCATACTGTAACGGCTCGACACACTCGGGCCATACTTTTCAGGAGAGCTTGCTACTTATAACTCCGGCCGTGCTCAGGGAAAATGGGGGTGTTCTTTTCTCCATCCAAGTCGGTAAGAACCTATTACTATAAGATTTAAAATAAGTAGCTTAATCCTTGAATCGACCGCGTATTTAAGAAAATCGAGGGGAGTAGTAAATAAAAATAACCGAGCAGAACGGAAGGAAATATTGTTAGATGTGAAGGAAGCTAGATGTTCTGCCCGACTCCGGTATTGCCTAAAATTTTCGTGGAATCATTAAAATAAACTTAATAATTCATTATGAATGTACAATAAATTATTTTATTACATTAAAATCACAAAAGAGGAAAAACATATTAAGAATTATGACAATAGATTCTAGGCAGATTTAAAAGAAAAACTAAATTTTCGATGCATATGGAAGTGAAAATGTTATAAATAAGTTAATGTGGCATTTATTTTGTCATTTTAAGTTAATAACGTAATTATATGGAACAGATAGAAACAAACACCCACAACAAAAAGAAAATTGTAATATAAAGTTATTAACTCACCAATGTAAATTCAGCTTCGACTGCAGGCCTGTTGTCTTGACTGTTTCACGTTCGATTTGAAATTTCACTGAGCTTAATCTGACATATTGTAATTAAATATATATATGATTTAATGTAGGTAATCGAAAATTAAGTTTAGCATTTAGAATAGGAATAAAATTTACTGTTTTTATATCATTAGAACAAAGATAAATTACTCATTATTCGAAAAAAAGAAACAAAGTACGTTAAATTATTAATTATAGGAAAAAAATAAGTAATATTTTAGAAATTTATGAATTAAATGGAAAATCTTTTAATACCATTGTATTTCGAATTCACGAAAAAAACCACTAAAGCACTGCAATTTATCACTAGATGGGAAAATTTCCTCAACACACTTATCTCCGCACTCAAAACCATTAATTTTTTTGCCTGTTCTTGAGTTTCCGATTGAATCTTCGGAGCATTTGGAGTTCAATTGTTGAGGCTTCTGTTATGGAATAGTATGGCGCAATCTCCACTATCGCCCAATATATGATTATCCCCCTTGGACTTAGTCCCAAGGCACAGAACTATTCCTCTCCCTCGGAACAGCAAAAGCCAAAGAAAAGGTGTGGTGGCGTTCACGTAAAGCTACAGCAAGGAAATAACGAGTATTCGATAAAGGATTGAATTTTAAAAAAAATCCGCGTGTTAGTCCTTACCTCTATATATTTATGTCCTTATATATGTATATCGGCAATGAAATTGGAATTTCCAATTTGCCCCTTATAAAATTCAATACCACACCGAATGTTTATATTTGATTGAAATCAACAAATAGAATGAAAAGTTTCATTTGAAAATTTTCATACTAAGATTTCAAAACTACTCTGACCAAAAAAAAATATATACAGTACGAGGTCGATTTTTGCAACACCCCGATTGGCGCAACCACTCTTTTTTACATATGAGTCTTTATAAGTGCAACACGTTCAAAAAAGCAGTCTCGATGAGCGGAACTTTTCAATGTATTCGCAGAAATTATATGTTTTTTTTTATTTAAATGCTATGCCACTGTTCAATGTGTGAGCAAATGACTGTTATAGTACAGTTTTTTTAGTGACGTGGGGCATTTTGCACAAAGTAAAACAATTTTCAATAGAGGTTCGGTAAGCGCAACAATCTCGGTAGCTGCAACCGGCTTGGGCTGCTATCGGTTGCGAAAATCGAGCTCGTACTGTATATATAAATTCAAAGTTAAAACTGATAACTTTCATTTCAAAATTTTCATCCTAAGATTTCAAAACTACTCTGACCAAAAAAAAATATATAAATTCAAAGTTAAAAACTGAAAACTTTAATTTCGAAATTTTCATACTAAGATTACAAAACTACTCTGACCAAAAAAAAAAACAATATATAAATTCAAAGTTAAATACTGCAGGGAAATGTACACCATTTCTAATCAACAGCCTGAAATAAAAAACACGACCTCACAATACGACAATAGTCCTTAGATGCCTCGAAGGTAATACGACTTTGCGGGATGACACGAAGTCTTACGGGAAAATAGGCAAAAATCTGATTGAGTCACTGTCCATTTAAGAACCTTGTCCCCTTTCAGAGTTTCTGAAAACTGTTAAATAATTTCTGATGATCATTGCGTCAACATTCCTGAATATGAAAGTGCAAGTGGGACAAGACTACTTTATGCTTTTGGGGTCGCTGAAACCGAATATGAAGTCTGTTTGTCCCAATCACATCATGTTTTTGACATAACCTAAAAAAACTCTAACTTTGGGTAGTAAAATTTTTGCGTTTTTGAGGTAAGGAAAAAAAATCTTGAAAAAAGTGGACTTCACAATTGTATAAAGCGTATCAACATACATAAGAAATGGGTGGTTTGAGCCCCCAAACCCGACACTTTTTATATATGGCAGTGTAACTTAAAATTGATTGCCGAGGATCCCGCTCAAGAAAAATAAAAAATACTGCTTTCCTTTATTGTCAATAATGTAGCCGGCCTTGAGCTTAACAACTTTGATGATCATTAATTTGAGATATTGCGTCATTTAGATGGTCAAACATAATAAAAAAAAGGCACAAAAACTGTAAATTTTCCCTGTACGATACTCACAAACTTCAATTCAACATATCTCGATTACTAGACTTGATCCAGCGAAACGACGAAACAAGTAGAATTTTTTTTTAACGATACAACTTTTGCGGGAAGCAGATCACCCACCGACCTCTGACTCCTACCATTTGTCACACTGTGTAATCAATAAAATCAAACGTCACCGTTAGTAAATAAAACATGCCACCTCAAGCATGATCAGTCGCTGTCTATTTCCATTGCGGGAAACATTGCTTAATCAATGAGTCACTTTATCATTTTCATTAAAATTGTAAATCAAAAACAAACACACAATCTATTAATCAGACCTGTAAACAAATACACCTAATAAATCGTAAAATGTTTCCTTTATTACTTTCCAACTTCCACAACAACACCAACAACTCCACCTCCCATTTTTCACTCGCCTGCCAACCCCAAAACGCGCATTCCCTATGTTCAACGTTCGCTCAAGTCAACCCTCCTCCTGCAACATCCGCCTTTGCGAAATGTTTACTCAAGCACGCATGCATTAACACCATAAATCAATGAATTGGCGGTGAAAATGCGTCAGAAACTACTTTAGACGCGAACACTTACATGCTGCCAACACGGATGCGTCGTTCGATATCCTAAACGAACCGAAAGGGAAAAGGAGTGTTATAAAGATTTACTTGTAACATATTTAAAAAATTACAATTGTTCTCTTGTATATGGAAGTTTTTAAAATGAACTGCTTAGGTAGGAGGCAGGTCACTTTATTAACATAATTGGACAGTTGTCTATGATATTTTCTATCTCTTGTGATATTTGTCCTTCTAAAAAAATCGACCAATTACAATCGTTCGAACCATCTACTTCACACTTTCTTTACTTTATTAAATGTTGGTAACATTTCCTGTTCGCATCGTATATCTCTGCAATTTGGATAATATGTTATGTGCAATTTCTGGTGTAAAGTTATTACTTTCCTTTCGTCCGTCCTCCTCTCTGACTGTCTGTCGATTTGTTTGCAGTGTTACTCTTGGGTTGTTTGCAACATTTGCTACGTTGTTGATGCCACTGCTGGTGTTGTTGTTGTTGTTCCTATTTGTTGGATTTATGATCACTTTAAAAACGTCCTCCTTTTAAGTGTTGTGTCTGTATCAAGATTTTTGTAGAGCTGGCGAAATGTAACTCAAAATTATCGCAAGCATATGGGGGAAAATATTGAAAATAAGTAAAAGTTGAGGCGAAATTCAATCATATTCGACATTCTGATGCGCTACAAGTGAAAAGAATCACTCTGGAATATCTTATATATATATGTAAATTCCTGTAGTTCCTATGAGGAACATCGAGCCTCAACGATAGTTTTCCATTCTTGCTTATTTGTGCTACGATTGAAAGTTCGCTCCATGTTTATACCATCACCCTTAGGGATGAGGGTATATATCATTTGATACGACCCAAAAGTGTAACACATAGAAGGAGTGACTTTAGACCCTAGGTTTCTTTGAACCAAATTCGATTCATGACTTTTTAAGTCGTTTGAGCCATGTCCGTCTGTCTGTCTGTCTGTCTGTCTGCCTGTCCGGTGGCTGTTTGGCTGGTTCGCACGATAACTTTCGAAAGACGCAACCAAATGTTTTGAAATTTTGCACGAGTTAATATTTCCCCAAAACTACTTACGGTATTGCAAATGGGCTACATGGCCCCGCTCCTTCTGGTACCACCCATACAAATACATGATTCCGCCCACTTTAGGAATCGAGTAATAACATCAATACGCCCAACGGGATCGTACCCAAATTCTGTATTTAGTAAAGCTATAACAGGATAAAGTTTTGGAAAAAATTTTAAAAGCCTAGCCACGCCCCTTCTGGTACCTCCCATACAAATCTACCTTTCCGCCCACTATAGAGATGGAGAAATAATATCAATAAATTAAACGTGATCGTACCCAAATTCTATTTTTAGTAAAGCTATAACAGGATAAAGCTTGGGGGAAAAAATTTGAAAGTCTATTCACGCCCCATCTGGTACCTCCCATACTCATCTGGTACCGCCCACTTCAGAAATCGATTAATATTATTAAAAGACCTAACGCGATCGATCCCAAATTCTGTATTTGGTAAAGTTTAAGCAGGATAAAGTTTTGGAGAAAAAATCTGGAACTCTAGACACGCTTCTTCTGGTACCTCCCATACAAATGTACCACTCCGCCCACTTTAGAAATAGGGTAATAATATCAATACACTCGACAGGATCGTGCCCAAATTCTGTATTTTGTTATGTTATAACAGGACAAAGTTTTGGAGAAAAAAATTGGAAATCTAGCAACGCCCCTTATGGTACCTCCCATACAAGTGTACCTTTCCGCCCACATTAGGGATGTACTAATAATATCAGTACACCCAAGGCAATCGTGCCCAAATTCTGTAATTAGTAAAGCTATAACAGGATAAAGTAATGGAGAATAAATCTGGAAGCCTAACCACACCCCTTCTCGTACCTCCCATACAAATGTACCACTCCGCCCACTTTAGAAATCGAGTAATAATATCAATATAATAGAAAATTACTTGTTTTACTGAGGGTAAGGGTAAATGTAAGTTGGGTTGCCCGACTGAAACTTTCTAACTGATTTTAATTACAAATCGGTTAATTTCAATAACTCAAGACTTAAACAATATCTTATATTGGGTGATGGTATTTATCAGTCAGTTTAACTGACTGAAATTTCTGTACTGGTTAAGTAAATAGTTTCAGTCTGCTGTCCGGCTGGTTCGCACGATAACTTTCGAAAGACACAACCAAATGTTTTCAAATTTCGCACGAGTTAATATTTCCCCAAAACTCCCTACGGTTTTGAAAATGGGCCCTTTCTGGTACCTTCCATACAAATGTACAATTCCGCCCACTTTAGAAATCGAGTAATAATATCAATACATCGAACTCAATCATTCCCAAATTCTATATTTAGTAATGCTATAACAGGATAAAGTTTTGGAAAAAAAATTAAAGTCTAGCCACGCCCCTTCTGGTACCTCCCATACAAATGTACAACTCCGCCTATTTTAGAGATGGAGTTATAATATCAATACACTCAACACGATCGTGCCCAAATTATGCATTTTGTTAAGTTATAACAGGATAAAGTTTTGGAAAAAATATTGGAAGTCTAGCCACGCCCCTTCTGGTACCTCCCATACAAATTCACTTTTTCGCCCACTTTAGATATGTAGTAGTAATATCAATAAATCCAACGCGATCGTACCCATATTCTTTATTTGGTAAATCTATAGCAGGATACAGTTTTTGAGAAAAAAAAACTGGAAGTCTATCCACGCCCCATCTTGTACCTCCCATACACATCTGGTACCGCCCACTTTAGAAATCGATTAATATTATTAATAGAACTAACGCGATCGTGCCCAAATTCTGTATTTAGTAAAGTTCAAGCAGGATAAAGTTTTGGAGAAAAAATCTGGAAGTCTAGACACGCCCCATCTGGTACCTCCTATACAAATGTACCACTCCGCCCACTTTATAGATGGAGTTATAATATCAATATACTCGACACGATCGTACCCAATTTATGTATTTTGTTAAGTTATAACAGGATAAAGTTTTGGAAAAAATATTGGAAGTCTAGCCACGCCCCTTCTGGTACCTCCCATACAAATGTACCACTCCGCCCACTTTAGAGATGGAGTTATAATATCAATATACTCGACACGATCGTGCCCAATTTATGTATTTTGTTGAGTTATAATAGTATAAAGTTTTGGAAAAAATATTGGAAGTCTAGCCACGCCCCTTCTGGTACCTCCCATACAAATTCACTTTTCCGCCCACTTTAGATATGTAGTAGTAATATCAAAAAATCCACCGCGATCATACCCATATTCTTTATTTGGTAAATCTATAGCAGGATAAAGTTTTTGAGAATAAAACTAGAAGTTTAGCCACGCCCCTTCTGATGCGCCCCATACTCATCTAGTACCACCCACTTTTGAAATCGATTAATATTATTAATAGAACTAACGCGATCGTGCCCAAATTCTGTATTTAGTAAAGTTCAAGCAGGATAAAGTTTTGGAGAAAAAATCTGGAAGTCTAGACACGCCCCTTCTGGTACCTCCCATACAAATGTACCACTCCGCCCACTTTAGAAATCAAGTAATAATATCAATATAACAGAAATTTTTGTTTTACTGAGGGTGATGGTATATGTAAGTCGGGTTGCCCGACTGAAACTTTCTTACTGGTTTGGTGATCATTGAAGCTTCAGTGTATAGTTGTAGATGCCGGGTGTGCCTCGACCGACCTCTCCTGCGGCTGCCTTGTTGATTCCAATTGCGTTTCTTGTAATGTCGCCTTGAGGTCTTCATAAGACCTGTCCGATCCAGCGCCAATTCCGTTTCGTGATTTCAGAATAAACAGGTATTTGCCCGCACTCTGCCCATAGCTGTTCGTTTGTGATGATGTTTGGCCAGAAAATTCTTTGTATGCGACGAAGGCAGCGATTGATGAATACTTGTACGGCATTAATATCGCATTGGTTCGAATTCCAGGAATCACACTCATAAAGTGCTACTGATTTCACTGTAGTGCCTAGAGATGTGGGTGGGGTCTTCCAAACATGTTTGTGTTGGCCGTAAGCTTGTCTTGCCCTATTTATGAGGTTTGCAACATCTTCTCTTGATCCCCCACTTGTTGTTATAATGCTACACAGGTAGCAGAAAGATTGGACATGTTCGATCTATTTATGTTGCAAGGTGAATTCTCGCGTAATTAAGATGTTGATTCTCATAGCCTTCGTTTTTGCAATGTTTATTCCAAGACCGCAGATAGCAGTTTCGGCTTCGATGTTATTTATGCGATAGCAGGCAAATGTCGTCTGCGTAGTCAAATTCATCTAGACGTCCGTTTAAGCGCCATGTGATGCCTCCGGGGGTAAATGTCGCTATCGTCATAATGTTGTCGAGGACTACGTTGAAAAGCAGGGGAGAAAGTGGACATGCCTGCCGATGCCTTACTTAAACATAATTTCCCTTTACATCCCATGAATGAAGTATGGGATGCTTATTGGGATTAATACGCTTTCTATTTTAGATTCACAACGAACGGCACCTACTTTTTTTATCGACGAATGCGAACGTCACTGTTTGAGAGGCCTTTACTAGACATTGCGATTGACTCGACTCTTATACTGTGAAGGTGCTGTCGACATCAACGAGGAAGGCGGGTAATTGAAGAACAATTTTTTTTAGATGACTGGAGCCGGGAGTTGAACCTGGTATCTCCTGCATGGTAGTCGCGTGTTCTAACCATCATGCCACGGCCGGTCCCCCTGCATCTTCTTTGATATTTACTGGGCAACTGATTGCTTCCTTATATGCAATGCGGCACTTAGCATTTTCGTCAAAGCCTTAATAAGTTTGGGTATTCTCTTGCAACGAACTGCAAGTGGAATACCTTATAGGAAGGTATAAAACAATAGATACTTAACTTAATATCCCTTTACACGTTATAGGGACCATGATTTAAGGATATGCACCTGAAATGTCCGAACTCTCTACAAAGAAGGGCCTCTATCCAAATGGCTGATGTCCTCGACAATTACACGGCTGATATCCCCGCCATACAAAAAATGCGATGGACGGGAGAGGGATATATACGACTAAAGAACTGTGAAATCTTCTACAGTTGTCGGGCATAAATACACGAATTTGGATGTGGATTCATTATGGGCAAGCAACTTCGATATATGGTCTCCCGATTTAACCCTGTAAGTGACCGATTAGTCATTATCCGCATCAAGGCGAACCATTTTTACATCACGTTGATTTGTGTACACCCCTCGTCGGATAACAAAGACGAGGACATTAAAACGCGCACTGTGAGTGCCTGAAGGATTATACGACCACTGCTGCCTTTCATGACATTAAAATTGTTCTGCGAGATTCTAGTGGTATAAGATGATATAAGAAGGGAAGATGCTCTTGGTTCAGCAGTCGGAATATTCAGTGTACACAACACCTTTGATAACGGATTCAGACTAGTTAGCTTCGCGTCGCCAAGAAACATAATAGTGATAGATAGAACCAGATTTCAGCATAAAGTTTTCCACATGGCAACCTGGATATCCCCTGATCAGATCCCAAGAAACCAGATTGATCACGTAGTAATCGATGGAAGGCTCAAGCGTAGTGGACGTGCGTGTGATGTAGTTTTGGTCTTTACGTTTGGTTGACATCGCAAAGCTGCATACCACCGAGATAGTCAATGCCTACTACAAATATTTCTCTCACTTACTTTAAACAAATCCCCCTAATTCTAATGTTTCCGACATATTGAAGAATATTGCAAATTGCTGCTGAAGCCGATGGACTACCAGCAGATCCTTTCTAGGCCTGCAGCGATATGCTGGCAAGGTGCATGATACAGCTCATAAACGCGATTTGGCTAAAGCAATGCATTCCCGATGATTAAAATCCGAGTTGTTGTAAGTCCTGTGCTTAAAAAAGGCGATTCAAGTGAGTGTACCAACTATCGCGGGATCAGCCTTTTACCCTTTGCTTACTGTAACACTAAAGCCCATCCTAGCGAACCTGATTGGACCTTATAAGTATGGCTTTAGACCTGGTAAATCCATGATTGAACAGATTTCACACAGCATCAAACCCTGAAAAAGACCCATGATATGCAGAAACTTTTAAATGCTAAGGATAAGTTTGACATCCCCCATAAGCTGATACGATTTTGAGGGATAACATTGGCTAATACGAAGACTACAGTTAAAATGGGTCAAACAGAACCATAAGACAAGACGATGCGATCTCTTTAACATCATAATAGAGATGATCATGCGGAAGGCTGCAGTAAACCCGACTGGTACCATCTCGAATAAGTCACACTTTACTCGCGTATGTAAATAATATAGATATCTTTGCCCGAGGACTTTGGGATGTTACTGCGGCCTTCTCAAGCATTGATAAGCAGTCGGCAGAAGTGGGTCTGGTGATGAATGAGGACAAACCCAAGTATTTTGTCTCAACGAACAAAGAGTCAACTTTGCAGTGGTAGATGATTTCTTCTGCCTTTGCTCCGCCGCGACGCGCCGTAAACAAAAAAAATAATGTCAGCCTGGAATTCAAGAGACGAGTATAGATCACAAACCGCTGCTACTATGCGCTAATCAAGCGATTTGCCTTGAAATAGTATGTTTACTAGGGTGATGACTTTTATACAACCTCGTTTCCCTTTATCATATTTAGATGAATTTTTATTTAAGATTAGATAAAATCTTACATATAAGGTGATGCGATAAAAAAAACCTCAAATGATTTTACAATTTTTTTTATCATCATTTTGGGCAAGTTTTTGAAGTCACTGTAAGCAGATATATAATTGAACACAAGCTTTAGAGCCACCTATATGTAACATTACATAGAGGATGGATCTCAGTGGGAGGTTGTCCTTGTTGCGGCAGGAGTTGTATAAGTCTTGCATAACTTTGATCGCACGCTCACAGCACTGGTTGCTTCGGGCAATGTTGATTGGAGATTCATCTGTTTTCCAGTGGGTCTTCAAGCATTTGAGAGCTTTTGGGTAGTCATTCAGAGCTACAGATAGCTCTTCAAATTCTTCAGCGCGGAACAATTGACTACCGAACCAATAAATGAACAGATTTTACTCAACCTGATCCGGGTTTCAGGCATCAGAATAAACGCAAGAAGAGCTAGAATGGCACGAGAGTTCCAGCGTGCATTGCAGATGTTTGGGATCTGCTTAAACTTTACAAAAGGGATCTCATTCCTCTCAGTGAAGTGACGGAAGGCACGAGTGAGGTGGAAGAGAAACTTCATGTCGTCTCTCCAGCCGCCTGTTTTCTTAATCTCAGTTTTACCATTGCTGAAGGCTGCTTTCAATTGATCATAATTGCACATCAAATTCTGCACAAAGAAGTACTCAATGTTTGGTGATTTAGTCGACCCATGGAGCTCATCGTCCATGACAACGCGAAGAACGCGAGCCAGCGCATGGTGCTGGCAACTGATGAACTTGGGTTTTGGATGACCTTTCTCTTCGAACATTTGCTGCAGTCGAACTACAACGCCTGTCTTTTTGCCGGTATTCACGCTTGTTATATCGGCAACAATCATCACAATTGATCCCCACAGGTTTAACTCATCTAACACATTCTGGAGTCCTTCTGCGATTGTTAGAGCTTTCTCATCTTTCAATTTGAGCGCAGTCAACTTAATTTCTTTAGATTCAATCTTGAGGACCACGGCCAGATAAGCTTTTTTTCACAAAAATATCATTTCAAAATGGTTTGTGCGTGACCGTTTTCAAAATTTAAATTGAATAAACGTTATTTTAGTCATTAAAAGGCAAAAGTTCATTCATTCGTGCAACAGGAAATACTTTTTGAGAAAAAAAAAATCAAAAACTCATCACAACATTGTTTAGTGCATGATTACCAACAATTTTTAATAGCTAACCGTAAATCCTGTTCATTAAAATTCCTTATATAAATGAAAAACAAGTGAAACTCTTTTTTAGTACAGTTGCACGTTCGATATGACAAAATTGTTAATGTTACCAACGAAATGTACAACGTTCTCTACAACTTTATCTACTGTAGATGATTTCAAAAATGTTTCCCCCCTTAGCTTCCTCACAACCACAATATCTATTTATTTTACGTTCGACGTGGCGCAATTGCCAGTCAGTCAATTGCAAGACGCCACTTTAAGGCGATGCATGGTGTCGATGTCGGGCGTTAGGGCATGTGCAAGTAAGTATGAACCCGTCTGTTGATTGTAATTATAAATTGTTTTCATATTAATGCGAATTTGTTCGCTAAATGAAATCGTTTTCTTTCTTTCAACTCCGCCAACATTAATAAGCGGTGGTGAGTTCATTCAATTATTCGACCGATAATAAAGTTGTTTACGTTGATCTTTTAATCAAAGGCGTTGAACGAAAACATAAGACAACGATGAGGAAACACTAATTGAAATCATGTTCTCATAAATTGGTTTATTTATTTGTTGTGTTGTTTAATTTGTAATTTATATCATTGCAACATGAAAAGTTATTTTGTTGTGAAATCTTTAAGCCGGCTTGTGGAAAATCATAACTTGGCTTTTTACGAGCCTGAAATAAGGTCGCGAGTATTATAGAAATAAACTTGTTATGGCAAATTACCGATGTTCACATTTATTTTGCGATTTTGAAATGATTATTCATAAAATGTCAATGGTAAATTTAAGGAGATACAATGCTAACTAACTAACTAACAACTTTTTAATATTTTGGACATTTTTGGACAAATGTATTTATTATCTGGTTATATATTAGAATGGACCATTTTGTTCAAGAAAAGGGGACTGTCATTTGGAAATGTCCATTAAGCCGGGTCGATCTAATTGAAAAAAAAAAAATGAAAATGCTACCGCCTTATATGAACAGTCATATCAAAACAAATGTGGGGGTCCAAAATTTTTATTTTTGTGGGCATGACAAAAACGGATTTGACGTTTTGTACATAACTTTGTTATTCGCTGTCCAATTGTTAAGTTATATATATATCGTTAAAGAGGTAATAACAAGATCTTTGTCAGTGACACAATTACTTAAAACTATGACGTCATATGCCAGTGCTTCTTGAACACAGTCCATAAAAACATCTATTGGCGAGCACTATTCTCCGCTTGATTTCTTGGCTGACACTATTTTTCTTGTTGACGGAAAATCCGAGGTAGGTAAACTCATCTACTACCTCAAAACAATAATTTTCAACGTTGACGGTGCGTTCCCATCGAGAGGACTCGTTGTTCGTTTACATAATTTTTTTTGTTTTGTCCTCGTTGACCGCTAAACCCATTTTTGCTCACTCCCTTTCTATTGATGAGAAAACTGCAGTAACATCTCGCAGATTTTGGCCTATGATGTCTATATCATCGGCATAGGCTACTGGCATGTGGCTCTTGTGGAATATGGTGCCAGACATGTTGACACCAGCCTTTTCTCATCACCTTCTTCATAACTATATTAAATGGTGCACAGAACAAGCTATCACCCTGCCTGAGACCTTTTTCCCTGTTGAATGGTTCAGAGTGATCCTTACAAATCTTAAAAGAGGATTTGGTGTTTTCCAAGGTACATCTGCAAAGTCGAATCAGCTTTGCAGTAATACCAAACTCAGACATGGCCACATATAGCCTGTTCCTTATCGGAGAGTCGAAGGCAGCTATGTAGTCAACAAAGAGGTGTCGATCTGCTTTTCATGAGCTTTTCCCAGGATTTGTCGTGAGGTGAATATTTGATGTTTCGTAGATTTACCTGGTCTTAAGACGCGCTGATAAGGTCCAATTAGTTTTTCTTCAATTGGCTTTAGACGTTCACACAATATGCTTGAAAGGACCTTGTACGCAATTGGTAGGCTTATTCCTTTTTTTTATATGTGACATAACAGACTGAGACTCCAATACCCGGTCATGCTCTCCTCTAACCAGATGTTCCCCATGAGCTGATGCATGCTCCTAATCAGCTCCTCCCCGCCAGCCTTAAACAATTCAGCAGGGAGACCATCGCACAGTGGTCGATATACCGAATCTGGCGGCATTTAATTCGCAAATGAATAAAAACAAAGCCTGATGCTTAATTTCGACTATAAAATGCGTAATAAATTAAACTGTAAACAATTTTCAATTATTTCAGAGCTTTAAATACAAATACACTGAAAATAGTATGTCTATAATTTAACACAAATATTTACAATTTCCAACCTATAACAAAATTTGGCTGAAGTGCTGAATATGGGGCGGGAGCCCGATTAAAAAAAATATGCCATTGTCTTCGTCTTGTTCCCCAAACATCGGAGTGGTAGGTCAAAGTTGGCGCTCAGACCCATGGGACCCGGGGGGTCAAAAAGGGGCCCTTTTCGGTTCTATGATGACCCCCACGTGCGGGTACTCAAAGGAAAGATATTTTCGAGACGAATCCAACGATGTTATTTTTAGGTTCCGACGGGTCTCTCCGAGTTAGAGCCATTTTAATTTCCGGGATATACCCAAAAAAAAAATATTTTTTAAAAAAATTCCGCGATTTTTATAAAATAACAATTGCTTGCGGCGCTAATAAGCCCAACATATATATTTCCACTCTAATTTACAAAAAAAATATTTTTCCCGGGATACACGGCGCTTTTACGCCCAACACATGGGGGTCATCATAGAACCCAAGGGCCCCTTTTTTATTTCTCGGTACTGCTCCTCATTATAGTGCGATTGGTCTATTATATTATTAAATACGTGGGCCTTCACAGCTGAAAATTTTTTAGTAAGGACGTTTTTATTGTGCCAAATCAAAAAAAGTGTGCGTTTGGAAACATTCATTATGCCTAAAAAATTAATTAAACAATAAACGGGCAAGAACGGGCAGATCATTTTGGACGTTTCACGACAACAAATAACCAAATAATTAAACAAAACCATATTTGGACCGAATCCGATCGAATCCCAAAAGATGCACTCCACCAAACTTTAGTATATAGCACTTCAAATCTGCTATCACCAATGTTAACTTCTACAACGTATTTCTATTAAACTAGATAATCGCAGATCACAAACATATTTTTTTTAGTGAATACATACCTTCTACTTTAAATAAAAACCTTAGTTTATAAAATTATTAATCAAATGAATTAATATTGCCAAAAACCACGCACTGAGTAATTTGGCGCCAAATTCTTTCAATGCACTTGCTGCAACTTATGTTATATTTGACAGCTAATAGCTGTGCGAATATTGAAAGCAAAACAAATATAAAAACTTAAATTTGCTCAGTGGAGTATCGGTTATCGATACAATGTAAAACATTTATCGGCCCCAGCGCACAGTGGTCGAAATCAATGATCTGACGGCATTTAAGTCAAATTTTAAAACTTTAAAATCGATAAATGTTTTACATTGTATCGATAACCGATACTCCACTGAGCAAATTTAAGTTTTTATATTTGTTTTGCTTTCAATATTCGCACAGCTATTAGCTGTCAAATATAACATAAGTTGCAGCAAGTGCATTGAAAGAATTTGGCGCCAAATTACTCAGTGCGTGGTTTTTGGCAATATTAATTCATTTGATTAATAATTTTATAAACTAAGGTTTTTATTTAAAGTAGAAGGTATGTATTCACTAAAAAAAATATGTTTGTGATCTGCGATTATCTAGTTTAATAGAAATACGTTGTAGAAGTTAACATTGGTGATAGCAGATTTGAAGTGCTATATACTAAAGTTTGGTGGAGTGCATCTTTTGGGATTCGATCGGATTCGGTCCAAATATGGTTTTGTTTAATTATTTGGTTATTTGTTGTCGTGAAACGTCCAAAATGATCTGCCCGTTCTTGCCCGTTTATTGTTTAATTAATTTTTTAGGCATAATGAATGTTTCCAAACGCACACTTTTTTTGATTTGGCACAATAAAAACGTCCTTACTAAAAAATTTTCAGCTGTGAAGGCCCACGTATTTAATAATATAATAGACCAATCGCACTATAATGAGGAGCAGTACCGAGAAATAAAAAAGGGGCCCTTGGGTTCTATGATGACCCCCATGTGTTGGGCGTAAAAGCGCCGTGTATCCCGGGAAAAATATTTTTTTTGTAAATTAGAGTGGAAATATATATGTTGGGCTTATTAGCGCCGCAAGCAATTGTTATTTTATAAAAATCGCGGAATTTTTTTAAAAAATATTTTTTTTTTGGGTATATCCCGGAAATTAAAATGGCTCTAACTCGGAGAGACCCGTCGGAACCTAAAAATAACATCGTTGGATTCGTCTCGAAAATATCTTTCCTTTGAGTACCCGCACGTGGGGGTCATCATAGAACCGAAAAGGGCCCCTTTTTGACCCCCCGGGTCCCATGGGTCTGAGCGCCAACTTTGACCTACCACTCCGATGTTTGGGGAACAAGACGAAGACAATGGCATATTTTTTTTAATCGGGCTCCCGCCCCATATTCAGCACTTCAGCCAAATTTTGTTATAGGTTGGAAATTGTAAATATTTGTGTTAAATTATAGACATACTATTTTCAGTGTATTTGTATTTAAAGCTCTGAAATAATTGAAAATTGTTTACAGTTTAATTTATTACGCATTTTATAGTCGAAATTAAGCATCAGGCTTTGTTTTTATTCATTTGCGAATTAAATGCCGCCAGATTCGGTATATCGACCACTGTGCAGCGGCTTTGTTGTTTTTAAGGCGGGAGATTGCCACACGTATATCGCTCTGGCTCGGAGGTTGACAGTTAATACCATCGTCATGGATTGGAGCGGGGACTTCTGGAGTGGTGTCCGTATCCAGTAAATTTCTGAAATGATCTCTCCTTATTTTCATAACGTTATCCGGGTCCTCTGTCCTTGCAGAAGGGCAACCCTGTTTCACGCATTCTTGCTTTTAATCTCTGGTAGAATTTGCGGGCTTCCCCTCTACTTCGGAGCAACTCTGTGCACTCATTCTGTCTCATCTTCAGCTCCTTCTTTTTCCGTTTAAAAAGTCGAGTTGCCTCTCGTCTCTACTCCCTGTGCCGTTCACGATCAACTCGTGTTGCTGCAGTTTCTCCCTGTATGTAGCAGCCGTCTCTCTTGTGGCATTGCGACAATCATCATCGTACCAGGCATCTTCTTGAGACGTCTTTGAGTACCTAAGTACGCTTCTTGCAGTCTGATCTATGGAGTCGGCTATATACTGCCACTGTGAGGTTATATTATCGGGGGTTGAAGCATTCTGTAGCAGTTGAGTTGGGTGGTTGGAGTATGCGTCCGCTGCCTCTGTGGTTCGCGGTTTACCGATGTCCAGCTTTCGTTGTGCCTGTTTACGTACGTTTTTCGCCATGTTTAGCTTTGTGCGTACCTTAACTGCGGTAAGCTAGTGATCGGAGTTAATGTTCGCACCTTCATCACTCGTACGTTCAGAATACTCGATGCTTGCCTTCCATCGAATACCATGTGATCTACCTGATTCCTCGTCAATTGGTCTGGAGATAACCATGTTGCCTTATGACTATTTCTAAAGTCAAATCTAGTGCTGGTGACCTCCATATTTCTTGCGACAGAGAAATCATTCAGTTTGATGACATTATTCATCGTTTCGGTATGCAGACTGCATTTTCCGATGGTAGGTTCAAATACGGTCTCACTGACTATTTTTGCATTAAAATCGCCAAGTACAATTTTGAGGTCATGGCTCGGGTTACGGTAATATAAATTTTCTAGACCCTATGTATGAAACATATAAGTGTTATGTGGAAAAACTTTGTTTTGTCTCTTATGATGGTTATACGTGTACACGCCGGATTGAACCTTGAGACTAGGTGTCACAGTCTCTTGCCAACCACAAATCAACATCTAAACTCATGCTTGTCCGCATAGCCACTATAGAAGATGTCGCGGTCTTCATGCACGAGCACCCGTGTCCCGTTCACCGGATTTCCTGTAAAGCTGTTATGTAAGCTATGTATTCTTCGAGGACTTCCGCCAATTGGATGGATGTATCTGGTCTATACAGTGTTCTAACATCCCAAGTGCATATCCTCAATTCATGGTCCTTAATTTGTTTGCGGTGGTCGTCAACATTTTGGAGGGTCCATTTTATTCTTTTCTTACTTCTTTTCATTGCAATAGTTCAAACGTCGGTGGCGCGTTGCAAGCCCAGCGCACCACGTCGCAGTTTTCTCCTCCTGCCAGGATTTTATTACAGCCGCCCAGTTTAGGTCAGACGCTGACCAGGGTACCGTTTTCAGGCATTATCGCCTGGAGGTACTCCGTCCGCAGTAGTACCACGAATACGAAGCTCTGTGAGTAGACTTGAAGTGCAATTGACAAGGATCACTCTGGGTTTGCCAAGCTAAACCGTTCAGAGGGTTTTACCTTGCATCATACTCCCGATGCCTAGGTCTTATAGTGTCGTTATAAGGACTATGATTTAAGGATATGCACCGGGAACATTTGAACTCTTTATAGAGAAGGTGTTACTATCCGAGTGACGGATGTCCTCAAAATACAAGGCCATCCAGAAAATTAGATGGACAGGCAGGCTCGCGACTTAAAAATTGCATCCTATGTTACAGCTGCTATGCGGAAAAGCACGAATTTGGATGTAAATTTGTAATTGGGCAGAGACTCAGACATCAGGATTCGGTTAGTCCAATTGTCCACGACTGCTTATATTGCCCGACACCAAGCCAAATCGATGTAGAAAGAGCAATACCGAAATAAACTAGTAAGGCGGTTATCTTTGGCTATGCCGAAGCTCAGATACCCTTCACCATTTGTAAAAATGTTGATAAAACTGGTTATTTGCAATACAACTATATTTTATTAAACTTTGTAACACAAAACAGGAGAGCTGGTGAGAAGTGGACGTTACTTTAAGCCAAACACATGAATTTTTTGTCAATAATTTTATCGATTTTATTCGATTTACCGATAAGTTTATGAGTTGGAGCATATTTTTAGGCATTTTGTAACTCCCCAAAAATGGGAATTTGTGTGGGTGGGAACTACCACCAGTAGTTTAATTCCGATCTTGCTTATCTTAGAACTTAACCTCTGCTTCTAGACAGAAGCTTACATACCAAATTTCAGCCCGAAAGCTCTTAAACTAGAGGGACATACAGACGGACACCCCGAAAAAGGGTGAGATTGTATGGAAGGTGGGAAAAGTATTCGTCCGATATGGCTCATATTTCAACGTAAGTTCCTATTATAGGATTAAAGCTTGCATATAAAATTGTAGCTCGATATTTCCTAAGATACGGCTGTGGGAGTAGTTTTTGACCGCTATGTGCTGGGAGTAGTTTTTGACCGATCGGGCTCATCTTAGAACTCAACCTCCATATAGGGCAGCAAAGCTTGCGTACAATAATTCAGCTTGATAGCTCTTAAATTACTGCTGAAATCGCGGGACGACATACGGACACCCAAAAAAAGAGGGATTTTGTATGGGAAGTGGGAGTAGTTTTTTACCGATTGCTCCCATCTTACTACTCAACCTCCGCTTAGTGTAGGGAAGCTCACATACAAAATGTCAGCTTGATTTCCCTTTAACTACGGCTGTAATCGCAGGGACAGACCCAAAAAAGGGGTCCGCTTTGAGGATAGAAGCGTGCATTCTAATTTTCAGCTCGTTATCTCTTAAACTGCGGCTGTAATCGCGGGGACAGACAGACGGACACCTTTAAATCGACTCAGATTTCGATGCTGATCATTTATATATATATATCAGTGCACGAAAATAAACAAAACATTTCGCAAACGTTTGCAGAATGTCAAAAACTTTTCAATTTTTTTTTAGAGTTTTGTGCAAAAGCAAAATACAAAACAAAAACTTTTCAAGAGAGAATGAGCGAAAACGAAACAATTAGAGTTTCACTCATCTTCATGCTTTTATTTACCGTTTGAATCTTACATTTGAGTACAAAACAAATGCAGAAACGTATTTTTTGTGTGTTTCATGTATTTCGTAATTGATTTGTAGAGAGTAGACAATGCCTCGTCCGAAAAATGAATCAAATGAAAACGAACGTTTGTCAAACTTTTATTCTCAAAACGTTTCAATATTGTTCTCATGCATTCCCTTTCCAACTGCGTACGTTTATAATAGTGTACAGTTTACTCTCTCAAGCAAAAACAATTCAAAAACTAAGTGGGCACAATCGTTCCCATTGTTTATGTTTTGTTTTTGTTTTACTCATTGCAAAGAACAAAACAAAAAGAAAGCAAAAGTTTCGTTTTGTTTATTTTCGTACTCTGATATATATTGTCACACCTACCACGCCTTCTTATGGGCGTTACAAATGGAAGAACAAAATTAATATATCCTTCACTCTGTTCATGCGCGTAGTGAAGGGTATAAAAATAATAAAGCTCTTCAAGTGCTGAGGTGATGAGCTAATACCGAGCATGCACGGTTTGGTTAACGAGTACATGCCCTTTGATTGGAATCCAAACACATCATGTCCTCTGAGAAAATGTGATCCAAGAGTGTACTCCAACTACTGCGGGATAAGCCATTTAGACATCGAGTCCTTTCAAGTGAGTACTGTGAACAGTATTATGCCACCTGATCAATCCTTATTAAGGTGGCCTTAGACCGGATAAATCAATACCCTGACCCTAGCAAAACAGATCTACATTTGTCATATTTTCGTCGACTATAAAATTATCTTCTACAAATCGAACCGACTCGAAGTTAAAACAGAGTTTGGTACTCCTGCGAAGCTGATACGCCTTTGCACGGTCTTCAGTGAAGACTGGCAAGAAAATTACTGTTCTATTTTTACCAGACGAGGTTTTAAACAAGGAGACAGCCTATCATGTGATCTTTTCAATATACTGATCGAGATGTTAATGAGGAAAGCTGCAGTAAACACGAGTGGCACTATATTCAACAAACAGACATAGTTTATATAGACATAGTTGGCCGAAACTGCGAGATGTGACTGCAGCCTTCTCAGTAATACAGTAAGAATCAGCAAAAATGGATATAACAGTGGTAGATGATTTTATCTATCTTGGCTCCGCAATTACTTACTAACTTACTTAATTTCCCTTTACACCTCATGAATATGGTATAGGATAGTTATCACGCCAATTGTCGACGACGGCTTTCCACGGCCCACCACCAAGCCAAGCCGAGGTAAGAAGAGCAATATCGCGACTGAAAAACAACAAAGCAGCCGGTGCCGACGGTCTGCCCGCAGAGCTCTTCAAATCCGGTGGCGAGGAACTGATAACGAGCATGCCCCAGCTCCTGCGCACGGGTTGGCTTAAAGAGTGCATGCGTAAGCGTAAGCGTATTATGTCCTGTACTGAAAAAAGGTGATCCAAGTGTGTGCTCCAACTACAGCGGGATCAGCCTTTTACCCATCGCATATAAGGTCCTGTCGAGTGTGCTATGTGAAAGACTAAAGCCAGTGTTATCCAACCTGATCGGGCCTTATCAGTGTGGCTTTAGACCTGGAAAATCAACAACTGATTAGATTTTCACACTTCGGCAAATCCTGGAAAAGACCCAAGAGAAACAGATCGACACGTTCCATCTTTTTGTCGACTATAAAGCTGCCTTCAACAGCCCAAAACGGCAGAAATTTCTCGAAGCCTTGGCTGAGTTTGGTATCCCAGCGAAGCTGATACGTCTTTGCGGAATGACGCTGACTGACACAAAGTCTTCAGTGAAGATTGGCAAGGACCTTACGGAGCCATTCTGTACCAAACGAGGCCTAAAACAAGGCGACGGCCTATCGTGTGATCTCTTCAACATAGTGATGGAGATGATAATGAGAAAAGCTGGAGGAAACACGAGTGGCACAAAATTCAACAAAAGCCACATGCTACTCGCGTAGCATTCATCGGTCGAAAACTGCGGGATGTGACTGCAGCCTTCTCAGGTATACAAAAGGAATTAGAGAAAATGGGTCTAACGGTGAACGAGGACAAAACGAAGTTATTAGTTTCAACGAACAAAGAATCTACTTGTTTGGGAAACTGCGTGAACGTTGACAACTATAATTTCGAGGTGGTAGATAATTTTGTCTACCTAGGCTCCGCCATCAACAAAGCAAATAATGTCAGCCTAGAAATCCGGGGAAGAATCCTGCTTGCAAATAAATGCTACTACGGACTAAGCAAGCGATTCAATGACAGAGCCCTCTCTCGACGAACACAACTCCAGCTATACCAGATACTGGTTCTACCTGTCCTAATGTATGGCTCAGAATCCTGGGTTATGACACAAGCGGATGAATCGGTTCTGGCGGTATTCGAGAGAAAAATACTCCGTAAAATATATGGGCCCATCATCGTTAACGGAGAGTATCGGCGTCGTATGAATCATGAGCTGTACGAGCTGTACACTGACATTGACGTGGTCAGACGCATTAAGGTGCAACGGTTGCGTTGGCTAGGTCATGTTGTACGCATGGACGAAAATGCTCCAGCTCGAAAAGTCTTCGACAATGAACTCGATGGACGGCGCAGAAGAGGGCGACCAAAACCAAAACTCCGTTGCAAAGACCAGGTAACTGAGAACCTTACAGAACTCGGTGTGACTAACTGGAGAAAAAGCGCACAAGATCGAGGCCCTTATAATATTTTTCTATGTGCGGTATATAATCCACTGGGATTGCATAGAAATACCAGCAAAGTAAGTAAGTAGATGACTGGAGGCGAGAATCGAACCCGGGATCTCCCGCATGGTAGTCATGTGTTCTAACCACTATGCCACGGTCGGTCCCGCAATTAATAAAACGAATAAAGTCAGACTTGAAAAGAATACTGAGTGATACAGGGTGGCCCAGAAAGACCGAAGTGGTGTGAATTCCTTATAACTTTTTATTTAAGACATATTTTTTAATTTTCTGTTTTTTAAATACCGTAAATTTATAGGGACTATTTTTAGATTAGTTATTAAAAATGATATAGCGCAAGTGGTGGCCATTTTCTGCTTCGCACAAATGTGCTCTTTCCAACACATTTTCCATGACCTTTCGCAAAACTTCCGGTGTTATGTTGTTAATTTCGTCTCGAATATTGGTTTTTAATTCCTCAATAGTCCTAGGCTTATTAACATAAACTTTCCGTTTTAAATAACCCTACAGTTTTGCTTGTTAACGAACCCATTTAATTGGAAATGGGCTTCGTCATTCATAACTAAGTTATGAATAAAATTAGGATTCTCTTGTGCTTTTTGCTGGAAATAAATTGCATAGTCAAGTCGTTGCTGGTAATCTGCTGGTTTAAATTCTTGCACAAGTTGATTTTTGTATGGAAACATTCTTATGGTATGCAAAATTCGCTGCAGCGACCCTCTTGAGAGGCCAAGTTGTGTCGAACGTCTCCTGGTTGATGTTTCTGGATCCTCCCGAATACTCTCCTGTACCATTTGAATATTGTCAAACGCGTGGACAGTTCGTAGTCTGCAGGAACCAGGAAGGTTCCTTACTGCTCCTTGTTGCCGAAAATTTGCAACCAGACGGTTTATTGTTGACTGAGAGAGTGCAAACCGCACATTAAATTGACGACGGTATGCACGCTGAGTCAACACAATGGACCGTTGATTTGAAAAGTAAATTTTAACGATTTGGGCACGTTGTTCAGTTGTGTATTGCTCCATTATAAATTGTCTTCTTTACAAAATACTGAAAAGAAAAAAAAATTATAATAAAAAAGTTATAAGGAATTCACACCACTTCGGTCTTTCTGGGCCACCCTGTATTAGATGCTATTACGGACTTAGCAAGCGACTTAAGCGCCTTTTCTCGACAAATAAAAATCCAGCAATACCAGGTACTGATTCTACCTGTCTTGAAGTATGGTGCAGAATTTATAAATGTAGGCGCTCAGACATTCGATATCAAATAGTCCTGAATTGTCAGAAACTATAAAAAACGCTGCTCAGATCCCAGGGGGGAAAACCAATGCAGACCTCTGCATAATTTTGCATTATTAACCCAAAATCTAATTTGTTGAGTTAATATTACAGTCATTACATAAATAAGTGATATGTAGGCATCAACTTGCCTAAGTAACAGCTTTGTTCTAACGTATACAGTGGGGTACCGTCAATAAAATATATTTTATCAGTTAAGTCAAAATCATTTGATCATTTGTAAAAGTTGTCTAACTATCCAATTCAAACTTCTTCTTTATACCATCACCCTTAGGGATGAGGGTATATATCATTTGATACGACCCAAAAGTGTAACACATAGAAGGAGTCACTTTAGTCCCTATGTTTCTTTGAGCCAAATTCGATTCATGACTTTTTAAGTCGTTTGAGCCATGTCCGTCTGTCTGGCTGTCCGGCTGGTTCGCACGATAACTTTCGAAAGACGCAACCAAATGTTTTGAAATTTTGCACGAGTTATTATTTTCTCAAAACTACTTACGGTATTGCAAATGGGCTACATGGCCCCGTCCCTTCTGGTACCTCCCATACAAATACATCATTCTGCCCACTTTAGAAATCGAGTAATAATATCAATACGGGATCGTCTCCAAATTCTGTATTTAGTAAAGCTATAACAGGATAGAGTTTTGAAAAAAATTTTGAAAGCCTAGCCACGCCCCTTCTGGTACCTCCAATACAAATCTACCTTTCCGCCCACTATAGAGATGGAGAAATAATATCAATAAATTAAACGTGATCGTACCCAAATTCTATTTTTAGTAAAGCTATAACAGGATAAAGTTTTGGAGAAAAAAATTGGAAGTCTATCCACGCCCCATCTGGTACCTCCCATACACATTTGGTACCGCCCACTTTAGAAATCGATTAATATTATTAAAAGACCTAACGCGATCGTGCCCAAATTGTGTATTTGGTAAAATTTAAGCAGGATAAAATTTTGGAGAAAAAATCTGGAAGTCTAGACACGCCCCTTCTGGTACCTCCCATACAAATGTACCACTCCGCCCACTTTAGAAATAGGGTAAAAATATCGATACACTCGACACGATGGTGTCCAAATTCTGTATTTTGTTATGTTATAACAGGACAAAGTTTTGGAGAAAAAATTTGAAGTCTAGCGACGCCCCTTACGGTACCTCCCATACAAATGTACCTTTCCGCCCACTTTAGGGATGTAGTAATAATATCAGTACACCCAACGCAATCGTGCCCAAATTCTGTAATTAGTAAAGCTATAACAGGATAAATTTATGGAGAATAAATCTGGAAGCCTAACCACACCCCTTCTCGTACCTCCCATACAAATGTACCACTCCGCCCACTTTCGAAATCGAGTAATAATATCAATATAATAGAAAATTATTTGTTTTACTGCGGGTAAGGGTAAATGTAAGTCTGGTTGTCCGACTGAAACTTTCTAACTGGTTTTAATTACAAATCGGTTAATTTGAATAACTCAAGACTTAAACAATATCTTATATTGGGTGATGGTATTTATCAGTCAGTTTAACTGACTAAAATTTCTGTACTGGTTTTATTTATAACTACATATGTATATTGCTAGACTGATTGAGTTTATAGGTTTAACCAACAATTTTATTTCAGTTAACGACTGTTACTTTAACACAGTTCATATGTAGTCTCGATCATCCAATCTTTATACTTTATATTTTTTGCTATCATCATCTACATCATCATCATCTTGTACTACAGACACGACACAATCAACTGTCTCATTTTGTCTCGCATATTGTTAACAGGATTTTATTATGCAAACACAAATCAATTTAATATAATTGAAAACAAATTGTTACAATTAAGCCAAAAAGCCCATATACGACACTCACTGAGACTTTGTTACAAAGTACGACACTAACTTACAGAAAACTTTAATCAAATCAATAAAACTGATGTCGGGACCAATAGTAAAAACCATCAGAAATCAACCAACAAATCGCAGACAACAGCAATAACACTCCATAATCAGTGGACGAACAAACAATTTTACATTAACAAGTAGTTTCTTGTACTAGATTCTCCCACCCCCCTAAGTAATGACAAGACATGAGAATAACATACAAGCACAGACGGTAGCAACAACAACAACAAACATTAGAGTAAGATCATATATCCCAGAGAACATTTTGAATGTTGATACAAACCCAGTAGAGAAATTTGAACTAGTGGAACTTACTTACATATACCACCATATCCTTTGTCCCACTAATTTCAAATATCTTTACATATTAAAGTTAAACCATTCCCAAATACCAAATTTTGCAATCACCTCCCAAAATTGTTCGCTTGGCCAAAAAAAAGCTGCTGCAAAAACCCACAAATCTAATAAAAATGTATTTATGCATATAACAGCAAACGGACCACCACCACTACCACAATCTATCCATCCTGGAAAAAAACTCCACTGCTACTGTGGTGTATGGCCAGTGGAGCCAAAAAAAAACAAACGTTTACTATTTAGTAAAGTCAAAAGCATGATGGTTACATGGAACGATCAGCTAGTTTTTTTAGCTGCTGTTCCTTGGCATAGGCCATATGTGAGAGAGTGGATTAATATGGCAGTAACAACATCGGCAGCAGCAGCATTAGTAACATCGACAATGCCCAATTGCAACGGTTGCCAATAATCGAAGCAAAAGCAGCAGCAGCATAAGATACATGTGTTACCAACAACATGAAAATTGCTACCACCATTGAGCGAGTCAAACATGGTTAGTTGGACACCATCTCAGTTAGAAAATCTGTCCATACTCAGTGGTGGTACATGGCCAAGAAATACACACATAAGCACATGGTGTTGTCAGGTCTAAAGTAACAATGATAAGTGATAGGAGTCGTTGGCATAGAAATGGGAGTTATGTTGAGTTCGATACCGAAAATGGAGGCTTAAGAATTGCTTCATGTTACTGTCGTAGTAAAGGTATAGGCATAGGCCATAGACAAATGGTCCCTCTAATGGAGTTAGAATCGTCCTCTGCTTGTTCATTGTTCATTGTGAAGACATTCTCAAAATAAGGACAAAAAGGATTCGTAAGGAGTCGATATAAAGAGTTTAAAAGTTCCACAAAACAAAATCGTTATTAAATTTCATTGACGACATCTGATAAAAAGTGTGATTTTTTAGCTATTATCTTTTTGGCAACACTGGTTTAAACAGCTGACGCACGTTTCGTGTTTTGTTTCACTGTCAAACATTTTCAGTTTGGTCTATAATTTAATTCTTACAAACGAACAACGCTTGCAAATTATTGAATTTTATTATCAAAATGCGTGCTCTGTTAAGAAAGTTCATCGCGCTCTTCTTCCATTTTATGGCCAGTTTAATCGACCCACTGAAGCGGCTATTCGGGCTTCTTCATCTTCTTTACTGGCAGCAACAACAGAAATTCATCTATCAGTAGCCGCACGTAGAAAAGCATTCCAAGCGCTTCGGTCTTTTAGTTCGTCACAGTTCCGTCACCCGGTCCATCCATCGGATTTTTTGTCGCCCCCTCCTGCGCCGACCATCGATTTTATTGCCAAAGACTTTTCGAGCCGGAGCGTTTTTGTCCATTCGTACAACGTGTCCAAGCCGGCGCATTCGGTCTATTTGAACGCGCTTGACCACGTCGATGTCGTTGTACAGCTCATACAGCTCATGATTCATTCGACGACGGTACTCGCCGTTCACGATGATGGGTCCAAATATTTTGCAGAGTATTTTTCTCTCGAAGACTCCCAGAATAGATTGATCCGCTTGTGTCATTACCCAGGATTCTGCGCTGTAGTGCAAGACAGGTAGGCTCAGAGTCTGGTGGAGCTGGATCTTTGTTCTTCGAGAGAGCGCTTTGTCGTTAAATTGCTTGCTTAGCGCATAGTAGCAGCGGTTTGCGATCAATACTCGTCTTTTGATTTCGAGGCTGACATTATTATTTTTGTTTATGGCGAAGCCAAGGTAGACAAAATCATCTACCACTTCAAATTTATAGTTGTCAACGTTCTCGCAGCGTTCGTTGAAACAAATTACTTGGTTTTGTCCTCGTTTATCACCAGACCCACTTCAGCCGACTGCTTTTCAATGCTCGAAAAAGCCGCAGTAACATCTTGCAATCCACGTCCAATAATATCTAACGAGCCTCGCTTGGTAGAAAATGGCTCTGACATATTTTTGCCAATTTTCACTGAAGACTTCGTGACAGTCAGTGTCATCCCGCAGAGTCGAATTAGCTTTGCGGGGATACCAAACTCAGCCATAGCATCCAACAATTTCAGTCGTATCGTAGTGTCAAATGCAGCTTTGTAATCGATGAACAGATGGTAGGTATCGATCTGTATTTCTTGGGTCTTCTCAAGGATTTGTCGTAGCGTGAATATCTGGTCGGTGGTGAATTTACCAGGTCTAAAGCCACACTGATAAGGTCCAATCAGGTTCGCCAGAATGGGCTTTAGTCTTTCACATAACATACTAGACAGGACCTTGTGTGCGATGGGTAAAAGGCTAATCCCGCGATAGTTGGTACACACACTAGGATCGCCTTTCTTAAGCACGGGACATAGGACACTCTGATTCCAATCATCGGGCATGCACTCCCTGAGCCAAATCGTGTTTATGAGCTGGTGCATGCATGTTACCAGGTCATCGCCGCCGGCTTTAAAAAGCTCGGCCGGCAGTCCATCGGCGCCCGCCGCTTTATTATTTTTAAGCCGCGCAATTGACGTGCTGATCTCGTTTTGGCTCGGTGGTGGACAGTCTTCTCCATCGTCGATGATTGGTGCAATTTCGTCACTTATACTGCCTCCGGGAACGAGAAGAGATTGAAAGTGTTCCCTCCATATTTGCAGCACACTCTGAGTGTCCGTGACCAGATTTCCGTCTCTGTCCTTACAGGTGGGGATTTACTTTTTACCTTTTGGTAGAACTTTCGGCCCTCGGGCTATTGTGACTAAGTTTCGCACCAAATTTATATTGTTGGACATTAATCCACCAACACGCTTACATAAAGTGCGAAGTGAAGAAAATACCGCAGCTGTATCGGCCAGTGTTAATGCTGACCATCACTTATCGATTCTTCGCCGTTCGCAGCAATTGGGCCTCTGTTACTCAACAACGTGGAAAATTTTGCGGAAGGATTTAGGTGTGAAGCCTTTCAAAATACAGCTGGTGCAAGAATTGAAGCCGAACGACCTACCGCAACTTTTTTTTTTTTTGAAAAATTGTGTTCAGCGACGAAGCTCATTTTTGGCTCAATGGATACGTTAATAAGCACAATTGTCGATTTCGGAGTAAAGATCAGCCAGAAGAATTGCAAGAGCTACTAATGCATCCAGAAAAAGTCACAGTTTGGTGCAGTTTATGGGCTGGTGGTAACATGGGACCGTACTTCTTCAAAGATGATGCGAATCGTAACGTAACTGTGAATGATGAGCGCTACCGTGAGATGAAATCCAACTTATTTTTGCCCAAAATGCAAGAGCTTGACTTGCATGACATGTGGTTTCAACAAGTCGGAGCCACATGCCACACAGCACGCTTAACAATGGACTTATTGAGAGGCGAGTTCGGTGAACATTTTATTTCACGTTCGGGACCGGTCAATTGGCCGCCTAGATCGTGCGATTTAACGCCTTTAGAACTCAATATATTTCGCAGTGCATAGAGATGAGAGTTTTATCTCACATATACATAACGGTGGTATTTGTGTGCCGGTCCCTGATCTAATGATACACGAAATTGGATAAACGATCAGAGAGATTTTATTGTTGGTATCAATGGCCAATTCAGTGTCACGCAATAGCATGACGCGTTTTGAACTCAGTGACGAGTTCATCATTCATCAGACCCCTATGTAACGCATTGAAGCACTCTAGTACATCATCAGCTGTGTATATATATACATTATGTCAAACATGAACATGCGACGTAGATACTTACTTACTTAGCTGGCACTTCTTTCCAATCCCATTGAATTATATACCGCACGTAGAAAAATATTATAAGCGCCTCGATCTTCTGCGCTTCTTCTCCAGTTAGTCATACCAAGTTCTGTAAGGTTCTCAGTAACCTGGTCTTTCCAACGGAGTTTTGGTTTTGGTCGCCCTCTTCTGCGCCGTCCATCGAGCTCACTGTCGAAGACTTTTCGAATTGGAGCATTTTCGTCCATGCGTACAACAGCACCTAGCCAACGCAACCACTGCACCTTAATACGTCTGACCACGTCAATGTCGGGTTACAGCTCATGATCAGCTATGGGAAGGGAGCTCTCTGGGAGCTTCCAGAGCATAAGAATTCTAATTGATACGAAGAGGTTACAACAAGAAACAACAACATGGGCAACATGAGCGAGAGAGCCACACATGTATTCTCACACCTATTGAACGAAAACAAACAAATGCATTTAGTCTCGCTAGAGCATTCGCCCGACGCGGTTGTGTCGACGCTTGTTGTTAGCATGGCAATAAATGGAATGCATTTTTTCAGTAAAAATGAATTGTAATATGTTAATGTGCGTTGCCACGCGCACGGCAGTAATATTTATTAATTATTTCCTGGATTTTTATATCATAATTTTGTTTATAGGTTTGGAAAAACTATATTACAATTCCCTTCTCTCCAGTGAGAGAGGGAAGAGAGTAACTCACCAACACAAACTCATATTGTGGTTGTATTGGGCTGCCGTTCAATGAAAAAAAAACATTGAATCACAAACACATGCAAGGCTTTCAAAGTAGTGGTGCCCATAGCTGCTCATGATTCATACGACGCCGATACTCTCCGTTAACGATGATGGGCCCATAAATTTTACGGAGTATTTTTCTCTCGAATACTGCCAGAACCGATTCATCCGCTTGTGTCATAGCCCAGGATTCTGAACCGTACATCAAGACAGGTAGAACCAGTATCTGGTATAGCTGGATTTTTGTTTATTGAAAAGGGGTCTGTCACTGAATCGCTTGCTTAGTCCGTAATACCATTTATTAGCAAGCAGGATTCTTCTTCGGATCTCGAAGATGACATTATTTCTTTTGTTGATGGCGGAGCCTAAGTGGATCCTAGATTTATTCTGTATACCTGAGAAGGCTGCAGTCACATCCCGCAATTTTCGACCGATGATGTCTACGTCATCAGCGTACGCGAGCTTTTGTTGAATATTGTGACACTCGTTTTTACTGCAGCTTTCCTCATTATCATCTCCATCACTATGTTGAA
This sequence comes from Muscina levida, assembly GCA_964034835.1. Lineage (NCBI taxonomy): Eukaryota > Metazoa > Arthropoda > Insecta > Diptera > Muscidae > Muscina > Muscina levida. The sequence continues at coordinate 40,028,974 of OZ035881.1, read as the reverse complement.
GAGGTCACACGATAGGCCGTCGCCTTGTTTCAAGCCTCGTCTTGTACAGAATGGCTCCGTAAGGTCCTTGCCAATCTTTACTTTACGTATCGATCTGTTTCTCCTGGGTCTTTCACAGGATTTGCTGAAGTGTGAATATCTGGTCAGTTCTTGATTTACCAGGTTTAAAGCCACTCTGATATGAACCAATCAGGTTGGATAACACTGGCTTTAGTCTATTACATAGCACACTCGACAGGACCTAATATGGAAGGGTAAAAGGCTGATCCTGCGGTAGTTAGAGCACACACTTGTAACACCTTTTTTCAGCAAAGGTCATAATACGCTTAGATTCCAATCGTCGGACATGCACTCGTTAAGCCAAACGGTGCATAGGAGCTGGTACATGCTCGTTATCAGCTCCTCTCAACCGGACTTGAAGAGTTCTACCAGAAGTCCGTCGGCATCGGCTGCTTTATTATTTGTCAGCCGCGATATTGCTCTTCTTACCTCGGTTTGACTTGGTTTTGGGCAATCTAAGCCGTCGTCGACAATTAGCGTGATACCTTCACGTGCACTGCCTTCTGCAACAAGCAGTTGCTGGAAGTGTTCTCTTTTCATGTGCAGCACACTGCGTATCTGTAACCAGATACAGGACAAGAAGCCCATTACCGTAGCCTTTTGCTTTTACTTTCTGGTAAATTTTTGGGCCTCACTTCTATCCCAGTATCGCTCTATATCCTCATTCTCCCGTTCCTTCATCTGAAGTTTTTTTCGCTTAAATAGCTGTCTCGCCTATTTTACTGTCTCCTTAAGTCGTTCCCTAACAGTACGAGTTAATATTGACTGTAACGTTGCCCTAGAGGCAGCATCCTGTTCCTCAGACGCTATGCGACATTCGTCATCGTACCAGGATTCCTCTGAGCGCCGTTTTACATATCCTAGCACGGTTGTTGCGGCAATGGTCATAGAATTCGCAATATGCTGCCACTGGGTGTCGGGAACCTTAGAATAAGGTGGGTTGGTTTGAAGTAATGGAGAGAGTTGGTTGGAGTAGGCATTGGATATCTCGGTAATATGCAGCTTTGTGATGTCGAGCTTCCTTTGCGTTTGGTTACGTGCGTTTTGCGCTGTGCTCAATCTTGTGCGTACCTTGGCTGCAACCAGGTAATGGTCCGAGCCAATATTAGCACCACGGATCACACACACGTTCATAACACTAGATGCATGCCTGCCATCAATTACCACATGAAAAATTTTATTTTTGGTGTTTTTTATCGGTGGATAGCCAAGTTGTGTATATGCCCAAAGGCTGGAATCTGGTTCCACTCACTACCATATTCCTTCCCGCTGCGAAGCTAACCAGCATATACCCGTTGTCTGACGTATCGTTATGCAGGCTGAATTTACCGATCGATGGACCAAGAACATCTTCCCTTAATAATTTTCCATTAAAGTCCCCCAGAACAATTTTAATGTCGTGACCAGGGCAGCGATCGTATGTTTCGTCTAGGCGCTCGTTGATCGCATCATTAATCTCATCGTCTTTATTTTCCGTCGGGGATCACTAACAGGATTGAATCGCGAGACAAGATGTCTGAGTCGGAATAGCAGCTGTAATAGATGGCATGTAACTTGACAATACGAATCATGCAGAACTACTTCTTTTTGGGTTCACGTGCAATTCCCAGAATTGAGTCCCAAAAGCATGTCTTGTACTGTGTAATCCAATAAAATCTTTGGCATTCTTCTAAGACACTATATCGTCCCCTTAATATAACAATAGTGTATGTGCTCATACACCATTATTTTTTTATTGCATATTATGAATCTCCATCATTGATTCTATGCCTGGTCAAAATTTCGTCAAAATCTACTTCCACAAAGTGCGTCAAAAGGTCAATTGAAATAATAGCGTATAATTGCGAGTTTGAAATTTTCCATTAATAATAGTGTAAGTTAAGGTATGGTATTTTAATAAGTTGTTACTCTGAATCTAGTTTCAAAGAAAAATAGTGTATAAAAAGCATACACTATTTTTATTATTCAAAGCAGTTAATTTTCATAACAAAATAAAATTGAAAAATAACGTATAGTGATATACACTATTTTTCAACAATATATTATTTGGAGTCAATCCGTATGACACTTATACACTATTTTATTTTATTTTACAAAAGTTATCTGTGTGTTCTACGGTGACATAAACAATAGTTTAAAATCAGTTTACACTATTATTGTCGACTGTTTGATAGATTGTAGAAGTTGCTGAGAGAAGACATAGACTGTCCAATTGTGGTTTTGATAGTGTTTATTTCGCGAAAATAATGGATCTACCAACATTTGGTGAGTATTTACTGTGAAACTGTAATAAGTGTATGTCGTATAATGACTATGTAAATGGTGACGCTGAGGCCAAATTTGGTATATCATCAGATTTATCAGATGAAACTATTCCGGACGAAGAAGATTTCTCCGCAGGATCTTCGGACGATTATGTTCCGGAAACAGATGAAGAGGAAGAATCAGATGCTGAGTTGGAAGTAGAAGAATTGGACATAGTCGCTATGGCAAGGGAAGAGAACAATGAAGTAGACAAAGACATGGATAGTCTGATTACAGACTTCGCCAATAACGAGGAGGTAGAGCTCAAAACTCTTACTCGGAAGAGGAAGGTAAAATCCGAACGGAACGACTTGGGTTATTTATGATTAATGGCATCTATTTATATTTACGATTATATTACATGTTACAAACGAAGACGCATGAGTGGATGCAAAATATTCGGAAGAAAAAAAGGCAGTCAGGAAAAGCTTACGTGACCAAAAGAGGGAAATTAATTAAGGAGCGACTGCCGAAATCGTTGAACTGCAATTGTCGGCACAAATGCAATCAGCAGATTAACAATGAAGAACGTATAGTGATCAACGCCGAGTTTTGGGAACTTTCAGACTACGCAAAACAACAATTGTACTTAAGGCAGTGCATACAAATTAAGAATTGCAAGAGGGCTCTTGTTCGCGACTCTCGAAGGGAAAAGACTCTAACATACACTCTGAGGTCTAAACAAGTATGCAAGCAGTTCTTTCTGAAAACACTGAATATATCTGATGGAGCAATTTCGGTTTTCATCAAGAAAAGTGAATTTCAAGAATTTATAGATAAACGGGGACACCATGGCCATCATAAAAAAATTGATGTAGAAAGTAAAAGAATCATTAAGGAGCATATTGAATCGTTTCCGGCTGTGGAAAGCCACTATACTCGATCGAAATCAAAACGCTTATACCTTGCTTCTAATTTAAACATTTCAAAAATGTTTCAACTCTTTAATGAAAAGCATGGAGACAATTCGATTAAGGAAAGTATGTACAGGCGTATTTTCAACAACGAATATAATTATTATTTTCATAAGCCGAAGAAGGATACATGCTGCACATGCGAACGATATCGTAACTCTGATGACAAGGAGATCTTGCAGGAAGCGTATAATGAACATATTAAAAATAAGAAGAGGGCTAGGGAGGAAAAGGAGGCAGATAAAGAAGAGGCAAAAATTAATAGCAAATTGAGGGTATTTACTTTTGACTTACAATCTGTTTTGACAACCCCATGCAGCAATGTAAGCTCACTGTATTATTCAAGGAAGTTTGCTAGTTTTAACAATACCTTTTTCGATCTTGCGTCGAAGGAAGGCTACTGTTTCTTGTGGGATGAAACGCAGGGACAAAGAGGTTCGGACGAGATTGGGACCACTATTATAAAAATGTTGAGTTCATTTGACGAACATGTAACAGATGTAATTTTGTATTCTGATTGTTGTGGTGGGCAGAATAGGAATCGTTATATTGCAGCGGTTTTATTTTACGCAATTCGTAAATTTAATTTAAATACGGTCACAATTAAGTATTTAGAGAGTGGCCACACACAAATGGAGGCCGATTGTATGCACTCGACAATTGAACGAGCCAAACGAAATATATCCATTTACTCTCCCGAGGAATGGCCAACGATTTTGCGGTTGTCCCGAAGAAAACAACCGTACATTGTAAAAAGAATGTTCTGGTACGACATTTATGATCTCAAGGAATGGTTCAGTAGATTAGGGCACACTTTCAAAAAGAATAACGAAAACAACTCGGTGAATTGGTTGAAGATTAAGCAAATTAAAGTGGAGAAAGTTAATCCTAATTTGCTGCTCTATAAAGAGAATTGGGACTCCGAGTGGCAAACAATTGACATAATGGAACGAAAGAGGAAGAATTCAACCACTAATAACATTGGTACCCGAAATTTGTGCCCTAAATTTAAGCAACAGCTTGCCATATCTTCTTTGAAGTACAATGATCTCAAGGAGCTGTGTACCAAAAATGTCATTCCCCCAGAGTTTCATTCTTTTTACCTTAATCTCCAATCCGGGGCAAATCGAAATTGCTTGGATGAGCCTGATGTGTTAATTAATATTCGATTTTATTTATGTATTTTTTTAATTAAATTGCATTAACAACGTTTCTTTGAAATACCTAAAAATAACTTTGAACTATAAATAGAATGTTGTTAAGCACGAATACAATTTGAAAGAATTTTGTGATAAATGGCGTAAACGATTCAAATAAAATAGTGTATACCATACAAAATAAAATAGTGTATAATGATTTTCATACATATTATAAAACAAATAAAATAGCGTAAGTGACATCATGGTACTTTGAGTCCCTCTTATTTGGAATTACAGCAATTGTAGATTAATTTAATATCATCTACTGGTAGCCTGACTATTCCACCACATATTAAAATGACCAAAACTTAAAAAAATCGATTATTTTCTGAAATATTGCTGTTTTCCCAGATGTTTAATAACACAAAAACTTTAAACTCGATTTTCTCAAAACACCAAAAAAATTATACACTATTGTTTTATTAAGGGGACGATATAATCCATCTGAAATTCTAGGTTTCAAATAAACTTCCATTAGAATTATATATACTCTAATTTCCTCTCTATTCCATCTAACACTATCAAATACACTATCAAATACGATGCAGCTCATTTCGTAATCGCATACCTTCCATGCATTCCACCACATTGCATCAAAGCACCAGTATGATCTCGTGTTAAAAAACACACTCCAAACATCATCATGGGCCGACGGACAGTCAGACGACGGTGGCAACATATCATGCAGGTGGTGTGAGGTGAATAAAGGTGATCTCGCTGATGGAGAGAACTGCAGAAAAAAAAAACCAACAACAACCAATATTCGTGTTGCATAGTTGCTACCTACAACTGCAACACATAACATGACATCTAAAAATGCTATTGCTGCTCCTGATGTTCACCAAGAAACAAAACAACCTCCAGCATCGTTGGATGTTTCAGTTTTTAGCATGATCATGGCCAAGATGATGATCAGCGTCGGTCGTAACAGTATTTGGAGCAGCACTCGATGTTCATAGCGTGGCAGAATGTTTATGTTAAGCATTTGTGTACAAGAGCATGTTTGAGGGGCGAACAAAAGATACCAGTCGAGTCAACCGAGTCGAGTGACTTAACCATTATTGTTATTGTCTAAGAGATTTAAGATGCTGAAATTGCGATTTTAACTATTTGTTAAAGTGGCTCTGACAAAAAACAAAAACTCTAATGCATTTTTTTTTCGATATCGCAACACAGTGATTCGAGAGAAGTTGCTAAGGCGAAATATACAATTAATTGTGAAATGACATTAAACTTGCTGCCAGTGCAATTTTCGTATATCGAAAATACTATTTTCACTTTCTCGGTGTTGGTCGTAGCTTTAAGGTTCAACCAACTGTTAACATTCGAATTAAAGCAAAAAAAATATGAAGTTGGGACCGGCCGTGGCATGATGGTTAGACAACGCGTCTACCATGCGGGAGATCACAAGTTCAACTCCTGGCTCCAGTCATCTTAAAAAAAGAAAAAAAATTGTTTCTTTCATTGTCGGCTCCCCTCGAATGTTGTCGACAGCAACTTCGCAGTATCAGTGTCGAGTCAATCGGCATATTTAATAAGAGCTTCTAAAACAGTGACGTTCGCATTCGTCGATAAACAAGAAGGTGCCGTTAGTTGTGAATCTAAAAATAGAAAGCGTGTTAATTCACAACAACGCGAGAAGCTATCCCATACCTCATTAATGGGGTGTAAAGGGAAATTAAGTAACTAAGTAAGTAACATATGAAGTTTTCATTTTTAAAATTTTAGCTTTTAATGAAATTGACTTAGAAATGGTCCCAATACAGTATGGAACAGGATCAGTTATCTTCAGTGAGGATCTCAATTGCAGTTAGCACTACCGATTGAATGACGACTGCAGAGTTTTCCAGGCGGATATCTTCTTTGAAGGAAATCATCACAAGTTACAAGGTACACCAAAAGAGATCACCCTATTGGAAAATACTCTTGTTTTTCCAAATGGCCGCCAATGTCAAATCAGTTTTGACATTTGTGGACTTCACAGATGTAGAATACAAGTGAACAAGCCATGGAGCTGTAGACTTGGAATAGACGCGGAATAATCGTGTCTATTTTTTTGCGTAAAAATTCGTTTGTGGTGCTGGCGCAGCGCGAGTTCGCCTAATCCTTGGCCGTCTGACACCGACTGCGCAAACACTGCTGCGTTTGGCCACTAACCCTGGAGAGTATGGGACCACACGAGACGTTTCCAGAAGTGGCCGAGGATGTCGAGCTGTGGAAACATCGGCCAGACGCCGTGCCTCGCAATTAGCCATCAGCCGGTCGTCCCTAAGGCGAATTTTGTTCAAAGAGCTGCACATGTTCCCGTACAAAGTCCAGTCCGTGCATCAGCTGCTGCCTGTCGACCGCCAAACGCGTGTACTCTACGCCCAAGCCAACTTCAATCTCGAGGAGGAAGTGGGCGATTTTTCGACCAATATCATAATGAGCGATGAGGCCCATTTCACCCCAGCGGAAACGAGAACAAGCAAAACTCTCGCTTCTGGGGCACCAAAAGCACGAGCGATTCACGAAGAGCCATTAGACCCGCTCAAAGTGACTGAATGGTGCGCTGTTCACGCCGCTGGAGTCTTCGGACCATTTTTTTTCGAGAACGCCGCTGGTCGTACGGCAACAGTGGACGGTGCGTGCTATAGGGCCATGTTAACCGAGTTTTTTCTGCCGCAATTGGATGAACTAGGACTGGAGGACATGTGGTTCTAACAGGACGGAGCAACGGCACACACTGCGCGAGCCTCAACCGACATTCTCAAGGCGGTGTTCCCGGGTCGCCTCACCTCTCGTTTTGGCGATAAGCACTGGCCTGCAAGATCGCCCGATTTAACCGTTCCAGACCGACACCCTGGAAACCCTCAAGGACAACATCAATCAATTGTGACCGCGCCCATTTGGCAGATATCATCTTCTGGACTTAACCAATAAAATTCTAAAGACTCAAATAAACATAATCACCCGACTTACATATACCATCACCCTCAGTAAAATAAAAAAAATTGCTATTATATTGATATTATTACTCGATTTCTAAAGTGGGTGGAGTGGTAAATTTGTATGGGAGGTACTAGAAGGGGCGTGTCTAGACTTCTAGGTTTATTCTCTAAAACTTTATCCTGTTATAGCTTTACTAAATACAGAGTTTGGGCACGATAGCGTTGGATGTATTGATATTATTACTCCATCTCTGAAGTGGGCAGAAAGGTATATTTGTATGGGAGGTCCCATAAGGGGCGCCGCTAGACTTCAAATTTTTTTCCAAAACTTTATCCTGTTATAACTTAATAAAATACAGAATTGGGGCACGATCGTGTCGAGTATATTGATATTATTACTCCATCCCTAAGGTGGGAGGAATGGTACATTTGTATGGGAGGTACCAGAAGGGGCGTGTCTAGACATCCAGATCTTTTCTCCAAAACTTTATCCTGTTATAGCTTTACTAAATACAGAATTTGGGCACGATCGTGTCAAGTGTATTGATGTTATTATTCCATCTCTAAAGTGGGCGGAAAGGTACATTTGTATGGGAGGTACCATAATGGGCGTTTCTAGACTTCCAGATTTTTTCTCCAAAACTTTATCCTGCTTAAACTTTACTAAATACAGAATTAGGTCACGATCGCGGTAGTTCTAATAATAATATTAATCGATTTCTAAAGTGGGCGGTACCAGATGTGTGTGGGAGGTACCAGATGGGGCGTTGGTAAACTTCCAGTTTTTTTCTCAAAAACTGTATCCTGCTATAGCTTTACTAAATTAAGAATTAGGGTACGAGCGCGATGGATTTATTGATATTATTACTCCATATCTGAAGTGGGCGGAAAGGTGAATTTGTATGGGAGGTACCAGAAGGGGCGTGGCTAGACTTCCAATTTTTTTTCAAAAACTTTATCCTGTAATAGCTTTACTAAGTACAGAATTTGGGTACGATCCCGTTGGGTGTATTGATATTATAACTCGATTTCTAAAGTAGGCGGAATGATGTATTTGTATGGGAGGTACCAGAAGGGGCGGAGCCATGTAGCCCATTTGCAATACCGTAAGTAGTTTTGGGGAAATATTAACTCGTGCAAAATTGCAAGACATTTGGTTGCGTCTTTCGAAAGTTATCGTGCGAACCAGCCGGACAGCCACCAGACAGACAGACATGGCTCAAATGACTTAAAAAGTCATGAACCGAATTTGGTTCTAAGAAACCTAGGGTCTGAAGTGACTCCTTCTATGTGTTACACTTTTGGGTCGTATCAAATGATATATACCCTCATCCTACCCTAAGGGTGATGGTATAAAAACAGATAACTATTGCAACTAGATAGGAAGTCCGTCAGACGACTAATCGGAATAATTGCAGGATACTGTGACGTTAAGGCATTTACATCCAACTGGGAGACGACACAGGAGGACTATTGCAGAGTTTGAGACGATGAGGTGGAAATTGAAAACACTGAGCATTTTCTATGCCATTACCCATCTCTTCACAGATGAGAAAGCAACTCCTCGGGAAATGGTTCTTTGATAGTCTCACCGAATTATCGTAATGCAACATGGAGAATCTGGTGAATTTCACAGATGGTTTGAGCTGCCTCAAGGGCAGAGTATCACAGTGTCCCCACGTAATCTTACTACTTTTTCTATATAGAGTTGAATGAGAGTCGACCCGTAAACTTTTTTTCTTATCTTGTACTATACTCTTTGTCTTCATATTTCCCTTTCTTAAATCATTACAATCGCATAGGGCCATAATGGTCTAGTAAACTTAAACCTAACCTCAATGCACTGGTTAGCATTTAGATATACGGGCCCCACTGTATTTCGTTGCAGATGGATTTTAGGGGTGAAAGTTCAAAAACCGAATATGAGAAATGATAGATAATCAAAAACAAAACTTTAATGGCAGCATATTACGAATTAAATGACCATTGACGCAACGACCGTAATGGGTTATAAAATACCACGCTCAGACAAGCCCTGGTACGATGATCAATTTCTCGAAATGTCTGAGGGAATGGATGCTGAATACAAGGCAAAACTGCAGCCCATGGCAACTCGTGCAGTGACGGAGCGTTATAATGAGAAGTGGAAGGAGATATAACGCCTGTTCGGCGGAAAAAGCGTCTGTGGAAGAAAAGAGAGAGCCAGGATATCGAAAACTACTGGGATGGAGGTGAAGCCCAAAAGTTCTATCAAAAAGTTAAAAGCAAATGTTTTGGAACGGGGATCCCCACCTCTAAGGACAGAGACGGAAATCTGATCACGGAAACTAGAGTGGGTCGGTCCCAGTATTAAAAAAAAAGTTGCACTTGTCAGTCCCTAAATTTGAAGATTAGGCATCAACAAGATGGGGGTAGGAATGTATGAGGAAAATGTTAAGAGGAAAAAATTACTGGGGGTCGGTCATCCATTTTACCCCTCTAGGGGCGACTCCGCTGCAGTTTCTTGGCTTGAAGTGCATTTTTTTCTCCTTCCCCACCAATTTGACCACGATGCGAGAACTAAAGATATTGTCCGATTTCAATTTTTTTTTACATAAATACTTGTATTGTCCATAGTAAGTTTTTCGCACTACTAAAATTTGATCTGAATAACTTGATGGAATTCGAGCCACCCTATTGTGTATTGGCGGTCGAAATTAACGTGTCTTTCTAATATTCTTAAACATCTTAATATAATTAATTGTGGAATTTTTATAATAAAATTATTTATTTTCACTCGGTTTATAATAAATTTTAGTTATATAAACAAATTAATATGATTAATTAATTTTTTTAATTTGACTTCTAAGCACATTTGTACATTTTAAAAACGTTTGTAACTTTTTTGTTTATGAATAAAAGTGGGTAATTCAAAAGCAATATATTCATAATTTTTTAAGATCTTTACGTGCGTTATGAAAAATCTCCGGAAAAAAGGGGTAGAAATCGAGATAGAATCAGTCACTTGTCAAATTTGACGTCGGAGTCAAAAATTACATATGGAGGAAATGTAGCCTTTGTGAAACCAAAAGCAACAGTATACTTTTTTTCTAGATCGGACGTCAAATGACGTCACAGCACAGAAAAAACTAAATGGTCAGTTTTTAGGGTGCGCGTAAAAAAATTTTTTCTTGTGTCTCAGAATCGTTGTTGCCTAATCTTCAAATTTAGGGACTGACAAGTGCAACTTTTTTTTTCGACCCTATCTAACGGACACTCAGAGTGTGCTGCAAATATGGAGGGAACACTTTCGATCTCTACTCGTTACCGAATGCAGCACATAGACGACGTAGTATATTGTCCACCACCGAGCCATAACGAGATCAGTAAGGCGATCACAAGGCTTAAAAATAATAATGCTGAGGAAGCCGATGGACTGCCGGCAGCGCTTTTTAAAGCCGGCGGCGATGAGCTGGCAATATGCACGCACCAGCTCATAAACACGATTTGAATCATGGAATGCATGCCCGATGATTTGAATCTGAGTGTTCTATGTCCTGTGCTTAAGAAAGGCGATCCAAGTGTATGTACCAACTATCGCGGGATTAGCCTTTTACCCATCGCATACAAGATCCTAGTGTGTTATGGAAAGACTAAAGACCATTCTGGCGAACCTGGTTGGACCTTATCAGTGTGGCTTTAGACCTGGTAAATCTGATCAGATATTTACACTTCGACAAATCCTGGAGAAGACCCATGAAATGCAGATCAACTTCTATCATCTGTTTATCGACTACAAAGTTGCCTACGACTGTCCGATACGACAGAAACTATTAGATGCTATGTATGAGTTTGGTATCCCCGCTAAGCTAATACGACTTTGTGGGAGGACACTGATAGACACGAAGTCTTCAGTGAAAATTGGCAAAAATCAGTCATTTTCTACCAAGCGAAGTCGGGAGTGTGATGCAAGGTAAAGCTTCCGATCGTTTTAACTTGGCAAACCCAGAGTGATCCTTGCCAATTGCACTTCAAGTCTACTCACAGAGTTCCGTAGTCGTGGTACTACTGCGGACGGAGTACCTCCACATGGTGACGCCTGGAAACGTGCCTTTTACACCCGTCAGAGCACGGCTTACTGGGAGTGACGAAACCTTAAGCCCTGGCACGTCGGCTAATAGTGAGCGGTACCCTGGCCAGCGTCTGATCCAGAATGGGAGGCTGTAATAAAATCCTGGCAGGAGGAGGAAACAGCGACGTGGTGCGCGTGGGTTGCAACCCGCCACCGACGTTTGAACATTTGCAATGAAGAGATGTAAGAAAAGAAAAAAATGGACCCCCCAAAATGTTGACGACCACCGCTAACGAATTAGGGAATATGATTTGAGGATATGCACCTGGAATGTTAGAACAGTGTATAGACCAGGGGCCTCCATCCAACTGGCGGAATTCCTCGAAGAATACAAGGCTAACATAACCGCTTTACATGAAGTCCGGTGGAAGTTACACGGGTGCTCGCGCATGAAGTCGAGCGACATATTCTATAGTGGCCATGAGGTCAAGCACGAGTTTGGATGTGAACTTGTGGTTGGCAAGAGACTGCGACACCTAGTCTCAAGGTTCCACCCGTTGTATTTGCCCATGCTCCAACAGAAAAGAAAAGCGATCACGACAAAGACGGCCATAATATGACCATAATGCTAAAATAGGCAGGGAGACCGCTTTTAAGCCTACCATCGGAAAATTTAATCTGCACACCGAAACTTCGAACAATGGCATCAGACTGATTGATTTCTCTGCGGCAAGAAATATGATAGTTTTGCTTTCACTAGATTTGACCATAAATACATATATTCATAAGGCAACATGGTTATCTCCAGATCAATTGACGGGGAATCAGATAAATCACGTGGTAGTCGATGGAAGGCACGCATCGAGTGTTCTAGATGTACGAGTGATCTAGGGTGAGAACTTTGACTGTGATCACTACCTTACCGTAGTTAAAGTACGCACAAGGCTAAGCATGGCGAAACACGTACGTAACCAGGCACAACGAAATATGGACATCGGTAAACTGCGGACCACAGAGCTAGCGGACGCCTACTCCAACCATATAACTCAACTGCTGCGGAATGCTCCAACCCCTGATAATATTACCTCGCAGTGGCACTATATAGCCGACTCCATACAACGGACTGCGAAAAGAATATTTGGTTACTCAAAACCGTCTCAAGAAGACGCATGGTACGATAATGAATGTCGCAATGCCACGAGAGAGACGGATGCTGCATACAGGGCGAAACTGCAGCCAATATCAACGCGAGCTGTTCGTAAACGGCACAGGAAGAAGAGACGAGATGCAACTCGTCTTTTTAGACGGAAAAAGATGGAGCTGAAGAAGAGGCAGGATGAGTGCAAAGAGTTGCTCCGAAGTCCGAAATCTCTACCAGAGAATTAAGGCGAGAATGCATGAAACAGGGTTGCCCTCCTGCAAGGACAGCGATGGCCATCTAGTGACGGACCCGGATAACGTTCTGAAAGAATGAAGAGATCAGAAATTTACTGGATACGAAAACCACTCCAGTAGACCCCGCTCCAATTCATGACGATGGTATTAACTGTCCACCTCCGAGCAGGAGCGAGATACGTGTGGCAATATCCCGCCTTAAAAACAACAAAGTGTATGATAGGCTCCAGCCTATGGTCTCTTTGCTGAATTGGTTTATTAGGAGCATTCATCAGCTCATGGAGAACATCTGGCTAGAGAAGAGCATGGCGGAGATATGGTGTCTGTTATGTCTTAAAAAAAAATCTTAATATCCCTTTACACCCCATGATGAATGGGATATCTTCTCGCGTTGTTGTGAATTAACATGCTTTCTATTTTTAGATTCACAACTAACGGCACCTACTTGTTTATCGACGAAGGCGAACGTCACTGTTTGAGAAGCTCTTACTAGACATGCCGATTGACACGACACTAATACTGCGAAGTTGCTGTCGACAACATTCAAAAGGAGCCGACAATGAAAGAAATATTTTTTTTTTGTTTTTTATTTTTAAGATGACTGGAGCGTGGAGTTGAACCTAAGATCTCCCGCATGGTAGTCGCGTGGTCTAACCACTATGCCACGGCCGGTCAGCTTTGTCCCATATACAAAAAAGGAGATCGTAGTGAGTGTAAGAACTGCCGTGGAATAAGTCTAGTACCAATAGCGAACAAGGTCCTTTCGAGCATATTGTGTGAAAGTCTAAAATCAATTGTAGAAGAACTAATTGGACCATATCAGTGCAGCTTTAGACCTGGTAAATCCATTACCAAGTATTCACCTTACGACAAATCCTGGGAAAACACTCATGAACAACAGATCGACACCCACCACCTCTTCGTCGACTACAAAGCTGACTTCGACTCTCCGATAAGGAATAGGCCATGTCTGAGTTCGGTATTCCTGCAAAGCTGATTCGACTTTGCAGATGACCTTGGAAAACACCAAATATTCGGTTAAGATTGGTGAGGATCACTCTAAACCATTCAACGCGGAAAGAGGTTGCAGGCAGTGTGATAACATGTCTGACACCATATTCCACAAAAGCCACTAGCCTAGGCCGATAATATAGACATCATTGGCCGAAATCTACTGCATTTTTTTCATCACTAGAAATGGAGTCAGCAAAAATGGGTTTAATGATCAACGAGGGCAAAACCAAAATAATGATTTCAACGAACAAAGCGTCCTATCGATGGGCACGCACCATGAACGTTGACAATTATTGTTTTGAGGTAGTAGATGAATTTACCTACCTCGGATCTTCCGTCTATAAGAATAATAGTGTCAGCCAAGAAATCAATAGTGCTCGCCAATAGATATTTTTACGGACTTTGGCAGCACTTTTGTAACACCACCTTATTTCGGGATACTAAGAAACAGCTATACTAGGTGCTAATTTTACCAGTTTCTTTGTATGCTGCCGAATCGTGGGTGGTTACGGCAACGGACATACAAAACCTAGGAGTATTCGAGAGAAAAGTACTTCGAAAAATATATGGACCTATCTGTGTCCATGGCAAGTTTCGCCATCGGATGAACCTTGAGCTGTATGAGCTTTACGACGACATCGACGTAGCTAAAAGAGTCAGAATTCAACGACTACCAAGGGTGAGACATGTTGCCAGGATGGATGTAAATGCTCCAGCGAGAAAGGTGTTTGAAGGCGAACCAAGTAGTTGGCGACGTGCCACCAACTGGTAGGAATAACTGGAGAACGCACGCAGAAGACGGAAGCGTGTGGAATTCTTTAATACTTCAGGCCTCAAACTTATGAACCACGTTCGTAAATTGTGATGGGCTTCTTAAGTAAGTAAGCAAGTCATTACCTGGCCACATTGTTTCGCATAGACCAAGGAAAAAAATATTGTTCCGAATCGGATCCTTGATTTAAAACTAAAGTTCGTCAAAAGTTGGGGTTCATTTCGGAGATTGGCCGATTGCATCCTCATTACCGGGGTTGCCGATTGGTGTTATAACAACTATGTGTCAGATTGGATAGTGAGTGACGCCACATCGTTTTGAGGATCATTGACAACTCAGGTATTTCGTGGAGTGAGAGCCCTCCCGATACTCTCCCTTTAAAACCGCTAATTGTCCTCGACTGCTTATTTATTTCGCAGCTACCCAGCATATCTACAGGTAATTCCACTATCCGCAACCTTTGAACGTGTTTGTTAGAACTCAGCCGTGCTAACAGAGCATTCACAACATTGGTGTGTATCTCAACATAAATCGCCAAGTGGTATTTAACAATTTCGTTACTTCTGAGATAAGAAATGCCAATGCAGAATACTTTTAAATCTCGCTCCTTTGATCCTTATAGACTTTTTGAATTGAAACATGAGGGTAAAGTTTCAAATATGATTACTTTTTTAGATAACATAAAAAACCAACAATATCCATAAAATAATGCCACATTGTTGCAGCTTAAATCCTTTAAGGAGCATTAGGACGTCATATGTAAACATCGCTGGTACTCTTTTTTATCAAAACATACAGTTGAAACTTAAAACATATCATACCGGAACCACTGTCTGAGGCCACCTTTCCCCTCCCATCAGTGCCGTAGAAAACTATCTACGTTTGTTGTTCATAAATGGTGACACAAAACATTTATGTCGACATGTAATTCGAGGTGTTCCTTTTGACTTGAATTGTGTGTTGCAGCTCGTTGTTTTTTGTGGCTTTTTTTTGTTGTCGCTGTTAACCTCTCACAGAGTGGTCGTTTGTCCGTCTCTCTGCCGTGGAAACGCTGCAATGTGTTGTTGTTTTTTTCATTGTGCGGGATTTCGTTACGTTTCGTTGTGGATTCAGTTGTGCTGCAAATGTGCCCCCAACATTTCTTACAGTTTTTTCCCCTGCTGCATAGACTTTATGCTTGTTTGTTTGTTTGTTTGTCTAGCCAGTAGTTGTTCCACCACAGCTTGCGTGGCACATTTTTCCGTACCATAACGTTTGCTTGCGATTACTCCAGCAGTTTGTTACCAACAAATGCGATATGTTGTTGACACAACAACATATTGTTGCAGTGTGTGCAGAGTACCGTCCATACCTAGTGTGTGTTTTTTGTAGCTGCATTTAGCTACTGTTGTTAGTAGTGTTAACTACTATTACTATGATTATTTGGCTGATGTTGTTTCTATTCACTGTCGTACATAGTTTCGTTGTTACCAAATTGTCATTTTCACACTTAATGAAAATTTTTATAACTTTGTTAAGTGAGCTGGCTAGCTGATTTCTGGCTGCTTGAGCTTCTTGTAACGTTGCAACAGCATTGTTCAAATGTTTGGCTGCTCAATTTTGGTAAATTGCCACATACGTCGATCGGATATGGTTAACCAAGTTAATGAAGTTGCCACCGGTTATTGTTCGAAATCGTATAATTTGCAATTATTGAGAACAAACAAAAAAAAAATGTGATTTCTGAATTAGTTGATTGTGACAAAAAACTTTATTTGGTGCTAATTAATAACATTGTAACACATTATCGGGATTAAATTGTCAATATTGGATATTGAGGAGGTTACAACAATTGTCAGTCATTGGCAATTGTTTGCAGCCGCTTATAAATGTGTATTTAGTTAGGTACTTTTATAAAGTTAAGAAAAAAGTTTTTTTTTTTGAAAAATTTATTATATTATCGATAAATTCTGTGAAGGGTAAAATTAGTTTTTCGGGCCATGGCAGCTCCTAGAAATTAGGATCGCGCGCGGTGACCTAATGAGCCACTCTCCGTAAGCAAAACAATTATTATGAAAACACGAAGAAAAGATAACCCAAGAACCCTACCAAATGTTGATGACCCCAGCAAACGTTATATGGGCCATGATTTAAGTATATGCACCTGAAATGTCCGAACTCTATACAGAGATGGTGCCTCTATCCAACTGGTGAATGTTCTCGACAAATACAAAGCTGACATCGCCGTCATACAAGAAATGAGGTGGAATAGACTGGGATGCACATGACGAAAGAACGGTCACATCTTTTACAGCTGCCATGCAGAATGACACGGTTTAACCCTGTATGTGACCGAAAAGCCACTATTCGCATCCGGGTGAAATATTTTTACATTACGCTGATTTGTGTACAAGACCCGACGGAAGACAAAGACGATGACATTAAAGATGCATTTTATGAGCCCCAGGATATATATCCGCTGATCTGCACATGACAATTGTTCTGGGAGATTTTAATGCTAAAATAGGAAGGGAGCATAAAACACTCGTTATCAAACGCAAAGAAAGCTAGACATTACAAAGCTGCATTTCACCGAGATAGCCAATGCCGTAGCGACAGTACTGGGTTATAAAAAATAAAAAAAAATGCAGCCAATGGCGACGAGTGCGGTGACGGAGCACTATGAGAAGAGGACGGAGATGAAATGCCTGTTTATGCGGAAAAAGCGTCTGTGAAAGAAAAGAGAGAGCCAGGATATCGAAAACTACAGGGATAGAGGTGAAGCCCAAAGGTTCTACCAAAGGTTAAAAGTAAAGGTTTTAGACCAGGGATCCCCACCAGAGAATGACAAAATGTATAATAAGAGTACTGTAGAAGTATTAATGTCCAAACATGTACATGTGTAAAGAGTAAACGATCAAACCATGCCCATACCCGCACACACTTGTGCATTGGTATACCCAAGTACACGAGAACCCAGCACATGTTGTTACAAGTGTTGGTTGTGTTGGGTGCTAGTAATACATGTCATTTCTATTTCTGTTCCGTAGAGTATGGGAATGTACAGGAGTACACATGAGTACTCATGTCGCCCGTAGTGCTTAGAAGTGTTGACGAATGTAAGAACGATCAAACACGATGATCTATGATGATCATTATCGTAGATAAAAAAACTTCATAATTAAGTTGAGTCTTCTGACCTCGTGTGCTTCGAGAGTATTTTGTGTATACTTGTGTATGAGAAACAAAAGTAAGGGTAGGTAGAGGTAACGTTAGTTATAAATGGTGTGCAAACACGTCTTTTACAGCGCAAATAAGAGTTTGTAAGCATTCTCTGTGTGTTAGGTATAGTTCCACACAAGTATACAAATTATGGGTATGTACTTAAGTATACATTAATGCCGAGTACTTATTGTCATTCTCTGATCCCCACCTCTAAGTACAGAGACCAAAATCTGGTGAAGGACACTCAGAGTATGCGGCAAATATGAAGGGGACCCTTTCGATCTCTACTCGTTTCCGAAGGCAACATAAGTGACGAAATCATACCAATCACAGACGACGGAGTAGATTGTCCAGCACCGAGCCAAAACAAAATCAGCATGGCGATAGCAAAGGCTTGAAAATGGACTACTGGCAGAACTCTTAAAAGCCGGCGGCAACATGCATGCACCAGCTCATAAACACGATTTGACTTAAGGTATGCATGCCCCATGATTGGAATCTGAGTGTTCTATGTCTATGCTTAGAGAAAGGTAGGGTCGCCAGATATTATAGTCGGAAAAACAGTACTTAAGTGGACAAAAAACCAGTACAGAAATTTCAGTCAGATGAACTGACTGATAAATACCCTCACCCAAAATAAGATATTGTTTAAGTCTTGAGTTACTGAAATTAATAGATTTTTCATTAAAATAAAATTACTTATGTATTATTTTTTGTCTGCATATAGAGCAAAAACGTTAAAAATTTGAACTATTTGTACAGAAGGTACAATTTGGGTCAGCACAACGTGTCTGATTTTTTTTTCGTAAATCAACGTTTAATGATCGCTTACTTTGGCAAAATTTGTCTCAATTCAGCGTACATACAAAAATTATATGTATGTAAAAGAAGAAATATCGGTTATCGGTACCAGAAGGGGTGTGCCAAACAGTTAAGGTTTCTGAGGCTTCGCCTCCTATCACAAGACAAATTAACTGACCAAATTTGATTATCCCCCAGGTGCCGGTTTAGAAGTTATGTGAGAAATATTAATTTTCCAAACAAGGTCATTTTGTGTGGGAGGTACCAGAAGGGGTGATCCGATATAGTCCATATTCATTCCTGATTCAAATCTTCTAACCGTACACCTTACGCAAAATTTTACTGAATTCAGTGTACTTACAAAAAAGATATGTATCTGAGACTATGGGGGTGGGTTCGGTCATTCGTATGGGAGGTACCAGAAGTATATGTGAAATAGTTAGTTTTTCTGTGGTTTTGCCTCCTATCACAAGATAAATTAACCGACCAATTTTCATTACCCCCCAAGTGTCCGTTTGAAAGTTATGGGAGAAATATTAATCTTCCAAAAATAGGTGTAATTTTGTGTGGGAGGTACCAGAAAGCGTGAACCGATATAGTCCATGTTCATTCCTGAGTCCAATTTTTATAAGCGAACATCATACTCAAAATTTGAGTGAATTCAGTTTACTTACAAAATAGATATGTATATAAAACTATTTGGGTCAATTCAATCATTTGTATGGGAGGTACCAGATGGGGTGTGGCAAAGGTTTCGATTTTCTTAGGATTTGTCTACTTTTGCATGAAAAATAATCTGACCAAATTCAAATATCCTCCTGTCGTCTGTTTGGCAGTTGTAAAAGAAATATTAATTATCTAAAAATAGGTAATTTTGTATGGGATGTACCAGAAGGGGTGGGGTTATTCTGTCAATTTACAATCCGACTAGTACGATTTGAATAATATTAATACTGTTTTCATATCGATCGTTTAAGGTTTACTCGAGTTATCCTGCTCACCAGCCATCCCGACAGACGGACATAGCTCAATCATCTTAAAATATCCTGAAACGAATCTGGTCATAAGATACTTGGTGTCTAACTCGTCTCCTTTAATGTGTTACACTTTTTTTTCGTATAAAATGATATATACACCGATGTTCTGGAAAACAATTCGGTTTAAAAACAGACCGAAATCGTTAAAAAGTATTGGCCGAATTGTTTTCCAGAACATGGGTGATACCCTCAATCCTAAGGGTGATGATATAAATATGGATGATGTAGACAAAATTTACTTTCTTCTCTCTTTGTATAAAACATCAATAAAATCTAGAATGGAAATTTCAATCATTTCAACGATTTCGAAAAAGATTCGAAAACCAAATTTGTCGGACGGCCTCCCAACAGGACATTCATTCAGTATCTTGCGGATGTTCGATGAACTGTGTATGAATTTCCAACAGAGCTGCTATGTATGTGATAGGATCCAGGTGTTCCAAACCATTGTGCTGGATATTCCTCTCATAACACCGAAGATCTTTCCTGATATATGGGGGGGGTCGTCTATCTCCAAAAGATGGTGGTTTGGATGGCCTCTCCGATGACATCTCAGGAGGAACTGTTTCGCCAGCATGTGACTATGTACGTTGACTGTCAGGAACTTCGTCTCCCCATAAAGTTGGAGTTCTGAGGACATTTGTAGGCAGTCAGTTACAGTTCTTAGGGCTGCATTCTGGCAGCTCTGGAGGTTTTTCCACTGCGTGTCGCTTACTCTCGGGTCCCACACAGGTGCAGTGAAATTTAGCATAGACCGACCAATTGTCTTATAAGTAGTGAGCAAGGTTTCATTGTCCCTGCCTTAAGTGCTGCCGGCTAGCGAGGACCTTGTTCCTCCTGCGAAATTGTTGCATGTTGCTGTGGCATGCCCCGAGGATGAGAACATGCTGTCAAATGTTACTGCCAGGATTCTGGGATGAATTACCATCGGAATTCTTACCTTGTCGACAATAACATTTAATTCCATCGGTACTTTCATCGTCCAGGTGGTAAAGAGCGTCGCCGACGACTTGGCGGGTGACAGCAGCAAGTTCCTTACATTGAAAAAGTAGTTAAGATCGTGGTTATATACATTCAACCTTCCGCAAAGCTTAGAGAGGTAAAAGTTTAATAGGGTCGAGGATAGAACTCCAACCTTTAGTACACCCTGTTGAACTCTACGAGCCTTAGACTTGCTCTCTCTAAACTCCACAAACGACTGACGACCACACATATAATTCACTAACCACCTCTTAATGGAGTTTGGGGGACTTGAAGCGTCAATGTCTCCGAAGAGTATGGTGTGATTGACCGTTCGACAGGTCAAGCGCTACTATAATAGTGCGCTCACATGGTCTGTTTTGACTTAGATCATGGCGTATATGAATGTGTGGTTATAGCGGTTAATGCTGTGGTTGCACTGTGTTGTTTTCGAAATCTGTGCTGATGTGCTGCTGTTCGTAAATGCCGTGTTAAACTAGGGAGGAGAAGTGCCTCAAGTGTCTTCGGTGCCGGTTACAACAGGGAAATTGGTATATACGATTCCCCCTGACTTGCGTTCTTTTCTTCCCAGGTTTTTAAACCGAAAACAGACTTTTGGTATGATGTGAGTGGACACAGACAAGTTAAGGACTTTGGCCAAATACTCGACTCCCGACATCGAGATGCTTAAACATCAACATCGAGATTCCATTACGGCCAAACGATTTTGATGGTTTTGCGTTTCTGTCGGCATTTGCAACTTCGCTCAGTGAGAATACTGGCTTATCAATGACTGGAAGCTTGTGAACTTTCCTTACAATGCTTCGTTTCGCCTCATCTCTTTCGGGGTGCTATAGATTGTCGGCTAAAATAGTAGTCAGTAGTACTGCTAATATTGTCACTATTAAATCACTATAACTTCACAATTTCCATTTATCGCAAGGATAATATTCAAAGTTCTTATACTTGTTTGGCATTATAAAAAACGAATACGAATGGAATTTTTTTTTTGGAAAAGAAGAATTAAACCGAAAATAGTTTAAATACCAAATACCGTTAAATCCAAAAATGCCTCAAGACCCCAACTTTTTGTTAGTGTATGTTCCCAACGATTAAAAATGTTCATATTTTAAACATCTTTGTCGAAGACAGCTTGTCCGACTACCCAACTAAAGCTAATCGAAATGCTATTAAAGCTCTTATAACCCTACCCCTGAAAAACAAAATTATTTGTATCAAGGGCTCATGATAACTCATATAACTAATGATGAAGTTTAATTCCACGTGCCCGAATTGGGGTAGAAACGTCGAATCCAGTGCTATTAACGATTTAACAGAATCCTTTTGCTCATCGATTTTTAATTGTTACAACACGTTAACTACTTGCTATTGCTCAAAAAAAAAATATTCCCTAATTTATTTTCGAAGATAAATAATACAACAAAATTATATCATTCACCGTTCATCAACAAAAAAATCGAGCGAATTGTTGTAAAATGACTAACTAATTCCGGGTAAAAAGTTATTTACGATAAGGTAAATTCTATCAAACATGGGAAATGGAAACAATTCCCGATAAGGGAAAAGTGCACAATTGTGTGAATAAAAACTTGTGTAGTTATTAAGTTAAATCTCTGATCAAAATATAGACGCAAAATTGAGTTGGCAACATTTTTTGTTTTTTTATAGTATAACTATAGATGGAAGACAACAACGTCCGAAAAAATTGTAAAGTGAGCGATTTATATAACCTCCCAACATATGTGGTGTCTCAAAATTTCATAATTCTTCTATTCGCATATAGTGTAATTGGTAATTGTGATAAATTGTATTGTATAAATACATTTACACAAAAACTCTGCAGATATTAATCAATAATTTAATATGTTATTTTTTTATTAAAAATCTTTTTTTTAATTATTTTTACTTAAAATAGTCAATATGACTGTTCAAATAATCATCAGTTTAAAACCTTTAAAAATGTGGAGCTGTCTTCAAATTTTTCCCTTGTTCTCATTCGAATTAAAATGTGAGATTCCAAATTCGTTGAATAGGGTAATTAATTGGTGTCATTGATTGTTGTTATTGTTGTAACAGCTGGTGGAACTAGCTGGTGTGATAATTCTTTATACCGATTTTCGATTAATCGGCACTCGATCGGCCGTGTAACCCGATTATTATACGATCATTGTTTGCGACTCTGTTTCGTTCCTTTGTTAATAACAAGGTTTGTGTCAAGGGCAGTGTTGCCACAAGAAATTTTTTTTTCCGACCAAATTTGTTTCTAAATCCTACCAAATTGGGTCAAAACCGACCAAAATTTTAACGGAAAAAAAACAATATTTAATTTATAGGATACTTTTATTAATTAAACAAAAAATAATATAAATTCAGTCTATTATTTTAATTCTTTAAATAAAAATATATACAAAACTATATAAACAAAAAAAATGTTTTATATACACAGAGATTTTAGAGATCATATTTGTCAGTAAATCCGAGATCATTTTTAACATATTTT
The DNA here is from genome assembly GCA_964034835.1 of Muscina levida. Lineage (NCBI taxonomy): Eukaryota > Metazoa > Arthropoda > Insecta > Diptera > Muscidae > Muscina > Muscina levida. The sequence continues at coordinate 40,005,812 of OZ035881.1, read as the reverse complement.
CAGTTCACTACAGTTTATTCGGGGTTTTAAAGTCTTTTTTAGCTGACCATACAGTATGCGGACCTTTGTTCGTGATTAATTCTTTACAAAGCATGATACTATTAATGGTGTTAATTTCAAGTTTGTTTCTTAATTTAGATTTTGTAAGAGATAGAGACGAAAACTTTCGTTCAGCAGCGGCTGAACTATATGGTAGTGAAAGTAAATTAAAGACAAATTTAACTAAATTTTAAAAACAATGTTCATTCAAACCATTTTTTTATAGCAAATAAATTTTTCCAAAACATGTCTATACTTAAATCAGGAGAAAGAGATGTCTCGCTGAGGCGCAATAAATTCCACTCTGTCACTATTAAATCTGCATCACATTCAACAAGACTAGAAAACTCTAAAATAAGAGGCAATATATCTAAGTTTTCCGAAGAAATTACTCTTGGGGGCGTTATTATATTTAAAAGTTTAATGTCTTCGCGCTTAAAATCAAATCGATGTTTTAATTGATCCAAAAATTCAACATAGAAATTTAAAACGTTAGACTTACGTTCATATATTTCAGAATCAGTTAAGTTCGCTTTTAAAAAAAATATTAAATTTGCTTTATTTTAATAATCAATTTCAACATTACTGTTTATATATTCTCTTTTACAAAATTGCTAAGTATTAAAAGAAAATTTGTTTTAATACAAAATGCTGTTCCATTTTTGTTCTGCACCCAATCGAATGAATTCTGCCACTCTTGCCTGAACTTTCGCTTTAAATTCTGCGTAATATCATTTGCACAAATAAATTACTGAGAACAAATTATAATAAATATATATATTTAAAATTTTTATTCAAAAATCTACCATAATCAGTTTGGGCCTACCATCCGACCAAAATTAAAAAATTGAAATTCGTCCGACCAAATTTGGTAGAATTCTACCAAAACGGCAACACTGGTCAAGGGATAGTTAGATGTTGTTGTGAGTTATAACCGTTGATTTCTTTAAAAGATGGCGCCAACTGGTTTTGTTGATTTATTTTGCGATGTTGATAAATCATTTCATTGGTTGTCATTGGTAGTAACTAGAGTGTTCAAATACCTCCTTTTTTTAGAAACCCGGTTTCCGAGTTATTTGAAAAATTGATTTTTTAGAAAAATCGGATTTCGAATACAGCATTTGAAAGAAAACCGGTTTAACCGGTTTTTTTTCGGTTTTTTCCTAAAAAGTTAAAAACATTTATGAAAAATATAATTTGGTTAAAAAAAATGCATTTATTTAGTATGTTATATCAATACACCCAGTGCGACCGAGCCCAAATCCTACATTTAGTAAAACTATAGCAAGACAAAGTTTTGGAGAAAAAACTGGAAGTCTAGCTATGCCCCATGTGGTACCTCCCATACCCATCAGGTACCACCCACTTTAGAAATCGATTAATATTATTAATAGATATAACGCGATCGTGACCAATTCTGTTTTTAGTAGGACTCAAACAGGATAAAGTTCTGAAGAAAATACTTTAAGTCTATCCACGCCCCTTCTGGTGCCTCCCATACAAATGTACCACTTCGCCCACTTTAGAAATCGAGTAATGATATCTATATACTAGAAAATTATATGTTTTACTGAGGGTAAGGGTATATGTAAGTTGACTTACCCGACTGAAACTTTCTTACTGGTTAAAATAGTATTTAAGCAATGCAATTTAAGTGTTCAATTTTGAGTCAATTCTTCTGTTTCGTTTTTATAAAGCTTGATACAGAAAACACACGCTCACTTATTGTGGAAGTAGGATTTATTGACAAAAGAGGGTTTAGAAGGATATTGAGCTTTTCTGTCCTTTTATTAAATCTATCGAAATAGTTGAAATCATCATATAGGCGTGTGTCATTGCAATTTGTTTTCACTGGTGGATTTTGGATGTTATTTATTGTCCTGTTTAAATCGTTGCAAAGACTACCATTAGGAGATTCCCTCATCTCACAATCTGAACTGTTACTAGACTCTGCTGTTGTTGGGGAAATTGCAGGATAAAGTCTTTTAAAAAGCTCTTTAGCAAATTCTATCGTTTCCGCCTTTTTAGACTACTTTACGCATGATTAGCTTGTAGGATATTTTCCGGTCCTAATACATATTATATAATTAGGGTATTCAATGTTTGTAAACGAGAATGTTTTTAGAAGCTTTTTAAAGTTTTAAAATTCAATTTCAAATTAATTTAGAAAAAACTTTTTACATTTTATAAACAAGAATGTTTTTAGAAGCTTTGTAAAATTTTAAAATTCAATTTCAAATTAATTTAGAAAAAACTTTTAATGTTTTGTAAACGAGAATGTTTTTTGAAGCTTTGGAAAATTTTAAAATAAAATTTCATTTTAATTTAAAAAAATCTTTTTACATTTTATAAACAAGAATGCGTTTAGAAGCTTTGTAAAATTTTAAAATTCAATTTCAAACTAATTTAGAAAAAAAACCGAGTACCCGACGGAAAAAACTCGGTTAAACCGGTTATTCGAAAATGCTATTTTTGCAAAAACCGGCATACGGTTTTAAATAAAAAAACCGGTTAACGGTTTTTCGGTTTCGGTTTTGAACACCCTAGTAGTAACTGAATATTATCTCATTCGTCGCACGTTCCCAGACCAATGACCAAAATATTGTAGAATTCGTTTATACCGAACACGGTTTTAACAACATTTCGGATATAACGTCGAAATTTCGGCCACCTTTAACAATTGTAATTCAGAAAAGATAAATCAAAATTCAGAATTTTAAATAGATAAGCAGAATTTCTATTTCAAAATCAGAAACGAACAATTGAAAATAAGAGTTTCTACTACACCATTTCCAATTGATATTCGAAATTCGAAGAAACATTCCATTTGGAATTTAAATCTCGTCATTTGAACTTCAAAAATTCCATTTGAAATTCAAACTTTCAATTTTAAATTAAAAAAATATCAGTTGAAATTTAAAAATCGTCAATTTAAATTGAAAATACATCAATAGAAATTCATAAACCATCAATTGAAATTCGAAACTCGTCAATTGAAATTCAAAATTTGTCCATTGAAATTCAAAACTTATCATTTGAAATTCAAAACTTATCAATTGAAATTCAAAACTCATCAATTGAAATTCACAACTCCTCAATTGAAATTGAAAACTCATGAATTGAAATTCGAAACTCGTTAATTGAAATTCAAAACTTATTAATTGAAATTCGAAAGTTTAAATATAAATTGAAATTCAAAAATTCAAATTTGAAATCCAAAAAATATCAATTGAAATTTAAACATTCCAATTGACGAGTTTTGAATTTCAATTGACGAGTTTTGAATTTCCATGGATGAGTTTTGAATTTCAATTGATGAGTTTGAATTTCAATTGATGCATTTTAAATTTCAATTGACGAATTTTGAATTTCAATTGACGAGTTTAGAATTTCGGTGGATGAGTTTTGAATTTCAATTGATGCATTTTAAATTTCAATTGAAGAGTTTTGAATTTCAATTTATATTTTTTTTAATTTTAAATAAAAAGTTTGAATTTCAATTAATGTTTTTTTAATATCAAATGGATTTTTTGAAATTCAAATGAAGTGTTTTGAATTTCCAATGGAATATTTGAATATCAAATGGAATGTCTAATTTTAAAATTTCTTATGATTAAAACTACCAAATCATTTTTCGAATTTGAATTGATGAGTTTTGAATTTCAATTGACGAAATTAGAATTTCAATTGACGAGTTTCGAATTTCAATTGACGCATTTTAAATTGCAATTGATGTGTTTTCAATTTCAATTGACGAGTTTTGAATTTCAATTTATGTTTTTTGAATTTCAAATGGGATGTTTGAATTTCAAATGGATTGTTCGAATTCCAATTAATTTTCTTTGAATTTCAATTGTAAATGGTTTAGAATTCATAAAACTATCAATTAAAAATCGGAAGCTCTACTTTAAACTCAGAAAAAAATTTAAATTCAGAAAAAACAATTGAAATTCAGAAATTTAAACTGAATTACGGAAAATTTAAATCTTTTTGTGTTAGTGTATCATTCGATACTTTGGCTCAACAATCAGAAAAGAATTTTTATTGTTGATATTAATGGTCAATTCATTGTCACGCACTAGGATGACGCTTTTCGAACTCCATGACGAGTTCATCTTCAGACCCCTTTGTGACGAATTGATGCAATGTGGTACATCATCAGCTGTATATATATCTACAATTATGCGAAACATGCACATGCGAAGTAGATATCAGCCGAAAATGTCCAATATCAATTTGAATTTGACCGTTAATTTTCAACATGAGAATGGAGGATATTTTTCCCCACAATTCAATTTTTTTCCTCAAAGCTCGCATTTTCCAAGGAGATTTGATCTTTTTAATTTATACGAAATTCTGTCAATTTTTTGTATTACTGTTTGAAATTTAAATTAATTTTAATTATAAGTATAACTCTATGATCTACATTATAGCTAAATCAGAGATGTTGTTTTGACTGGCAAAAACACTATCGTCAAGTTTTCCAAAAAAGTACCATCAAATACTTTTTGCGAAGTGTTTTCACTGTTAAATTCTTTCATTTAGAGTTAATATTAGGTGCATATGAATTTTTGAGAGAAATTTCTATTTCAATTAACAATGAAACGCGTGAAAAGTTGAAGAGTTACTAGATTTAAATATTTTGTTTCAATTAAGCGGTGAGACAGATAACTTAAAGAAGAAAAGTAAACAGTTTTACTTCTACACGATAAATTTCTAGCGCACATACATGCAGATAACTTGTCAACAAGTTAGTTATTACTCCACCAAATTCAAAATTGGGTTTACAAACAATAAATCAACTTTGTATCCGAAATAATATTACAAATTAATATTTTGCAGCAGCTATGACATGTTATTAAATGTAAAAATGAGTATAAAAAAAATATAGACGGTATATAACAGTAAATTATTTTTAAAAATATCACATAGAAGTATTACTATTTTTCTTCCCGTTTCATCAGATCCGTGCCAGATTCATAAAATTGCAAGGGCTTAGGATCTTCCATATCATCGAAATAGTCGGAATCCTTGGCCCAACACAAACCCAGTTGTTTGTTGACAATAACATTCTGCCAGAAATCGAAATGTTTACGTTTAAAGAGTTCGTCACGCACTTGTATGATCCATTCATTATAGTCATAAGGAGAATAGAAACAGGCATCGCGTCTATACTCCTCCAACAAGGCTGAAACTTTTTTTAGATTGTCCAGTGATAATGAGGAATCGCAAAATAATAATTCCCATATAAGGTCACGTACTTGACCGAATATTTTCTTGTAGGCTTTCTTGTCATCGGGATCAGTGTTGGCTTGTAACTGCATATTAAACTTATAGTCGTCTAAAGGCGTTTCCTTTGTTAGATTCTTAAAAGCTATTACTGCTTTGGTTGAGCCTTTACTTTCAGCATTTGTTGGACATAAAATAGGCAATTCTACCTGCTGTTGCTCGTCATTTGCTTTCAACCAAGGAGCCTCACAACCGCCAAATTTATAGAAATTGGCAGGTTCTGGATCATCCATGTCATCATACAGGTCTGAATCTCTCGCCCAGGCAGGTCCCAACTCATTCGCCACTATTTCCTTCTGCCAAAATTCTAACATTCCCCTTTTCAGCAGTTCATTCCTGACCTCGATAATCCAATCATTGTAATCCGATGGAGAATAGAAGCAAGCATCTTCTCTGTGAATCTTCATTAAGTTGGCTGCCTTTTCTAATTCTGCTGTTGGGGATTCAAATAGCAATTTCCAGATGGCTTCGCGAGCTCCGGCAGACACTTTATCCCATATTAGGTACATCATTTCTGTGGGCACGAAGGCATCAACTTTGACCTTTTCATTTATTAATTTGTTGTAGTCCTTGATGGGATCACTTAGGGATAAGGTGGCATTAAATTCGGCAAAATCATCGGGAACGGTCTCGGCCTCTTTGTCCATTGAAATTTTGTGAAACCAAACAAATAAACCAAACAAACAATCTTCTGTTTCAGTGGTGGAAATGTAAACAAACGAACAGGTAACATGGTGACAACAATAATTATGAAACAAACAAAGGGTGTCGGCAAAATAAACAGGGTATAGACAATACATTAGGGAGTAATAATAAATGTATCTGTTATTTTTCAAGTTTTTGAAAAAGGTTTCAAGGTTTAACGGAAAAACGAAAAATAGGGTCAGTTGGCGACGGCGCCCAAGTGTGAGGGTAACTCAATTTAAGCTAACAACTATAGGAGTTACATATATAAAGTTTGGACCAGGTTAGGCATTTTCATTGAACCTAGGAGCAATTCCGCGGTGTCGAACGTGAGCGTTGTACATATTCAAAGCAGAATAAGACATATTTTAGATTCATCTTATACATAATCGTGTAGATCCTTAAAATTACTATTACTCGTGATTTAGTCTTTTTAAGGCGAAATATTGATTACAAAATACGGACAAAAAAAGAAGCGGTTCGAACTCGACAAAAATAGAAGTAGTTTTCGAGGATAGTTGTGCAGTAGTTGTAGTTTTCGAGGTTATCTTTAAAAACATGATCAAACACAATATTTTATAGATGAAAATTTCAAAATGTAAAAAAATAAAGATTTCGAATCCACTATATTTGTTAGAAATATCATTGGTAGTTTTTTTTTAATTTAATTTTAAAGTGGTTCGAACGTGACATGTTGAACGTGGAATTTTTTAAAGACTATCTCACTATCATATATGGGCAATTCCATGATTTTTTTATTTGCGAAATTAGGAAATTTTATAAACTTTATATGCCACAAATTGTTGATCACAAATGTTACATTAGAACGTCAAATAAATAAAATGATCACTAAATGATCACTTTTTTACCGTTATTAGAGTTATTTAATGTTGTTTCAAATATTTTATGAAAAGAGTGCACTTGCATCATCATTAAATATGTTATTAACAATTGACCTCTTCCATTTAATTGTAAAAGGAACTCTGGCTCTGGACATTTTAATGTAATAAAAATTTAAGTATTTGGGTTTACTAACACAGTGCAACATTTCTAAGGTCATCGTCTGGTACCGCCTTCGTACCCAGATATTTTTGAAGTATATACCGAGACTACAAAAATCCCCAAAGGATTTGGCCCCATTACATCGAAACATTTTTTTATGGATACTCCAATATTTTCATCCCAACACGATTTTTTTATCATTTTTACGGAGTCCATATTTCATTAACCTTTCGAAAATTTTTCTTTTTGTCTTCGGCAAAGTTGTAGATCTAAACCAGAGCAAAAAAAGTGTCAAATAGACCGACCCAAAAAAATTGCATCCAGTGCATGAAAATTGCATAAATATGAAAAAAAGGATAATTTTTTCATGATGTTTTCCACACAAAATTTATTTCGTTGTACTCCGTGGCGTATGATTTATGTGGAATATTACTTATTATAATCATAATTTTATGGTGAAAATATCATGAAAAAATAGCCTTTTTTTCTCATATTTTTAAAATTTTCATGCACTAGATGCAATTTTTTTGGGCCGGTCTATTTGAGGCTTTTTTTGCTCTGGTTTAGATCTACAACTTTGCTGAAGACGAAAAGAAAAAATTCCGAACAGTTTATGAAATATGGACTCCCTAAAAATGGTAAAAAAATCGTATTGGGGTGAAAATATTGGAGTATCCATAAAAAAATGTTTCGATGTAATGGGGCCAAATCCTTTGGGCATTAGTCTCTGTATATACTTAAAAAATATCTGGGTACGAAGGCGGCACCAATTTATGTGTTGCTCTGTGTAATACAAGTCAGAAAAAAATGGTATTATCTTTTTATTTTTCTGTGGAATTGCCCATAGGCGTTCTATCGGAGGCAGTAGTTGCTGTCATTTATAAATAAATAAATTAAAACAGCAAAAATGTCAAGGACAAATTTTAAAAATGTTTCCATGTATTAAAAAAATGTTGCACTGTACTTTAAAACTGAAAATACGCTTTATTAAAAAAAATCATTAAAAACATTGCATTTAAAAAATCAATGAACAATAAATAAATATTAAAATTTCAAAAAAGAAAAAAAAAATAGTAAATGATAAAAAGTAAATAAAAAACCAAGCAAAACAAAAAAGAAGTTTAGCAAATGGTTTCTCATAGTGAATGGTTGTGAAGTTTTTCGAGTCTATGCACTCAAGAAAGAATTCTCATTTCGATGTGAGTTTCTGGTGCATAAGACTTAATGAACAATTTGCAACCGAAACAGCTGTACAGACTGCCTGGCATTATGAGAATATCATTCTGCTATAAACTTCTTTCAAAAACACTGGTCTTGAGCTTGAAATATATTCCAAATCAATGTTCTAATAACAGACCTAATGAATACAAAAACAATGATGGTAACTACGAATTATTAAAAATTATAAAAATTACATATAAAATAAAGAAATACAATAATTTCAAACAAAATTAAAAAAACAATGCAAATAAGAGATTAATATTTGTGCCATTTTTTTCTATTAAAAAAGTTATTCTGTAACAATTTTATACTTTTGATATTTTAGTTGTAACGCGTGCCGCATTGAGATGTAAAATCCTTACGAACTGTAAATATTTACGATCTTATTAATAAAAATTACTAAAAGCTATTGGGACCGGCCGTGGCATAGTGGTTAGAACACGCGACTACCATGCGGGAGATCGCAGGTTCAAACCTGGCTCCAGTCATCTTAAAAGAAAAAAAAATATATAAATTTTTCTTTCATTGTCGGCTCCCCTCGAATGTTGTTGACAGCAACTTCGCAGTATTAAGCGTCGATTCAATCGACGTGTCTAGTAAGAGATTCTCAAAACAGTGACGTTCGCATTCGTCGATAAACAAGTAGGTGCCGTTAGTTGTGAATCTAAAAATAGAAAGCGTGTTAATTCACAACAACGCGAGAAGCTATCCCATACCTCATTCATGGGGTGCAAAGGGAAATTAAGTTTTTTTTAAGTTTTACTAAAAGCTATTGGAAATTGGTAATCATATATGCCCTCAATGGCTCGGTTATTTAAATAATTAAAAAGATAAAAGGCTCCACAAAACCTTTAATAAGAAACTGTATTCATAAACGTTTGTTGTCAGTCCATTAAATTTATGTATTCCGGTGACAACGCTGTCTGTTTTTGGCCGTTAAAAATTTATAAAAAGAACTACCGATTGCTCATTTATTTGTACTTATAATAACTATAGAACATATTTGTAGCACAATTATCATAGATTACGAATCACATGACGCTAAGAAATAGGCTAGGTTGTACCAAACAAAACTTTCGATGTACCCAAAAGTTCTTTACCATATTTATCTCTTACGATAATTGTTATAAATTCCCTGAAACAGATAAAGTGAATTTTCGCAAAGTATTGAATGAGTAGACTTAACTAGTCTCAACACCCATACCAGACAGAGCGAAGCTAACACCCATGTTCTTGAAAACAATTCGATTTGAAAACAGACCGAAATCGGTAAAAAGTGTATGTAAAAAGTACCGATTTCGGTCTGTTTTCAAATCGAATTGTTTTCCAGAGCATGGGTGTAAGTTCAAAAATTGATTAGCGGGTACTTCTAGTCATCATGTTAGTCTTTCTTCCACCAAATGCAAAAGCGGTTTTACAAACTATATATCAACATAATCTGCAGTTTTTGCTAAGTTATTAAATGTGAAAAATTCATACAATATAGTAAAAACAATTTTCGAGCTTTATTTTTCAACAGAAAATTATTTATTCAAATATCACATATGAGAATTACTCTTTTTTAGCATCTTGTTCATCAGATCCGAACCAGATTCATAAAATTTAAAGAGCTTAGGATCTTCCACATCACCGAAATTGTCGGATTCCTTGAACCAACAGAAACCCTTGTAGGCTTTTTCGTCATCGGGATCAGTGTTAGCTTGTAACTCCATATTATAATCGTCTAGAGGCGTTAACTTTAATAGAATCCTAACACAAAGCAGTTACTGCTTTGTTTTAGGCTTTGCTTTCATCATTTATTGGATTTAAAATGGTAAAACTTATTGCTGCTGCTCGTTTGCTCGTAACCAAGGGGCCTCACAACCACCAAATTTATAGAAAATGGCCGGTTCTGGATCATCCATATCATCGTAAAGGTCTGAATCTCTTGCCCAGACAGGACCTAGCTCGTTTGCCACTATTTCCTCCTGCCAAAATTCTAGCATTCCCCTTTTCAGCAATTCATTCCTGACCTCGATAATCCAATCATTGTAATCCGATGGAGAATTAAAGCAAGCATCTTCTCTGTGAATCTTCATTAAGTTGGCTGCCTTTTCTAATTCTGCTGTTGGAGATTCAAATAGCAATTTCCAGATGGCTTCGCGAGCACCGGCAGACAACTTATCCCATATTTCGCATAACATTTCATGGGGCACGAAGGCATCAATTCTTACCTTTTCATTTATTAATTTGTTGTAGTCCCTGATGGGATCATTTAGGGACAATGTGGCATTAAATTCGGCAAAATCATCGGGAACTGTCGCAGGTCCACTGTCCATTGAGATTTTGTGAAACAGCAAATAAACCAAAGAACCGAGCAATCATCTGTTTCAGTGCTGAAAATGTAAACAAACAGATAACAGGATGATAACAATAATTTTGTAACAAACACCGGGCGACGGAAAAATAAACAGGGTATAGTCATTATATTAGAGGGCAATGATTTTATTATCCGTTATTTGTTTAAGTTATTGACAAAAGTATTCAGCTACACAAGAACTGACTACTAGTCAGTCCAGCACACTTGTGTGCTTGAATCGGTTTTAAGCCTATTTGTTTTTATTTTCAAAACATATAAAAAAAAAGCCGGTTCGCTCTATATGGAGAAAAAAAATATGAATGTTACCGTCTTATCTGATCAGTTAGAATCGCTGGAAGAAGACATCATAGTTTACAGTCTCTAACTCTCAAACAAAGCTGTTGTTAATAGCTTTATAACGACGCATAGAACTTGATAATCGCATGATTTTTGTATGGGAGCCCCCTTAGGTAAGTTTGCGAAAAATGTTGGAAGGGAAAAATTAGGATTCGGTCATACATTTTATATCTCTAGGACCTACTCCGGGACAATTGTGGGACTTGTTGTGGATTTTTTCCCCATTGTCATCCCCAACTTCACAAAATTGGGGGTTGAACCGTATCGAAATAGAAAACTCATGCAATTTTTTTAAATAATGTTTATTTTTTTAGAGAAAAATCTTACAAAGTCCTATAAAAAAAAAAAAATTGTAATTCGTTTAAAAAAAAAATAATCGAAACAGTTTTAGTGATCCATAAAAATAATAAAAATTTTATCAAAAAAAATTAAAAAAAAAACAAGCAATATATGAAAAAAAAATACAAAACAATATAAATGCTACAAATAAATTTAAAAAAATACAACAATTATAAATAAAATTATAAAGCAATACAAAAAATACGACCACGAAAATAAAAAAATAGTACAAAAAATTAAAAACAACACAAAAATTACAAAAAACAAAAACTACGAAAAAATAACATTACTTTAGAACTTTTAACGAAAGTTACACCCTATGAATGTGGGATAGCTTCTCGCGTTGTTGTGAATTAACACGCTTTCTATTTTTAGATTTCCAACTAACGGCACCTACTTGTTTATCGACGAATGCGAACGTCACTGTTTGAGTAGCTCTTACTAGACATGCTGATTGACTCGACACTGATACTGCGATGTTGCTGTCGACAATATTCGAGGGGAGCCGACAATGAAAGAACATTTCTTTTTTTCTTTTTTTAAGATGACTGGAGCCAGGAGTTGAACCTGTGATCTCCCGCATGGTAGGCGCGTGTTCTAACCATCATGGCACGGCCGGTCCCATACAAAATGACATATTATTAGAAAATAATATTTCTCCAATAACTTCCAAACTGACAGCTTAAGAACATTTAACTGTTTTTAGTTTAACTACCTTGTAATAACAGGCAAAACTTCAGAAAACCAAAACTTTTGGCACACTCCTTCTGGTAACTTCAATAGATATGACCGAAATAGCTCCTTTAGTTCTACATTAGGGTAAGATCCTCAGAAACAAGATTTGGATACAAATATTGCGTGGTTGAAAAAAAATGACAGCGCATCGACGCATAGGGGGGTAAAATATATAATCGCCCCTTAGTCATTTTTCCCTTCTAACATTTTTTTCATACCCCCATCTTCGCCGCCTAAGTGGGCCATGTACAAAAAACAAATTTTTATAAATTCTACTACCACTGCTCTAACTGCCCTAAAAGTGCTTTCGGGGAGTCAGGTGTATGACCGACCCCCCAGTATTTCAATCCTTAAGGTGGTCCGCATACAATTGAAATAAAATCTGCAGCTCCCTTGCTGACTTCGAACCTCACTAATATTTTTTCCGAACTTAAGCCTATAATCATCACCCGGATAGGAGCTCCCATACAAAAATCGATATGTTATAAAATTTGTCCCACCCCTGGGGTAGAGTGCACCTAGATGAGCCATTAATATCACCTTATAATGAGTTGTTGTTGTTGTTGTTGTTGTAACAGCTGGTGGGTAGCTGGGGTGATAATTCTTTATACCGATTTTCAATTTATCGGCACTCGATCGGGCATATAATCCGATTATCATACGATCATTGTTGGCAACTCTGTTTCGTTCCTTTGTAGATAACAAGGTTTGTGTCAAGGATTGTTAGATGTTGTTGTTGTGAGTTTAACCGCCAAATTCCACCAGAGATGGCGCCAGCTGGCTTGTTGATTTGTATGAGATGTTGATAAATCATTTTCCTTTTTCCTTGGTCCTTGCGCAATCTGGATTTTTGTAGTGGAAGCGTCTAGGATGAGTTTTGTTGGCTGAAGAACTCGAAAGTATTTGAAAAGTAATTAATTTTTCATAGATGTTGATTTTGCCAGTGCCTCGGCCGGGAATCGAACCCGGCACCTTCGGATTGCTAGTCTACGTCGCTTCCACTGAGCTATCGAAGGCCACCCTTATAATGAGTATTTTGTCTTGCTTTTATTTGAAAGCAGACATACAAAATGACCAAATACACAGAGGTAGTGAAATGAACTTTCTAAATTTGTTGACGAATTAAGTAACACTATTTACTCAGTGAACATTTTTACAGTTTTACCACATGTCTATAAACCTCTTGTCTTAAGACCGAAAGTCCCATCAATTAAAAATTGGTTAATTTCAGTAACTCAATTCCCTTTTATGTATGTCGTAGTCACGTCGAATCTTTGTCGTTTTACAATTAGGGCATCGCTGATGTGGTTTGTAAAACTGAAATAAGATTTGTCCTTGCTCGTATCAGATTTTTCTTCATCATATGATGTAAAATTCTCAACACTAAAAATTTGTGTTAATTCTAACTAATTTTATTCAAAAAAAAAATAAAAACAATCGAATGTCGACTATGACATATGTAATCAGAGGGAATATCATACATCAGGTAAGGGTATTTATCAGTCAGTTTACCTAAAATTTAAAATTTCTAAACTTTTTAAAAAAAAAAAATAATTTTGTTTAAAAAAAAAATCTATACAAACCGGAATTAACTTCAAAACTTTCAACTGCAATTTAACTACAAATTTAAGACACATAGATTTTTATTTATGTTGTTTAATTGTTATAAAAACTTAAAAACTAAATTTCCCTTTGCGCTCCAAGAATGAGGTATGGGATAGCTTCTCGCGTTGTTGTGAATTAACACGCTTTCTATTTTTAGATTCACAACTAACGGCACCTACTTGTTTATTGACGAATGCTTTCAACCTGCGATCTTCCGCATGGTAGTAGCGTGTTCTAACCACTATGCCACGGCCGTTCGGTTGTTATACCTATTAATATTGCAACGTCCGTATTACACTTGAACTCATTAATATACGTCTGAAACTATAGTTTATGAAATTAATTTCCGTTCTCAGTTTTATTTTTATTTCATCATCTTGTTGCCCCTTAAAAGGATAACAAATTTTAAATAGATAACAATTTTCAAAAATATATTTTAATTACTTACTCCCACCCTTCAATAGGAGAATTTAGGATTTTTTTTTATAATACCATTCCAGGATAAAAAGGACTTCAACAATGTCCTTGAAACACAAAATCCTTTAAAAATCTCTACCAATTTGTTAGATAAAAATATATGTTAAACTTTTAAATATATCAACTTAAAATAACAGCTTATGAATAGTAAACAAAAATTTTGAATATGTCAAAGCAGACAGGAAAACATAGGAATACCTCCACTGTGCAACGGAAACCTGTTGCGGATAAATGCAAAAAAATAAGTTTCACAAATAATGCTAAAAAAATTTCACACACAAAGTGCTAACATAATTTTTTGTATTAATGAAAATCGTTCGCTTCAAATCGACTTTTTCACAAATATTAACCGCCAAATAAAAATCTTCCGATAAATTCACAACAGCAGCAATTATAACGTACAAACATTATAAACAATTCCCAACAATGTCCATATGCTACATATACAAAAACAGATAATATATGTTTACATGAGTTACTGTTGCCTTAGCAACCCTGCTGCCATAGCAACCCTGCTATTCAGCCATTCAGCTATTGGCCGTATGTTAAACGACAGAGATACTAACCAACCAACCAACCAACCCAATACGCCGTTCTGTTACCATTGTTAACTTAACTACTGTATTTATAAGCTGTGTTGTTTTGTACCAGACCCCCGCGTAACCATTTGTTTTTATCTTCAATTATTTATAATTAATTGTGCGCTATGAGTCATAAAAGTTAATGTACGGCTAGACTGCATTGATTTTAAAATTAAAATTGCATTTAAAAACTATTCTAAAATCGGTTTTATTTCGTAAAATTTAAGGTAAAAACTTAATCATACAGTCGCCACTGAGGCGAACAAAATGTGTAGAAGTAGACTTTGTTATTAAGAAGATGTTGTTGTTGCTGTTGTTATTTTTGTGCTAACTGGATGTGTAATATGTGTGGGTTGTTGTTGTTGTGTGATTTTATCTTAGAAAGTACAACAGTTTATTCATTCTAGTCGATACAAATCCAAATTTGGATATATGACAGTGGTTAACGACGACTACGGCGATGTGTATTTTTACTTTATTTGTGTAGACTGTTAGTGGATAGACGTACATGTCTGCTTTTACTAAAAGATTACAAATCAATCAATCAAAGAAGAATTATAAATATGTAGATACATATATGTGTGTATACGATTTACCCGTTACCTAGGCAAATTTTCAAAACGTTTAGAATTTAAAGCAGCAGCATGAATTTCATAATGTGGTAGGAAGTGCAACTTCCGGTTTTTGTAAACTTTTCATGGGTATGATGGAAATATGTGAAGTGAAAATTTAAATTTCTACGCACGTTGAAAGTCATTCATGCATATGTTTACCATTTCTTTACCTTTGTGCATGGAAAGCCAACAAGCCTGTTAACGAAACAAACCCCATAACTATGGGTAACCGGCAACCACTTTGTTGTTAAGAAGATTGGTTATAGAGAAAGAGGGACTAAAAAACATTATGTTCAGGTATAATAAAAAAAAATTAAATACAATAAGTAACGGATATCAATTGTCACGCAAAGATACAGATATGTAAATCTTATAGAATAATAAATTGTTTTTCGAGACTGTTGTCTAATCCAAATTTTCCTTGTAAAACTAAATTGTTGTTATACAAAAGTGCCATCAGACCAGTTTTTCTTTACGGATTTCCAATTTGGTTTAGTATATCTCCAATTATAATGAGAGAATTGGAGATTTTGGAAAGGAAAGTTCTCCGACATTGTGTTAGGAAATACTTCGAGTCAAACAATAAGCGTTATTCAAATCGGGTAATTTATAATGATGCAAAAGTAACTGCTATTGGTTTATATGTATGCGATGTTTTAGAACGATTTATAGCTAGATTACCTATCCATTCAAATTTAATCATGGTTGATATTTACAATGAGCAAATTAATTTTAGTTGGACGAACACTAACTATTTTTCACCGATTGGTTATTGTAATGAACCGGCCCTAAATTCTAACTTCACTAATAACTGTCACAATTTCTATTTAAAATCTGTATTTGGTACTCGCAAAGGTTAACTCCTCTGTTTGTTCTTATCTTTAGTAATTTATCTTATATTTTTTATTTTATTTTTTTGGTTTGTTTTATATATTTTATCTATAACATAAAAATAAGTCGCTGAATGTGTTGCTAAGCGCAAAACTCGAGAACGGTTGGACCGATTTGGCTCAATTTTTTTTCAGTTATTCGTGATTGCCAGGAGTAGGTTTTTACGAAACAAAATTTTGGAAAAATCTTTCGGAAAAGCCGGAAAATTGGAAAACCCGAATATTGCTTTTTTGTATGGAATTTTTTGTGCAATTGTTATGAATGATTTTTCGAATGGAAAAATAAAAAAAAAATTGTTGGAAAATTCGGAAAATTCCGGAAAAATTCGAGAATTTTTAATACTATTTTTCGACGAAATTTTGCTTTTTGTCGTACTATTTGATAGTTTTGAACGATGTAACTTGCGAAAAATTTCGGATAATTATTCCGAAATGACACATACCGGTTTCCGGTTTATTCTAAAAATACCTTTATCCAACAATTCGGTTTTCGAATACATGATTTAGTAGATTTAGGATATTTTAACTTAACATATAAGTGCAATCTATATGATGTACTCACAAACTTTAAAGGCGTTTTCTGTAAAATTTAAATTTACACATACCTTGGCTTAGAATTAAGGTATCGATTTGATCACATGCATGTTAACCAACTTTTTACCATTCCATATGAATATCGACAGCGTGCTACTCATTTCCAGGTGAGATCCCAATCTATTTTAAGATGAGATCCCAACTGTATTCTTTTTGCGATCGAACATTTTTGTTAGGAGATAACTGCATTTAAAGTTGTTCATATGAATGTCGACGGCTTCACAGGTACTGCAGGGTGTGAATGTGGAATCACACGATATTGTTCTCAAGCGTCGGGAAACTCATCGGTCATATGATGCACTTCAATACCCGTTGATGTTCTGCCGTGGAGAGGACGAATATCACCACAATAAAGATGGTAAATACAACGACAGGTTTGTTTACAAGTCATCAGGAAAAGAAACGAATAAAAAGGTTAGCTCAAATAATTTGTATGTGTATCGATCGCAAATTGCATTAGCTGTTGCATCATCTGCTGCCACTTTGTTGAAAGGCGGTCAAACTGCACACCCCGCTTTGAAGTTTGCGATGAATCTTCTCACAGTTGACAAGCCATTGGGCACAATATCCAGAAGTTCAGCGACAGCGAAATTTTTGCGAGAATGCAAAATTATCATTTGGGATGAATGCACGATAGCGCTTCAACGAGCTTTTTAGGCAGTTGACCGAAAGATGAAGGATTTATGAGGTGATTCGAAACGATTTGGTGGGGGCTACAATATTTCTGTCGGAAGATTTTCGCCAAACGCTTCTCGCCATCCTCATTTCCCCATTCGATTGGCTTTTGCGATGACAATCAATAAATCGCAAGGCCAATCATTGGAAGTTTGTGGGATCAACCTCGAATTTCTCAGTTTATTTAAGAGCCGAAAAACAAATCGAAAAACATTGTTTATCAGACCGCTCTTCACTGATTTCGATTAAATTCAATTAAGTCACATTAAAATTTTAACTATATGTGTTTTAATATTACTCTGGAGCTTATAAGAAGGCGTTAACTTTGAGCGAGACGAAGTTCGCCGAGTCAGAAGTTGTATGGCAGAACAACGTTTGCCGGGTCAGCTAGTTTAGATATATTTATAAATTAATTTTGTGTATATAATTTAGCTTTACGTCTAATAACTGAGACTTTAAGCTCTCAAATTAATGGAGTCCCGGGAGCAAGGAAGTTTTCATATATTATGTTTTATTTTGGTATTATCAGTTTATATGCAAGTTTGGCACTGTTTTCATCCTTATGTAGTTAAGGCAATACTTTAAAGCCTTTAGTCTGTGTCTGCTTTTCCAAGTTTATTTCTAAATTCACTTATTGTACATAAAAAGGCTCAATAAATGTAACTTGAAACTTGAAACACTTAATAACACTGAATTTTTTTTTTTTAAAGGAGTATCATTTTTTTTAATTCATAGTTTTACTTTAAATAGGTATATTTTTCGTAGTTTCGTTGTTACAAAAATAAATTTGATACATTAACAGAGAAAAGTACATTTTAAATATGTAATACAAATTTTATAACTAACATATATAACTTTCTACATTTCTCGATAAAAATATAACTGTTAAGTAACATTTTTCTATAAGAAACAAATTTCTTTTATCCGTATACATGCGTATAAGAAAAAATCGGATATAGAAAGAATTTTGGTGTATTTCTTATAACCGTTACCTACAGTAATTACCCCCAATATGTTAAAAAGAAATTATCCTGAATTTCAGAGCTCGGGGCAGGCATCAGAAAAATTAAAAAAGAATGCGAGAAATCGAAAAATTTGCCGTCGGACAGACCTATATATTTGGGAATATCCCAATGTGGGTGCTCAAATAAAAGGTATTCTTCTCTCGAATTCAGTGGTGCCATTATTTTTTTGTTGCGATGTCTAATATCCTATCTAGGGCCACTTTTTTTTAGTTATTCATTTATTAATCAACTAACGCTATTGAGGACAACATGTTGATAGAATTATTAAAAAAAGACTTGTATAAGTAATTTGCAAAACAATTAATTTATTAAGTAACAAAAGAAAAAACTTAAAACTAACTCTAACGCACAATCTTTTTTTTATTTCATCAATCAATTAGAAAAATTATTTAAAAGTATTAATTAACACGGGTAAAAAAGGATAACTGTCAATGATGAGAGATGAACATTAACGAACGCTTTTCAAGGAAGCGAAGTAATTAAGCAAAATACGTCTAACAATGAGTGGCAGTACAGAAAAATTCTTAAGATTATGTGGCAAAGTATTCCATAAATTCGCTGCACGTACAGAAAATTATGGATCCAGTACTACGTGAGAAAACAGCTCTAAGAGAATTTGAGTATTTCTGCTGGATTGTAGGAAATTTATATTACCAAAAAGATACGTAGGAAGACTATACTTTACTACACTAAATAAGAAGTAAAGAGTAGCTGTATAAGTGGGAATATAAATAGAATTTAATTAAAAAAATTAGGTTTTTTGTCAGATAAATTTTTAAAATAAGTTGTATTATTGTAATTTAATTTATATCGGCCACAAGGCTTAAAATTACAATTTTGAATATAAATAAATAAAATAAATAAAGACATCTAAGATGTAAAAATTTGTCGAAGGAACAACCCAAGAGCTAGAAAAAGTACAAAGCATAGTTATTACGAGAGCGACGAGTATGAAGCTTACGTAAGTTCGCTAAACAGGTTAGTTAACCGTATCACGGACAGATGTTGGAGTTCCAAAAACCGTAGTGTCAACCGCCTGCAGCTTCCTAGCGGAATGACCACAACGCCCTTCCCGCTGACGTATAAATGAGGTTTCAGCGTCTCTTTCATAAACCAGTAGGAACACACCTTTCTCACCACATTAGCATCAAAATTACGGCCTTAGCTGCTGAGGAAATTAGTTCGAAGCGTTTAATTTTCTTTTCCTTAAGCAAAGAGCGGCAAAGAGTTTTTTAATATATAATATGGGGGCCTTTAGGCCCGACGTCAGAGACCAACTACAAATCGCTGAGTGTATATATTCATAAGAAATGGAATAGAAAATTATAAAAATGAGGAGATATCTTAAGAAAAATAAAATTATTTTCTTAATGATTTTTTTTATTTTAAATTCGCGCTGTAAATAATAATATACTAGCTTACTTACTTGGCACTTCTTTGCAATCCTATAGGATTATATACAGTAACCTGGTCTTTCCAACGGAGTTTTGGTCGCCCCCCTCTGCGCCGTCCATCGTCCATCATTGTCGGAGACATTTCGAGCTATAGCATTTTCGTTCATGCGTACAACATGACCTAGCCAACGCAACCGCTGCACCTTAATGCGTCTGACCACTTCAATGTCAGTGTACAGCTCATTTTTCGTCGAGAGAGTTATCTGTCATTGAATCGCTTGCTTAGTCCGTAGTAGCATTTAATTATATAATTTTAATTATAGTTGTCAATGTTTACGCAGTTTCAAACAAGTAGATTCTTTGTTCGTTAAAACTAATAACTTAGTTTTGTCCTCGCACTCACATCTCGCAGTTTTCGACCGATGATGTCTACGTCGTCTTGCTACGCAAGTAGCATGTGGCTTTTGTTGAATATCGTGCCACTCGTGTTTACTGCAGCTCTCCTCATTACCATCTCCATCACTAAGTTGAAGAGGTCACACGCTATGCCTTATAGACGGTTAATAGCTTAAGAATTATCTTAAAAGTTGAACCGAAAAACTTTTTTATTCAACCAAAATTTCAAAAAAAAATCGAAAACGACAAAATCTTTTCAGTTTAGGACTTTGGTCGTCAGACCTGTATTTTATGAAACGAATCATTTGTTAACAAAATCGACAGAGAAATTTTTATGTTATTCAATATATTCGTCGTAAAAACAAATCTAATTAAATTAAAAAAAAACATAAATAAAGAACTATTTATGGAAATATTGAAGTTTTTATAAAAGATACGTTATTTTAAATAAAGACCGTATTTATGAGAAACGAAAAGGCATGCCAATAGGGTATCCAGCTTCCCCCATAAATGCGGATATTGTAATGGAAGTGCTACTAGACAACTCAATCGAGAAAATAACAAATAAACCCAAGATTTTGATGACATATTTTGCGTCATAAAGAAATCAGACGTACAGAACATACTTAATGCATGCAACAAACAGATACAATTCACTATGGAATGTGATTCCGACGGCAAACTACCCTGTTTAGATGCCTTTATAATTCGAAATAAAAATGAATTAAGAATGGACTGGTACCAGAAAGACA
Source organism: Muscina levida (assembly GCA_964034835.1). Classification (NCBI taxonomy): domain Eukaryota; kingdom Metazoa; phylum Arthropoda; class Insecta; order Diptera; family Muscidae; genus Muscina; species Muscina levida. Next base: position 39,984,805 of record OZ035881.1, on the reverse strand, counting down.
CTGCGTCTGGGAGATTGATTAATTTTCATTTTAAACACCCAAAAAGAAATATCATAAATAGTGCAATAAACTTCATAAAAATAATATTGGATATAAGCGATAAAGAGTTCCATAAGGTCAATAAGGCGAAGATCAAGAAAATATTAAGCTTAAATGAATTTCCAAAAAAAAAAAAAACAATAATAAATCTACTAACAACGGCTCAACGAAGAAGAACAAGAAGTACAAATGCAGAAGAAGTAGAACCAATAATATATAATCAATGACATACATACTAGGATTTTCGGACAGGTTTAAAAACTCTAACATATACGACAAGAAGAAAATGCAGATAGCATATACTACTAATTACACTGTAAACTCACTGTTTAGCCAAACATAATCTGCAGTGTCAAAGGACGACAGTTCAAAGCTAGTGTACAAGATAAAATGCAACGGCGACACGACCAGCATATGGCCTAAAGTATATGTCGACACGACAAAATCTAAGTTAAAAACAAGACTATCGTTCCACAAATCAGACTATAAGGCAAGGGGAAAACCGATTGAACAAAAACTGCATTAGCAGCCCACTGTGCGCTTACGGGACATAGCCCAAATCTAGATGAAGTTGAGATTTTAGTCGAAGAGCGAAGGTACTCTCTAAGATATACCATGGAAATGCTGCACATCATTAAGATACCGTCTGAGAGGAGACTAAATTACAAGACTTACTTACACTATCAAATGCTCTCAAATGTATAGACAAACAATAACAAAATACCAACGACAGAAATGAAGAATGTAGTTAATAAAGTTTACAGAGGACGGAAGTGTAAATCTTTGCGTTTTTAATATAATGTAAGATTTTTGTGCAAATTAATGTTTAATGTTACCTAATGTATCCATGACTAACGACGTTAGTCGACATATCGGGCAAATAAATAGCAAAAAAACAAATGTAAAGAAGCTTTTCATTACAACGACTTATAAGCAGGGACCGTAACTGTTACATGTACTTGCAGCAAGGGTCGGAAAACGAACCTTTTTTTGTTTCTAACAAAAATAAATAACATTGAAGTTGAAAAATATTTCTCAACACATAAGTTCAATATGTTTTTTAACAATGTTTGTTTGAAAACATAACTCTCATGTTCAAAATAAATAATGAACAATGATGGAAAAACTATAAAATTTTTATTTTCAACAAAGATTAATAACATTCAAGTTGAATATTTTTTTCAACTTTAGAGTTTCGAACAATGTTCGTTTCAAATTATAATAAATATACATTTCTATATAAACATGAAAAAACTAACGATGGGTTCTATAAAGATTCATCAAGTTGATTATTTCACAGTATTCGACAAAACTCAAAATACCTGGGCTCTGTTATTGGCGATGGTATAGTATAGATCATATCGCATTCATTAGATGTAATAGAAAATACATAGCTCAAGAGTTTTCTGAAATTTTAGATTTTCTCCCAAAAATTTTTGTTGAAATTCTTAAGATGCTGTGTTTCATTCGTGTAGTTATGACTTATCTTAATACAAACATATTTCTTGTGTTTAATTTGGTCGACACAATATTTATGACATTAAAGTTTCGGTACGATATTTAAAAGTTCATTATTTTTTTGTACATGAACGTTTAATATTTTTTTCAACAATGATAAATAACTTTATTTTGAACAATTGTTCGTTATTTAGTTTTTTCATCGGTTGAATATTTTGTATTGAACACAAGAGTTCAATATAATTTCGAACATTTGTTGAATTCAAATAGAACAATAGAAAGAAATATTTGATTTTGAACTTGTAAGTTCGTTTTTTTATGAGGAAAATATAAAAAAAATACTGTATTTTGGTATTAATATCGGATGTCTGACTTGCAGTCCTTGAAGGACACGTGATGTATTATATGAAAGATATTGAATCATAGATCAAGATTTTTTTTTAAATTTTAGTAATCCGTATTTGGTTCAAAAGATATTAAAGTTTAACTTTTATTTTTGATGTTTAAAAATAAAAGTTACGGAATAACTTTTATTTGTAACTTTTAAAATAAAAATCAAAAATAACTCTTATTTTGTTTGAAAACATTAAAAATAACTGTTATTTCGTAACTTTCAAATAAAAATTACAATTTAATTATTATTTTTATTTTTTTTAATAAAAGTTACAAATAAGAATTAAAAATATTTTTTAATATATAAATCGCAAATAGAAGCTTGTGGCTGATGTAGCTTATTACGAATACAATAAGAATTTTGGTGTATTCCATGCTACCTTAACATACTTCATTCATATTGATTTATTTAGTTAAAATTTGCACTCATAATTCTTATTTACGGCCGAACAAACGCCAAATATAAATAAAAAAATATTTAATATTTAACTATAAAGTTTTTAAAATTCCTTAATAGTGATTATTTTGGAGAATTATAAATTCGTTTTGTTAAATGATATTTGTATGCTTCTTTGTGCAGTTTATTGATTTTATAAAAACTAAAAAAAACAATAAATTTTTAAAAATTTTAACTGAAGGACAATGTTTTTAACTAGTTTTATGATTCGTACGCTAAATTTGTTTAATGACAAATAAAACAATTCCTCAAAATACCTTTAATACACAACAAATTGTAAAAATAATTAAATTAAACATACATCACACAAAAATTGCAAAAGGTGCTAGGTTCTATATTTGTATGGTTTTTTTTAGTTTATGTTGAATTTATTGTTAGGCCAATGTCCTATATAAAATATACGTAACGAAGCGAATTTACAATTATGCACGTGCAAAAGATAAAGAGATTCGACGTATAAGACATTTTATCAGATAGCGTACAAGATTTATAGTCTACTTAAATGCCTATAAGTAATATGTATATGTTGTGCAATAAAGTGGGCATATATATACATTATTTATAAGTATATTTGCTGTTAATTTTACAGTATTTTGAAACGTCTATATAGAAAAGTTTTAAGTGGTAATTATGAAGCTTTTAAACTAACATTCCGTTTGCTTTTGCTAAGAAACTTCTTAGACACTTCCTTTAAACAAATGTTCCAATTTTTTTCTGTCAGTATAATTTGCTTTTGCCAAATCGCCCTTTAGCATTCAAATTTGCATTTTACAGATAAATATATATATGTATTTACATTTTGAGTATTTGCGTTCATTGTTTATATTTATGTGAAATTAAATAAATGCTCCGAAGATAGCGAAATACAATACAGACAATACCGCTTTTTTAGAAAACAAAATGGTGTTGTTTGTGCGTAATGGAATAATGTTTTACGTATAAATTAAATCTATAATAATAATAATAATAATAATAATTTAGGTTCCCCGTCGGTTGTACATGTAGTGCATGTGAGTAATGTAAAGCATTTTATGAATTTTCGATTATAATTTAAATGTATTACTTTTTTATGTATATTTACCCATATCTATACTGTTTTTCTTACAACATTGTATTTCAAATGAAAATCTTTAGTTAACAGAACAAAATGATAATAATAATTTCCAAAACTAACACAACAATCTTTCTTTTTCTCTCTTTAATTTCAGATGTCCGACTTTTATGAAATCTCCATAAATCGTTCACATCAAAAAAGCTACTCAAGCTATTTTGATAATAACGTACAGCCCTCTTCTAATAAAGTAAATGAATCCCAGAATCACCAGCGTTCACTGAAGAAATTCTCAGACATGACAGCGTCCAGTCTTAATTACGCGCTTAAAGATAAATCTTTTTGCGATGATGATAGTTTTCTTTATCGTTTTTTGTATGCAAGAAAATTTGACTGCGATAATGCCATGGAATTGCTTATCAACTATTTACAATATAAACAAAATAATGCTCATATCGTGAAAAATATAAATATTTTTGATGAAAATATACAACAAGCCTTAAGGGATGGCAATCCTGGACTATTGAGTCAACGTGATCGCCGTGGACGCAAAGTTGTAACATTTACAGCAGCGAATTGGAATACAAGCAAATATACACTGCAGGATATATATCGGGCATTTTTGTTAACACTGGACAAACTATTAGAGGATGTTCAAAATCAGGCCTTGGGCTTTGTGGTAATAGTAGACTGGACCAATTTTACTTATAAGCAATCATCTCATTTAACACCAAAAATTTTAAAAAATATGATAGAAGGATTGCAGGTGCGTATAAATAAATACATATATAACTTTCATCAAATTACAAGAGTAAAAATAATATTTTGTTTTATTTTAGGACTGTATGCCGTTAAAATTTAAGGGTATACACTTTATTGCTCAACCCTGGTATGTGGATCTGGCTCTTTCCGTGATCAAGCCATTCTTTAGGGACAAAATCAAAGAACGTTTTTACATACATGGAACAAATCTAAGCTCTCTACATCATTTAGTTTCTAAAGATATTCTACCGCCTGAATTGGGAGGTGAAGCGCCTAATGTTAATAACCTAGATTGGTATCATTCCTTATTAGATTATAGCCAGACATCGTCGGTAGATCATTCCAAATCGTATAGACTAATAAAAGAGGTTGTGTATTCAAAACCATCTGTGACAATCGTTAATAGTTTAAGAGAAGAGAATTGCTCAAATATAGTGAAGTACAAATTATGATATACAAGAAAATGTTGTTTTTTATTTGTATGTATTTATTTTTAATCATTACGTGTCCGTTTAATATGACCACAAATTGTTAACATAAATGCATACAACGCGTTAAGAAAAATTTCAAATTTATGAAACAAAAATAACACTATGTCACAAAATTTCAAAAGTTTCTGTATCCGGGACATTTAATAATTGATTTTAATATAAAATTTCACGCTGAATTCAAATCTGCTGTCAGATATGTGGAAAGTAGAACAGTTATTGAGATATGGTCAAATTTTCATTATTAGTGTTTTGAAAAAAGGTAGGTCTACCAAAATGCCATTTTCTCTGGTTTTAGTTCACCGTTGTTTGCAAACTGTGACGAAAATAAAAGATAATAAAATTATTTCTTAAAAAAACGATAGCTGTTTCAAATCCAATTATAAATGCTGGAGTTATGGCACTTTAAAGTCAGATGGCCAAGGGCAAAAAATTTTTGTAAGATATTATTATATCATGTAATTGTCTGAAACCGCAGTAATTTTTACGGAAACACGGAAAAAAACTTAATTAAAGCAGCGAAAACTTGAAAAATCATTAAAATTTTTACAATAATCCAGCTTTGAAGTGCCATAACTTCGTCATTTATGACTGGAACTTAAACAGCTATCGTTTTTAAAAGAAATAATTTTATTATCTTTTATTTTCGTCAGAGTTTGCTATTATCGGTGAACTTAAACCAGAGAAAATGGCATTTTGGTAGACCTACCTTTTTTCAAAACACTAATAATGAAAATTTGACCATATCTCAAAAACCGTTCTACTTTTCACATATCTGAGATCAGATTTGAATTCATCATGAAATTTTACATAAGGATCAACTATTTAGAAGCCGGGATCAAAAATTTGTTGCATTGTGTAATTATTAACTACAAAATGCAACAGCAGCAAAAACATCAGTATTTCCACAATCAGGTATGTGATAAAAATCAATTTTAAAAACGGTACGATTTAAAAGCAAAATTTTCTTTTTCAGAATCTTTTGAAATTGATTTGTTATAAATTCATTCTGATCAATTTTTTACATTCATTTTACTTTTGTTATATTTTTCAATTGTCGAAATTTGTATTCTATTGTAATTTTTTTTTAATTTTTGGACACTTGTACCATTTTGTAAACACTTTTTTCACATATTAAAAAAAAATTAATTAAAACACGCTTAACATATTTTTTTTTTTAAATTTCGCATTAATGTTTTGGTAAAAGATATTATATTAGTATGCTCCTTTGTGCAGTTTATTGGTAAGGTTGTAGCTTAAACAAAAACCACTTTTTTGAATTTAACAAAAACATTTTAAAAAAAGTTTAAAAAATATGTTTTTGTTTAAATAAGTAGGTTTTACAAAGTTCAATTCTAAGTGATGTACAATATCTAATATTGATACTGTATCACACAGTAAAAATTTGATCCGGATGTTGATAAAACAAACAAGTTCTTAGATATAGACTAAAAAAAGCTCAAATAAATTGGATTATTTACAAAGAAAAAATATTTTTTTTTTAATTTTAAAAAATCTTGTTTAAAAACATTTTCGTTAAATTTTTAAAAATTTATTAATCTTAAAGTTTTATCAAACGATATGTTTAATACCACAGATAGATGTGTCATTCAAAATTATCTACAATTAATTTACATCATCTTGCTTTCAAAACAAATTTTAAAGCAAAACTGTACAGTAAAAGTATAACAAATAATCTAGAAAGGATGTAGAATTTTAATAACTCCATTAAAGCTGATCTGAACCTTTTCTTATCTCAGAGTCATACCACTGCAATTCAAAATGCATTGATGTTCAACCGCACCTATTCATAACATTTGGAAGGTGTCAACATCGTCTTATTGTATATACATCTAACAGTGAGAATATGTATAAACCGGCGTGTATTTAGTGTATTCGTGTCTGTGACAGTTTGCTTGAACGCAGGCAGAATTATTTAACTACTTACAGTGGTGTGCGATGAAATAGAGTCGCACCTAACCGAAATGGACAAAGCATGAAAAATTTACAAAAAAAAAATATATTTTTACGGAACTTTTACTTATCTTTATTCAATTTAAATGCTAATCTAACAAAATCGAATATCAGTGTGGTAGTTCAAAACTTAAAATGGAACAAACAAATAAAAATATTATAAATCCCCAGGTTTTGGCTGTGAACAAAAATAGAGTCAAAAAATTTATCGACCTGGATGTAAATAAGTAAGTAACTTAAAATAAAAAAAATCATTTAGTTGGAAGAATTTTCCAATACGGCCGTGTCAAAAGTTAGTGGAGTAAATACCAAATCGTTCCACATCAGAAATTTAAAATAATTGATATTCTACTAAGTACTGAGGTAAAGTAAGATATAACTAAATCATTTGTTTAGTTTAAGTCACTTATTTATTAACTTTCAGGTCGATAAAATATTTGACTAGTTTTGTTTACAGCCAAAATCTGGAATTTGAAATATTTTAATATATTTGTGCCATTTTAAGTTTGAAACTACCACACTGATGTTCGATTTCGTTAGATTAGTATTGAAATTTAATAAATATAGGTAAAAGTTCCATAAAGAAATATGTTTTTGTGAATTTTTCATGCTTTGAAAATTTTTGTTATATGCGACTCTATTTCTTTGCACACCACTGTATATATGACCTCAGATACACTTTAAATCACAAAAAAAAACAAAGTGGTTAGATTCGACATGGAACGTTGGGGATATACGGAGTCAATTTTGTAGGATGTGTAGGTAATTTTTCGTCCAAAACAAAACATTAATGCGTGAGTATTAATATTAAAGGCATTTTAAAACCCTCTGTTTGCCCTACTTGTACTTAAATCCATTTTTTATTATAAAAAATTTAGAAAACGGAAACATTTATCAATTTTTAAAAAACTATTTTCTATTTGTTTGTGTAATTCAATAATTTTGTAAAAATAAAAATAAATTGTTAGAAATCATCGCAAACTAAAAATATTTATGTATTATAATTTTTTTGTTGATAAATTATACTTAGACGGGCAGAGTCTAAAAAATGGTACGCCCTCCCATATATCCCCAAACTACGAATACGAAAGTTGTTCAAATTTTTTGTTCTATTTTGACTTCCTATGTGCGAGTACTAAAATAAAAATATTTCTGCCATCTTTATACCAAGTTAGGTCTACTTTTGTAATTGTTTTATTATTTTGGCGAATGTAATAAACCGGCATATTAGAACAATAAAAAAAATAACTGGTCAATTAAAAAAAGAAAACTTACTTAAATTTGTAGATTATACTTTTTAATTAAAAACTCCAAATGTGGCTATGTATACCCTCACTACACGTGCGCTTGTAATGAAGGGTATATTAAGTAGAGCTCGACCGATTAATCGGCTTCGATAAGATTCAAATATATGTATATTGCTGAATTGAAGAATTGTTTAACTTCAGATAAAGATGACAGCAATAACAATTGTTAAAGTTATATTCTAAAGGAAAGGACAAATAATATGAAGACACAATCATCTCTCTGGGAAATACATGATAATATGCCGGCAAGAGGTATACAAACCATATTAGCTTTTGACAAAGAAATGGAAGCTTACCTCTTATATCCACTTGTGTTGCGCAACTGCAACATATATTAATATTGAAATATGAAAATTTTCATATTTTGAAAACAGCAGCTGTTAAGTTTTTAAGTAATGCTGGCACTTTTCAGAAAGAAGGGCTAGTTTACTTGGAATTAATGCTGTCACTTTAATATAAAAACTTTTATACTTTGATTATTAAGTTATAATATTTATAAAAATTTATCCGTGTTGAAGGCTTTTGTTTGTAAATGAACTATTTTTTGTTTTGTTATATTTCTTTGATCTCAGAAATACATAGTTTCTTCCTTTAATAATATAAAACGTTAGTATAATTTGTAAAATTTGAAACAACCGGCTTCGACTACGGCCGAAGTTTAGGATTTTAGCCGATTTAGCTCTAATATTCAGTCTGTTCTTCGTCTCCGCCTTCTTACTATACTATAAATAAAAGTATAAATAAAAAGAATCAGCTTTAAATTCTGAATCGATTATAAGAAATATGTACTATCGAGCGGAGGTTAAGTTCAAAGATGAGCAAGAGCTCCCACCTCCTATACAAGCTTCTATCCTCAAAAACTACTTCTACCTACAGTTTTATCACCATATTTACAAATGAGGTTCAACAATTTGATTATCTTACTAGTTTTTTATTTAGTTTAAATTCCAGGTAGTAATATCTGGTTTTTTTCTTAGTTTCCTTAAATTTCATATTAGTACGCAGCCAATTTTGTACGCAATTATTGTCAATGATGCATCCTCTAGTTTTAACATACATATGTAATAATCCTCCTTATTATTTATGTTGTAGTCACGTCGCATCTTTATCGCTTTTCAAATATGGCATCGCTGATACCACAACACTAATCATTTCTGTTAAATATTACTAATTTTATTTAAATAACAAAAACCAATTGAATATTGTCGGAAGTCATCTACGACACAGATAATGAGGGGGAATATCATGTTAGCAATATTGATATATCCGACCAAATTTGTTTGAAATCGCTTAAGAAAATGTCCCCGAAAAGTAAAATATTTCCTATATGCGGCAAATCCATATAAGCGATATCCACTGTAATAGCTTTAAACAATTGTGTCAATAAAATTTCACATCATAACAGTTTCCGTTGTCTTTAATAAACCTTTATTATTGTACAACTAATGGAAATTCTACAAACTTACAAAAAAAAAAACTGTACACAATAGTTTTACTATATAGTAGGTACATAAAAATAAACAACAATAAAAAAACCGACAATCGAAATTCTATTTCATGAGATTACTTAAGCTCAGCTTTTGTTAAAACTTCATAAAAATTACTTGAACACGTTAGCATGTCAAATGTGCTACCTCGAACCAAGCTACTGCTTTTCGTGTTGTTTCATCAATTCATCTCCAGATTTGTAGAATTCCATTGGTTTGGGATCTTCCTTGTCATCAAAGTAATCGGAATCTTTGTACCAACACAAACCCATTTTATCCTTGCAAATTACTTTCCAGAAATCAAAATATTTACGTTTAAATAATTCATCTCTAACTTTGGGTATCCATTCGTTGTAGTCGTAGGGAGAGAAAAAGCAGGCGTCCAGCTTGTATGCAAGCAACAAGGCTGCAGCCTTCTTAGCGTTCTCCTCCGACAGAGTAGGATCAGAGAACAAGATTTCCCACAGTAGTTCTCGAACTTCGGCAAAAATCTTTTTGTACGCTTGCTCGTCATCTGGGTCAATACTGTCTTGTGCAACCATATTGTGCTTGTAGTCCTCTACTGCATTTTCCTTGGTAATTTTCTTTAAGGTCTTTGGACCCTCTGTCGACTTTTCGTTTCCCGAGGTCATAAGATTAAGTGGAGGAGCAGATGGTTTAGTTTCTTCTTCTTTTAACCAGGCAGCTTCGGACCCGGCGAATTTATAAAAATTCACTGGTTCAGGATCATCATATCTATCGAACATATCGGAATCCCTAGCCCACGCAACTCCCAATTCTTTTGCCACTATTTGGTCTCGCCAAAAGTCAAACATTTCCCTCTTCAACACTTCATCTCTGAGTTCATAAATCCATTTGTTGTATGCGGTTGGATTTTGGAAGCAGGCATCTGATTTGTGTTGCTTCAACAAGGCACCAGCTTTTTCCAATTGCTCCTTTGATGGATTCTTTGTATCGAATAGCAGCTTCCACATCGCTTCACGAACACTGTCGCATATCTTATCCCACAACTCAGTCATTTCCTCGTCAGAGTGATCTACCTCCTGGTTTAACATTGTGTTGTCCATGAGACTTTGATAACTTTTCAGAGGATCCGTTAAATCCAAAGTGGTATTAATTTTGGAAACATCTTTAAAATTTACTTGCGCCATTATTGTTTCCCGTTTTTTTGGTATTATACCGGTGAAAGATGTTTTAAAGATGCGAATTGAGTGTAAAATACTGATATGAGTCACTCGTTTAACCGATGAGAACATCACAAAGGGGATAGAGTTGTAAACTGTGGATACTTATAAATAACCGATATCTATTTCTTTGGCTTTTTACGTGGGTACTACGTTCATACGGAACTTATTGTGATAACTCTCATATCGCGATATCTTCATGTCCCTGTTTATACGATATTCGGCATATCTTGTTACAAACAGCTATAATGTGCTAGGTGGCAACTCACACCAAGAATCACAAACTTAACCCATTAGTGACGACTGTTACCATATGGTAACGTCGACAGCGTTAGATATTGCACGCAATAAAATAAACATAAGAATAAACGTCAAGAATTTTCTTTTTTGATTTCATCAAAGCATGCTTTGATCTTTCTTTCTTGATTTACCGCTATGCGATCAGACGTCAGTAGCGAGAGTGGGGGATCATTGAAAATAGGTGTTTTTCACATGTGCGCAAAACAGCAATATGGAGGGATTTAAAAATTCACTCCATATTAAGAATATTTTTTGGTTGCTTAAAGACTGATATATTAAAGACTTTTAGTTTTTATTATTTGAGAAGAATATGAAATATCATAAAAACGTATTGCTTTAATTTTTTTGTACTTGGATCTTTTTATTTACCTGTTTTAAAGCTGTTACCATATGGTCACTGTCGGCATAACACCAGTAAAAATGGATATTTTTCTGAAATTTTTCGTCTTACTTTTTTATGTAAAATTCGTTTTTTAACTTATTTATATGTTGTACTGACAAAATATTTAAAAAATTCCTATTATTTCGCTCTCGTCATTAAAGGGTTAAATCAGCTGACCGCATACATGGAAACCAATGATGGGTTTAGAACACTGATGTCCATCTCATAGCACTTTTGTGCGGACCAACACATAAACAAAGTCACACTTATTCTTATGCTCATCCATTCAGTCGTCGCTGAGAAAGCGAATTGAAAAGACGTAAGCGGACGTATGCATCTTTTGTTCTTAATAAAATAGAAATTAATTGAAATATAATTTTATTTGTTTAAAAAATACTTGAAAATTTAATAAAATTTGTGCTATGAAATATATAATTTTTTTTTTTTCCTTATACACAACCATTTCGCTGTGAACAACCAAAATCATAAAAAATATCAGCAAAAAATGCATACACCCGTCCTCATGTGCACACGTCGGTATCTAGTCGACGACTGAAGCAACATCGATATTCTCACCAATACAACGTCATAAAAATTTTTGGACACCACTGGTTTAGAAGCAGGGACCGTAATCATTATGTGTTTTTTTTTTTTATGTGGCCTTCGATAGCTCAGTGGAAGCGACGTAGACTAGCAATCCGAAGGTGCCGGGTTCGATTCCCGGCCGGGGCACTGGCAAAATCAAAATCGATGACAAATTAATTACTTTTCAAATACTTTCGAGTTCTCCAGCCAACAAAACTCATCCTAGACGCTTCCACTACAAAAATCCAGATTGCGCAAGGACCAAGGAAAAAGGAAATGATTTATCAACATCTCATATAAATCAACAAGCCAGCTGGCGCCATCTCTGGTGGAATTTGGCGGTTACGACTCACAACAACAACACCTAACAATCCTTGACACAAACCTTGTTATCTACAAAGGAACGAAACAGAGTAGCCAACAATGATCGTATGATAATCGGATTATATGCCCGATCGAGTGCCGATAAATTGAAAATCGGTATAAAGAATTATCACCCCAGCTGTTACAACAACAACAACAACATTATGAGTTTTATTATAAAAATTACATAATAATGATTATGTTTGAGTTTTAATTATATTCTTTTATGATAACGATTAATTTTGAGTAAAATTAAAAAAATCGGCCCATAATCATTTTTTTGAAAAAAAAAACTCAAAAATAATGATTATTTATGGTTTTAATTTTTTTTTCGATCACGTTCTGTTAAGTTAAGTTCTGTTTTCTTATGTTAAGTCAAGTCTGATTGAGCCATGAGTCATTAAACATATGAATATAGGAACTAGTGGACGAATGACCGAAAATGTCAAATGAACGAAAATAACAAAAGGAATGAAACGAACAGAATAGGTGGAACTAGTTCACACCAGTGCAGTTTTCACCACTACTGGTGTACTCGCTGTTTATGCGGCTACTCTTTCACGATAGGAGCCGGCGATTAAAGTAATCAAGATGTATTAATAAAGGTGGAGTTATCTGTACAACAAATTTGGCATTGCAACAACAGGCAATTTATTTTGTGTAGTTCCTCTCTAGTGTCAAAATCTCCATACAAAATTTTGACAACCGAAAGGCGCCACTCGGCGAGTATAAAAAAGTTAAAACCAGCTGGCTGTTAACGCCACCTGTATTAATACATCTTGAAAGTAATGGTGCGCGATGTCGTATTCCAATCGCGCACCTTCAGAGCAACTGAAGTAACTGTGTCAAGACGGCACTCTTACTTTCTAATCGTCGACGATGCGCAAAATCCAATCTTCGAAGATGAGCAAAATCCCATCGTCGACGATGCGCAATTACGATTGTCAAGACGATGGTAAATTTATACAAAAAAGCTTATAATTATTTGTTTCTTTCATAGAACTTGCTTTTTTTAAAAATTCAATATGATAAATAAAAACATAAAAAAAAAAATTCAATTCGTGAAATAAAAAATGAACTGTATTTTAAATTAAAATTTGATAATTATTTAATTGTTTTTGTTCGTTCTACTTTCCTAAGCCGGTCTGCAGCATGAACAAAGTGTTGCTGGATTGCTTTATTAATTGAAGAGTCATCCGATTTTGGGAACTTTAAATGACACATGTCTTTTAAAAGAAAAAAAATAGAATTCTGTAAGAACACGCGATTAGAAATACTTACTGGTTATAATTTCCTTAATACAGAACTCTTGAATGCTGGGCTTTTCGTTAGTTCTCCTTGCAAAACACGAGTTCGGTGGAGTGTGCGGGAAGAAGTAAGACAACAATAACAAAACTACATGTAAGACGATTCAGTTGCTCTGAACGTGCGCGGTTGGAATACGACTCATTGGATTATAATCGTCGGCTCCGATCGTGAAAGAGTCGTGCACGATTGAAAATGCTAGCTGGGACTGTGACACAAAGTATACAAAAAACCAAATCGTGAGCACAAAGTCTTTAAGGCAGAGAAATATATAGTTCTGCTCCGACAATCGTGGGAACGATTGGAAATCCAGTCGCGAAACAATCGTGATCGTAAAACAAACGTCCAAATGCTAGCTGGGGATAGTTTGATATCGCATCGACAAAAACAAGAACAAAAAAATTACTCTTTGTTGTGTGTGCTTTTTTTATGGTGGTGGTGTGGCACTAGAACGAAGAAACACAAACAAAAATATGACGAAGTAGAATACGAAAACAGTGCGATCGCCACCAACTCACATGCTAATCATCTCACTGTCGATTTGTATCTAATGTTTTGACGATGGTTGGAACAAGTTCATTAGACCGACAGATTTCCAACAGAAACAACATACATTTGTTTTGGACAAAATTTTGAGTGGTGCTTACTCGTTGTTACCACGACGAAAGGGAAAAAGTTTTGAGTGGAATATTTTGTCTGAAAAATTAAAGGAGGATGGGTCAATTGTCAAAGATGAGGTCTACTGCCGTTCATTCAAAAAAATTTTAAAATGCGTCAAAAGATAATCCTAAAAGTTCTATTATAAGCAAAAACGAAAACGGTACAAATCGACAGCGGTGCGATCAATGTGAGGAATGGCGGTCCCGTTTGGGACCACCTAACATCACTTTACGAAGTTGTCATATTCTTTTTTCATATTTTTGTTTGTTTTTTGTTTCACACACAACAAAGAGTAATTTTGATACGTTGCTAAACTATTACAATCAAAAAGTAAACATAAGAAAGAGCTTTACTCTACCACATCATTTTCGTTGGATATTTCAAACACTTACGTGTGAAAAATACTAAGTTCGGATGCGGTGTACCAGTGGTTGTGGTCTACCGGTGTGTGTCTCTGGTTCACATCTAAAGCCCACTTTACACTGCCCAGACTTATCCCCCAGTTTAGGGCGAAGTATTCGAACTGCGCAGACATGTCTGTAAATAATCAAAACAATTTTGATTTTCATAAATCTGGGCAGACATGTCTCATAATGTAGAAACAGGGAATTTCTCCCTATAATGAAAATTTCTCTGTAATTTATCTAATAATGTAGGAACAGGGAATTTCTCCCTATAATGAAAATTTCTCTATAACGTAGTTTTAGAACTCGTGTTTGTTGTACCAATAAATCCATCTCGGAAGCGATTTTTTTTGCAGTTGCAAAATTCCAATGAATTTATGCATTCATGCGATTTTTTCTTGCCTCAATAGATGTGATGATTTTACCGATGAAGAGAAATTCGAGATTAACGTCGTTCTGTCATATTAAATATGTTTATATAAAAAAGTATGTATCGAAATATAATCTAAATGAAAAAAAAAATCTAGTTTTTACATAAAAAAAAACTTAATTTCCCTTTGCACCCCATGAATGAGGTATGGGATAGCTTCTCGCGTTGTTGTGAATTAACACGCTTTCTATTTTTAGATTCACAACTAACGGCACCTACTTGTTTATCGACGAATGCGAACGTCACAGCTTGAGAAGCTCTTACTAGACACGCCGATTGACTCGACGCTTATACTACGAAGTTGCTGTCAACAACATTCGAGGGGAGCCGACAAAGAAAAAACGTAGAAATCGGCGATCCGCAACGACTATGTTATAGAGAAGATCGACTGTAGTTCGTTGCGTAATTATACAACTAAAGATGTATCAATACATCTTGGTACAACTCTGCAATCGACGCGACGCTTTAATTGAAATCACAGTTCGCTTTTGAATGCAGAAATAAGATTTCCTTGAAACGGTTCCGGGCAAAAGATTTTTAAATTTTTTTTATTTTGCAAACATAATGGATTCCTCTTCATTTCGTGAAACAAAGGACAGTAAACCATGGCAGGATCTGAAGTAAGTTCGAAAATTCTTCATCTCAATTTGTAGAAATTGTCCAAAAAATCTTAGTAACCAAACATTTGAAAGTTATGTCAAATCTGAGGCAAGGATCCAAGATGCATTATTAAAGGGTTGCAAAGATCAATAAGGGCCATTAAGCAATCTAAAACGTTGAAATTGGTACTCAAAATTGTTATTTGCAATGCTATTACTAAGAAATAGTTGTTTAACATATTCCTATCCGTAGACGTGCGTTGGCTTATTTTCGATCCTCGTTTCGTTAGGAAATCTTTAGTTTGAGCACTCACTCTCCATTGTCATCGAAAACCAGATTTGACCTTAGTTGTTGGTTTATTTTTTGGCAGGTCGTTGAAGCCTTTTCAAAAACTATTCGTTTTTGTAATTTCTTTGAAAAATAATTTTTTTTTAGTTTTTATTTTCAAGAATAAAAAATCCTTTACCACAAAAAAATAAAAATTTAAATTTACTTCAAAATTTTTTTTTTAAACAAACTGGGCGTGAGCCCAGATAGGAAAAATTCTGCCATACTTGACGTGATCTCCGAATATCGGAATGGTAGGTCAAAGTTGTCCCTGGGGCCCAAGGGATTCTAATAAAGGGCCCTTTGGGTTGTATGATAACCCCCATGTGCCAGTACGCAAATAAAAGTATCCAAAGGTTTATTTTTTAAGCTTCTGCTTTATTTTTTTTGGTTAAAAATAGGCGTAAGAAGAGAGTTCATGGGTCATACAATTTTCACCTCTGCATGTTTTTCTTTTGGGAACCCGCACATAGTTATCACCATAAGACCCAAGAGTCTCTAGGGAATCAAAAATCCCGCATGTTTATAAAAAATGCAAAGATGTATGAGCCTATGGGACGCATGGACCCGCCTCTTTTGAACCAAAATAAAATAAAATTAGCAAAAAAACGAAGGACGAAGCGGCGCGATTTTTTTAAAAACAATTTTTATTTTTTATAGTTTGAATTTCTACACAAAGTTACATTTTTAATATAACTTGTCTTAAAATTTCCGATAGTGACCCAACAAAAATAGGTCTAACTCGGTCCAGTGGATCAGTAGAAGCTTAAAAAATAAACCTTTAGATACTTTTAATTGAGTGCCCGCACATGGGAAGTCATCATACAACCCAAAGGGCTCTTTTTTAAACCCGCCCACGGGCAGATCTTTGGAGATCAAGACAAAGAGGATGGCCTATTTTTCCCGCCCCTTATTCTGCATTTCAGCCAAATTTCTATTAAGTTAATAACACACATGTACCATTCTTACATTAACCTATCTAATAAATATGTGTATATATATTAGGGCGTTTCACCAAACGCGTTTTTTGCGATTTTTGCAACTCTTGAAGCGGAATATTAAGGCTTGTGATCTAAAAGAATTTCGGAAAAATTTTTGGATTTTTTGAAGATGGGTATGGGGTCGCTGAAATTGATTTTATCAAAAAAATGAGGTTATGGAGAAAAACATTTTATATTATTTTTTTCTGGTGCTTTTTGTTTATGCAACTTAACAATTCTCTTCTTATGGATCCGATCCTATGACAAAAAAATATTGGTGTGAGAAATTATTATATTATGGACCACTTTGATAGTCTTAAAAGTGAAAAATTATTTTTCCAAGATTTCAAACCTCGATAACTTGAAAAGTTTTCAACATTTTTTCAAGATGTAAAATGCGTTGGAAAGGTCTTTAAATTACCTTTCATTCGGTACATAGATTTATTTTTACTTGTTGGAAAAATATAAGAAAAAAATTAAAGTTTGAGATTTTTTTTTTTTTATTTATCAAATTTTATGAATATTAAAAGAATTTCATTATGTTTCGTTCTTGGTTAAGTAAAAAAAAACTTCTAAAATACATTGCTTTAATAAAAATATCAGAAATTCAATTCATCAATATATTTGTATTCCCATACAAAATCAAAAGATATTAAATAAACAAAACCAACATATTTAATGAACAAATTAAAATTAAAAAGTAAATTTGTACTAAAATTACAATACGTTAACCATTAAATGTGGAACAACTGTGGAAGTATTTTCAAATTGGTTTCTTAAGAGCTTTTTCAATGACATTTTTGTTAACATTATGTATAATTTTTTAATTGTTATCAACTCTAATCAATAAGTTTTGAAAATCATTCTCATTCTTTGTAATTTTTTTGTTATATATTGTAGCCGACGCCACGCCTCTTTCTGATAAATCATTCACAACACATAGTTTTTCTAGTTTTTTCTTTGAAGAAACAAAATCATCATAATTTTCCGATAAAAGTGTATCTTTCGAAAAAAAAGGAAGTGTGCAATTTTAATTCATCAAAAACCCTTTTACTGTTTGAGGTTACAAAATTATGCATTATGAATTTTTTTACATTTTTAAAAGGGCCTATTTCAAATATTTTAAAATTCAAATAGTGTGAATTTAAAAATAAAAACTAATTTTTTTGTCAATTTTTTATTTTTTTTCAACATTTTTCACAAGTATGATATAAACTTATATATACCAAAATAAAGGTATCTAAATTATCTTTCTAACGCATTTAACATCTTGAAAAAATGTTGAAAACTTTTCAAGTAATCGAGGTTTGAAATCTAGGAAAAATAATTTTTCACCTTTAAGACTATCAAAGTGGTCCATAATATAATAATTTTTCACACCAATAATTTTTTTGTTGTGGGTTCGGATCCTTACGAAGAGAATTGTTTAGTTGTATGAACAAAAAGCACCAGAAAAAAATAATATAAATTTTTTTTCTCCATAACCTCATTTTTTTGATAAAATCTATTTCAGCGACCCCTTACCCATCTTCAAAAAATCCAACAAATTTTCCGAAATTCTTTTAGATCACAAGCCTTAATATTCCGCTTCAAGAGTTGCAACATTTTTTTTGTGAAACGCCCTAATATATATACATTTTATTTACAGACAGCCCAAAAAGCTTGATAAAATGTTCAATATCGGATTTCTGGTCGACTGTTCTTTTCTTGTCGGCCCATGTTCTAAAACGGCACAAACATTCCAAGGTCATAAATTAATATTTGCGATGGAGTCTCCCGTATTCGAACAGATGTTGTGCGGTAATTTCAAAGAAGCTGAAAATTCACATCAAATTCGTCTGCCTGAAGATGATGTTCATGACTTCAAACAATTACGTAATGTGCTTTACAGCACAGAAAGAACTTCAACTATAGCATCATTGGGAATGAATGTACTTGGCTTGTATAAATTGTCTAAAAAATATCTGATAACATCAGTCTCTGAACTGTGCATTGATCGCATAAAAAAGTGCATGCAAAACACGTCGACGAATGACCTTATCCTTATTTATGCCTTCTCTAAGGAATTTAATATATTAGTTAAAGAAGTGGAGAAGGTAAGCAATGCATATACATATTACATTTATTGACAGTGTACGAGGGCTGTTATTAAGGTTCCACATATTTTTAACACCGACGCTACAATAAAATTCAAATTCAAACTTGAGAAGGTATAATTAATATGCATTCTCCAGTTTGAATTCATATTATGAAAAACAAGCCAACATTGTTCACATCTAAAGATAATTAATCTGATGAAATTCAAATATCCTGCGGTTTTCCATTTGGAAGTAATGAGAGAAATATTAACATTCCAAAAAAATTAATTTTGCCTATTTTCAATCCCAGCTTAACATTTTGTCAAATATTAATACTTCTAAATTTGCATTAGTTCATTGGGATCGAAGTAGGTTTGCTCTAATTATCGTGCCCACTAACAATCAAGTTCTGACATAAGTTTGGTCTTAAGGTAACCTGAAATACATATAACAAAATGCTTTGGGAGTGTTGTTTTCTTTAAATATATTCACTCTTTGGAAATACAACGACGGTCATTTGGTTTATTTCTATTTGGTCAGTTGTTTGTTTGGATATACTAATTGCAGCCCTCGTATACGATTTAAATTAATTAAGTCCGTAAACAAACAATAGTAACCTTTTGTTTTTTAAATATTTTTTAGGTTCTTTGTCATAATCGATATCCTTTTAGTGATCTTTTGAACGATTTGAAATCAACCGTATTCGCGGCCTATATCACTGCAGCAAGTAAATTGAACAGCAGTCTTGACGTATTTAAAACGATAGAATCGTATCTTACAAAAAATAATCTTATACCCCAATGCCTTTTGGATGAACAAAAATCTGATTTCAAGTCTGAGAACGTTTCTGAAAGCGAGACTGAAAACGATTCTAAAAGTGATTTTGAGACGGAGAACATTTCTCTAAGCGAATCTGAGCCTGAGAACGAGTCTGAGTCTAAGATTCTTTCTGAAAGCGAAAAATATGAGCTTTTAAAGAAATTGTTACAATTGGTTAATTTTTCGTCAATGAATTTATCAGGGTTTAATTGTGGACCATCTACCTCTGTAATACTTAGTTGGAAACAAAAATTTACAATTCTTTCATATCTGTCCAAACCAAAAAATAATTACAATAATTACGGTAACTATGTCAATACAGTGGAAAATCTAAACATATTCTAATGTATTACACACCATTTTTGCTGCCCATATCTTGCACGTATAGTGATATCCAGGTGATATTACCTTTAAACGAAAAATTCTGAAATGCTGCTATTTTAGTTATTATTACAAGCTTTCCTTTGCATTTGGTGCATAATTTTTATTTATGCACATGGATAAAAATTTACTTTGTATCTGTTTATTTTGTTTGCTTGAGTTTGTTTTATGAAAAAAAAAACATTATAACACGAGACTATCCTTAGAACGATTTTTAATCTATACATTTCTACACAAAAATAAATTTTTCAAAATAAAAAAATATTTGTGTTGCATTAAAACTAATACATATCATATGAAAATAAAAAAAATGAATTCATAAATATTTTATTTGGCAATTTTTTTATTTCGCTGGCTCAAAATCGTAGCCTGCGCGTTTATGTTTCAAACACTTCTTACCCCGTCCGCTATAAAAAAAAGAGATCATGATTTTTTTACTTAATATTATATTGTTTTTGCCGAAGCTTGAATTTGTTGATTTTTAGGCGTTAACTAACGTTTTAAACGTATAAAATATGATCCTTTATACTGCGCTTTGGTTTATTTCCAACACCCATTATTTGTATTTCCTTTTCCATCGACTGCTGACTAATTGATGTCAACAGCTCTTTGCATTTCACCGCCAAATTTTCTAGGCCTATTGCCGCGTGCAATCGTATCTTTTCATCAGCAGTCTCCGATGAAGCTAAATATTTTAATAAGCGGTATATGGGCAACAACATTTCTTGATAATCAAGTAAGTTATCCATTCCGGCTAGAAGATCACTTAATACCATAACTGCTGCTCTCTTCGCCGGCAGGTACTTTCCAGTGCTTAGCTCACAGTTAATAAGGTTGAGAAGCTTTAAAATAGTTTAATAAACATAAAAATAAAAAAAAAATCAGAGACAACAATTTAAAATCCGTACCTCTTCAAAGAAATTGTGAATTTGATATGTTAAAATTCGACACATTTGTGACAAATTCGAGAAGGAGGAATAGCGCAACTCATCTAAAGGTGAACGACAGCCGTCCATATATGTATTCAACAGTAAAGCTTTATATTTGTAGCATAAAGGACCTGTGTATACAAGATTGGCCGTTAAAACTGTTTGGAATTGTCAACATTTTACAACTTACCTAACTCTTTGCATACTCTTACCAGAGCCTCCCCTACAACTAATCTGTAGTCGGTGCCAGCCGAATCATTTAGATACTCATCGGCTAAAATGTCTAAAACTTCGTGTGCATTGACATTAACTAAAGCAGCAAACAAACGAACACAGTTGAGAAATGTGTAAGACTCCGTTGACTTTAAGGAGTTAAGAGCCAGAGCTGTCACAATATGGACGCTGTTAACAGTAAATTTGTCATTTGCGTTTATTAATTTTATGAACTTTTCAATTCCTTCCACCTGTATGTATGATTCGTTCGACTCCATTAGGCAACGGGCTTCTTCAAAATCAGCTTCTGAAGAACCATACTCATCGTTATGCTGCAGGGTTCCACTTTTAAGATGCTTTCGTAGAGATATAATTTGATACTTAAGATTCGTATCGGACGTTTGTGCCTCCAAACGCATTAGCGGGGAGCTTAGAGCAGTTTTTATTTCCTCCACCTTTGATTGCGAACATGACGCAAATATTTCTCTTATTAGAGCCAATAAAACCATTATGACTGATGCTTTCATTTCATTGTCAAATTGCTTATTAGATGTTGAGCTGTAGACTGTTAGAATGTCCTGAAGAACCTTAGCAATTTGTCCGATGTTTTCTTGAATTATTGTCATTATATGTTTATGTTGCAGAAGTATTTCCAGCGATTTAATTAGGCACATGTTTAAATGATATCTCTGTGAGATATCTCTTAGAATCTTATGTTGGAGTTCTTCATCAGTCAGGAATAATTTATTATTTGATGTAACATCGCGGGAGTTGGTTTCGCCCATCTCCAGAGATGGTAATAAATGAAACAATGAGATAAATATTTTGTAGGACAGTGCATTAAAAGAGGATTCCTTGAGAATCACAGCTATGGAATACATGTGACTGGTGAGGGAGGAAGCACAAAAATCCTGATCGATTTCCTTTTGCACAATTCTTAGCTCTTGAGCATTTAAAGCATTTTCTTCAAAGCTAATTTTTGGGTGCAAGTGCAGCCAGGTCTGAGGATAAGAATTAAGTGCCACAGATTTGATGATCGAGTCAAGTTCGTCATTTTGACGGTTATTGAGTATCTTTAATAACAACGAACTGAGGTGACTGCTCACGATGTCATGTTTGCCATAGCGTCGTATATGTTGATAGCAAGTGATCAAAACTGGAATATAAGGGGTGAGTAATTCACTTGGCAGGCACTCAATATTGGATGTACAGAACATGTGAAAAAGTAAGCTTATACGACCAGTAAAATCCTGCCAGTCCATGACCGTAAGACTATTTTCTTTAATTTCTATTAAATCATTTAAGTGCTGCCTCAGCCAAGTTTTTATTAAGTTCTTATTTTCCATGTTATTCTCATATAGTTTCCTTAGGGAAAGTAAGCCAACACCCATGTGAGGCATCAACTCTTTGTTGCTGAGACATGCCGCAAGGAATTGCAGTATTTGTTTGACCAGTGATTGCTGAGCTTTCACAGAATAAGATTGTTGAGCAACCAAACTTGAGACCACTTCCGCCACAGGTTTATCTTCATTGCCCTTGGACTCAAGCATTGCAAACAGAAGTGATACGAATCCACCCGAAGACCATAACTTTAGTAGCATATCTTTGTGTATTCTCTGCTTTTGGGGTGCCGGTAATATGGCATACAATAGCATCAAGTTGCGGTAGTATATCTTCTTTGAGACTCCCGTCCATATGCTTTGCAGTTGCATCAGTAAAGCGGTAATCTGGGTTTGCTCCAAGTGGTATTCTTTAGCGTCATAAGCAAAAAGTAAACTGTATACTGCAGCCATGTATGGTAGCACCGTTTCATCGATTCTGTTACCCAACTGTAAGGATTGTATATGGATAAGTGGTGAAAAAGCGGCCACTATTAGCTGTGTTCTGTGAAAATCAAATTTCATCATATTAATACTTCGCGAAAATACAGATTTTGAGGCGTCATAAAAGGTGGGGTATAAATTCGGCTTGAGACCATATTCCACAATGTCCTCAATTAATGAAACAATTAAGGCCTTATGTCGTTCGGAAACCAAACCTTCCTTAGTTTCACTATCGAAGTCGGCGGAGGCATCATTGCTGCGGATCTTTTGCAGCACCGTTAAAGAGTATACAGTGTACAAATATTGCTGATTAGCGGCTGAAGTAATGCCCGTAAGTTCATCCTGCAAATGTTCCAGTTGCAAATGCTGTACCAGATACTCAGTGACTTCGACGGGGTTTAGTTGAAGTGATTTTTGTATTATTTCCGTGTTCATTCGCAAGCGATCTTCATTATTGGGTTTAGCATCTCCAGGAACTGTTAAGAATATATAGCGGGTGAATAAAAAAGACAGCGGCACTTCAATGTATTCGGAGCGTTACCTCCAATTACCGGAAAGTGAAGAGATTCCAATATGGACCAGTAGTTCGCGACATTTACCATTGCGTCTTTAAAATTATAATTATGCGAAATAATTTACTGTTTGCATTGGTTTGCACGTCTTGTAATGTCAACAACAGACATGTGCTGTCTGTGGCATGCCTAGTAAGACAGTATGTCAAGTACTAATAAAAGTACCAATGTCTTGACAATCCCATCTGTGTTGAACAACAGGGTGATGCGTTGTGTCTTAAAATACAACTCAATGATGTCAACAACAGCTGTGCTGTGCTCTTCACTTTGTGAAATAGCCGCGACAATTTCACAACAAACAGTTTAGCTTATTTTACTGTGTGCTGAAAGTTTCACACAGGTATTTGTAGAACAATGGCTTACAATAAGGTAATTTTCATGATTCATAAATTATTGACGATTGATTAAATATTTATATTTTAACAGGAACATCTTGTGCTAGTTTTAGATGTACGCCGAACAGCTTCGGAAGATTTCAAACAAAAGGCTACCAAATGTTGCGCTGATATCATCAAACAAAAGGTACTGCTAAAGCAAAACTATACAAACTCTGTTTATATATCCAGTAATTTGTGTCCTTTCAGATATGTTGTGGTAAGAAGGATTACATATCCTTTGTGCTGGTAGGAACAAATGAAACGTTCAATGATGTAAACTCCAACGATTGCCCGGATGGCTATAACAATATTACCCAGTATCGAGATGAATTACAATTGCCATCTTGGAAATTGCTTATGAATTTCTATCAGTTTGTTAATGAGACACCATATGAGAAAGGCGAATGGTTGGATGCTTTGGCTGTGGCTTATGAATTGTTGGAAAAGGGTGCCAAGTTAGTTGACGACGGATTTAATGTTCATTGCTAGAAAATTGTTGATGGATTTTGATTTTTTTAGGTCGATAAAGATACAGCGCAAGCGTATAATTTTGTTTTATGATTTCAATGATTGCGCCAATACGTATGATTCGTTCAAGGATATAACAACAAATTTACTGGAGAGTGATGTGGAATTACTCGTAGTGTAAGTATTATATACTAAAAACAAAAATACAGGCACACAAGTGATGCCAATGCAAATGTGAGTAGGGCTAAAAAGACCCTATATTTTTTAATGTATGATTGCCTTTAATAAAGAAGGAGGAAAGGTTGTTTGGTGTATTGCCGCACTCTTTAGAGCTCTTAACTTGTAGGCTAGTATTGCAAAGTTCTTTATTGTGAATATAAATTACATTGTGATAGTTTTTGACCTGAAAAAAATTAACTTCGATGAATCCTTTTCGAACTATTAGGGGGCAGTCCCCTGAGTGCGAAAGTACATTTGAAAGTGTCAGATTGGCTCCAATGAAAGATTATCAATTATTATAGTTATTGTCAATTTAAGATTTTGGGGGTCGGAGAAAATGGACCACCTCATTTATTTATTCATGTACGCCCCGATTATGAATGGCAATTCCCCGGGAATTTTTTCCCTATTCCCTGTTCCCCTATTCTAAATGAAATCTCCCCGGGAATTTTTTCCCTTCTCCCTATTCCCTTATTCTAAAAGGGAGAAATTGATGACAAATTTTGCGGAAAATTCCGCCAACAAATTTTAAGGGAATTGTACTAAAAAATTAAAGTATTTAACATTTAAATGATAAAAGTACAAAACATTTGTCAGCCTTTTGAAAGGGATAGATTTTTTCGTCAAGGTAAGCTCGCAATTTGCTGGAATTTCAAGTAAATGAGTCTTGCCACGCACCAGGATGGTAGGTGTCATCGTACCGTATCTTTAGCTCATGATCACACACCTGTAAATAGTTTTTTTTAATTATATGGATGAAGCTTCAATGAAATCACTCACTAAACTAAATTTTTTAAGCTGTGGTTTCCCAAACTCTCCCTATACCCGTCTGGTAGCCACCTTCGCCAAGGAAGTGAGGAATTGACCTCAATTTCACAAGCGGGGAAATTGCAAAGAGCTTTCTGCTTTAGATATCATCACAAACGCAGCACTGAACATTTGTATATTGTTTTTGTAGGTATTTGTTGTTTATATTCACTTTATTCGCTTTTTACATTAAAAACTTCATGAAAATAATTTGCAAATTGTTAGCCAAACAAAACAGCTGACATCGAAAAACCGAAATTCTCTCTCCCTTTTATTGTTCTCCCCGATTGTTTAGAATAGGAGGATTTTATTCCCGGGAAAAATAAATTCCCCCGGAATTATCTCCCGGGGAGTATTCAGAATCGGGCTGGTATTCAGTAATACTAAGCCTATAAGGCCAAAAAAACATATTACACAGCAATACATTCCTGAGTATTCAAAAGATCTTAGAGCTAATAACACAGTGTAGCAGTAAAACTCGAACCAATTGAGACCGCCAAAATCTGAAAGCTTATGATGGTAGAAGAAACCCCCTAGCTGGGTTTTGAATTATTAGCTAAGGCTTTTTTATTATTCATTTTTGAAAGTTCAAAAACCATGTACTGATTCTTAAGGCTATATCTCGTGAACTATTCAAAATTTTAATGTCTCTCTTTGGTAAAATTTTAGCTCTTAATCAGATCTAAAAATCAAAAATCAGATAAAATCAAAAACACTACATAATCTCACTGAAAACAACAAAAGTGTAAAAAAATCGTAAAATTTCATCATAGATTTTTATTGTTTTTTGATTTATTTCTATTTTGTATCTATTTTATTTTAAAAAGCATAGCATTTTTAATTTCGATATACGTACAATTGAAAGTGATTTCTGTACAGTTTTGCTGTTTTGAGTAAGATGTTGTTGTTTTCTTGATTTTATCTCAAGGCAAAATCTTTAAATCTAATTAAAAGCTAAAAATTTGCTGAATAGAGAAAAGCTATATTTGGAATAGTTCAAGAGTTATAGACTACTAAAATCTTCCTCTCAGTCGAAAACTTCAAAAATGAATTAAAAGAAAACCTTAGCTAATAATTCAAAACCCAGTTAGGGTTTTTCTTCTACTATCATAAGCTTTCAGATTTTGTGGGTTTCAATTGGTTCAAGAGTTTGAAGTAGGAAAATGTGCTACTGTGTACAAAAAAAGGTATTTCAATTTAGTGAGCAATATAAATAAATACAATACTGAGTATTCAAAGATCTTAGAACTAATCATTCTTATACAAAAATATTTCTATGAATAAGAAGAAAAAAAATAAATACAATTTCGATAACAATTACAAAGTTCCAATTGTATAATCCTAACATTGGCTCCCCAGCCGTAATTACTAAAAATAAGTGATTTAAATTTAAAAGCAAAAAAATTAGCGTTATAAATATAAGTCCTCATTAGGGACAATAAGCTCATCTATTAGGGGCGAATAATGACAAAATAATGAAAGGTACTTACAAACGTGGAGATACAAAAGTTATCAAGATATATATTGAAATTTAGTAAGAACACCTTTAACTATGTTTCCATTAAACTTAACTTAATTTCCCTTTGCACCCCATGAATGAGGTATGGGATAGCTTCTCGCGTTGTTGTGAATTAACACGCATTCTATTTTTAGATTCACAACTAACGGCACCTACTTGTTTATCGACGAATGCGAACGTCACTGTTTGAGAAGCTTTTTACTAGACACGACGATTGAATCGACGCTTAATACTGCGAAGTTGCTGTCAACAACATTCGAGGGGAGCCGACAATGAAAGAAAATTTTATTTATTTTTTTTTTCTTTTTTTAAGATGACTAGAGCCAGGTTTGAACCTGCGATCTCCCGCATGGTAGTCGCGTGTTCTAACCACAATGCCACGGCCGGTTTCCATTAAAGACAGATACGCAAAAATTTTCAACCGAAAGGCATTGCCTCAAAGGGTTAGCAAGGAGATTCCAAAATCTAGCAACTCTAATAACAAAAGATCTCTCAAACGCCGAATCCATTATTGCGGGTATTATTATTTGCAAATTTCTAGTGGAGCGAGAGAAACTGAATAAAGCGCAGAGAGAAACGGGTACACCATTTTTAATAATAGTGTTCATGACGCGTTTCAATTTCAAACGATTGCAACTGACTGTTCCTGACACTACATCAGGCCCATACAGAATTTGAGGCATTAACAGTGCCCAGACCAACTTCCTTTTGACTTCAATGGGCAAATAAACGCTGGTCGAGTATAGCCTACGCAAAATACCGCAAACCCTAGAACGAATAACGTCAATATGAAAATCGAATTTAAGTTCATTGTCAATCACAATACCCAAGCATTTGTGATTATTGACGAATTCAACCCTATTACCTCCTAAAAAAAAGCCTAAAAACTGTATGAGAGGTGTGACGACCAAACATAATAGCCTTCGTCTTTAATGCATTAATAGTTAATGAATTATGAATGGTCCATCCCACCGTACGGCCAAGACAATAATTAATTCTATTCTCTAACGCATCAGGAAAGGCACGATCACCACTGAAGTAAAGAAAGAAATCGTTAGCAAACATGAACAACGAGCACATGACACTATCAAAATAATCCGAGAGGTCATTGACATAAAGAATAAAAATAAGTGGACCTAACACCGAACCCTTTGGCACACCAGACCCAAGAGAAACAAATCTTGAACTTTTTCCATTCATGCTAACAAACTGTAGTCTATCACATAGATAGGACTAAATAAGTCTGCATGCCGAGTTAGAGTAGTTACATTTATTTTTAAGTTTCTCTATTAAAGTTACAAAACATGGAATTAAAGGCCTTACACATATCAAGGGAAATTAAAATACTAAACTTGCCACGGCCAACTTTCTTTTCTGATAGTATCCGTTAGTTGCAACAGCAATGTTGTTGTATTATGACCACGACGAAAAGCATATTGGTCATGAAAAAGTTTGTTGGCAGATTTAGCCAACATTTGTTCCTTCAATAAGTGCTCAAACACTTTTGACAACACTAGGTCTTCAGGTCCATTTACAACTGCTGATTTAGGTATCGGAACAACACGGGCTGTTTTCCATGCATTGGGAAAAAAGTGATGTGGTTATAATAGAGTTGATCAAGTTTAATATAATATCCGAAATATAGGGAAAAATTAACTTCAAAAATGTTACGGGAATGCCATCAACACCAACCGATTTGGATTTAATTATATTTAAAGCAGCACCAAGCTCATCAACACTGACACAGTTGAAAGATTCAAAATCAATGTTCATAGAGGTACCAGTTTGCACACTTCCTGCGAAGTAATTGTTAGCAACGTCTAAATCTCCATCATAAACAACATCGTTTTTCCCAACGCAGCCAGAGTTCCTTAGAATTCGACACAACTGATTACAATCAACGCCAATAAAGAGTTTTGTGAAATGCTTCTTCTTTTCATTCCGAATTACAGATTTTACCTTATTACGATATTTACAGAAAATTTTCCAATTGTCACGAGTTCGGTTCAATTGATATACTCTAAAAGCAAAATCTCTCAGGGATTTAGCATATAAAATTGTATTCGATCTTAACTAATGGGCATTACAGGAACGAAACCTTTTTCGGACTAGCAGCATATACTGCTATGTTGTTTTTGTAGCAGTATATGCGTCTGTTTGTCCGTTAGGTGTTCGCCTTGTGTGTAATTTTCTGCTGCCTTTGTTTCCAAGCCAAGAAAGGTGGCTACTTTCACTGGGAGGTCCAAAGAGACCTGGGAACAAGTTGAGTTGGTTTGGCAGGGCAGTTGAAAAGGTGTAGTGTGTCGTGTGGTCCCTGGTTACAAGCGGGACAGGCGTTCGACGTATTGTCATCAATTCTTGCCCGGTACGAATTGAGGCGGCTACACCAGCCAAATATTAGTTGGGCCAAAACAATTCTCGTCTGCCGCGGTAAGACCTCTTCCTCTGAAGCCACTGATGGAGGGTGTTCTCCGAGCACGACTTACACTTTGTAGTTATTCACTGCTTCCACGACTGCGTCTGAGTGAATCTCTGCTAAGCCTGCCTGAAATGCTCTTTGATCTAGAGGCTCTTTCTTGTACCGTTGGATGGTGGTTGGAATGGCTGGACCGGTAACATCCAAGCAGGTACTGCTTCAAAAGAAGGAAATTGTGTCGGCGCACGGGTATGACATTCATCTCCTCATGTAAGTGATCCACAGATGACATGAGGAGGCATTTTGGCATGTCTGCAGGTTCTTTCACTGCGTCTCGCTTACATTCGGTGAACACACTGGAGCCTGCATAGTTCACCACAGACCGACCTAGCGCTTTGCAAGAGGTCAACAGAATTCTTTGTCAGCTGGCAAGCGACTTGAGGAGCTTGTTCCTACTTCTCATCTTGTTGCAGATAGCTGTGACGTGCGCGCTGAATCTAAGGAGGCTGTCATATGTGACACCAAGGACCTTGAGGTGATTGGTGGTCGGAATTGCTGTGCCATCGACTATCACATTGAGCTGCCCCTTCAGCTGCGCTGTCCATGCGGTGAACAGTGTGACCAATGATTTGGTGGCGTTAATTTTCATTCTTCTCATCGGCATATGATACGATATTAACGCCGTCAGGTGGTGGTGGAATTACAGAAAGGTAGAGGTTAAACAGTGTCGGAGATATCATCCCACCTTGGGGAACTCCCCGTTTAACTCTTCAGGGCTTGGACTTCTTGTTACTGAATTCCACATATGACTGGCCTCCACACATGTAATTTACGACCCAAAGTTTTAAATAGCTCGGGTGTGACGTGTGGGCGATGTCCTCGAAAAGCGTGGCATGATTTACAGTATCGAAAGCCACGAGAACCGTCCTGTCACTGGGCTTATTCTGGTTGAGACCGCGGCTTATTTGTGTGGTAATGGCGTGTAAAACAGTAGTTGTACTGTGCTGCTTACGGACCTCAAGACTCCAATCGGTCTTAATCATAGGTGCACTGGGTGCATGTCAGTGGGCCTGTTTGGGTTATTAAAGAGATGTACGGTGTCATGAGGTCTTTGTAGGCATTGAGGGCAACGGTTCACCGTGCCAGGGACTATGCGCTTGCTGTAACAGTCGAGAATACCGCACCAGCAGGATCTTCATTACGCCACAGTTGTTCTAGTCCGCCTGGCCAAGCCTATTATTTAGATGGCTGGATACATCCAGGAGCCATAGGGAGTGCATTATTCTGTTATGTTTCTAACAAGGACCGATATTTCTCACTGCTAGGGCGAGAAGATGTCACCCGTAAAATATACATCTAGCCCAAATATTTTTTATTATATCTGTATCGAGCCAACTCGACTTATTCGGGGAACCGAGTCAAACAGCTTCTCCTTTGTGCCCTCAAGCAAGGGAGGAATCCATGGCGGATTCGTCAATAAAACATTAAAGGACAAGAGGGTCCAATCCTGCCGCAGTAGCGGAAGTTCCACGTGTCTGGGAGGGAGCACTTCATGTTCGGACAGTATATCAGAATAAAATTTAAACATTAACATCAGATGCAAAGATTTTACAATACGATATCATAGAAATACCTTCAGGAGGATCAGGGAGCTTAGCAATATAAAGGTTTTAAGAGCGTGGTGAGGGAACACCTCTCTGTGACACGGCAATCCTTATCTTGCGGTACGGTATCGTGTTTTTTGGCCTCTGAAATAATTTGTGACTTAGCATGTAGAAAGAGTGCAGCTTGAGATGTCATTGATCAGCGTGGAGTGGTCAACCGTGTCAAATGTTTTTAGATTGGTCCATAACTGCCACAACTGTGCGTTATCATGGTGGTTGCTAATTAAGACCATTTGCGATCTTAGTAGTTGCCAACTTTATGGCCGTTGTAGTGCTTTGGTATTCCCCGAAGCCATGTTGGTAAGTTGCGAGCTTAAAGTGGTCCTTTGGGAAAGTTAACTATAGCAACTATAACTATAACTTCTACAGCAGCGAGATTTTGACAATGTTTGGAACCAGATAGACTTTTAGTAGTAGACCATATCCTTCTCATGACAAGATTGAAATGATGCCAATGATTGAGACAAGTGACGTAGGAATTAGTCAATGAAGTTTTTATAGCCGTGCCAGTTATCCTTATTGTTATTTACAAACTTTCGCTTGTTGGGCTTAACAAAATCGCTTGGCTTAACTACGGCCAATAACAGCGTCAATTAAATATGTATTAAAAAATATTGCTTTACCATATTTATAGCCACATTAATAAGGATCTTTTTGTTCTTACAGTTCCGAAAACATCAAGTACATCGACAATCCTGCCAATAATAACTTACCTCAAGCCATATTCGATTCAGGAAAGAGATCCCCACAGCGTTTAGAAAATGAAAAGTATGCGCTACGCTTGGTATCAGAATGTAATGCCAAACTTTGCAATTTCAACGAGTCACTTTCGACTGCGCTCAAGGTTAAAAATAAACGTCCATGGACATGGAATTCCCAGTTGCGTATTGGTTCAAAAATTACCATCAACATTACGGGCATAATAGCAGCAAAAAATGAGTGCACCATTAAGTTGAAGAAAGTGTGGAATGAACCTGGCGAAGAGCTTGTACGTGAATGGGGTTATTTTATCGATGGCAATCAAGTGTGTCCCGAAGTAGATGAATTTATGGATGGTTATATGCTGGGCGGTACCGCTATACCCTATGATGAAAATAATGATGATGATAAAAAGAAATTACCACCGGGTTTAACGTTTATGGGATTTGTACCACGTGAAATGTTGTACGATGAATATTTTAGTGGTGCGTCCACGTATATGATACTCCATCGACGTGGCATGACATCATCTGCTAGATTGTTGGACGGATTGGTGCGAGCGCTGCTAGAAGCCGATCGGGCGATCCTTTGCTGGAAGACATATAGTGAAAAATACTGCAAACCAAAGATTGTTATTTTACTGCCGGATCAGGTAAAATATAACAAATGTTAAAATCAATTAAATTCAAAGACATTAAATTTTAGACAGATGTGTAACAATTTTAACCGCTTTCGCCAAATTATTCAATTTTAGATTGACGACGACTGTCCCGCCACTTTGTCCATGCTTGAAGTAGCCCATCACAATCAATTTCATTTCTTCGAGTTTCCCAAATTAACCACTCGAAATACTGAATGTTCCAAAGAACAGCTAGATGCTGTCGATCATTTAATCGATACCATGGATTTAACTCTTAAGGCTGAAGATTCTGATACACCTCGGGATACATTCCAAAAAGATCTTCTCCCCTTTGATAGTTTGCCTCACATTTTTGAGAGAAATTTCATGGATCTAATGGAACGAAAAATCTTATGCCGAGCCAGCGAAGATGATGACCAATTTCAAGAAATGTTAAAAGATAAGAACTTTGTTGAAATATATTGGAAGTTACATGAAAAGATCGAAAAAGATGCTAAAAATGCAGCTAAAGAAGTTAAGAAGGCATTCCCACTAGAAGTAAGTGACGAATGGTTGCAGAAAGTTAATGCCAGAGCAAACAAAACAGCCGCCAATAAAGATGAGCAAACGGACGGAGAAGAGAACACAAACAATAATATTGAATTGTCGTTTGATCATGTGCGTTCCGCTACGCCAGCTGAAGATTTCGAACAGTTGTTAAAAGCCTATGTATTTCCCATTAAAGATAGCACCCAGCGTGATATAAAGTTTAGTCATTATGCTTGTCAACTACGTTTTATTGTACGCAATTTAATTTTTCAACCTAAACGGACTGGATCCCCGGATTTCGATAAGATTTGTGCCGCTTTAACAGCATATCGTAAACGTTGCTTCATCTTCAATGCATTTGATGATTATAATTTGTGGATTTCTTCGATAAAAACTGATGTTATAGAACGGCGCTTGTACCAGTTTTGGATGGATGTCATCGTTAAACACGAGCTGGGTCTGTGTTTCATTGGAGAACCATCATTAGATGAACAAATAAAAGAAAAAGATTTCTATAATTTGGAATTTATCAATAACGATACAAAAATGGATGATGTAATGGCAAATATGGATGCCGAAATATGATAGGTGTATTAAGTTTTGGATTAATATAATAACATTAGAATTTTTTATATTACATATATATTGGTTGTCTTTATGTTATCTATGAACAATTTGTGACATTGAATGTATTTAAGCTGTACAAAGCATACTTTAAAATAAAATGCCTTTTCAAATTCTTGCTTAAGAAATAAGTCTTATTAAGTCATCATTACCGGAATTTAATTCATTTCAATAAAAAGAAATATAAGGAATTTTATATTAAGATTTTTCTTTTAAACTAACACACCATGACATCCACCATGGTATGATGGTTATAACAGGAAATGAACAAGCGGTTGATATTAAAAACCGAAATCGAAAAATATCAAACCGTTTTTTTTATTCAGTCGTCCACTAAAAGTCCACTATCCGCAACCTGTGGACGCGTCCCGTAGCGCTCAGCTACGCTTCTCAAAGGATTGTTAAATCATATATACCAACGAGTCAGTATTTATGATTTAATTAATCCCGATAGCGGGATTAACAAAAATCTTATTAGATCTTAGCCGAAATTGTTTCTTTTAGTATAGTACCATAAAAATCCCTTTTGAATCTTTATAAAAGATCGTATATTATGGAAATGTGTTAAAAATGCCATATGACGATTTCTTGTTTTAAAATGTACTCTAGCTATTGGTATGATTTAAGGTCGAAAAATATTCGAATGTCGAAATACATTTTAGATGGAGGGAGAATAAATAAACTAGTTCAGGGCAATTCAATAGGCGCGGGTGTGACCATGTTAGTCACATTTTTGGTTATAATTCATAAATAGAAAATTTATTTTAAAAAAAGCTGCAATTATCAAGAATGTTAAGTTTTAAAGCGTCTAGTAAAAGGTAGACACTGAAAAAACTTGATTTCTGCACAGAATGCCCATTAGAAGACAACGACGGGTGTGACATTTGGAATTTGAGCTTTTACAAAATTACGACTTTCAGGTTAAATTCTGTAAAATTTTCCGTAGAAAGTCTACAATAATTGTGATGTAAGTAACTGTTTATATTGTTTTTGATTGTGTTAAGTACTTCGGAAAAAACTACTTTTTCTGAATAAAAAACTTATTAGAAAAAAAACGAAGGGTGTGACACCATTATACGACGGGTGTGACCTTGTAAAATAAACCCAAAAGTATGAAGAAATTAAAGTTTTTATGGAGTTCAATTATATAACAAACTTAAAGGTAAACATATAAGAAAATAATAAGCTTATATTAATCCGTTACCTGTACTATCGTATACATCATCATTAGAGTGGGTCATTTTTTTTTCTCGACCAAGCGGTTATCAAAATCGTAAACTACGATAGATTCTAAGAAAATTTGGCCAAGAAACCATGGCTCTAAAATCAAAATCGAACCCCCGGTTATTAACGTGAAACTTTTTGTATTGGGGAAAAAATCCACTACAATCTCTGCAACTGCCCCGGAATCGTCCCTAGAGGGTTCAAATAAGTCACCGACCCCTATTCATTTTTCTCAACTTACATTTTTTCCAAAGATACCCCCATCTTCACCCCCTAAGGGTGCTTTCATACAAAAATCTATTTTTTTTTTATAAAATTTGCTCCCACCGCTCTAACTGCCCCAAAGCTAGAGGAGTCAAATGTATCAGCAACATTGAGGTCCTTTGGACAGGGGCCTTACAACCTAAGTGTAAGTGCAGCCAGTAGTTGCAAGATTCCTGTCGAAACCCGGAATGCATTAGAGAGGTGATTTGTCCACCTTGGATACAATTGGAAGTAACTGAAGATGACAAATCGGAAGCATAAACTACATTTTTTTAACAAAACAGGTTTTACTGGAGTTATTGGATATGTCGATGGAATCCATATCAAAATTTTTGCTACAAATAAAGAAGACCAGATTCGTAACTACAACCGCAAAGGATTCTTAAAGGCGCTCCAAAGGAATTAAATTATTTTTCACCAATTTTCTCA
This sequence comes from Muscina levida, assembly GCA_964034835.1. Taxonomy (NCBI): domain Eukaryota; kingdom Metazoa; phylum Arthropoda; class Insecta; order Diptera; family Muscidae; genus Muscina; species Muscina levida. The sequence goes on along the minus strand of OZ035881.1, from coordinate 39,949,176 downwards.
CATTACCCCTTAAAATTAGACAAAATCCTCGTACCTATGAGGGATTTTGTTTCCAAGCCCCTTTTTGTTACTCGACATTGTTATTCTTGACGTCATTAAACAAAACCTTTTTTTAAATTTACAAAAACTAAAATTATTCCTTCAAATTGTTTCAAGTCGTTACCAAATACTGCGACGACAGGTACAGAGTCGTTTCAATTCAACATCGACGTCACATTTGCTTACAGAATACCAAATTTGTGTCAATAGTAACCGATAGTTATCGCAAACGACTACGGGAATACCGATTTTACAGCGTCGTCACAAGACGACGTCGTTTTGCGTCGACGACGACTACGGGAATAGGGGTGATTGATTGCAAATATTCCATATTTTGTTCTGAGCTATTTCTGTTCATTAGTAGTTTTTTGGCTTCTTCATCTAAATCCCGATATTCCACTTTCCATTGGAAATATAATAATTTTTTCCATTTGTCCATAATTATCGTTCTCTTGTACGTGTTTATTGACCAATTTTTAATTAAAATATGGAATTATATTCTTCCTGTATGGGGCCGTTTTACGTCGAATTGCCCTTCATTGACTATGGAGAACTAATATCGAACTACATTCGATTTTTTTTCTACTGCACATCAAGTTATTTTTTATATTTATATTATGTTATTTTATTTTATTTTATTTTATTTTATTTTATTTTATTTTATTTTATTTTATTTTATTTTATTTTATTTTATTTTATTTTATTTTATTTTATTTTATTTTATTTTATTTTATTTTATTTTATTTTATTTTATTTTATTTTATTTTATTTTATTTTATTTTATTTTATTTTATTTTATTTCATTTTACAGAATAAAGCACAACGCCAATCTTTATGCTATTTTAATGCCCTTGGCTGTGTAAATTGTTTCATTCCAACATTCCCACTTCCCATTTCATATAACGTTGCCACATAATACCATTTCATTGAAATTTCCATCTTTTATTTCCTGTACCGTTGGCAACTCTCACACTGACAACAGACTTGACATATATATTTTCAAGGTAAACGGTAACCAAAGAAGAAGTGAAAAACTCATCTACCAAATTATAAACACCGCGAATGTTCACGGTATTGTTGTCGTATACAAAAAAAAGAAATTGTGAAAGAAAATTATAAATTGAAGTAGCTACAAAATTATCTAAGAAATAATTGTTTAAAATTTTTGTGAAAAATTTACAAACAAAGCCACGAATTTTGAGTTCTAAATAAAATATTAACATACCGATGCTGTTGCCTTAAGTGCAGACGTCATAGATAGCTAGATATTAGATTAAGGTATTGTGTCTGTGTGTGTGTGTGTAATAGGAAAAAAGGGAAACAATTCATGACCACATAAAAACAACAGCTGTTTTATTTTTCAATACGAGGGAATGATTACACAAACAAAACCAAAACATTTGACAAACGCGTGTTGGTTTAAAAGGAATAACTAAAAGTGGAAGGCAACGACAGATTGTTAATTAAATATTACGAGTGCAATAGCAAACTAATTACTTGTTTACAAACGTAGTATTGTTAAGCGGTCGAAGCAAATCAGATTATGTGGAAAATTTTCATATTATTTTCGCGGAATTTTCGCATTTGATTAGTTGCTAACGGTACGTTAGGTTGTTGTTATAGTCGCTCGCTGTGAAAATGTTTAAAAAAGATCGTAACATATAAAAGTCCACAAAAATTTTAACGAAAACTTAAAAACAAAGTTACTGAAGTTATATTTCAAATAAATGTCATTCAGTAATAGTGCAAACTTTATTTATTAAAAGAAAAAATTACTCAAAAGTAAAAAATAAAGCAAAAATATTGTAACAAGTCACATGAATTTTCGTCATTGTCAATGAAATAGATGTGTACAAACATACGTACATACATACCTATATCAAAAGAAAATCACAAGAGTATGCTATAAAAAAAATTCTACACACCATAAGACAACATTTGAAACAACAACAACAATAACGTCAGACACAACAATAATCGCAAAACAAATAAAAATAAATTTTAAAATAAAAATTACTTTATATCAAAGACATTTATAGTGTTTATAGTCTATTAAAAGGCCAACAACAAAAGCCACAACCATAAACGCCAATATCGGTCTAAGTGAAAATTCAAACAGATTCTAGATAAACATCATTTGTTATTGCCTCCACAAGTTCCCTTTGCGATAACAATAACAACAACGCGGTTAACTCAGTTTTCTTTTCGAATTCAACAGACGGTGACAATTGCCTTTGGATAACATTTACCTTTGCCTAAAGAAAATTTTCACGGTATATGTGCGTAAAAAGAGAATATCAACAAAGAATCCTGCATTATAATTGAAATATACTAACAACAAGTACATGGATCAGCTGTTATTCCGTTCATTCAACATCAGAACAAGAAAAATTACTACTGTTACAATTTTCGTACGGAATACTAACACAAACGTAAGTATAAACAATGTTCTTGTTCTGGATTGGATCACAGACGTCCAAAATATAATGTGGTGCTATTAGTGAGAGAGCGAGAGAGAGAGATAGACCGCACTGTAAAAAAGGAAAAGTGTAAATTTATTTTCCGTTTACACTGTTTAAAGCAGTCAACGGCGTAAGGTAGCCCATGGGCGCGAGAGACACACACGCATTCGTTCACACATTAAACAAAAAGAAACAAATGCATTCAGTCTCGCTTGAGCATTCGTCCGATTGTTGTGTCGACGCTTGTTGTTAGCACGACAATAAAAGAAATGAATTTTTTCGGTAAAATTTTTCAATTATTTCCTGGATTTTTATATTATAATTTTGTTCATAGTTATGAAACAACTATATTACAATTTCCCAGCGGTAAAAATACCCATTACGTAATAGCTGATGTCAGCGATATTTAGTAGCAATCAGTGATGATTCTCTCGCTTATGTTGCGCCTAACATTTACACAGGCGTGTCATAAACCGGTGATCTAAGTGAGTGCTCCAACTACCTCGGGATCAGCCTTTTACCCATCGCATATAAGGGCCTGTCGAGTGTGCTATGAAAGACTAAAGCCAGTGTTATCCAACCTGATCGGGCCTTATCAGTGTGGCTTTAGACCTGAAAAATCAACAACTGACCAGATTTTCACACTTCGGCAAATCCTGGAAAAGACACAAGAGAAACAGATCGACACGTACCATCTTTTCGTCGACAATAAAGCTGCTTTCGACAGCCTGATACGGCAGAAATTACTCGAAGCCACGGCTGAGTTTCGTATTCCAGCGAAACTGATACGTCTTTGCGGAATGACGCTGACTGACACAAAGTCTTCAGTGAAGATTGGCAAGAACCTTACGAAGCCATTCTGTACCAGACGAGGCCTAAAACAAGGCGGCGGCCTATCGTGTAACCTCTTCAACATAGTGATGGAGATGATAATGAAGAAAGCTGTAGTAAACACGAGTGGCACTATATTCAACAAAAGTGGCTTTTGCTACTCGCGTACGCTGATGACGTCGACATCATCGGTCGAAAACTGCGGGATGTGACTGCAGCCTTCTCAGGTATACAGAAGGAATCAGCGAAAATGGGCCTAACAGTGAACGAGGACAAAACGAAGTTATTAGTTTCAACGAACAAAGAATCTGCTCGTTTGGGAAACTGCGTGAACGTTGACAACTATTATTTCGAGGTGGTAGATAATTTTGTCTACCTAGGCTCCGCCATCAACAAAGCAAATAATGTCAGCCTAGAAATCCGGAGAAGAACCCTGCTTGCAAATAAATGCTACTACGGACTAAGCAAGCGATTAAATGACAGAGCCCTCTCTCGACGAACAAAACTCCAGCTATACCAGATACTGGCTCTACATGTCTTAATGTATGGCTCAGATTCCTGGGTTATGACGCAAGCGGATGAATCGGTTCTGGCGGTATTCAAGAGAAAAATACTACGTAAAATATATGGGCCCAGCTCGAAAAGTCTTCGACAATGAACTCGATGGACGGCGCAGAAGAGGGCGACCAAAACTCCGTTGGAAAGACCAGGTTACCGATAACCTTACAGAACTCGGTGTGACTAACTGAAGAAGAAGCGCAAAAGATATATAACACAAGGGAACAAAATTGAACTTTTTGAGTGTTGTTTGGAATTCGATAGCTGTTTTTTACTAATTTGGGGTCGCTGATTTCAAATCTAATCTCCATTTTTCTCCATCAGCTCGAATTTTTAAGTTACAGGTACTAATCGTATTTTCGACTTTTTTCCAAAAAATTATAGTTCAAAAAATCATAATTTTTTTTTCATAAGCCGGATTTTAAAATTTTATTTTTTTATTAAAGATATCGTTGTTACCTTTGAAAAAAATCAAATTTTTTAATATTACAAAAAAAAAAATGACTGAGTAACGGCTGTTTTATTCAAAAAAAAAAAAAAAAATTACACAAAAAATTACACATTTTAATTTTCTTCACGCTGAAAGTTAATCGGTTGGGGGCAAATTGTTATTTTTATTAGCTTTATTAAATATCATATTAAGATAGCTTTCTAAAACATGTATGTACATAATAATCGATTGAAAATTGAATGAGTTATGCTAAATTCGGTGATAACAGATTTTTCGCAATTTTTTGTTTTTACCCAAAAAAAATTAAAATTTTGTATTTTTAAAAATCATGATAAATTTGCACATTTATTTATAGTTTAATTTTTAGTTTTGCCTCCTATTACAATATTAATTAACAGACCAAATTTAATTAATCCGCAGGTTTCAATTCGGAAGTTAATTAAGAAATATTAATTTTCCAAAAATAGGTAATTTTGTATGGGAGGTACCAGAAGGGGTGATCCGATATAGTGCAAATTCATTCCTGATTTATATTTTCATAACCGTAAAACTTCCGCATAGTTTGACTGAATTCAGTGTACTTACAAAAAAGATATGTATGTAAGACTATTGGGGTGAGTTCGGTCATTTGTATGGGAGGTACCAGAAGGGGTATGTCAACGCTTTCGGTTTTTCTAGGGTTTGTCTACTTTTGCAAGATAAATAAACTGACCAATTTCCAATATCCTCCGGTAGTCTGTTTGGCAGCTATCGAAGATATATTAATTATCCAAAAATAGGTAATTTTGTATGGGAGGTACCAGAAGGGGTGGGGCTATTCCGCCCATTTACAATCCCATAAGTTCGTTTCGAAAAATATTAATACTGATAAATTTTCATAACGATGCGTTAAGGTTTGCTAGAGTTACACTTTCACAAACATATTAATAAATGTTATTTTTGTATGGAAATCGTGATTTTTGTAAATTTAGTTATCTCAGTAAATTGTTGACAAAATCAAAAGTTGTGCAGATATTTTAATGAAATAAAGCTCATTTGATTCAAACTATATTAAACTAAATGTTTTAAGGCCAACACTGTGATTTTTGTTGCATTATTTTTTTTATGAATTTTTAAAAAACTAATTTTATTTTTTTTTGTAAAAATTTTGTTTTTTTTTTTTAAAACTACAACGATATCTCTGAAACTACTAAGCCAAATTAAAAACAATGTAGGCACGGATTAAAGATAATTTTGTTGACGAGTTTAAGTTTTTTTTTTTAATTGAATATGGTGAACCGTTTTCAAGTTATTTAAATATTTGTAGTGGAAGTGCCTTAGTTATGGACATAACGGTATATCGCGAAAAGTCGAGCTGATACAAAAAAAACAAGTGCAGATTTGGATTCAGCGTCCCAAATTACCTTTAAAACAATATTCAGTTCTTAAACAACAAATACCTTGTTCCCTTGTGTAATCTACTGGGATTGCATAGAAGTACCAGCTAAGTAAGTAATTAAGTAAGTCATAAAACGTTTAATCGGTGCGCTTTTGCTTACAAAGTAAGGGAAGATGTCGGTAAGTTCCATTTCAGTTGCAATTACATTATAAGCGGAGTTTTATACGAACTTGATAACACCCTTGATTACGAAGTAAGTGACGATGTCAGTAGTTGTCATTTTGCTAGCATTGTAATCGGAGTTATAATGAGTGGACGAAGTTTCTTACATTACACACTCATTACATTCTAAGTACTTAGATCCTCGTTTACAATGTCATACTGATGTCATGGATTACTAAGTAGGTACTTCGTTTCATTTGCCGCTGGTTTCTTTCATTTTAGTGAGAGAGGGAAGAGTGCAACTCACCAACACAAACTCATATTGTTGTTGTATTGGGCTGCCGTTTACAGCCCAGCGGTAAATGCAACTAAGTATCTATTCAGTAATCCATGACAAGAGTACGACATGGTCAGCGGGCGAACTAAGTACTTAGAATATTACACTTGTGTAACTCCGATTGAAGTGGCTCCTTTTGACATGGTCACTTACTTCGTAATCAAGCGTATTATCAAGCTTGCGTAAAGTTCCGCTTATAAGGCAATTGCAACTGAAATGACACTTACTAACATCGTCGCTTACTTTGTAAGCAAGAGCGCACCGATTAAAAGGCCTATGACACTCCGCTGTAAATTTTGGGGGGGGGGGGGGTGAACATAAGCGAGATATAACTGACATAATCAACTACGTAATGGGTATTTTTACCGCTGGGTGGTTTAATGGAACTGAGTGAGAGAAAAAAACAGTACGTGTGAATTGAGCAAGCACAATTATGCCACTTTTAGAAGTCCATGTTTTGAATTGATGAGATAGCCTGAGCTGATACATTTTGAAGTAGCACCATATTTGTAGGCCAAAGTGCAGGATAAAGTGCAGGTGGGATAAAAAAACATGCCACGCCCTAAAAATACGGCCTAAAACGCGAAAATCAAGGCCAAATTGACTCTTGGAGGGATATAAAAGGATCCCCTTGTGTTCTATGATGACAGCCTATGCGCGGTTACTCAAATAAAAGTTATTTTCCACTGGTGTTGTTTTGGGAACCTACGAGGTTTTTTTGGATCTGCGCATCCCCAAAAAGAGGATCATAAGATTTAATGGTGACCCCATCCTTGCAGGTACTTAAATGAAAGCTATTTTTGGGACGAATTTAGTAGGGTAAATTATTTTGTCTATTCATATACTCGGGTTATATAATCTAATCGATTTTGGTTCTGATCAATCTTTGTTTCAATAAATGTAATTATAGCTTTCATTTTGGATGGTTTGCAAAATAGACACAACATTCAAACAACAAACGTTGTCGTTTAGATATAGAGATTGTTTGATAAATGTTAAATCGGACTATGTTTTTATTATTGGATGAACTGATAAGAGTTCAGGTCTATATACCAGGGAAATGTTTTAAATAGTGACTGACTGATAATTCCTTATCATTAATCTCAGCGTAACAATCTGGTCCCAGAGGTGACAGGTTGATTTCGCCCTATAACACAAGAGCAGAAATGTAAAAACCTTACAATATTGAAACAAAATGATCTACGAAATGTTCTGACATTTGCCATGCTTGGAAAGTAGTTCTTGCTTACATACAGGGTGGTCCAAATGACGTTTTACGTTGACAAAACGCAAACTACATTAATGACTTAAAAACTGTTTATTTTGTTTAAGTACAAAAACGAAAAACTTTGAGAAGGCGCAATGTTGAGTAACCTAAATAGAACGTTACCACCGATGCATCTTAGGCAGTAGGTAACATAAGTTACTGAAGCTTTAACCAAAGCCCCTAAATCGTTATAAGGACCAAGGATATGCACCTAGAATGTTCAAACTCTCTAGGTATATGGTGCCTCTGTCCAACTGGCGGATGTCCTCGACAAATGCAAGGCTGACATCATGACATGCGATGGACGGGACAGGCATGCACACGACGAAAGAACTATGACATCTCTTTTTTTGCTGTCAAGCAGAAAGACACGAATTTGGATGTGGTTTCATAGTCGGCAAGAGACTTCGACACCTGGTCTCGCGGTTTAACCCTGTTAGTGACCGAATAGCCACTATCCGCATCAAGATATTTTTACATCACATCTAGCTAACAGAGGAAAGAAGTCGGGAGTCGGAAAATTTACTGTACACATCAACACTTTCGATAACGTATTCAGACTAGTTAGCTTCGCGTCGCTAAGAAACATAGTAGTGAGTGAAACCGGATTAGGTTTAGTTTTAGTTTGAGGACATGTAATGACATAGTGCAAAGCTATGTCATTACAACACTCGGATACCATTATAGTCCATTGCGATTGCCTGATTTCAGAAAGGGAAATATGAAGAAAAGAGTATATCCCTCATTAAAAATAAGTTTACAAGGATAATACATGGGAAGAGAGAAAAAGCGTTATAATAATTCCGGTGTGTACTCTCTTTTAACTCTATATACATAGACAAAGTAGTAAGATTACGTGGGGACACTATGGTCCTCTGCCCCTAAGCTAGCTTAAACCATCAGTGAACGTTACCAGATTCTCCATGTTGCATGACGACAATTCGGTGAAACTATCAAAGAACTATTTCTCGAGGATTTGTTTTCTAGCCCTCCTGTGTCGTCTTCCAGTTGGATGTAAACACAATGTCCTGTAATTATTCCGATTAGTCATCGGATAAACTTCCTATCTGGTTCCAATAGTGATCTTTTTATACCATCACCCTTAGGGATGAAGGTATATATCATTTGATACGAGCCAAAAGTGTAACACATAGCAGGAGTGACTTTAGACCCTAGGTTTCTTTGAACCAAATTCGATTCATGACTTTTTAAGTCGTTTGAGCCATGTCCGTCTGTCTGTCTGTCTGGTGGCTGTCCGGCTGGTTCGCACGATAACTTTCGAAAGACGCAACCAAATCTTTTGAAATTTTGCACGAGTTATTATTTTCTCAAAACTACTTACGGTATTGCAAATGGGCTACATGGCCCCGCCCCTTCTGGTACCTCCCATACAAATACATCATTTCGCCCACTTTAGAAATCGAGTAATAATATCAATACACCCTACGGAATCGTACCCAAATTCTGTATTCAGTAAAGCTATAACAGGATAAAGTTTTGAAAGCCTAGCCACGCCCCTTCTGGTACCTCCCTACCTTTCCGCCCACTATAGAGATGGAGAAATAATATCAAAAAATAAACGTGATCGTACCCAAATTCTATTTTTAGTAAAGCTATAACAGGATAACGTTTTGGAGAAAAAAATTGGAAGTCTACTCACGCCCCATCTGGTACCTCCCATCCACATCTGGTACCGCCCACTTTAGAAATCGATTAATATTATTAAAAGACCTAACGCGATCGTGCCCAAATTCTGCATTTGGTAAAGTTTAAGCAGGATAAAGTTTTGGAGAAAAAATCTGGAAGTCTAGACACGCCCCTTCTGGTACCTCCCATACAAATGTACCACTCCGCCCACTTTAGAAATAGGGTAAAAATATCAATACACTCGACACGATCGTGCCCAAATTCTGTATTTTGTTATGTTATAACAGGACAAAGTTTTGGAGAAAAAATCGGAAGTCTAGCGACGCCCCTTATGGTACCTCCCATACAAATGTACCTTTCCGCCCACTTTAGGGATGTACTGATAATATCAGTACACCCAAGGCAATCGTGCCCAAATTTTGTAATTAGTAAAGCTATAACAGGATAAAGTAATGGAGAATAAATCTGGAAGCCTAACCACACCCCTTCTCCTACCTCCCATACAAATGTACCACTCCGCCCACTTTAGAAATCGAGTAATAATATCAATATAATAGAAAATTATTTGTTTTACTGAGGGTTAGGGTAAATGTAAGTTGGGTTGCCCGACTAAAACTTTCTAACTGGTTTTAATTACAAATCGGTTAATTTCAATAACTCAAGACTTAAACAATATCTTATATTGGGTGATGGTAATTATCAGTCAGTTCAACTGACTGAAATTTCTGTACTGGTTCGTCTTTCATTCAGTCCTGTGATACCACACAGTCGGTGTGGTGATACCAGTATGCATTTCCCAGCTGTTCGATGTGACAGGTCACAATTCCGTTTATACAATACATTGGCGGTCGTACTGATCCATCTGATTGGCCGGGTCCTAGTGATGAGCCTTTCAGCGTCAGTTCATCTGCTATCTCCTTTCGTAATATGTAACTATGTCCGGGGACCCAGCTGAGTCGAACACTATTTTTCAGCATTTTTGAGAGCGTCGTCCTGCATCTGTGCACCAATCTTGACCAAAGCCTTTAAAGCCACTTGACTACCCACATAGATTATGACGATTTCCTTCTGAGTACTTATGGCACTCCTGTATATTCCCATACTCTACGGAATAGAAATAGAAATTTGCCAAGTATAACTAGCACAACCGACACTTAAAGCTAAAGGGTGGTTAAATTTAAAGGGTCGATAATAATTTTGAATAAAACACAAATTATTTAGGAAATTATTGTCATTTATTTTTATTATGATAATATTGGTATGGTTCAATTATGCTTGGAACAATATATAGGCCAAATGGCCGCCGCAATCTCGGCGGCATACCTCCATCCGATGGTCCGAATTTTCGATGGCGCTGAGGCATAATTGAGGTTCTATGCCATTAATATGCCGAATTATCTCATCCTTTAGTTCTTGAATTGTTGCTGGGTTATCGACGTACACCCTTTCTTTCAAATAACCCCAAAGAAAGAAGTCCAACGGTTTTAAATCATCTTGGCGGCCAACTGACATCGCCACCACTTGAGATAACACGGCTATTGAATTTTCCATTGTTTCGTTAGCTGTGGGGCAAGTGGCATCGTCCTGTTGAAACCACATATCGTCCACATCCATATCTTGCAATTCGGGCCATAAAAAATCACAGTAACTGCCTAACGGGCCTCATTTTGGAAAAAATACGGCCCGATGATGCCGCCAGCCCATAAACCGCACCAAATAGTCAATCTTTGTGGGGTGCATTGATTTTCGACAATCACTCTTGGATTATCATTCGCCCAAATGCGGCCATTCTACTTAAGCTGCCATTAGACGACGTGTATTTTACATATGACATGTCAATTTTTACAGTGTAAAATTTATACATGTCGTGTGACCCCTTTCAAACACTGCTTGTGTAAAACAATGTGTTAGATAACATATGTATACATTTCATTTAGAGCGTGCTCTATTTTGATATGTAATACATATCGGCAATCAGCTGTTTTTGACAAAACAACAAAGAGTTTGCTGACAAAAAGTTGAAAAGGATAAGTATTTTATTTCAAATCGTAAATAGAACAATTATTGAGTGTTTTCAACATATTTTTAGTTAAATTGGGCTAAGAAAGCTGTTAATGATAAGCTCATTTTGACAGACATGCAGAATTACATATCGGTTTTTGAATTGACAAGCCATGTGTAAAATACACGTCGTCTAATGGCAGCTTTTTGACGAATCCACTGAGGTGAAAATGTGCCTCATCAATGAAGATGATTTTCTTCGAAAATTTATCATCCACTGTTGCCATTCCTTGCCACCATTCTGGCCATTGACGACGTTTGGAATGGTCAAGAGGCTTTAGTTCTTAAGTCAATGCACCTTGCGTGTAAATGCAAGTCTTTATGCATAATGTTCATCAACGACGAGCGTGAGAGGTGCAATTGTTGGGCACGACGACGATAATGTGTTGGCAGCAATATTTTCTGCAGAACGCGCTGTACCCGCATTCACTGGTGTTTTCACATCTCCTACAGACCCGGTTTGCTCAAATTTTTGCACGATTTTTCCGATTGTACGCACATTTAGACGATTAAATTGACAGAAAAAACAACGAAGTGCATGATATGCATTTTGAATTGAAGGCCCATTTTCATAATAAGCCTGAATAACTTCAACGCTTTGCTCGATTGTGTATCTTTCCATTGGTTCAAATTGAGTTAGTCTGAAATTGAGAAATGTCAAATGAAATGCAGAAAAGAACTTGACGTTAAGATTTGGTTCACATTCAACATCGGCCCTTACAATTTTACCACACTTTACGTGTGCTTGGGTTCTCTTGTATGCACGAGTGTATACGGATATGGGTATGGTTTGAACGTGTATTCTTCACACATGAACATATTTGGACACTAATACTTGAACTGTGCTCTTAGTATACATTTGGTCATTCTCTAGTCCTCTCTGAAGATACCTGATCCTGTTCCAATATCCATTTGTGAGACATCATTGAAAATCTACAGCCTCTTGATGGGAAAGGAATCTTTCTTATATTATCTACCTGGGATCACTATTTTCGGGCATGATGTAAAATCCATCAACGGAACCATATAGTCCGTTCGTTTGTGGAGTCCTCCGTTGCATCCATGTCTGCTGAACCATAACAGTTTTGATGCGTGACCCGACATCGAAGCGTCTATAGAAGAAAAGAAAGAGCCAGGATATCGAAAACTTAAGGGAGGTGGAGCCCGAAAGCTCTATCAAAATGTAAAAAGCAACAATTTTGGAACAGTGATCCTCACCTGTAAGGATAGAGATGGAAATAAGATCACTGACACGCAAAGTATGATGCATATTTAGAGATAACACTATCGTACTCTTCTCGTTCTCGAAGGCAGCATATGTGGCGAAATCACGCCAATCATCGACGACGGAGTAAATTGTCCACCAAAACGAGATCAGCATGGCAATTGCATGGCTTAAAAACAATAAAGCTGCGAGAGCCGATGCGCTAACTCATAAACACGACTTGGCTTAAGGATACTGGAATCTTAGAGTTCTATCTCCTGTGCTTAAAAAGAGCGATTCGAAGTGTGTGTACCAACAATAGCACGATCAACCTTTTACCCATCGCATATAAAGTTCTGTCTAGTGTGTAATATAAAAGTCGATATAAAACACGTCCTATCGAACCTGTTTGGACTGGTGGACTTGAGACATTTTTGAAGAATACTGACGATATTATATAAAAAAATTCACTATCTTAACTAAAAACATTTTATTATATCTGTGAAAAAAATCACCGATATCACCGGAAAAGCTATGCAAACTAAATTAATTTCTTGGAGCTTTAAAAAAAACAAAGAAAATGTCTCATTTAGCAAGTTAAAACAATCATTTATTTGTTTATGTTATCTTATTTTCTCCGACGTCGTGTAGTCTATTACAACGAACACTTTGTACAAAAGATATAAATTACTTCAATTTATATAGATAATGGCGTTACATCATTTTTGCTCCCTGGCTTGTGGCAGACGTAACTTTTGTATCTTTTACTTTCCTTATGACGCATTTCTTTATAACGTGCTCATAAATTTTCTATACAGACTGTTTATTTGTAAATTTCAGGGTCACAGTAAATAGTTAATATGTGAACACATAAAGCAAAAAAAAAAATATTATGTGCGTAGTAATACTTATTTCTTTGTGGCATCCATACACCATATGTTGTATCTAACTATTAATGCTTTCAAAGGATTTGCGTTCCTTATGTTCAATACTCTTTATGACTAAAGCTACATTTACACGATTGAAGGCATTTTGAAGTCTTATCATAATTTTGAAAATTTATTTTGATGTTCTATTTACACGTTTCAAAAATTTGATCAAAATATTCTTTCAATATATTTCAAAATCTATTGATAGAAATTTGATCAAAATTTGTTGAAGCTAATTTACACCATTGGTCAAATTTTAAAATTGAAAATATTGCCTTTGACCAGCTGTTTTGCTTCTATTGTGAAATAATTTATTATTAATAAGTATGGACGACGACACAATCATCATAGCATCAACATTTTTAATATTGGAGGAAGAAGTTGCTGATAATAATGCAAAAAAAAGAAGAAAACAAAAGGAACATTGGGTTCGGCCTTTTCTTTTGGAAGGTAATGGTGTGTACGTGTCTTTTAGGGAGCGTTTGAAAAGGAATGATCCTGACCTATACAAAAACTTCGTGCGAATGTCACCAGAGGATTTTGATTATTTGCTTAATCTCGTCACCCCATCTATAGAAAAGACCAATACAAATATGAGGGAATCTATATGCCCCGGAGAACGACTAGCAATTACTTTGAGATTTTTAGCGACTGGGGACAGTTATGCAAGTCTGATGTTCTTGTTTAAAAGATCAAGATCATCGATATGCAATATTGTGCCTGAAGTCTGCACTGCATTATATAAAGTATTAAAAGATGAATTTTTAAAGGTAAAACCTAATTTATTACATAAAAAAACATATCAAAAACAATATCTATTGATACAGATGCCAGCAACAGAGGAGGAATGGGAGAGTATTTCCCAAAGTATAAATAAAACATGGAATTTTCCCAATTCAATCGGGGCATTAGATGGAAAACACATCGATATTATAGCACCAGCACACTGTGGAAGCGCATATTTTAATTATAAAAAGAAGAACAGCATTGTTTTGATGGCGCTTGTGGACGCGAACTACAATTTTGTTTACATCGACGTTGGTGCAAAGGGTAGAGAGTCCGATGGCGGAGTATTCAGTAGATGTTCGCTATCGAATGGATTATATAATAACACGTTGAATTTGCCGCAACCGAAACCACTGCCCTGTAGACAACAACCTATTCCATATGTAATTGTTGCAGATGATGCGTTTCCCTTAAATTCCAATATAATGAAACCATATAGTTTTCGGAATCAGAACACGAAGGAAAGAATTTTCAATTACAGGTTGTCCAGATTTAGGCGCGTTTCGGAAAATGTGTTTGGATTAATATCAAGCCGATTTCGCGTTGTCAGAAAAACAATGGAACTTTCCCCACCAAATGTTGTCAAAGTTGTTCTCGCAGAATGTGCTTTACACAATTTTTTGAACAAACGCAAGTGTGGTACCTATGCACAAACAAGAGACTACGACCAAGTGAATGCGGATGGATCTGTAACGGATGGACGATGGCGTGAAGAAGTGCGGACTGAGAATATTTTGCCTTCGATAGAACCATTGTGCAATCAAGGTCGTCGAAGCGAAACAGCCAAGCTCATTCGACAAGAATTCACGGAATATTTTTTAAATGAAGGAGAAGTTCCATGGCAATACAAGCATATTTATTAATAATTAATTAAAAATCCAATTAATCGATATAAAAAGTTCAATTCATTTATTTGGCAACTTAAAATCACATTCTGTTTCTATATAAAAAATAAAATTAAAATACAAATTAAAAAGAAATCACATTCTGTTCACATATTAAATAAAAAAGAAATTTAAAACAAAGTTAATTGTTTTCCTGTGCTTCAAATGAGTCGATGACATTATTAATTAGAGTTCTCAGTCTGAAAATATAAGTTCGCATCAAATATTATTTGTGTACTATGCATTTCAAACTCACCTGCGAGCATTTGACTCCGAATATGCAGAAAGCTGCTGCCCAACATACTCTCCATAGCCCTTCTGCCAACTTATGTCTACTTTTCCTTGTGACACTTTTTGAGATAGGAATTGGCCAAGTTTTTCGTAAACTTCTGAACGCTGACTGTCGATTACATTTACTTCTTGCACTTTTCTACGCTTTGCAGGAGTAGAACTTGCAAGTGAACATTGAGATTCCGAATTCTGAAACTGCTCTTCAACATCATCCCAATCCTCAAAAGCAGCATTAGTAAAGGTCTCGAAGTTTGATTCTGTACCTCCTGATCCACGATTTCTCACAGTATCTAAAAAGTGTAGAGCTGCAAAATATTCATATTTTGACACATACGTAGCGCCACCTTGTCCACTTTTGGAGGTATTTATTTTTTTGTGCTCCGCCTTCAATATATAAAAATACTTGTAAATGTGAACAAAACATATAACAAAAAATAACAATTTACATTATAACGCGATCGCACAGCGTTAAATTGTGCTTTGCAGTCGGATATGCAATGATTCGTTGCAGCAGCAATTTCTGACCAGCACATCTCCTTTTCATTTCGGTTTCTGTACCCATCAATTTTGAAATTCCATATCGGTTCGCGTACTTCAACCATTTCGATGAACAGTTTCAGTTCATCTCCTGTCCACTTTTTCTGTTGCTTGCGATTGTTGCGCAAATTATCATTTACGTTATCACTTTTAAAAATATTGATATATTATTCCACAAGTATATAGTTATTAAATATGTAATACTTACCAACTCATTTAAATTTACTAACTTTAATTTTAGTCTTTAAGAAATTTAATTACATTGACAAATTCCCGCGACAAACATATGTAAATAAAAACACGTGATATGTATTGAATCAAAAGAATGAACATGCTGTCAAAATATTTATAGTTATCAATATTGCCAGATGCGATTTTGATGCTTATTTACACGGCATCAATAAAATCTTCAAAAGTTTTGTTCAATAAATTTTGATCAATAAATTTTGAAGAAATTGTGCTGTTTACACGAGTTTGAAGCATTTTGAAGAGAAATTTTGAAGAATATTTCAATCGTGTAAATATAGCTTAATAAATGCTAATGAAAACAAATATGTATGTACATATTGGACAAACTGCGGTATTATCTAACTACGTGTTATGTCGTATTATTATTATTAATACATATTTTGGGTATCGATTATGTTCCTCGAATGATATCGCAAGTGTTGGCGTATAGACATTACATCCCATGAACGAGGTATGGAGGAACGAGGAGCTTTCCGCATGATAGTCGCGTGTTCTTACCATTATGCTGCGGCCGGCCCCTTTTGTAGAACAATGTAATCTTCACCAGTTCCAAATGAAATTAAAAAAAAAACCAGTACAGAAATTTCAGTCAGGTAAACTGACTGATAAATACCATCACCCAATATAATATATTGTTTAAGTCTTGGGAGGCAGCAGAATGAGTGTGCCAAATAGTTAGGTTTTCTGAGGTTTTACCTCCTATCACAATATAAATTAACAGACCAAATTTCATTATCCCCCAGATACCCGTTTGGAAGTTTTGGGAGGAATATTAATTTTTCAAAAATAGGTCATTTTCTATGGGAGGTACCGTAAAACTTATGCAAAATTTGACTAAATTCAGTGTACTTAAAAACCAGTAAGACAGTTTCAGTCGGGAAGCCCGACTTATATACACTCTTACCCTCATAAAACAAAAAATTTTCTATTATATTGATATTATTACTCGATTTCTAAAATACAGAATCTGGACACGATCGTGTCGAGTGTATTGATTTTATTACTCCATCTCTAAAGTGCGCGGAGTGGTACATTTATGTGGGAGGTACCAGAAGGGGCGTGTCTACGCTTCCGGATTCCTTCCCCAAAATTTTATTCTGCTTCAACTTTACTAAATACAGAATTTGGGCACGATCGCGTTAGGTCTATTAATAATATTAATCGATTATCAATTGAAATTCAAAAAAACATATTTTAAAATTCTTCCTTCGTTTTCAAACATCTTTCTCGCTGAAGCATTTACAATCATTCTGGCAACATGTCCCAGCCATCGAAGTCGTTGGATTCTGACTCTTTTAGCTACGTCGATGTCGTGGTAAAGCTCATACAGTTCATGGTTCATCCGATGGCTAAACACGCCGTCGACACAGATAGGTCCATATATTTTTCGGAGTACTTTTCTCTCCACTAATCCCAGGTTTTGTATGTCCGTTGTTGATAGCATACACGCTTCGGCAGCATACAACAGAACGGTTAAAATTTGCACCTGGTATAGTTGTTTCTTAGTATCGCGAGATAAGGCGGTGTTACTAAAGTGCTGCCGAAGTACGTAACAACATCTTTTGAATAGCATTATTCTCCGCTTCATTTCATAGCAGACATTATTTTTTTGTTTACGGAAGATCCGAGGTAGGTAAACTCATCTATTAGGGAGGACTCTTTGTTCGTCGAAATCATTATTTTTGTTTTGTCCTCGTTGACCGCTAAACCCATTTTTGCTCACTCCTTTTCTAGCGATAATGTAAACTGCAGTAACGTCCCGCAGATTTTGGCCAATGATGTCTATATAATTGGAATAGGCTAGTGGCATGTGGCTCTTGTGGATTATGGTGCCAGACATGTTCAGACCAGCTTTTCTCATTACTAACTCCATAACTATACTAAATAGTGTAGAGGATAAGCTACCGCCCTGCCTGAGACCTCTTTCCGTGTAGAATGGATCAGAGTGATCTTTTACCGAGGATTTGTTGTTTTCCAGGGTACATCTGCAAAGTCGAATTAGTTTTGCAGTAATACCAAACTCAGACCTGGCGTCATATAGCCTATTCCTTATGGGAGAGTCGAAGGCAGCTTTGTAGTCGACAAAGAGGTGAAAGATGTCGATCGGCTTTTCATAATTTTTTTGCAGGATTTGTCATAAAGTGAATATTTGAACCATCGTAGATTTATCGGGTCTAAAGCCGCACTGATAAGGTCCAATTAGTTTTTCTACCATTGGCTTTAGACGTTAACACAATATGCTCGAAAGGACCTTGTATGCAATTGGTAATAGGCTTGTTCCACAGTAGTTCTTACATTCACTACAATCTCCTTTCTTGTATATGAGACATAACAGACTAAGACTCCAATCCTCGGCGATGCTCTTCTCTAGACAGATGTTCTCCATGAGCTGATGCTCCTAATCAGCTTCTCTTCACCTGCCTTAAACAATTCAGCCGGGAGGCCTTTGCTTTGTTATTTTTAAGGCGGGATATTGACACACATATCTCACTCTAACTCGGAGGTGGACAGTAAATACTATCGCCATGAATTTGAACGGGGTCTTCTGGAGTGGTGTCCATATCTTCAGAGCGTTATCCGGGTCCGTCACTGGCTGGCCTTTTAGGAGGGCAACCCTGCTCCACGCATTCTCGCCATAACTCTCTGGTAGAATTTTCCGGCTTCCCCTATACTTCGGAGCAACTCAGTGCACTCATCCTGTCTCTTCTTCAGCTCCTTCTTTTTCCGTCTAAAAAGACGATATGCCTTTCGTCTCTTCTCCCTTTGCCGTTCACTAACAGCTCGCGTTGCCATTGCCTGCAGTTTCGCCCTGTATGAAGCTCCCATCTCTCTCATGGCATTGCGACATTTATCATCGTACCAGGCATCTTCTTGAAACGGCTTTGAGTACCCAAGCACGCTTCTCGCAGTCCGTTATATGGTCGGCTATATAATGCCACTGCGAGGTAATATTATCAGGGGTTGGATCATTCCGTAGCAGTTGAGTCAGGTGGTTGGAGTAGGCGTCCGCTACCTCTGTGGTCCGCAGTTTACCGATGTCCAGCTTTCGTTGTGCCTGGTACGTTTTCCGCCATGCTTAGCCTTGTGCGTACCTTTACTGCGGTAAGGTAGTGATCGGAGTCAATGTTCGCACCCCTGATCACTCGTACGTCTAGAACACTCGATGCGTGCCTTCCATCGACTACCACATGATCTATCTGATTCCTCGTCAATTAATCTGGAGATATCCATGATGCCTTATAAATATTTCTGTGGTCAAATCTAGTGATGCTAACTACCATATTTCTTGCCGCAGAGGAATCAATCAGTCTAATGCCGTTGTTCGACGTTTCGGTGTGCAGACTGAACTTTCCGATGGTAGGCTCAAATGCGGTTTCCCTGCCTATTGTAGCATTAAAATCGCTATTAGTGTTATGTGGAAAAACTTTGTGTTGACTCTTATGGTGGCTATACGTTCACACACCGGATTGAACCTAGAGTCTGCATGGCCACTATAGTAGTTGTCGCACGTCTTCATGAGCGAGCACCCGTGTCCCGTCCACCGGATTTCATGTAAGGCGGTAATGTCAGTCTTGTATTTTTCAAGGACATCCGCCTGTTGAATGTAGGCACCTGGTTGAGGTTTTGACTACTAGTGCTGAATAAATTAACTGATCATATTCACATATCCTGCAGTTTTCTGTACGGAGGTTATGGAAGAAATATCAATTATCCAAAAATAGGTAATTTTGTATGGTAGGTGCCAGAAGTGGTGGGAGCTATATCTGCCCATTTACAATACAATTAATTCATTTTATTATTGACTTGAAGGTTTACTCGAGTTATCCTGCCCACCAGCCAGATAGACGGACATGGCTCAATTGCCTTAAAAAATCTTGAGACGAATTTGGTTCTAAAATATATAGGGTCGAACACGTCTCCTTTAATTCGTTACCCTTTTTTTTAAATATAAAAATTTCAAGAAAATTGTCAACAAAATCTCCTTTATTGCAATCCCAACCTTTAACATAGC
Organism: Muscina levida; assembly: GCA_964034835.1. Classification (NCBI taxonomy): domain Eukaryota; kingdom Metazoa; phylum Arthropoda; class Insecta; order Diptera; family Muscidae; genus Muscina; species Muscina levida. Next base: position 39,929,091 of record OZ035881.1, on the reverse strand, counting down.
CAAAGGTTTCTATAGATTTTAAAAAAACGTCTTACGTGCGTTTTTTCTTAACTTCAAACGCAAGATAAACAGATAATGGAATAAAATAAAACCAAATTTAGTTTCTAAAATTGTCCATTTCATATAACTTTATAACTTTTGGAACCGACCTCGAATGTTGTCAACAGCAACTTCGCAGTATCAGTGTCGAGTCAATCGGCATGTCTAGTAAGACCTTCTCAAACAGTGACGTTCGCATTCGTCGAAAAAACAAGTAGGTGCCGTTAGTTGTGAATCTAAAAATAGAAAGCGTGTTAATTCACAACAACGCGAGAAACTATCCCATACCTCATTCATGGGGTGTAAAGGGAAATTAAGTTTTAAATATATCTTTAAGCAGCAGAGTGAAGACATCAGTTAAACGTCGATTTTAGTAACCAAACCTTGCTCAACATTTCAAATAGACAAGCATCTACTTTGTTCAAGGAATTTTTGAAAGTTTAAACCCGCTATTGATTACACCAAATTAGCTTATATAGTTACTTCCACATTTGTTTTTGATCTGTTACCGCCCAAACACTCTGGAACTAAACTACAAATGTATTTCGCTACGATATCAGTTGTTAATGTTCTCTAATTCGTTTTATTTATTATTTACAGTTCACAACGTGAGTATCTCTCAGCCGCGGCAGCAGCAGTTAAAGCTACGAAAGAACGAAACCCCTTCCGAATTAGTGAATCTCCTCCGTCTACCACCCACCCGTACGAGAAAAGAATAGTACGACGAAGCAAAGCGTAACACATTATTTTAATATATAAAAATAATCGTGTCTTCTTTTCACACTTCTCATTCTCTGCGAGCGGAAAAGATATTCAACCCAGAATGCTCTCTATACAGCAACTGATCAAGGCGTTAAGAAGGCTGCAAAACAACGGCACCACAATAAACGGTGGCGATTTGGTAAAGAGCATTAAACATGTGGCCGCTGCTGCCACAGTGACAAATGTTGAGGGAATACTACCAGCCGCTATAAAAGCTGTTCCAACAGCAACAAATGTGCCAGCAACATTTATGACGTCACCAGCGAACTACAATGAAAGCGGAGACAACAAAGAGTTACCAAAGACCAGTGTGTCGGTGGAGACGTCATCATTGCCAGAGCAACCAGAGCAAACAAATATCCACACAGTGAGCACTGCTGTGAGTGATAGCAACACCAGCTGTTTTACTTCTGGCAGCAGCAGCACCAGCTGCTCCAACCGTAACAACGGCAACATATCTAGACAGCAGCAAACACTCGATTGTCATACAAGTCATAACGAATGCTTTAGTTTGTATTCGCCTTTGAACGTAAACGGTTCGAAAGATTTGTGTGGAAACGCCGAAAACTCTACTACGCAGGATTCGAGTATAGCACAGATTTCTACTTCATCCCCTCCGCCGAAGCAGAAGCAGACGACACATACTAGCAGCCAATACCACCACCACCAACAGTTTCATAACAATCAAACACAACAACAACAACAACACCAACAGCGGAGTCAACGCATACAGAATTTCTATCAACAACAAATTTTCCATCAATTTCAACGATTCCATACTCAGCATAATCAACATTTAAAGGCCAAACAAAAGCAAACCCAATTTGCCATGTCCTCATTAGCAGCGGAACCCTTAACGACGCCAGCACTACAACAGAAAGATGACCACCAACAACACCAGGCGTCATCGTCGGACGATGAATCATCAAAGGCTCCGTCAGCTTCCAAACAGCAAAACTCCTCGACATCGGGTAAACCCTGTTTCAATACTGGATTAGGAGATATATTGCAATTTATGGAACTAATTGGCAATCTTAAGGTGAGTGTAAAAATAGTTAGCATGTAGTACAAGAAGTCAAGCAAGGCATACTCGTACTTCATAATTTTTAATCTATAGGAACGTGATGAAATCCGTGCTTTTCTAGTCTCTTTCTTGCATAAGTTACAAAATGCCTATTTTGTGTTCGAAAATTCTATGTATTGAAGTCTCTTCTATAGTATATTTATTTGTACTTCTTCTGCATTTTGTTTTGTTCACATGTGTTTGGTGTTTGCTTTAGGTTCGTTGTTTTTATGGTGTTGTATTTAATACTCGTATTTGAGACAGAGCCCATATCATGACATAGGTTTTCACAAGTGAATCTATTATGGCTGAGGGAGAAGTGTTTGCTTTAGTCATAAACAGTATTTGCTATGTCAGTAATGGACTTTTAGAATGATTTTTGGAGGGAGCGATTATTACTTAACTTATGGGCTATACAAAGGTTTGAGTATGAAACGATTTATAGCACTAAATTGAAATTATTTAATATTGTATAATTTTTCCCAATAATAGTTAGAGTAGTAATAAAAGAAAGCTTATCATAAGAAGTGTCCAGCTTATAACTAAAGGGTTTTCCAATAGGAGGTGTTATTTTGGTATTCAAAGAAAAATGCAATTTTTGAGATAAATGATCGGATTTTAATTTCATAATAAAGAGGAAGGTATGCTGTTACGCTTACAGGACCATTTTTATACCATCACCCGTAGGGATGAAGGTATATATCATTTGATACGACCCAAAAGTGTAACACATAGAAGGAGTCATTTTAGACCCTAGGTTTCTTTGAACCAAATTCGATTCATGACTTTTTAAGTCGTTTGAGCCATGTCCGTCTGTCTGTCTGTCTGTCTGTCTGTCTGTCTGTCTGTCTGTCTGTCTGTCTGTCTGTCTGTCGGGTGGCTGTCCGGCTGGTTCGCACGATAACTTTCGAAAGACGCAACCAAATGTTTTGAAATTTTGCACGAGTTATTATTTTCTCAAAACTACTTACGGTATTGCAAATGGGCTACATGGCCCCGCCCCTTCTGGTACCTCCCATACAAATACATCATTCCGCCCACTTTAGAAATCGAGTAATAATATCAATACACCCTAAGGGATCGTCCCCAAATTCTGTATTTAGTAAAGCTATAACAGGATAAAGTTTTGGAAAAAATTTTGAAATCCTAGCCACGCCCCTTCTGGTACCTCCCATACAAATCTACCTTTCCGCCCACTATAGAGATGGAGAAATAATATCAATAAATTAAACGTGATCGTACCCAAATTCTATTTTGAGTAAAGCTATAACAAGATAAAGTTTTAGAGAAAAAAATTGGAAGTCTATTCACGCCCCATCTGGTACCTCCCAAACACATCTGGTACCGCCCACTTTAGAAATCGATTAATATTATTAAAAGACCTAACGCGATCGTGCCCAAATTCTGTATTTGGTAAAGTTTAAGCAGGATAAAGTTTTGGAGAAAAAATCTGGAAGTCTAGACACGCCCCTTCTGGTACCTCCCATACAAATGTACCACTCCGCCCACTTTAGAAATAGGGTAATAATATCAATACACTCGACACGATCGTGCCCAAATTCTGTTTTTTGTTATATTATAACAGGACAAAGTTTCGGAGAAAAAATTGGAAGTCTAGACACGCCCCTTATGGTACCTCCCATACAAATGTACCTTTCCGCCCACTTTTGGGATGTAGTAATAATATCAGTACACCCAACGCAATCGTGCGCAAATTCTGTATTTAGTAAAGCTATAACAGGATAAGGTTATGGAGAATGAATCTGGAGCCTAAACACACCCCTTCACGTACCTCCCATATAAATGTACCACTCCGCCCAATTTCGAAATCGAGTAATAATATCAATAAAATAGAAAATTATTTGTTTTACTGAGGGTAAGGGTAAATGTAAGTCGGGTTGCCCGACTGAAACTTTCTAACTGGTTTTAATTACAAATCGATTATTTTCAATAACTCAAGACTTAAACAATATATTATATTGGGTGATGGTATTTATCAGTCAGTTTAACTGACTGAAATTTCTGTACTGGTTTATAACCAATTCGCTAAGTGGCTGCCCTATGTCCTCGATATCCTCATGAATTTTATCATTGAGGTCTTGAATAGACGTACAGTGGGGTATGGGATACCCAAAACGGCGATTAATTGCATTTTTAAAATAATATTTTCAGATTAGTTTTTTATACTCGTTTAAAATAGACAAAATTCTACGACACTAGTTGAAAGAACAAATGTCAAACATGGTTAATTTTTCCATCTATAGCGTGTACAACTTCAAACTTTTTGAAGTTTTTGTGTGAATATTGAAAAAAGTGAAATTTGCCGTGATTCAGGTGTTTGTTTATCGGTGATTTCAATTAAAAACCTCTATTTTTAAAATAGAGCCATCAAGTTCAGGTAATATAGATTATATATATATATATAATTATCATTAATTAATGTTGCATAAATGTTTTATATTACATTTAAAAAAATCCTTAAAATCAGTATATTTTTGGCCTTAATTGAACCACAACTAATGTTCCGGGCAAAGCCCGACCGAGATTTTTGGCACGTATAGTACAAGTCATAATCTAAAATATTCAACTAAAAACGGTTGCCACTTTTTGCCCCAACTCAAGTTTTTATAGATTTTTTACAAAGTCAGTATATAAAATTTTTATATTTTAGATTTAAATTTTTTAACATTTGTTTCCGACAGCAGAACTCGAATTATAAAAGAATCCAGATCAAAAACTGGATTAATAATAGACCAATCAAAGCCTGGCTTTGGAAATTCTAACGATGGAAACACCGCTAGACGTTTTTTTCAATGCGCAGAAACTTCAACGGTAATTACTTAAATAGATGTAGAATCAATCAAAAAAATACATGTGTTGCTAATAGTTGTGTCCAGTGGTCATCAAGTCAGTATGGATAAATTTCAAGAGTATGCGCACGATACAGCCCGTCATTTGGTTAACCTGTTCCCATGGTATAAAATGTCCCCAACCATACATACACTTTTTTTTATCCATGGTCCAGAGATTATATCTCGTGCCCTTTTACTGATTGGCCAGTTATCGGAGGAGGCTCAAGAAGTTCGTAATAAGAACTTCAAGAACTTTAGAGAAAAATTGACAAGGCAAGCAAGCCGAGAAAAATCAAACGAGAACATTTTCAACAGATTCCTACTGAGTTCTGATCCTATGTATTAAAAGCAGCATAATTAAAGTACGTGCGAAGGTAAAAGTTAGTCCGCCTTAGAATTACTAATTGTACCAAATATTTCGACAAACCAGTCTGAAGAAGATGTTGATCTTAGTGAGGAAGATTTAAGAGACGATGAAAGCGATGACTGCGATCATCGATGAAAATGTTGTATAAATTTACTTAAATTTAATATGGCTTATAATTTGTTTGTTTGTAGTTACAATCCTATGGAATTAAAAATGGCTTAATTGCGAGAATATTGTTTTACTTGCTATTTAATCCTAAAATTGGTAAAAAACTGGGAGGATAATGCTATAAGCATATAAACCTTGAAATATTTTTCGCACATAGCAAAACCATAATATGTATACAGAAAATTACAAGAAAGACATATAAGTATACCAAAATTAAAAAAAAAAATACCAAAAAATTTATGATCTTTTATGTTAGACACTTCTACCTTCGACATATATATGGGGACTATATGTATATGTCAACCGATTTATTCAAAACTTCATACAGACAGTTCATGTAGCGGGAGGATCGTCTGTACCAAATTTGGTTAAGATCGGATGCTTCTCTGAATTAATCGCCGTTTTGGGGGTCTCATACTCCACTATGCGACGCTGGGCTGTTGGCGTAGACCCTATCTTTCACGTGACCCCAAACGAAGAAGTCGCAAGGTGTTAGATCACAAAATCTCGGTGGCCAATTGTGATCACCTCTTCGAGAGATAACACGTTTCGGAAACTTTTCCCGTAAAAGATCAATGGTTTCGTTACTTGTGTGGCACGTAGCGCCGTCTTGTTAAAAGTAAACGTTGTCCAGATCAATACCATCCAACTCCGATCATAAAAAATCATTAATCATCTCTCGATAGCGCAATCCATTCACCGTAACTAACTCTTGGGTTTTCCGTAGCCACCGAGGTGAAAATAGGCTTCATCAGTAAAGATGATTTTTCAATCGGTATCTTTCTAGCGCCATCAGTTTTATTTCGAACTAAACCATTTCAGTTTCTTTTAGTTTAGGTTCTAATAACCTTTACCATGTTTTGTCTGGTCTGCCTCGTCTTCAGCTGCCTTGAGTCGTCTCATAAAATTGCCAATCGAATTTCATGTTCTCTTCGTAATTTCGTTGCGGACCATTTATTTGCCAGTGGTCTCGATTGGAAACTATATTTGGTCAAAACAAATTTTCGATATTTTACGCAATCAAAGATAACAAAAACTTTGCTGTAATTGTTAGTCAGTCTAAGTCGTATCGAAGTTTAGATTCAAATAGATCAAGCGGAGCCTGGGTTTAAAGTGGATTTGGGAAGATTTCCATACTTTTTTCAGTGCTCCAACAGACAAATTTTCACCGTTGGTGGCTACATTGCTTTCCAGATAGAAAAATACTGAAAATCCCTAAGTTTTACATTGATGACAATGAACTTGAGTTGGAGTTTGTTTTGTCGATGTTTATATGCAGGACAACATTGAATGCTATATGATGTACTTGATCAAATTTAGCTGATATATCAGAGTAGTTGTGGGCGAGCTGAGAGATATAATCGATATAATCTAGATGTTCCATTCGGCAATTCATTGCCCACGTGATGCTCCTTCTAATGTGTGTTGCTTCCTTCATAACCGAGTCCAGTTCGATGCTAAATAACAGCGGTGACAAAATACATCGTAAAGTCTTTCTTCAATGTTGGTTACACCAATTGGGTTGCTCAACAAACATTCATGCAGTAATCGGTTTGTTAAATGCTGATACAGAGCTCTGATGTGGTTTATTTAATTCAGGTGGAGCTCCTTAACATTGGTGTGCGTGCCAGATTGCCTGATGATGGAGAGTATCAAATGCTATGCCATAATGTTTACATGATCAGTACAAGATCGGTGTGGTCTAAAACCGGCTTGTTCATTACGAAGATCTGCCGTCAAGTGAGGATGTCAGCCTCGAGTGTTGAGTATTATATCTCTACAGTCCTGTGAGATCTTAATAATGACTTCCCCACTTAGTTCTTTGGTAAGAGAATGAGATGGCCAAAAGTATTCGATAATGGTTCTGATTATTGATACGCTCAAAGTTGAATCGATTTTAAGCAATTCGATCATGATGTTATCTACACCTGGTGTCCTGTCGAGCTTCTGTAAACGAAGAGCGTTGGCTACCACGGCTTCGTCGGGGCAGGCTGTACTTATGTCAGTTCTAATGTCATGGGAAGCAATGGCATTGCCAGACTGTTGTAGGTTGCCAGGCAGTATGTCGGCATAGTAGTCGGACTATAATGCCTATTGTCGCTCCTCCAACGTGGCAGTTCTCCCATCCGAATCTTTTGGACGATTGACTTCAGAAGTCATGTTTTTCGTCCAATCGCTTGTCTCTTAGCGCACAGGTTTTGATCACACAATCTAAGATGGTATATTAAGCATGCAGACACGATTTTGAGACACTAGTTCGGGCAGCATTTATGGCAACTTTCAAGTGACTTCTGTCTTCAATAATTTGCCAGGTATTATCTAATATCTACAACTTACGTTGTGAATTCGAGCTCTCTGAAAAAATGATTTCTATTTGTTTCTACTTCATTGTTTGGAACATCTTTAAACAGAGTCCTTAAAGAATCGATGTAGCTTTCGCGTACATGAATATACATATTTGACAATAACACTCATACCTCTTTATACGGCCCCTCTTTTTACGGCATTTCGCTATAACAGCCTTTTTCAATTCTGAAACACCTTCACTTTACGGCGCACACTACCTCGCTATACAGCTAAGAGAAAATAGGGAATTCACCATTTTTCTACGAAGAGTGAGAAATTAACAAAACAAAAGACTCACAAGCGCAGCGAGTGTTAATGCAGCAGGATCTTGTTTGTTCTGATCGTAAGTAGACGTAGTTTTCTTGCACATTTTCCGTCCTTGAGTAATAATAAGTAGGTTTGTTGGTATAAGTATGTATGTATGTAAATATAAGTAGGTATGAAATTTATTACCTCGCTTTACGGCAAACATTTTGGGAACGTATCTAGGCCGTATATGGAGGTATGGGTGTAGTACGTTGTTTTTTGTCACCCGATGGCAAAGGTGGTGATCGGAAGCTCCATCTGCATCACGTCTATTGTGTACATCCAGTAATCAACCACGCCATTTTTCTGCTTATCGCAATGTGGTCAATACAAGTTTTTGTTCGGTGATCAGGGGAATACCTATGTTACTTTGTGTACGTTCCTGTAAGGGAAGACAGTGCCCCCGGTAGTGAGGCTGTTTTTCGCTGAAAAGTTTTCCGTTCTCGTTCATTTGTTCTAGTCCGTGAGATCCTATTATACTTTCCGTTTATATAAATAGACCTGCAACTTCAGGTTACCCCACAAGATAAAGCTCTGCGTAGTCAGATTGGATGATCTTGTTCAGGTCACCTCTGCGAGAGATAAAAATACCCCCGATCGAATATCCACCATGACATGACGTGTTGGTTAGAGCAAAAGAGTTTGTGTCCAGAGTGTTTGCAATACGTAGGGCTATTATGAGGTGTGTATAGCCAGTAGTTTGGCGATCTGGAGCCCCAAAATTGGGTCCACCGCCTGATCAGTTGGTACAGGATCTTTAGTGGGATCATCAGTGTTGCAACCGTAATCGCTGGTAGAGTCTCTCGGATCGAATGTGCATTTGGTGTCCCATACTGATATAACCAATTTAGTAGCATCTGACTAGATGAAAGAGTTCAGTTAGCTTGCTTCCAAAATGGTCGACTCCTATTTCCAAATAGTCCAAGTTTACAAGGTTAACTAAGAAGGGGCGCTGGTAATCAAGTTGTAATATGCCCATAGTATTTAGCACACCATGGGTAAGGGCATCCGACCGGGAAAATATGAATATCCAGCGGTTAACATATTTCTTTCTCATCTACATTCCTTAATCGGCGACAACCTCGATGTGGTCGAGTCAATCGGCATGTCTAGTAAAATCTTCTCCAACAGCTGATGTTGGATTTGTCGTTAAACTGTTGGGCACGTTCTGGTTACAGATACGCAGCATATATGTAGAGAACACTGCCAGCAACTGCTGGTTCCAGAAGGCAGCGCACGTGTAGGTTTCAATCCAATTATCGACAACGCCCTAGATTGCCCACCACTAAGTCAAGTTGAGGTAAGAAGAGCAATATCGTGGCTGAAAAATAATAATCCAGCCGGTGCCGACGGACTTCCGGCAGAGCTCTGCAAGTCCGATGATAACGAGTATGCACCAGCACCTACGCACGGTTTGGTTTAATGAGTACATGCCCGATGATAGGAATCTAAGCGTATTATGTCCTGTGCTGAAAAAAGGTGATCCAAATGTGTGCTCCGACTACCGCGGGATCAGACTATTACCCATAGCTTATAAGGACCTGTCGATTGAAAGACTAAAGACAGTGTTATCCAACCTGATCGGTCCTTATCAGTGTGACTTTTGACCTGGTAAATCAACAACTGATTAGATATTCACATTTCGGCAAGTCCTGGAAAAGACCCAAGAGGCACGGATCGACACGTACCATCTTTTCGTCGACTATAAAGCTGCCTTCGACAGCCCGATTCGGCAGAAATTACTCGAAGCCATGGCTGAGGTTGGTATTACAGCGAAGCTTTTGCGCCTTTGCTGAATGACGCTGACTGACACAAAGTCTTCAGTGAGGATTGGCAAGGACATTACGGAGCCATTCTATACCATACGGGACCTAAAACTATGACAGAGCCCTCTCTCGACGAACAAAAATCCACTTATACCAGATACTGGTTCTACCTGTCTTGATGTATGGTTCAGAATCCTGTGTTACGACAAAAGCGGATGCACCGGTTTTGACAGTACTCCAGAGAAATGAAGAGTGTCGACGTCGAATGAATCATGAGCTGTACGAGCTATACACTGACATTAACGTGGTCAGACGCATTAAAGTTTCGTTGGCTAGGTCATGTTGTACGCATGAGCGAAAATGCTCTAGCTCGAAAAGTCTTCGGCAATGAACTCGATGCGATCAAAACTCCGTTGAAAAGACCAGATTACTGAGAACCTTGTGGAACTTTGTGTGGCTAACTTGAGAAGATCGCAGCGCTTATATGGGGGGTACCAGAAGAGGAGCGTCTCGAATTTCAGTTTTTTTTTCTCCAAAATTTTATACAGTTTTAGTTTTACTAAATAAAGAATATGGGCACGATGGTAAAGTGGGCGGTATCAGATGGGTTTGGGAGGCACTGATTGTGGCGTGGCTAGACATAAATTTTTTTTCTCCAAAACATTATCCTGCTAGAGTTTTACTTAATATCGAATTTGGGCACGATCGCGTTGGGTGTATTGATATTATTGCTCGATTTCAAAAGTGGGCGGATTGGGACATTTGTATGGGATGTACCAGAAGGGGCGTGGCTAAACTACCAGTTTTTCATCCAAAACTTTATATAGCTTTATTAAATTCAGAATTTGGGCACGATCACGTTGGTGTATTGATGTTATAACTCGATATCTTAAAGTGGGCGGAATGATATGATCTTTTGGGGGATACCAGATGGGGCGTGGCGATGTAGCCCATTTACAATACCGTAAGTAGTTTTGGGGAAATATACACTCGTGCAAAGTTTCAAAACAATTAGTTGCGTCTTTCGAAAGTTATCGTGCGTACCAGCCGGACAGCCAGACAGACAGACGGACATGGCTCAGACGACTTAAAAAGTGAATCGATTTTCATTCAAAGAAACCTGGGGTCTAAAGTGAATCCTTTTAAGTGTTACACATTTGGGTCGTATCAAATATATATATGCTCCTACCCGAAGGGTAAAGGTATACAAATATGTGTGTGAAACAAAAATTTCATTCTGTAGCTTGTTAGCTTTGAACGGAGTAGGAGCGTACCGGTTTTTTTTGTTTTAAATATTTTAGAGAGAACTACATTTTATTTGTTGTTGTTTTTTATGTCATTCTTTGTGAAGACCACTTATCTAGGGTCATTAACTTTGATACTTACTAACTTCAAATAGATATTTAATTATTATGGCATGTAACTTGACAAAACGAATGATGCAGAACATCTTCTTATTGGGGCTACTTTCACGTGCAGTACTTAGAATTGAGTCCCAAATCAATGAGCTGAAAAATGTTGTACTGTGTAAGTTTCATTAATAACTTTACATATTGTTGGGTACGGAAAAAAAGATTTTAACAAACCTTTATCAATGCAAAATGTTATGTACCCTCCCCCTTGCATTTTGAAGTTATTAATTGTTCATAAATATTATTGTTTATAATGTTGTTTATTTTATGGATACACAAGTTAGATGAAAGAAAAAAACATATTGCATAATGCAAAATATAAACTAATTTGTTATTATTAAATCCATTCAATTTTGTTGTTGTGCTTTAGCAAAATATTTTCAATGCGATACATAATGTCGCTTTTTGTTTTCATTTTTCTATTTTTATTTTTGCGTTCATTCTTTCACCTGAAATTCTCAACAAAAATCTCAAAAGTCTACGTAATGTTGAGAAATAAGAAAAAATTTGCTTAGTGCCAAAATTGAAAAAAAGCAAAAACGAAAATATGCTCGGGACAAAGTGAAATGAGCAAAAGCGTGAATGAACCCCCTGATGTTACGTGACGAAAAGAGAAACAAAAAACGTAAACAACAAAGTAAACTATAACAACGATTAACAAAATATTATTGAAAATTTAAATTAAAATAAAATCATCAAAAAAAAAAATATACTAAGGTCAATATCTATAGGCATTAGATGATAGAAGGAAGAGAAGGGATGCCATGGGGGGGAATATAATATAAATGCAATATACTTATATTTTTTTTTATATTTTATAGCGAACATTTTAAAATGTGTTTGCAATCAAGAGGTCGAAGAGATTTAAGATAATACGTGCACCAAAACGAAGGAAATATATTATATAGATATCCGATGGACAGTGGTGGGGGCTATTCGATTATAATAGCTGCTAATATAGACTAAAACGTTTTTAAATAGATCAAAATATTCATACGGATAACAATTACCCTAAATAAGTATATTTTTTGCTTGATCAACTTTAAATTTATTGTTAACTATTTTTATATAAGAACTATAGTTCTTATCAAGTAATCAAGTAATCCACGTTTACCCAAAACAAATGAGAGTGTTTAAGAGAACTAATCTGGTCTCCTCTAGATATAAGCGCTATTTTCTTATTTTTAGCCATTTTTAAGCTTTATTTTCATTCTGAGAAATGTTTACTCGATTTCAAGTATTGTTTACTTATTTTAATTAATTTTTCGCTTGATATTTTGTGGTAGTATTTTTCTGTACTTGAATCAAGTATAAACTTACTTAAATTTGTAAGTACGATTTTGGCTAAAAATTAAAATTTTTTTTATTAAATTTATCCGGTATCTTTTTTTCTGTGTAGTTAGATTATAAATCTCTATAATATGTATAAATATTTGTTCAAAATAACAAAATGTCATTAGTGTTCTCATTTTTTAGCGAAAATCTTGGCGAAAATCCATAAAATTTTATAATATGCAAAATACTGCTTCCTGTCGCATATAGCGAGTGCTTAAACAAATTGGTCCAGGGCTAAGCAAACTTAATTTTACGTTTACTTCTATGTGTGTTCAGTTTTTATTGGGAGGAAATTCAAATTCCGTTCAATATCAAAGGTCTTGTAAATGCCCATGACCCAAATAACAATAATATTTGACTGATTTTTCTATAAGCGAAACCGACATTTTTGGATCATCTTTATGTTAAGTTATATTATATCTGGGTATTGGAATTCATTAAGGTTTCTGACAAGAACAAGAATACGTATATTTAAAATTCAACAAAATTGGGTCAAAAAATACTCGTTTTTTTGAATGAAATTATCAACTTTTGTTGATATGAATTTGTAGGTAAATTATATACCTCTTTTGCGTTTAATATTACTTTAAATTTTTCCCTCTTTTTCTAAATCATGTCCGAGTGACCGCCCCCCTCATTTCCCTGGCATCTTTCGAGGCAGATACTCCACAGAATTCGAAGTTTATATCAGCAACGTACCTAAATAATTAATTTCATTGTTTATTTGTTTTAAATATTTTCTTATTCACACACCCAGTCCCAGACCGTATGTTCTATCAGTCAAGGCCAAGATCATTGTCACTGGTCTTTAGATTTTTTTACTAGATATAAATTTCAATGGATGTACGTATGTATATTGTTTCTTCTGTTAGATATTGTGTAAATGTGTATGTATATATATTTATGTTGGCGTTTTTTTTCGCTTTGTTTTTCTATACGAACAAAATTGTTGGTATGCATACAATTTGGCTTATCATATGAAAAATACATACATATGTACTTATATGTTAGGTAAATACATTAGGAGAGACCATTAGCAGGAGTTCAGTTTGATGAATTGTTTATTTTTTATTACATTTTTAAATCTTTGGGTAATTTTTTAATATTATGAAGACTTCATCAACCGATGAATGTTATGACCGACAAGACCAGAACAAGTATGCTTGAATTTACATACTTACTTACTTAGCTGACACTTCTTTGCAATACCATTGGATTATATACCGCACGTAGAAAAATATTATAAGCGCCTTGATCTTCTGCGCTTCTTCTCCAGTTAGTCACACCAAGTTGTGCAAGGTTCTCAGTAACCTGGTTTTTCCATCGGAGTTTTGGTCGCCCTCATTTGCGCCATCGAGTTGATGACTTTTCGAGCTGCACCATTTTCGTCCATGCGTACAACATGACCTAGCCAACGCAACCGCTGCATTTTAATGCGTCTGACCACGTCAATGTCAGTGTACAGCTCATGATTCATACGACGCCGGTACTCTCCGTTAACGATAATGGACCCATATATTTTACGGATTATTTTTCTCTCGAATACTGCCAGAACTGATTCATCCGCTGGTGTCATAACCAAGGATTCTGAGCCATACATTAAGACAGGTAGAACCAGTATCTGGTATAGATGGATTTTTGTTTGTCGAGAGGGGGCTCTGTCATTGAATCGCTTGCTTAGTCCGTAGCAGCATTTATTAGCAAGCAGGATTCTTCTCCGAGTTTCGAGGCTGACATTATTTGTTTTGTTGATGGCTGAGCCTAGGTAGATAAAATTATCTACCACCTCGAAATTATAGTTGTCAACATTCACGCAATTATCCAAACGAGTATATTCTTTGTTCGTTGAACTTCATTTCATTTTGTCCTCGTTCACCGTTAGACCTATTTTCGCTGATTCCTTCTGTATGCATGAGAAGGCTGCAGTCACATCCCGCAGTTTTCGACCGATGATGTCTACGTAATCAGTGTACGCGAGTAGCATGTGGCTTTTGTTGAATATAGTGCCTCTCGTGTTTACTGCAGCTTTTCTCATTATCATCTCCATCACTATGTTGAAGAGATCGGACGATAGGCCGTCGCCTTGTTTTAGGCCTCGTCTGGTACAGAATGACTCCGTAAGGGCCTTGCCAATCTTCACTGAAGACTTCGTGTCAGTCAGCGTCATTCCGCAAAGCCGTATCAGCTTCGCTGGAATACCAAACTCAGGGCTGTATCGTATCGGGCTGTCATGCACTCTTTAAGCCAAACCGTGCGCAGGAGCTGGTGCATGCTCGTTATCAGCTCCTCGGCACCGGACTTGAAGAGCTCTGCCGCCGTTTTTCATATCCTGGCACGGTTGTTGCCATGGAATGCGCAATATGCTGCCACTTTGTATCGGGAACGTCAGAAGTAGAGGCATTGTGTTGTAGTAATTGGGAGAGCTGGTTGGAGTAGGCAGTGGCTTCCCGATGTCCAGCTTTCTTTGTGTTTGGTTATGTGCGTGTTTCGCTCTGCTCAATCTTGTGCGCACCTTGGCTGCAACCAGGTAATGATCCGAGCCAATATTAGCACCACAGATCACACGCACGTCCATGACACTAGATCAGCTATGCCCAACATCAATGTATGCTCGCGAGCTCAAGCGCTGGGCATAGCTGCACTAGATGCATGCCTGCTATCAATTACGACATGATCAATTTGATTTTTGGTATTTTGATCGGGGGATAGCCAAGTTGCCCTGTGGATATCTTTATGCTGGAATCTGGTTCCACTCACTACCATGTTCCTTCCCTCTGCGAAGCTATCCAGCCTAAACCCGTTGGCTGAAGTGTCGGTATGCAGGCTCAATCGTCTTTATCTTCCGTCTGGGCATGAGCACAAATCAGCGTGATGTAGAAATATTTCGCCTTGATGCGGATTGCGACTATTCGACCACTAACAGGATTGAATCGCGAGACATGATGTCTGAGTGCTTTTCGGCGTGGCAGCTTTAATAGATGTCGAAATTTTTACGTCGCGAGCATCCTTGTCCTGTCCATCTTATCTCCTGGACGGCGGTGATGTCAGACTTATTTTGAGGACATCTGCCAGTCGGATAGTGGCATCATCTCTATAGAGTCTGGACATTCCAGGTGCATATCCTTAAATCATGGTTCTTATTTCGTGTTATCCCACAACAACCCAGCGGCGGAAATCATGAGAAGGAATGCCTTCTTTCATTAGTTTAAAGGGCTTCTTTTGGATTCGGTATGACTTCCTTGACCTTCTTTATTTTTTTACATTGTGTGAGATTGGAAAAGAAGGGCTTCCGCCGCCGGTTGTCATAAGGAGACCTTATAGAGCATTCTATAAGAAAGTCTCATGGAAGCTTTCTATAAGAGGGCCTTATGGAAGCTTTCTGTAAGATGGCATTATAGAAGGCCTGCATACGCAGGAAAAAGACGGTCTTGCAAATAAAACAAAAACCCTCAAATTATTTCGTTTGGATGAGAGCGCACCGGTTATTTTAAGATTATCTTACTTCTATATATTTTTCCCTATACTTACACAGTAAACATTGCTGGAGTTTGAACCGTAGAGCATTGGATAGAGGTACCATCCCGCTCCTTAACATTAGCTTACATAGGCCGATGGGAACTTTACTCATTTGAGAGGAAAATGAGCAAATATGAGGAGAAATGGGCGAAAAGAAGAAGCTTTTTGCGTTTATTTTGTTATTGTAATTTGTGGAAGAAGGGAGGTTGAAAACAAAACATCCGCTTAGCGCCTAGTGAGCGTACATTCCACTTTAAGGCAAGAGCGAGTTAGTAGGGCTCTGCTTTGAACCCACTAACTCGTGATTGTTAGTCAGCCATGCTACTGTTTGGCCTATGAAGTATTCAAATTGTGTGGCTGAAACCAATGATACATTGTTTTAAGAAAAACACATGAACACCTTCCATGAATATTAATAATTCTATCCATTTGGAAGACATTCAATACCCCTGTTATTTGGAAGCGAGAGAGAATGTGTATGAAATCCCTCTGCATTACGAAGGTCTCTGGCAGGCCTTCATAAAAGATGAAAGAAAACATATTAGCAATTCTCTCCATTTAGAAGGCATGCAATACCCCTGATATTTGGAAGCGAGAGGGGATTTGTATGAGGTATCCCTCTGCATTCTTTTCAAAGGCCTTTTGGCAGGTCTGTCCATATAATAACTAAATCTGATTAAAAATCATGCGTTCTGCATTCCTTATTTAAAAAGTATTCCCTAATGAGGACTACTGCATGCATTATATGAGAAAGGCCTCTCAAATTCTGCCGCTGGGAAAGTCGCAATCTAAAGGGTGTCCCAACAAGAACGCAATTTTTAAATTTGGCAACATTCGAAGTGTCATTGTTTGTCATTTGAACAATTGTTATTGTTTGCTAGTAAAAGGTACTAGGTTAGTAAAAATGGAGCGCTAAACGAATGAACAACGCATTCTCATTGTGAAATTGTTTTACCAAAATGGTGAAAGTTATGCGGCTACAGTTCGCAAATTGCGATCAATTTGGGGTCACAATAATGCTCCAAAAGAGTCAACTGTAAAGAGATTAATGGATAAATTTGTCGAAACTGGGTCTGTTAGTGATGTAAAGACAACAACGCGCCATCGACCAGGTCGATCGACCGAAAATGTCGCAGCTGTACATGATGATGTCGCTCAAACTCCATCCACCTCAATTCGACACCGAGCTCAACAAATTGGTGTCTCCAAATCCACTATGCAGCGAATTTTGACGAAAGATTTGCATCTTCATGCATACAAAGTTCAATTGACTCAGGAACTGAAGCCAGCTGACCATGGACAGCGAAGGGAGTTCGTTAATTGGGTATTGGAGAGACAACATGAAAATGCTGATTTTGCCGCTAAAATCATCTTCAGTGACGAGGTCCATTTCCATCTTGATGGCTTCGTCAATAGGCAGAATTGTCGCATTTGGGGTGAGGAAAATCCTCGAGTGATTCACAAGAAGCAAATGCATCCTCAACGTGTCACTGTGTGCTGTGGTTTTTGGGCTGGAGGAATCATTGGACCTTTTTTTATGAAAATGAGGCTGGTCAAGCGCAAACAATCAATGGTGTTCGGTATCGTGGAATGATAACCAGTTTTTTCTTGCCTCGAATTGAAGAAATGAATGTGGAGGGCATGTGGTTCCAACAAGACGGTGTCACATGTCATACAGCCAGAGAAACAATTCAATTGCTGCATCAGTCATTTTCCGGTCGTGTTATTTCGCGTTTTGGAGATCTGAATTGGCCGCCTAGATCGTGCTATTTAACACCATTAGATTTTTTTCTTTGGGGTTTTTTGAAGTCGATGGTTTACGCGAATAAGCCGACGACGACTCAAGCCTTAAAAGAGGAAATTGGACGCTGCATTAATGAAATACCGCAGCATTTATGCGAAACGGTCATTGAAAATGTCATTAAAAGATCGCTTGTATGCCAGCAAAGCCGCGGCGGCCATCTGCATATATATTGTTCCATACATAGCCTTATTCTGTCTACTTCACGATATAATAAAGTTCCACGATTTTTTTTTAAATATCTGTGTTTTATTTAAAATTTAAAAATTGCGCTCTTGTTGGGACACCTTTTATGTAAGCTTTTTCTTGTTTGTTCAAGACTTGCCTTAGCCTGTCGAAATTATTGCCGATGACTATTCGAGTTGGGGGCATTTCATCCATTCGCATAACATGTTTCAGCCAGGCCATTTGCTCTGTTTGGACGCGCTTGACTATGCCGATGTCGTTATACATGGGTCGTCAGAGTTGGTTCTACGGTTGTCATCGCGCTTATCTGCTAGTCGTGCTTCATCTGCTTGGAAGCGCGGCCGCACTACAGTTAGTCGGCCCGCTGACATAAAGCACGCTGCTGCTGTGATAACAGTTTGGCGGAATTCGATCTCTGCTTCGTGTACGTTGGTGGGAGAGGGAAGATCATTGAAGATGCGATCAGTGAATTCACTGAAGCCGTGTCAGTCTGCTTTCTTCTATTTTATGTAAATTCGGCGCTCACAGACCATGAAGTTGGGTTGGGTCGATCAAGACAAACGATTATAGATAAGCTTTTTCTTATGTGGTCAAGACTTGCCTTCGTTCTGAGCCTGTCGAATTTATTGCCGAAGACTTATCGAGCTGGGGGCATGGTTCCACTCACTACCAAGTTTTGTTTTGCTGCCACAAGGGTTAACAGTCTAAATCCGCTAAAGAGTTTTCCCTTCTGGTTTTAACATCAAAATCTGCCTTTTGAGACAGATGAAATAAAATTCAGAGTTTCCGAAACACTCGTTGCTGTAAAATCTGATTCATATGAAGGAAAAATAAAACAAAAAATAATCACCAGATTATCCATTAAATTGTCTCATGATTCTGTGTCCAGCATTGAGACGTTTCTACCACAAGTTTCCATCCAGAATGTTTCGTATGTCCCTAATCCATATTACGAAATGATAAGTCGATGGCTAGATTTCAATGTATTCGCATGACAATCAAATAGTTTTATGGTTATTAATCAGAATTATCAACAATCGGAAAACGTAGAATATAATTTGTAACAGCGATAAGATTACTGCGACAAACACGCGAAACATGCAAAACAAAAAAAGTTCTTGCCTCGGCATACGTAAAATACACAAAAACCACAATAGTTGACAAAACTGTAATAATAAAAATAAAAAAAAATTAAATCCCCATATCCGAGTACACCGCCATCACTGTCATCGTAATCATTGGCAAATTATGACAGCAGTGACAATGGCAGTGAAACCTTATGACAATCGTAGAACGTTTAATCAAACAAAGTTCATAAGTTGTACTACGAAAAAGTAAACAAAACGGACCGCAAAACATGTAATCACCCTCCAATATGTTTCCTAGGCATTAACAAATAAATACAAAGAAATTTTATTGTATCGAAATAGTGGTTAAGGTTTTTTTTTTTCGTACTTTCACTGGAAAATTTGATTAGAGTTCTCAGCGTATCGTAACAGACATACAGTGGCACACAAAACTGAAAACTCTTTTAGTGGAAGAGGATGTTAAAGGATTTGATTTTTTAAGGATGTATATGTATATCTTGGTGAAAAGTTGGGTGTACTGTTGTTCTAGGCACATTAGGGAAGCTAGATCGCTTTCGATTACAAAGTTTAGGTTGTTCACGAACAGACGCTCTTCTTTTTCGAGATCACTTTAAGTTATAGTTTGGCCATATGGTGGATGATTTATTGTTGAACCTGTTTCCTTGAACTTCTGGACTCATTTTCTAATCAATTAAAACAACTGAGTTTCATTTCTATGACGTATGTTGTTATGAGCTCAAAATATTTGCTGCGCTATAGTCCATGATTTTGAGCTTTGCTGAATGACGCCATGGTACGGAATTCCCATTAGCTGCTTTTGCATGTCGTACCTGTTACACTTTACACCGTCATGGCTGTTTGACGAACTTTTGTTCCAATTTGTATTTTAGATTGAATATAGCTAATCTTCCTTTGAACTTAAAACTTTGGAGAGAATAATTGATGTATATATCACATCATCTCTAAAACCGAAAGCTCTATCTATCTAGGCTTAGCATGCCTACACGAATGTTAAATCCACTGTCTTATAGAAAGATTCCGAAACTACATCTAGTTTATTGACGAGCTGGAACAATTTTAACCATTCGTACAACGTGTCCAAGCCAACGCATTTGGTCTATTTCAAAACGCTTGACTATGTCGATATCGTTGTTCAGCTCGTGGTTCATTCGACGACGATACTCGCCGTTAACGATGATGGGTCCAAATATCTTGCGAAGTATTTTTCTCTCGAAGACTCTAGTGTCATTACCCAGGATTCTGCGCTGTAGAGCAAGACAGGTAGGATCAGAGTCTGATAGAGTTAGATCTTTATTCTTCGAGAGAGCGCTTTGTCATTAAAACGCTTACTTTGCGCATAGTATCTGTTGTGTGCGATCAATACTTGTAAATTGATTTCCAGTCTGACATTATTATTTTTGTTTATGGCGGAGTCAAGGAAGACAACAGCATATACCATTTCAAAGTTATAGATGTCAACGTTCACACCGCGTCCCAGACGAGTGGACTCTTTGTTCGTTGAAACAAAACACTTAGTTTTGTCCTCATTTATCAACAGACCCACTTCAGCCGACTGCTTTTTAATGCTCGCATTGGCAATCTACGGCCAATGATATCTACATCATCGGCATACACGAGAAGCATGTGACTTTTGTTGAAGATAGTACCATTCCTGATTGCTGCAGCCTTCCGGATGATCATCTCCATTATGATGTTAAAGAGATCACAAGACAGACTATCGCCTTGTCTAAAGCCTCGCTTGGTAGAAAATGGCTGTGGCATAGGTCAGGCGGAGGCAGCGGTTATTAGAAAAGAGTTAGTGACACCTTCGATAGTTACCCTAACTTGGGATTTAAGAATATGCCGACATATATGGTAACCAAAGAGCCGGTACATTGGCAAAGGCCACCACCATTCTGAATTGGGGTAAAGTTTCACTCACAACGCGGAAAAAGGTAATTGCGGGGAAACTAAACCTTATTGCTAAGGAAATATGGGTTAAACAACCTACTTACAAAAATTTGGCCTATTATGGATATACAAAGGAGACGTTTTGCGCTGACTAGAGTCCTACAGGCCATCTAAGGAACATCATCTGTAATAACCGGTCACTAACGAGTTGGCTTCGGTTAAATCCTGGAAAAGACCCAAGAGAAACAGATCGACACGTACCATCTTTTCGTCGACTATAAAGCTGCCTTCGACAGCCCGATACGGCAGAAATTACTCGAAGCCATGGCTGAGTTTGTTATTCCTGCAAAGCTGATCCGCTTTTGCGAAATGACGCTGACTGACACGAAGCCTTCAGTGAAGATTGGCAAGGACCTTACGGAGCCATTCTGTACCAGATGAGGCCAGAAACAAGGTGACGACCTATCGTGTGACCTCTTCAACATAGTGATGGAGATGATAATGAAGAAAGCTGCAGTAAACACGAGTTGTACAATATTCAACAAAACCACTTGCTACTAGCGTACTTAGATGACGTAGACATCATCGGTCGAAAACTGTGGGATGTGACTGCAGCCTTCTCAGGCATACAGAAGTAATCAGCGAAAATGGGTCTTACGGTGAACGAGAACAAAACGAAGTTATTCGGCCTTATTCCCGTAGTCGTCGTCGACGCAAAACGATGTCGTCTTGTGACGACGCTGTAAAGTCGGTATTCTCGTAGTCGTTTTCAATAACTATCGGTTCAATAGTAACAAATTTGGTATTCTGTAAGGAAATGTGACGACGACGTTGATCGAAACGACTCTGAATCTGTCGTCACAGTTGTTAGTAACGACTTGAAACAATTTGAAGGAATAATTTTAGTTTTTGTAAATTAAAAAAAAGGTTTTGTTTAATGACGTCAAGAATAACAATGTCGAGTAACAAATAGGGACTTGGAAACAAAATCCCTCATAGGTACAAGAATTTTGTCTAATTTTAAGGGGTAATGTGAGAAAATTGGTGAAAAACAATTTAATTCCTTTGGAGCGCCTTTAAGAATCCTTTGCGGTTGTAGTTACGAATCTGGTCTTCTTTTTTTGTAGCAAAAATTTTGATATGGGTTCCATCGACATATCCAATAACTCTAGTAAATCCTGTTTTGTTAAAAAAATTTAGTTTATGCTTCTGATTTGTCATCTTCAGTTACTTCCAATTGTATCCAAGGTGGACAAATCATCTCTCTAATGCATTCAGGTTTTCGACAGGAATCTTGCAACTACTGGCTGCACTTACACTTAGGTTGTAAGGCCCCTGTCCAAAGGACCTCAATGTTGCTGACAACTTAATTATGACTGAAACATATGTCCTGAGTTCTCTTTTCATGATAGGAACTATTTATATTGGAACTATTACGTAATTAAATGCTGCTATATTAAGACTTAAGTAGTTCAGGGGTACCGATCAACTCAGAGGACTTGCCTCTAACCGATACAATTTACTAGAACGCTGATACATTTTTCGAATACAACAGTGTTGTGAATCATGGGCTATTTTTATACCCTTCACCATGCGCATGAACAGAGTGAAGGGTATATTAATTTTGTTTTTTCATTTGTAACGCCCATAAGGAGGCGTGGTAGGTATGATAATATATATATATATAAATGATCAGCATCGAAATCTGTGACCGTCCGTCTGTCTGTCCCCACGATTACAGCCGCAGTTTAAAAGATATCGAGCTGAATGTAAGCTTCTATCCTCAAAGCGGAGGTTAAGTTCTAAGATGAGCCCGATCGGTCAAAAACTACTACCACCTCACATACAAACTCCCCCTTTTTGGGGTCTGTCCCTGCGATTACAGCCGTAGTTAAAGGGCAATCAAGCTGAAAATGTATGTGAGCTTCCCTACACTAAGCGGAGTTTAAGTAGTAAGATGAGACCGATCGGTAGAAAACTACTCTCACCTCCCATACAAAATCCCTCTTTTTGGGGGTGTCCGTATGTCAGTCCCTACGGTTATAGCAGTAATTAACGAGCAATCAAGCTGAAATATTGTACGCAAGCTTTGCTGCCCTATATGGAGATTGAGTTCTAAGATGAGCCCGATCGGTCAAAAACTACTGCCACCTCCCATACAAACTCCCTCTTTTTCGGGGTGTCCGTCTGTATGTCCCTGTAGTTTAAGAGTTTTCAGACTGAAATTTGGTACGTAAGCTTCTGTCCAGAAGCAGAGGTTAAATTCTAAGATAAGCAAGATCGGATTTAAACTGACCCCGCATCCCATACAAATTCCCATTTTTGGGGAGTTACAAAATGCATAAAAATATGCTCCAAATCACCAACACATAAACTTATCGGTAAATCGAATAAAATCGATAAAAATTATTGACCAAAAATGGATGTGTGAAGCTAAAAGTAACGTCCACTTCTCACCAACTCCCCTGTTTTATGTTACAAAATTTAATAAAATATAGTTGTAGCGCAAAGAACAAGTTTTATCACCTTTATGTTGGGGCTACGTGTTTTATTTATCCTGCCAATACAGTTTTTAAGGGTTTGGCAAAAAAAACCTGCAATTTTGATCGCCACTGTATGTATTATTAATATTAAACAATCCAGATATTTTTGGAAAAATCTCAAACCATTGTTTGTTAACATTTTCTATTTATGTTTTATACTCGTTTTTATCGACCAAATATTAGGTTGTTTGTTACAAAAAACAATATGCCAGACATATCAAGGTCTTGGTTGTTATGTGTGTTTGGGGGATATTCACTAGGAAACTACTATTGAAATCCTTGAACGTTAAAGATATTGGTATGAAATGTATATTATTTGAAGAATTGCCATAACTGTTTTTTTTTAGAACGTACGGGGGGTGAAGTGTGGAGATCAGGGTGACCATTATTTTGACATCACATGTCCTGTATATATTCTACATTTGTTAAACAAATGTCAAAATTATACAATGTTATACCCTATATGTACACAAAAGCATTTTCAATGAGTCTATCTTTAGAACACAGTACAATATTCCATATTTGAGGAAGATTTAAAAAAATCACATTACTTTTTAATTCATGTCAACAATTTTTAATCTGTAATGCAGCGAACAAATTTATTTATAAAGTCACGTCCAGAAATTTAAACGAAAATCTATTAAATAGTTTTACAAATAGACAAAAAAAACGTGCTAATGCTATGTAAATAAACTAATTTATGTTTTAATAAAGTAACTCAAACTTTGCACTTTTGAGTGTTGCCTGCAAAAACATATCAATTAGTATTTGAGCACTCAAAACAAAGTTAATTCACAATATTATTAAATAATTTTATTGATAACAACTCACGTGAGTTAATTTATTAAAGAAGCGAACGAAAACAACAAAAATTTGTGTGGCAAAGTTATATTAAAAGCACAGCATGGTAAACAGGAGGGTACAGGGTAAACCTATATGTAAAGAAACAAAAATTAAGCTCAGTGATAAGAAAACAAATGTTTATATAATTCAAAAAATTTAATATCGTTAACAAAAGAATAATGTCTTTTATCTATATTTGTATTTGGGTTATATACCCTAAATTGTATTCCCTTGTGTATTCATATATATGTGACCAACTGTCTTAGAAAATCGTTATTTGACCTTAATCAATGAATTCATAATTAATCATATGTGCGTATGCATTTAAACAACAGGCGTTCATCGACTTTGTCTGTTTAAGGGGACTTTATATACAAATCGAAAATAATGAAAGTAATCGAGTAAATGAGTCACAGAGAGACGTATGCGGGTAAACAATTACGCCTTACTCTTTGAGTTAGAGGGCAGCAAACTTATTGCTTGAAATAAAAGAACATTAGTTTATAGATGGAGTTAATCAAAAAATCTATAACTATAATTAATAACTATTACAGTTACAATTCTTTGAGTGAACACATGTCTATCATAAACTCGAGTCATAGGATTTAGGATGTAATCATTAATGATGACCACGGCCAACACAAATATGCACGATTAAACTAAAAATATGCGCATTAGACAAGCACGAAAAGCATTAGAATATGCCTTTAAAACTAATAAAAAAAAATTCACAATAAATTATGATTCGTAGTTAATTTTATTTACTGAAGTTTTTATTACCGCAACTGACAAAAAATTCATCACAAAAAGTTGAAAATTAAAATAAGTTATTTTTTACATAACATTTAAAAGATTCAGACAATTGCTTAATTACTCTACTGTAAAAAAAATTCATCAGATTTTTTGACTAACAGTTCTGTAAACATAATTCGGTCGTGCTGAATTCATTGGTGTACTAAATCTTTTAATCTCCGTAATTTTTGTCACATATTCATGATTTCCACGATAGAAATCTTGATCAACATTCTGTTTATGAATATATATTGCATTAAAAATCTATTTTGTGAAAGAAAGTATAAAACTTGCATAGTTTTATACATATATGAAAAACTAATTTTTTTCAAATTTAACTTATTTCCTAACGTCTTTCAAATAGTACTGTGATAGTTTCCGCAAACTATATCAGCAAATTATGGACTGTTGGCAACGCAACGCTAGGTAGAGCTCATTGTAATAGTTGGCGACAGAATAGATCCTTAGTATAAACCCAAAAATAACACAGTACAAAATTTTTCAGTTCATTGATTTGGGACTCAATTCTGAGAACTGCACGTGAAAGTAGCCCCAAAAAAAAGAAATTCTGCATCATTCTTTTGTCAAGTTACATGCCAGAATAATTTAATATCAATTTGATGTTAGTAAGTATCGAATAGGGGAATTTGTCACGTTTGAGGATCTTTTGTTTGACGTAACTCGAGAATCACTAGTCGGATTTAGCTGAAACAAATTTAAAAAAAAAATTAAGAATTACAATTACTTTAATCTGTTCATCTAACGTTTCCCTACATAAGCAACAGTTTTACTTTTCTAATTATCAAATGATTTTAAACTGCGTTTATTTTGTAGCAGTTACACTAAAACTGTTGTACACCGTGGCGTATGATTTACGTTATGATAATCATAAGCCACCATATGACAATATAACATAAGAGCCTAAACCGTGACAAATTCCCCTTTACGATACTTTCTTACTTCAAATCGATATTAAATTATTATGGCATGTAACTTGACAAAACGTATGATGCAGAACATCTTCTTTTTGGGGCTACTTTCACGTGTAGTTCTTAGAATTGAGTCCCAAAATCATGTGTTGTACTGTCTTATAAGCGCTTCAAGTATAGGTCTGCAAAGAACCATCCAAACACACTTGTTGTGTTCAGTTCAATTTTCTTATATTAGCTTGTATCAGTTTCGCTCTCTTTGGATTGAGTGCGTATGGAATATTTCTCTTTTAGATAACAATAGAATAGGTATGAGAGAGTGAAAGTACCAAGTATCAAAAATACTTGTATGATTACATACGCAACAAACAGATATATCGGTATTTTTGTTATCTGTGCTTGGAATATGTGGAGAGCGTGACGCTGCAAGCATAAAGTATAAAGAGCGAAATTTTGTTTTCTTTTTTGTTAAAATTTGCCACAGATGAAACTTACACCATTACTTTTTGTAATAAGAATAAAAAAAAAGGAAACATCATCAACGCAAAGCGTACGATCTGGAATATCTATATAAAATGGATATATCCATTTAAAAAAGTGCAACAACAGTTACTTCACTGAGTGGAACAGATAAAGAGAAACAAAGTTTTCACTACAATGAGAGCCAGAGAAAAAGATGATACGCGATCTACTCAATCCAAAACGCATGAGCACATGTTTTGTTCTACTCTTTGTTGTATTTGTACCGATAATATCAGGTTCTTACTTGTTTTATCTGTTTTTACAAGTAGAATGAATGGAACGCTGCAGGCCTTTAGCTTCGAGCTTCGATACGAGCTTGTCGAAGACTTTTCGAGCTGAAGCATTTTCGTCATTCGTACAACATGACCTAGCCAACGCAACCGCTGCACCTTAATGCGTCTAACCACGTCAATGCCGGTGTACAGCTCATGATTCATTCGACGCCGATACTCTCCGTTAACGATGATGGGCCCATATATTTAACGGAGTATTTTTCTTTCGAATACTGCCAGAAACGATTCATTTGCTTGTGTCATAACCCAGGATTCTGAACCATACATAAAGACATGTAGAACTAGTAGCTGGTATAGCTAGATTTTTGTTCGTCGAGAGAGGTCTCTGTCATAGAATCGCTTGCTTCGTCCGTGTTAGCATTTATTAGTAAGCTGGATTCTTCTCCGGATTTCGAGGCTGACATTATTTGTTTTGTTAATGGCAGAGCCTAGGTAGATGCAATTATCGACCAACTCGAAATTATAGAATAGATTCTTTGTTGGTGCTCGTTCACCATTACACCTGATTCCTTCCACCAATCGCTGATTCCTTCTGTATACCTGAGCAGGCTGCAGTCACATCCCGCTGTTTACGACCAATGATATTTATGTCATTAGTGTACGCGACTAGCATGTGGCTTTTGTTGAATATCGTGCTACTCATGTTTACTGCAGCTTTCCTCATTATGATCTCCATCACTATGTTGAAAAGGTCACACGACAGGCTGCCGCCTTGTTATAGGGCTCGTCTGGTATAGAATGGCTTCGTAAGGTCATTGCCAAGCTTTACTGAAGACTTCGTGTCAGTCAGCGTTATTCCGCAAAGGCGTATCAGCTACGCTAGAATACCAAACTTAGCCATGGCTTCGAGTAATTTCTGCCATATCGGGTTGACGAAGGCAGCTTTATAGTCGGTGTGTTTCTCTTGGGTTTCTTCCAGAATTTGCCGAAGTGTGAATATCTGGTCAGTTGTTGATTTTCCAAGTCTAAAGCCACACTGATAAGGCCTGATCAGGTTGGATAATACTGGATGTTGTCATTTACATAGCACACTCGACAGGACCTTATATGCGATGGGTTAAAGGCTGACCCAGAGGTAGTTGGAACACAGGACATATTACACTTAGATTCCAATCATCGGGCATGTACTCGTTAAGCCTAACCGTGCGTAGAAGCTGGTGCATGCTCGTTATCAGCTTCTCGCCATCGGACTTGAAGAGCTCTGTCGGAAGTCCGTCGGCACCGGCTGCTTTATTATTTTTCAGCCGGGATATTGCTCTTTCTACCTCGTTATCAGCCCATCGCCACCGGACTTGAAGAGCTCTGCGGGCAGACCGTCGGTACCGGCTGCTTTATAAATTGCTCTTTTACTTCTGCTTGACTTGGAGGTGGGCAATCTAAGCCGCCGTCAACAATTGGCGTGATACCTTCACGTGCGCTGCCTTCTGAGACCAGCAGTTGCTCGAAGTGTTCTCTTCATATATGCAGCACACTCTGCATATCTGTGACCAGATTTCCATCCTTGTCCTTACAGGAGGGGAGCCCATTACCGTAGCCTTTTGCTATTTACTTACTTAATTTCCCTTTACACCCCATGAATAAGGTATAGGATAGCTTCTCGCATTGTTGTGAATAAAGCGAGTTCTATTTTTAGATTCACAACTAACGGCACATACTTGTTTGTCTACGAATGCGAACGTCACTGTTTGAGAAGCTTTTACTAGACATACCGATTGACTCGACACTTATACTGCGAGGTTGCTGTCGACAACATCGAGGGCAATTGAAGAAAAAGTTATTTTTCATTTTTTTAGATGATTGGAGCCAGGAGTTGAACCTGGGATCTCCCGCATGGTAGTCGTGTGTTTTAACCATCATGCCACGGCCGGTCCCAGCCGTTTGCTATTACTTTCAGGTACCTAACTACTTTCGGGCCTAACCTCTATCCGTGTATTGCTCTATATCCTCGTTCTCTCGTTCCTTCTTCTGACTTTTTTTTCGCTTAAATAGCTGTCTCGCCTTTTTGACTGTCTCCTTGTGCCGTTCCCTAACAGCACGTATTATAATTGGCTGTATCGTTGCCCTATAAGCAGCATCCTGTTCCTCAGACGATATGCCACATTCTTCATCATACCAGGATTCGTCTGAGCGCCGTTTTCCATATCATAATATTTGATTTTTTGGTGTTGTGCTTAGGGGATAGCCAGGTTGCCTTGTAGATATCTTTGTGCTGGGATCTGGTTTCAGTCACTATCATGTTCCTTGCCGCTTGGAAACTAACCAACTTGAACCCGTTGTCTGTGTGCAGGCTGAATTTAACGAATAATAGACCAAGAACATCTTCGCTTCCAGTTTTGCATTAAAATCTCACAGGACTATTTTTATACAGTGGCCAGGCCTGCGTTCGTACGTTTCCTCTAGGCTCTCGTAGAATGCATCCTAAATCTCATGGTTTTTAACTTCCATCAGGGCATGTGCACAAATCGACGTGATGTGGAAATATTTCACCTTAATGCGAGTTGTGGCTATTCGATCACTTAAGATTTCTGAGTCTTCGGCCGATAACAAATCCGTCAATGATTAAAAAAATTTATTAAAATTTCTAAATTATTCCTATAGAAACTAAATTTTATTTCATATTACTTAATTCCCCAAATGCACGTGTTCTGTCTATTTCTTCTAAATTTATCACAATCGACATGTGCCTAGATAAATTGTATCTTATTCGACACTATTTTCGACATCTGATTAATGCCGCCTTACATACCGATGTACAATCGATGTTCTATGCCCAACTGTTTTCCTCAGTGACATAAAGATATAAAAGACATCTGTAGTCAAGTCAAAATATAAAACGTAATTTGCTTTCTATTGCTAACACCAAGCGACAAATTCAACAAATATAAGAAAATATATGTGTGAATTCATGTAATTTATAAGCACCAAAGGCCAATGTAATTTACACGTGTTACAACACCAGCTAAGAATAACCAAGTATGGCGACCGAACATCGTCGTCACTGTCATCCCAATCAACAGCAACTACTTGTTGACTTGGACACTTTGGCGGTTGATAATTTAGCTAATTGAAATTAAATGAGCAACTTTATGTTCGCCATCGAGCGCTAAGCATAATTGTTTATTTACTTGTTATGTTTGTTGCCGTTTTATTGTTCTATGTCTCTCCCTCTATCTCTCTTTATATATTCATTCATTATATATTTTGCATAATTGATTGTAATTACCTATTATTTACGAATAATTTTTCTTAATTTATAATTCTAGCATACAAAACGTACCGGCTGGGTTTTGCGTGATGTTAACGATTGTGAATCTATATCCGGTCATATGTATCGCATGAGCATCTTGACATTCCTGTTGGATGGCACCGAAGGTCTCAATCAGATTCGTTGCATGGAATTGGCCTTGGTTCATGATTTGGCCGAGAGTCTAGTAGGCGACATAACACCATTTTGTGGCATTTCCAAGGAGGAAAAGAAAGCTATGGAATTTAAGGCTATGGAAGATATATGCAAATTGATTGAACCGAGAGGCAAACGGATGATGGAGTTGTTTGAGGTAAGTTTAAATGAGTATTAAAATGAAAACGTATTCACAAAGAGTTTTTTCAGTTTACTTTTATTCCTCTTAGATTTTGAATGACTGTCGACTTATATAAAATTATATTCGCTATTGTTGCGTGTTGCGTGTTAGGTTAGGTTAATTCGGCTGCCACGTTCAACTCAGCTCAATTGGGTCCTAGTATGAGATACCATTTTAAAAAAATTTCGCACCAATCATTCCCATTCGGTCAACATCGCTATCAAGCCATTTCGTTGCTCTGATGAAGGCCAACTGATAGACAGGTATTGTCTAGATGTGTCCGATGACCAAGCTTTTTATATCTCAGGTCACCAAAAGCAGGACAGTGACATAGAAGATGCTCCGTGGTCTCATCTTCTTCCTCATCAGTTTCTACAAAAAGTTTTGTAGGGTAGTTTAAACATCTTAGCGTGTTTACCAACCGGCCAGTGACCAGTTATTACAGCTATGATGTTCCTCAAGTAGACTCTGGACAAGTTCAGCACAAATCGTGTCCTCTGTATATCCATTGTAGGCCAAATTTGTTTGGTCGCCGTGCTAGTAAGTTC
Organism: Muscina levida; assembly: GCA_964034835.1. Lineage (NCBI taxonomy): Eukaryota > Metazoa > Arthropoda > Insecta > Diptera > Muscidae > Muscina > Muscina levida. Next base: position 39,898,122 of record OZ035881.1, on the reverse strand, counting down.
TCTCACCCACCTCTCCTTAGCAATGAGGCTCAGTTTCACCGCATCTACCTCTTTCCGGCTTGTGAGAGGGATCCCAATGAGACCGTAAACTTCAACCGAATTCACGGTTGTGGCTGCCCTTGCCAAAGTAACAGCCCTTTGATTGATATGTTCTTATGTCCTGGAACCCATGTAAGTGTAACCGTCGAATGTCTCGCTATCTCCTCAAGGGACGACCGGCATTCTCGAACATTTCTCGAAGTGGTATACACGTTCTTTAGGGATCTGATAGTCGCTTTACTATCAGTAAGAATATGAATATTGGCGCCCAATATCCCATGATACTGAATTTTCTCTACGGCTTTTCTAATGGCCGCTATTTCGGGCTGAACTATGCTACAGTGGTCTGGTAGTCTGATTGATAGTTGCAAATTGAACTCCTCCGAAAGAGATTCCACAGTCCGCTCTTTCATTTAATTTCGAACCGTCCGTGAAAATTAGGATGACATCCTCCCAAAAGTTTAGGGCATTATGATTATCATCCATCCTATCCGGGATGTTCCTTATAAAACCCGGATCGAAGACAGGTTCTGGTATGGTGTAATCCGTGTGACAGCTCACATTGATTATGTCCAGAATTTTGGCATGGCCATAGTTTGTGGCGTCTAAACGCATTGCGGTGTTCGCTGCTATTTTCCTCGCCTCAATGTCCGGCGGTAACCAGTTTAGGATCGTAAACAGTGCCTTAGTTGGAGTGGTTCTAAGTTCCCCTGTTATCATGATTGCCACCAGTCTCATAATGCATTGGAATTTCAGTCTTTGGGACGCTCCATCTATCGCCGGCCACCAGACTGCCGATCCGTGGAATAAGATGGGTTTAATAACTGAGTCGTATAACCAGTTCACATTTTTGGAGCTAATTCCCCAATTGAGGCCGATTGCCCTTTTGCAGCAGTATAGGACCATTGCCGCTTTTCTAATCCTGGTCTGAGTGTTCAGATTCCAATTTAGTTTACTGTCTATTATTAACCCAAGGTGTTTGCCACTATCAGAGAGTGTAAGTGCGACTCCATTTAATATGGGTTTGGCAAATTGAGGGATTTTGTAACTCCGTGTGAATAGCACCAGTTCCGGTTTACTCGGGTTTACACCCAGTCCACAGTCATGACACCATTTTAAAAAGTCAGCGCAGATTCCAGAGAGTAGTAAAGGATCCTTGCCGGTGACTATTAGTGCCACGTCCTCCGCATATGCGACGGTTGTGCAGCACGATTGTTCCATCGTCCTCAGGAGAGTATTGATGTTGAGATTCCATAGTAGTGGAGAGAGTACTCCTTCTTGTGGAGTACCGTGAACCGCCACCTTGGAAATATTTGACACGTCCAGACTTGATCCAGTTTATAAACTAAGTCGATGACCACTGGGTTAATCTCCAGATGTTTCATTGAGTCAATTACAGATTCAGGTTTGACATTATGAAAACCTCCCTAAATATCCAGGAAGGCAGCGAGAGCGTATTCTTTGTAGTTCAGCGATCTTTCAATGAGGCTGGTTTTCGAATGTAAAACAGTTTCCGTGGATTTGCCCTTCGTGTAGGCATGTTGAGCCTTGGACAGGACTTCTGGTTTAAGAGATGATATCAGATCATCAATTATTCTCTTCATAGTCTTAAGTAAGAAGGAAGATAGGCTAACTGGTCTAAGATCCTTCGCTTTAGTCTAGGATGCTTAACCCCATTTAGGGATAAATACAATTATGAAGGTTGTCCATCTCGTTGAAATGTCCAACAACTTTAGACAGGCTTTGAAGATTGTCAGAAGCCAGGGCGTCAATACTTCGATGTTCATTTGTAAATCTGCGGGAATAATTCCATCGGGTCCTGGTGATTTAAAAGAGTGGAAACTCTTGATAGTCCATTGTGTTCGATGTTCAGTAATCGGTATGTCGGAGATATCAAAGTTATAGCTGACCAAGTTTTCCATAAACTGGTAGTCAACTCCTGGCTCCAGTCAACTAAATAAAATACATTTTTCTTTCATTGTCGGCCCCCTCGATGTTGTCGTCAGCAACTTCGCATTGTAAGTGTCGAGTCAATCGTCTTGTCTAGTAAAAGCTTCTCAAGCAGTGACGATAAACCAGTAGGTTTATTGTTTCGAATCGAATACCAAGACCTTAGGCGTACCATCGACGACTATGCAGATACGATTACATATCAAAACTATATTGTCGTGGCCCTTATTTAAATTTATTACCACCAAACTAGGAACATTATTCCCACTATAGCTGGGAGTGGTCATCATACGATTTAAGTATGTTTGCTCAATCAAAATGGTTCAACTTCATATTCATTAGTCTAGTTAGCACTCTTAGTTACTTCAGCTATAACAGCCAATTCGCAGCCATATGGTATTAGATAAATTTTCCTTGTGTTTTTACTAATAGCATGAACTGGTATATTTGAAGGTTATTAAGCCGCATTATTTTCGGGGCAAACTTTCTTTTAGGTCAAATTGAATTTACACTTTGACCCACATGTTCCCGGAATTCTGCTCCGTAATGTAATACAATGTTTAAATTTCTCTCGGTCTCTCTTTTCCAATTTGTGAGTCTCGTCTACTATTGTCACTTTTTTTTTGCAGTAACTGAAGAAATTTTTGCAATAAATATTTCCTCCTTTATAATTTTAAAATTTTCTTGATTTTTATTTTTCGTCCTTCTCTTTATTCCAGGAATACGAACATGGTGAAAGTCCTGAATCACGTTTCGTCAAGGACTTGGATCGCTTGGACATGGTGATGCAGGCTTTCGAGTATGAGAAACGCGATAACTGTCTGCTTAAACATCAGGAATTCTTCGACTCGACTGAGGGCAAGTTCAAACATCCATTCGTTAAAAAACTGGTGGGTGAAATTTACGAACAACGTGAAAAATTGGCCAAAGCTAAAGGAGCCACACCACCGCCCAAAATTGAAGTGCCCAACATGGATGATCCCGCAACATATGCCGCAAAGACAACCAATGGCCATCATCAATGCACGAATGCGTCGATAGAAAGCAATCTAGAGACTTCAAAAACAAGTTGATAAAATGGTGGTGTGTGTCGATGGGTCCTAGGCAGCATGATTTAGGCAGTATCCTTGCATAAGAAGTAGACATGATGAATGAAGGAGTTAATGTTTTTCCAATATAACGTGAAAATACATAACGTGATTTAGTTATTTTGTATATGTCAATAAGCATAGTTAGTAGTAGCGATATTTAAACATACAACCTGGTCGAGAAAGTTGTATCACACTAAACAAGACAAGTAGTCTTGTAGAAACCCTGTAAAGGCTAAGCTAAATTATAAATTATTTTATAAATTCTAAGTTACACATTTAGTTGTATTTAGTTATCCTTACTAAAAAGGACTTGTTTGACTTTCAAAAAATTAAAAATTTGTTAAGGACAACAACTCCAAAAAATTGGAAACGTAAGTTCCATTTGAGAGAAGCTAACTAAAATTAATCAAATGCTAGATTAAGTTGTACACTATTCAACACCAATCAAGAGTAGAAAAATCAAATGCGAATGTAGTTAACTTCTTACCATTGTTAGTATTTTTATATACTACCTCACCATCTAATAATCACCAAATCTTTAGCAAATTCTACACATTTTTTTTAAATTAATTGTATCGAGCAAGAGCAAGTAAGAGCTCCTTAAATATAACATCTAGTGATAATATCATTCTAAATTCTAAAGAGTTCCTAATTTATTGACAGAAGCAATAAATTTACCGGCGGAATCTTAATGAACAACATTCAAATCCCATTTTGGTTATGTTTAAGGAGTTTTTTCTAGTACTAATTTGTATTTAAATTTAGCAAAATATTTAATTTTTAACTGTGTACTTTACATATAATATTTAATTGAAAAACATTTTAATCGATGGTTATAAATTAAAGAACAGTTTCATAACATATTTTGACCAGAGAAAAATTCTAATTTTACTTTATTAGTTTAATATTCAATATCTTTGTTCTGTATTTATTAATTGATTTAAAATATATTGACACAGTTCCAGAAAATTGGGGATTTTGTTTGAAATTTTGTATGGTATATTATGCGAGGGAGCATCTGCATTATTATTCGTGGACACTGAAAAGTTAGTTTGTACGACGAAGTAGCGAACACTAAACTAATATTATATTTTGCAATCAAGAGGACAATTAAAATTTGCAGGAATTTGTATTGACTTTTTCTATGATCAAACCGTTACTTTTTCAAAACTTGTTTAGTGTTTATGAAAATATTATCATGATGTTGTAGAAAATCCTTTAAAATGTCGGTTATTCTTCGTCGGCACTTATATTCTATTGGATCGAAGTAGGAGATTCCTTCATTAAGACTTTATCATTAACATTAAATTTTCTGCAAGGGTGTACTTTTGACGGTTAATCATAGGGTTTTCTTTTCAGAATCTGAAAAATCAAGCACTGCAATGTGAACTTTCAAATCAATTTCAAACTAGAGTTGAAGCGATTGAAATATCATTTAATAATGATTTCTTATGTATCTCAATCAAGTTCCAATTAGTATTTATTTTTCTCTTTGAAGAACTTTAATGCATCGCATCTGCTAGTGATTCGGTTAGATTGTATGCTGGAAAACCGCAACGTGTGAAAAAGACGGCTACTAAAAGAACACCACTCGGGGAGTCCAGTTTTTTCTTCTATGGCTAAATGTGATAAACGGAGTACTTTAATCATTCAATGACGTTAGAATGAAAACTGTGGCATATGCGGACTACGTGGTCATAATGATAGGTGGAAAATTACTACCAACGATGTGTGACCTTATGCAAACTGCACTTGGAAAGCTGCTACGATAAGACATAGGGAATGAGACTGAGGGAAGCTAGCGATTGGCATTAATCCACACTAGGTGATGCAAATATTCTCCGGCTTTTGGGTAATGACGTTTCTTTTCATCTGCCACCTCTTACTGAAAGAGCCTAAAACGTGACAAATTCCCCTATACGATATTTACTAACTTCAAATCGATATTAAGGGGGATGGGATTTTGCTCAGAGATTGAAAGTTACTGATTGTTACTCACTTGGGAGTGACCAGAAGCGATTCCTTTGTGGCACTGTCCAAGCAGCTAACTACTTCCGGTCTTAGACCAAGTATTCCCCGGGCAATGACTTTAAAGCAACCGCTTAAAAGTTAGCTAAAGTTAGAAGGCATTACAACCATGTATCCTGATAGGTCAAAGAGACGTCTCAGGAAAGTAGGCTTAAACCGCTGAAGCATGGTTGCATCGTGGGACTGGACGTGCAGATAGCAGCCTTATTACCTATCTAGGAGGCGAGGGTTAGCAACCCACATCTTCCGAAAACTAAATTGCGAAAATCCATAGGATCTGTTCCATCTGTCTCATAAAAAGCCGCTGAAATGTTTCCTGGCAGTAGGAATAAAATGCAGAACCTGATGGGCTGGGCTTGCCACCCGCCACCAGTATAATTGCAGTGAATAAAATGAGAAATATGAGTCAAAGAACCCCCCCAAAAGTTTGACGACCACCGCAAACGCTTTAAGGACCATCATATGAGAATATGCACTTGGAATGTTAGACCTCTTTACCGACCAGGTGCCTCTATTCAACTGGCGGATGTTCTCGAAGAGTATAAGGCTGACATTACTGCTACACAGGAAATCCGGTGGACTCGATATGGATGCTCGCGGATGAGGATGTGTGACGTGTACTGCAGCTGCCACGCAGATAAGCATGAGTATGGTTGTGGATTTGTGGTCGACAAGAGACTACGACACCTGGTCTCTAGGTTTACTCCTGTCAGTGAACGAATCGAGATCATAAGAGTTAAGGCAACATTTTTCTATATCACGTTGATATGTGCTCAAGCTTCGACGGAGGAGAAAAGTGACGAGGTCAAAGACGAATTCTACGCCCAACTTGAAGAAACATATGATCGTAGCCCGGGCCATGATGTTAAAATCATGCTGAGAGATTTTAATGCCGAAATAGGCCGGGAGAATGTCTTTAGCCTAACAGTCGGAAAATTTAGTATGCATACTGACACATCGCCAATCGGAATCAGACTGATTGATTTCTCTGTAGCAAGGAACATGGTAATTAGCAGCACACGATTTGACCACAAAAACATTCACAAAGCAATGTGGATATCTCCCGATCAAGTAACGAGAAACCAAATTGATCAGAGAACCACTAGTCCGATTTTGCTCAAACAAATTTAAAAAAATTAAAAATTACAATTCCTTTAATCTGTTCATATAACATTTTTCTATATAAGCAATAGTTTCCTTTTTCCATTCATCCAATGATTTTGAACTGGGTTTATTTTGTAACAGTTACAATAAAACTGTTGTACTCCGTGGCGTATGATTTAAGTGGAATATTACCTATGATATTCATACGCCACCATATAACAATATAACAAATGAGCCTAAAACGTGAGATATTCCCCTAGCGAAAGGGCGTGTCTAGACTTCCAGATTTCTTCTTCAAAACTTTATCCTGTTATAGCTTTACTAAACACAGAATTTGGGCACGATCGCGTTGGGTGTATTGATATTATAACTCCATTACTAAAGTGGGCGGAAAGGTACATTTGTATTGGAGGTACCATAAGTGGCGTCGCTAGACTTCCAATTTTTTCTTCAAAACTTTATCCTGATATAACTTAAGAAAATACAGAATTTGGGCAATTTGTATGGGAGGTACCAGAAAGGGCGTGTCTAGACATCCAGATTTTTTATTCAAAACGTTATCCTGTTATAGCTTTACTAAACACAGAATTTGGGCACGATCGCGTTGGGTCTATCAATAATATTAATCGATTTCTAAAGTGGGCGGTACCAGATGTGTATGGGAGGTGCCAGATGGAGCGTGGCTAGACTTACAGTTTTTTTTTCTCTAAAACTGTATCCTGCTATAGTTTTATAAATAAAGAACTTGGGTACGATCGCGTTGGTTTTATTGATATTATTACTCCATCTTTAAAGTGGGCAGAGAGGTACATTTGTGTGGGAGGTACCAGAAGAGGCGTGGCTAGACTTCCAATTTTTTTCCAAAACTTTATCATGTTATAGCTTTACTAAGTACAGAATTTGGGTACGATCCCGTTGGGTGTATTTATATTATTACTCGAATGCTAAGGTGGTCGGAATGGTATATTTGTATGGGAGGTACCAGAAGGGGCGGAGCCATGTAGCCCATTTGCAATACCGTAAGTAGTTTTGGGAAAATATTAACTAGTGCACAATTTCAAAACATTTGCTTGCGTTTTTCAAAAGTAATCGTGCGTACCAGCCGCACAGCCAGACGGACATGGGTCAAACGAATTAAAAAGTCATGAATCGAATTTGGTACAAAGAAACCTAGGGTCTAAAGTGACTCCTTCTATGTGTTACAATTTTTGGGTCGTATCATATACCCTTATCCGTAAGGGTGATGGTATAACAACCAAAAATTATCCTGATGTAAACATGTGTATGTTCCCTTTTACACTTTTGTATACTTTGTAAAATTGTTATAAACAGTTCTTAGTTTGCTTTTGTTTTCCTATATAATTATTGTCAGTTTTTGTTTGAAAATTTTCATTCAGAATTTGTAATAGCTAAAATTCTCAAGGTTGCGAAAATATAATTTTAACAACATATAATTTGAAGCATCCTGGATTTCGATAAGGTACACATTGCAGATCCGCAGTTTTTGTTTGAAAATTTTCAATCAGAATTTGTAATTTGAATAATAAAGACGTCCATAAAATTTGAAATTAAAATACTACACATGTAAGTTCATCTTTCAACAACCCTACAAAATATTATGCAAGCCTTTAAGACACCAGACTTTTCAAAATAATTATTACACAAAAGCAATACTTCTGCCACAATGTGCAGCGCCACATAAATTTCAATTAAATTGGTTTATTTATTTTTCTCATGACCAAACAAATATTCTTTCTAACACCCATGTTCTGGAAAACAATTCGGTTTTAAAACAGAACGAAATCGATACTTTTTCCTGTACTTTTTGCCGATTTTGGTCTGTTTTCAAATCGAATTGTTTTCCAGAACATGGGTGTAAGTTTCAGTTAAATTGATCCATCCATTAAAAATTTCGATATAAAGCGCCACCTATCGGTATGAAAATACAATGGTACCTATTCTGATACCTACCAACTATGTACCTACAAAATTTCGTAATGATTGGTCGAGCCGAGCAGCCGCACAGTGTAACGTCTTCATATATTCGTTGGCCAAAAATGGAAAAAGTCGTTTTAGAGCAACGAAATTTTATACAACCACTTTTTGTGAAGAAATTAAAAAATTTCTGAAGTTTCATAAAAATCGGACGAGAACCACGCCTTCCTCCTATATATAGAAAAATGTTTTTTTTGAAATATTTACGTCAAATATTAACTTATTTCAATGAAATTTGGTTGCTGAGCATAACTTAGTAATTAAACCAAAAGTGGGCGTGGTCAGACTAAAACCAATATCACCGTCCATACAATTACGCCCCCTCTCATATATAGCAGGGTTCGTATTGGCTCGCTCGCGAGCCGCTCTTTTCCTGAAAATTGGCTCTTAGCTCGCGAGCTAGGAGCCACAAATTTTAAACGAGCTCTCGGCTCGCGAGCCATGAGCCCAAAAAAAAAGAGCTGGCTCGCGAGCCAAGAGCTACAAAATTTTAAAAGAGCTCTCAGCTCGCGAGCCATGAGCCACAACATTTCAAATGAGCTCTCGGCTCGCGAGCCAAGAGCCCAAATAAAGAGCTGGCTCGCGAGCTAAGAGCCAAGAGCCCAAAAAGAGCTAGCTCGCGAGCCAGGAGCCCAAAAAGAGCCGGCTCGCGAGTTAAGAGCCAAGAGCCCAAAAAGAGCTGGCTCGCGAGCCATTTGTACTATATATTGTCGTATTAAATTAATAACTTTGTGCAAAAAAACCAGTAAAATTGTCAGGAAAGGCTTTCACAAAAAACTTATTTTAAGAAAATGGGGCAGCGTGGCGTAGCAGGCTCCGTTGCAGTGTTATAGTATACAGTTTCGTTTATCATTACAAACAAAAATGAAGGTTAACATAAGCTAACATTTTTTTTATCGTCTTTTGAAATTTGGGAAAAATTCACATACTTAACTTCCTTTATATGCTTTCTTTCTGTCTACCGTACACACGCAATTTCAAAGCTATAGTCTTGAAAATTTAAATATTATTAGAAACACAAAAGTTACACTTGTTTAAAATCTCTAAAAATATATTGAAATTTTCGTATTAAATTTCAGTACCCTCAAACTCTCAACTTTGAGAACTTAAAACTATAAGAAAATGTAGATATTTTTGAAAGAAAATTAAAGGGTGTTCTAATGAAAAATTTTTGAGTAAATCTACATTTAAATTTGGTTTCATTTATGACATCAACTTTTTTGCTATTTTGGCCACGCGCGTTACACTGTGTGCCGTGACACGATATTTTTATATATTAGATATTCTATTGAAAATAACTTCCTTGATGCCGGAAAAGATTGTTAAGACTGTGTAAATTTTATACAAAATTAATTTTTCAATAGTTTTTGAAATTTCCAAAAATAAATCAAAATTAAAAAAAATACTCTCTAAATAAATTGTGAAAAAAAATGTTGTCTGAAACCATTATTGTAACTCCAAAAAATAATGATGCTGTTCGGTTCCCCTTACCCGACTTTGGATAAAAGCATCCTCTCCGGTCTTATTGTATTGTGTATGTATGAATTTATGAAATTAATGGACTAACTTCTTGTTTACCTACCATTTTATTCCACCGTGTATCACAGTTTAATTTTTTTATTTTTTCATATCGAATTATTTTTATACCATCACCCTTAGGGATGAGGGTATATATCATTTGATACGAAAAAAAGTGTAACGCATTAAAGGAGACGAGTTAGACCCCAAGTATCTTAAGACCAAATTCGTTTCAGAACTTTTTAAGAAGAATGAGCTATGTCCGTCTGTCTGGCTGGCTGGCTGGATGGCTGGATGGCTGGTCAGCAGGATAACTCGAGTAAACCTTAACGGATCGGTATGAAAATTTACTAGTATTAATATTTTTCGAAACGAATTTATGGGATTGTAAATGGGCAGAATAGACCCACCCCTTCTGGTACCTCCCATACAAAATTACCTATTTTTGGATAATTAATATTTATTCCATAACTGTCAAACAGACCATCGGAGGATATCTAAATTTGGTCAGATTATTTATCTTGCAATAGTAGACAAACCCTAAGAATGCCGAAACCTTTGCCACACCCCTTCTGGTACCTCCCATACAAATTACCGATTTGACCCTTATAGTTTTACATACCTATCTTTTTTGTAAGTAAACTGAGATCACTCAAATTTTGCGTATGATGTTCGCTTATGAAAATTAAACTCAAGTATGAATATGGACTATATCGGTTTACGCCTTCTGGTACCTCCCATACAAAATGACCTATTTTTGGAAAATTAATAGTTCTCCCATAACTTCTAAAAGGACACTTGGGGGGTTATGAAAATTGGTCGATAAATTAATGTTGTAATAGGAGGCGAAACCTCAGAGAGCCTAACTATTTGACACACCCCTTCTGGTACCTCCCATACAAATGACCGAATTGACCCTAATAGTTTTACTAACATGTCTTTTTTGTAAGTAAACTGAGATCACTCAAATTTTGCGTATGAAGTGCGCTTATGAAAATTAGACTCAGGAATGAACATGGACTATATCGATTCACGCCTTCCGGTACCTCCCATACAAAATTACCTATTTTTGGAACATTAATATTTCGCCATAACTTCCAAACTGGCACCTGGGGGACAATCAGATGTAGTCAGTTAATTTATCTTGTAATAGGAGGCATAACCTCAAAAAAACCTAATTATTTGACACACCCCTTCTGGTACCTACCATACAAATGACCGAATTTTCCCCCATAGGATTACATTCATATCTTTTTTACAAGAACACTGAATTCAGTCAGAATTTGCGAACGTTGTACGCTCATGAAAATTTTACTCTTTAATGAATAGGAACTTTATCGGTTGACCTCTTGTGGTACCTCCCATACAAATTGACCTATTTTTAGAAATTGAACGTTAATTTACAAAAAAAACTTCGGACACTTTGAGCTGTCGCTAACGGTACCTCGTAAACAAATAAGTCAAACTTTTATGGTTTTGCTACATGTCTTTAGACCATTGGTATTATGTTCCGAAAGTCTCAGCTATAACCGTTTACGCTCCAAAGCAAGCATATACCTAATAATACATAAGTAATTTTAATTACAAATCAGTTAATTTCAACAACTCAAGACTTACACAATATCTTATAGTGGGTGATGGTATTTATCAGTCAGTTTATCTGACTGAAATTTATGTACTGGTTTGTATAACATTTTTTCCACTTAGCTCAAATCATACCCGGACTAAAAAAATATCCTACAATATCATTGTTATATTAAAATACTAAGATTTATTTAATTTTTCATACTATTCACTACAAAACAATACGAATACAAAGTAAAAACTACAAACCATAAATTTGGTTTTGAACATCGGTTATGGCTGGATATATATTCTGAAAGAATAAACAGTATAAGTTATTTTTTAAGGTAAATTCCATAATGTGATACCTTCAATGATTATGTACTGATTGTCTTTACTATTTGTTTGATATGCATGTTGAAGGTTCTTTTTAGCTTTGTCTGAAAATAAAATTAGATTGTGATTTGATTGAATCGGGTTCACGTTGCTTTTCGTATTTTTGTTCCCCAATATGTAACAAATATTTGTATTTAACTTAAACGTCTACTTACGATGCAATGTTATAGTCTGTTCCATTTCCCCGAGCATGTTTTTGGCTACACAGCGGTATTCACCAAAATCCTTTGGCTTCATTGGACGTATAACTAGACGCATAACAATTTTGAAAATATTGTTCTGGGAGACAGTCTCATACGATCCACCCTGTATAAATTCCTTATCCTTGAGCCAGTAATTAACCGAGGTAGGATGAGATTCAGAGATGCACTCCAAAGTGACTTTTTGGCCATAACCCACATAGATGGTATCATATCTGGTCCAGATGGTGGGAGGAACTAAAAATAGCCGAATAATTTCTTAAATTCTATATTTAAAAAATTTAAACTTCTTTACTTACAATTAACTATCACCGATATTCTTTTGCTAACCGTTGGCGGTACTCCATTAGATGCTATACACAAATAAGCTCCCATGGTGTCTCTGGAAACATGAGGCAGTGTTAAGTTTTGACCCTCGGTACTGTAGATATGCCGTCCATTTTCCACATACAAAGGCAGATCTTTTTCTCTTCGCCATGTTATGACGGGCGTGGGTAGACCCGAAGCAGTGCAAGTTAAACTTATGTTGTTGCCAGATTCCACCACCATATCGTTGCTGGTCTGAAAATCGATTATATCTGGAGGCACCACCACATCTAGATAACCCACTTGACTCTTCATGGGATCCGTGTTTATCTGGCACATGTACCAGCCACGATCGGACTCTTGGACATCGCGTATTCTCAGCTGCCATATGCGATGCTCAGTGTGACTTATAGAGATGCGATGGTTTTTGGTGATAACATGATTTTGTATACTTAGTATCGTTTGTGTATCTACTCTAAGCCAGGCCATCTTTAAGAAGATAGGAAATATGCCAAACAGTGAATGAAAAATTTTATCTGTTAGAATTTGTATAAGTTTACCTTAAACGACACCAAGTCATGAACCACACAAGTTAGAATAGCATCGCGTCCAACCGGGACTGTCACATTATTGATGGGACCACTAAATTTCGGGTCAGCTACAAAGATACGAGTAGAGAGGAAACCCCAAATGAGAAAATGATTTAATAGCGATGACTTTAAATATACATTCTATGGGTGCTCTTGGGGATGTAAAGTGAATCTTGCATCTCAAGTCGACTCACAACCTTCTTCGTGGTGTCACCTGGGCAACGTTGTTCGTGATCATGAATATCATGAATATCATGATATCATGAATAGCGGCTGATAGCACAGTGCAACAGTGAAAAAAACACCCGAACGTGACTATTTAGGTTCAATAGTACAACTGGAGCTGAGTAAAGCCCTAGCTCAGTTTGACTAGATTGGCAAAAGGTGACATCAGTTTCTGGCCAACAGTTTGTACAGTTTTTAATCTAGCTCTTTCTCATCTTAAGCAAAGAAATTGATATAATAAAATTTCCCAAAAAAAATTAGACATCCCTCGTTCAATATTGTTGCCCATAATAAACTAATTCGGAATCCAATTTCAAAATTTTTAATAATGTTTTTCAAAAATACCCCAATTTCTACATCAAATATCAAAAATCAATTTTCAAAAAGTTTGATTTTGTGTCATAGTGTAGTGAGCGACGAACCCTGATGGTTAGGCTAGCCACTCGCCCTCAGGTCTTTTACTGTCTATGAAAACACGAAAAAGAAAAAGTAACAAACGGCTCCCCCCAAATGTTGAGGACCCCGGCAAACGTTATCTCCTTAAATTATGGTCCTGATTTATGGATATATGCCTGGAACGTTCAAACTCCTTATATCTGACAGGCGGATCCAGAAGATGATAAGAACAGGACAAGAATGATCGCGAGCCAAAAATTGCGGCATCTATTACAGCTGCCATGCGGGAAATCACAAATTTGGATGTGATTCAATCCTCGCGATTCAATCCTGTTAGTGATCAAATAGCAGCATTCTGCATCAAGGCGAAATATTTCTATATCACGCTGATTTGTACTCATGGCCCGACGGAAGATAAAGACGATGAGATTAAAGATACATTTTACGAGCGCCTAGAGGAAAAATACGACCGCTACTCTGGGCACGACATTAAAATCAAGGCATCTTGGCTATTCCCCGATCAAAATACCAAAACTCAAATTGATCATGTGGCAAACGATGGAAGGCAGTCATCTAGTGTCATGGACGTGCGCGTGATCCGTTGTGGTAGTAAATGGCTCGAATCATTACCTGGATGCAGCCAAGTTGTGCACAAGATTGAACAGTGCGGAAAAACGCACGTAACCAAACACAAAGAAAGCTGGACATCGCGATGCTGCAAACCCCAGAGGTAGCCACTGCCTACACCAACCAGTGGCAGTATATTGCTCATTCTATGGCAACCGCCGCAACAACCGTGCTAGGATATGTAAAACGGCGTTTAGACGAATCCTGGTACGATGAAGAATGTCGCTTAACGTCTGAGGAACAGGATGCTGCATATAGGGCAACGCTACAGCAAATTTTAAACCGGTCTTTTAGGAAACGGCGAGAGAGCTATTTAAGCGAAAATAAACGTTCAGAAAGCGAGGAAGCGGATGAACTGGCGCGGAAAGGTTCAGCACTGGGACCTGACCTATCGGATGGATCAGTACGACCACCAATGTGTCACATAAACGGAATTGTGACCCGTCACATTGAACGGCTGGCAAATACATCCTGGGAACATCGCACCGACTGTGTGGTGTTACGGGATATGTGGCCAAGACTGGATGTAAGACGAACCAGTTGACTGTTTGAGCTAGATAGGAGGTCCGCTAGACGACTAATTGGAGTAATCACGGGACACTGCGACGTCAGAGCATTTACATCCAACTGGGAGACGACACAGGAGGATTATTGTAGGCTTTGCGACGATGAGGAGGAAATTGAGACCGTTGAGCATTTGTTATGCCATTGCCCTGCTCTTCATAGGGCTGAGGACCTTATTATCTCTTTCCACTATTACTGTTCTTCTAAACATATTTTTTATTGTAAAACATTCTTCCCATTTTATTTCTTCCTTTTAAATCAGGACAATCGCTATGGACCATAATGGTCTCCGAGTGTTGTAATGGCATGGGACTGTGCTGTGTCATTACTTGTGAGGACAAGAGAGAGATAACCTAACCTAACCTAAACGTTAGATGAAGGAACGGGAGAACGAGGATATAGAGCGATACAGGGATAGAGTTGAGGCCCCAAAATGTTATCAGAAAGTAAAAGCAAACGGCTACGGTAATGGCTCCCCTCTTGTAAGGACAAGGATGGCAATCTGGTTACAGATACGCAGAGTGTGTTGCATATAAAGAGAGAACTGCTTCAAGCAACTGCTGGTTTCAGAAGGCAGCGCACGTGAAGGTATCACGCCAATTATCGACGACGGCTTAGATTACGCACGACCAATCCAAGCCGAGGTAAGAAGAGCAATATTGCGGCTAATAATAATAAAGCATCCGGTGCCAACAGACTTCCGGCATAGCTCAAGTCCAGTGGTGAGGAGCTGATAACGATCATGCACCAGCTCCTACGCACGGTTTGGCTTAATGAGTGCATGCCCGATGATTGGAATCTAAGCGTATTATATCCTGTGCTGCTACAAGATGATCCAAGTGTGCGCTCCAACTACCGCGGGATCAGCCTTTTACCCATCGCATATAAGGTCCTGTCGAGAGTGCTATGTAAAAGACTAGTGCCAGTGTTATCCAACCTAATCGGGGCTTATCAGTGTGAATTTAGACCTGGTAAATCAACAACTGGCCAGATATACACACTTCGGCAAATCCTGGAAAAGAGCCAAGAGAAACAGATCGACACGTACCATCTTTTCGTCGAGTATAAAGATACGGCAGAAACCGCTTGAAACCATGGCTGAGTTTGGTATTCTAGCGAAGCTGATACGCCTTTGCTGAATAACGCTGACTGACACGAAGACTTCAGTAAAGATTGGCAAGGACCTTATGCAGCCATTCTATACTAGACGAGGCGTAAAACAAGCCGGCAGCCTGTCGTGTGACCTCTTCAACATAGTGATGAAGATGATAATGAGGAAAGCTGCAGTCAACACGAGTGGCAACATATTCAACAAAAGCCACACGCTACTCCCTTACGCTGATGACGTAGACATCATCGGTCAAAAACTGCGGAATATGACTGCAGCATTCTCAGGTATACAGAAGGAATCAGCGAAAATGGGTCTAACGGTGAACGAGGATAAAACGAAGTTATTAGTTTCAACGAACAAAGAATCTACTCGTGGACCTTGAACGTTGACAACTATAATTTCGAGGTGGTAGATGATTTTATCTTCCTAGGCTTCGCCATCAATAAGAACTAGTAAGACGGTTATCTTCGGCTATGCCGAAGCTCAGATACCCTTCACCATTTGTAAAAATTGTGGTAAAACTGGTTATTTGCACTACAACTATATTTTATTAAACTGTGTACCACAAAACAGGGGAGTTGGTGAGAAGTGGACGTTACTTTTAGCTTCACACATTTATTTTGTCAGTAATTATGTATAGATTTTATTCGATTTTATGAATTTTGTAACTCCCCAAAAATGGGAAGTTGTGTGGGATGTGGGAGTAGTTTAAATTCGATCATGCCTATCTTAGAACTAAACCTCTGCTTCTGGACACAAGCTTACATACCAAATTTCAAACCGAAAGCTCATAAACTATAGGGATATACAGACGGACACCCACAATTTGTATGGAAGGTGGCAGAAGTATTCGTCTGATATTGCTCATCTTACAACGTAAGCTCCTATTATAGGATTAAAGCTTGCATATACAATTTCAGCTCAATATTTTCTAAACTATGGCTATAATCGGGGGGCAGTTAAGCGAACACCCCAAAAAAGGTAGTTTGAATGGGAGGTGGGAGTAGTTTTTGACCGACATTGCTTATCTTAAAAAGAAGCCTCCGCTTAGATATTGAATCTTACGTACAAAATGTCAGCTATATACCTCTTAAAATACGGCTGCAATCGCAGGGACAAACCCAAAAAGGGAGAGTTTGTATGGGAGGTGAGAGAAGTTTTTGGCCGATAGTTCTCATTTTAGTACTCAACCTCTGCTTTGAGCAGAAAAGCTTTCATACAATATTTCAGCTTGATTGCTCTTAAATTACTACTGTAATCGCGGGGACTAACATACGGACACCCCCAAAAAGAGGGATTATGTATTGGAGGTGGGAGTAATTTTTGACAGATCGGTTTCATCTTACTACTCAACCTTCGCTTAGTGTACGAAAGCTTGCATACAAAATTTTAGCTTGATTGCTCTTAAACTACAGCTGTAATCGTAGGGATAGACCCCAAAAAGGGGGAGTTTGTATGGGAGGTGGGAGTAGTTTTTGACCGATCGGGCTCATCTTAGAACTCAACCTCCATTTAGGGCAGAAAAACTTGCGTACAATATTTCAGCTTGATTTCCTTTAAATTGCTGCTGTAATCGCGGGGACTGACATACGGTCACCCCCAAAAAGAGGGATTTTGTATTGGAGGTGGGAGTAGTTTTTTACCGATCGGTCTCATCTTACCACTTAACCTCCGCTTAGTGTAGAGAAGCTCACATGCTAAATTTCAGCTTGATTGCCCTTAAACTACGGCTGTAATCGCAGGGACAGACCCCAAAAAAGGGGAGTTTGTATGGGAGATGGGAGTAGTTTTTGACCGATCGGGCTCATCTTAGAACTCAACCTCCATTTAGGGCAGCAAAACTTGCGTACAATATTTCAGCTTGATTGCTCTTAAATTGCTGCTGTAATCGCGGGGACTGACATACGGACACCCCCAAAAAGAGGGATTTTGTATGGGAGGTGGTAGTAGTTTTTTACCGATCGGTCTCATCTTACCACTTTACCTCCGCTTAGTGTAGGGAAGCTCACATGCAAAATTTCAGCTTGATTGCCCTTAAACTATGGCTGTATTCGCCGGGACAGACCACAAAAAAGGGGAGTTTGTATGGGAGATGTTAGTAGTTCTTGACCGATCGGGCTCATCTTAGAACTCAACCTCCATTTAGGGCAACAAAACTTGCGTACAATATTTCAGCTTGATTGCTCTTAAATTGCTGCTGTAATCGTGGGGACTGACATACGGACACCCAACAAAATGAATATACCCTTCACTCCGTTCATGCGCATGGTGAAGGGTATAAAAATAACATCAGTCTCGAAATCCGTTGAAAAATTCGGCTTGCTTATAAATTCTACTAAGGACTAAGCAAGCAATTTAATGACAGAGCCCCCTCTCGACGAACAAAACTGCAGCTGTACCAGATACTGGTACTACCTGTCTTGATGTATGGTTCAGAATCCTGGGATATGACACAAGCGGATGAATCGATTCTGGCAGTTTTCTAGATAAAAATACTCCGTAAAATATATGGGCCCATCATCGTTAACGCAGAGTATCGACGTCGTATTAAGCATGAGCTGTACACAAACATTGACGTTAGTACGCTAACTGTCTTTTAAATTTCATTGAATTTGTTTAGCCGTTTAGACGTGATTGAGGAACGAGCAAACATTAACATTTATAGTATGAGTAGGGATGCAGAATAATATTTGTATCTGTATCAACTATATTGAAGTTATGGATACTCTTGTACGTAACTTATATGTTACTCTTAGTACATAATGTCATTGTGTGTAAATATTACATTATATAACAATACATTTTACCGGCGAACTATTTTTTCGTTTTCAAGTTGAAATTCCTATGAAATATATTTATTTTTTATGTTCATGACTGCCTCATCAAAGTTATCCAACACTTGAATGTGTGGAAAATCTCTATGGTTTGGGGCTATCATGCAATAAACAAATTATAAAATATTTTTTCTGGTTCCCCTTTAACAAATACATGATCGCAAATTACCTGTTATTGTTTGAAATTCTAAAGACTTTCAGGCTGGCATTTGTACTATGCCATTTTTCTTGCTGCAGTTTTCCTCTATGTCCTGTTTTTGTGTTGTTGTTATTGTTGTTTTTTGGTATTAGCTACTTATTATGTGTTATTGAAGTGTTGTACAGGAAATATGCTTTTGTTTTGGGGGTAGAAACATAACGTTTCATAAGTAACTGAAACTTAGTGAAAATATTTTGTAAATTCTTTAAATGTTGTAATTATACACATTTGGGATTGCAGTGGCTGACATAGTCCATGGTCTAGACTCTAGACACTCAGGTGTTGTAGGAATACCACCACCCAATATAGAGGGTTATATTTAAATGACGCCAAAATTTCAGATAAAAAAAACATATATGACAAATATAACAATGTCTACAGACTTGAGAAAAACGAACAACAGCAATTTGCAATGAGTCGGGTGTCGATTGAGGGTAGAGTTCTCGTGAGACTTCATGACATATTCAGTTGTCGTGAAGTAACTTTGTCAAAAATAGTTAATTTGAAACAGCTGAAAGGTAACAAATAAGAAAGGGATAATGATATAGCCTTGATGGAGAACATATCCAGGCACAATAGAATTACCTTAATATTCCCTACACCACATGTGGTACAGAGTATGTTCCGTGAGCGCTTAAAAACTTCCCGCTGATTTGTGTACACGCCCCGGTAGAAGACAGAGAGGAAGACATTAAAAATGCATTCTATGTGACGAAATCACACCAATCATCGACGATGGAGTAGACTGTCCACCAACGAACCAAAACGAGATCAGCACGGCAATTGCACGGCTTAAAAATAATAAAGCTGCGGGAGCCGATGGACTGCCGGCATAGCTTTTTAATGCCGGTGGCGATGAGCTGGTAACACGCATGCACCAGCTCATAAACACGATTTGGGTCAGGGAGTGCATGTCCGATAATTGGAATCTGAGTATCCTATGTCCCGTGCTTAAGAAAGGCGATCCAAGTGTGTGTACCAACTATCGCGGGATTAGCCTTTTACCCATCGCATACAAGGTCCTGTCTAGTGTGTTATGTGAATGACTAAAGCCCTTCCTGGCCAACCTGATTGGACCTTATCAGTGTGGCTTTAGACCTGGTAAATCCACGACCGACCAGATATTAACACTACAACAAATCCTGGAGAAGACCCAAGAAATGCAAATCGACACCTACCATCTGTTCATCGAATACAAAGCTGCATTCGACAGTCCGATACGACAGAAATTGTTGGATGCTATGGCTGAGTTTGGTATCCCCGCGAAGCTAATTCGACTTTGCGGGATGACACTGACTGACACGAAGTCTTCAGTGCAAATTGACAAAAATCTGTCAGAGCCATTTTCTACCAAGCGAGGCTTTAGATAAGGCGATAGTCTGTCCTGCGATCTCTTCAACATCGTAATGGAGACGATTATGCCGAAGGCTGCAGTAAACAGAAATGGTACCATCTTCAACAAAAGATATTATTGGACGTGTATTGCAAGATGTTACTGCAGCTTTTTCGAGCATTTAAAAGCAGTCTGCTGAAGTGGGTCTGGTGATAAACTAGGACAAAACCATGGTATTTGTTTTAACGAACATACAGTCTACTCGTCTGGGACTATCACTATAACTTTGAAGCAGAGTGCGTAGAGCAATCAAAATACGCTCTCGCTCTATTGAGTTATCTTTACAATGAGTTTATCATTTTCAAAACAAGTGAGCGAAAGCAATCAAGCAATCTTCTCTTCTATAAACTCCTCATTAGTTTCACTCATTCAATACATCGCTTTGATAAGTTAAATGGCGACCGCTTGTTTGAATAGAATTTTTAAATTGAATAACTCATTGTACGCTCATTGAAGCAAACAAGGAGCGCTCATTTCACGAAAATGATCGATTGAATTTTACTTATCAATCATAAATAAGCAAATGTGAACATATGTATAATGTTGATTTTTCAAGTGCCGTCGTTTCGTTGAACACAGAAATGAATTGTGTTGCTTGGAAAATATGCATTGATATTTAGGTAGTATGTAAGAAAATTATTATTATTTTTGAAATAATAATACTGTTAACACATTGAATCATTTATTTTTATTTTTTTTTATATTAAAAATTACATTTAATAAACCTAAATTATTAAGATTGATAATTTGCTTGTTTGACAAATCCAACAATGCTCTGATATGAAAATTGTTTTTTATGCGACACACAGTTTAGTGGTGGAGCATATTGCCGTTGGGAGGCGTGGCAGATATAGACATATGTATATATTCTTGCACAGGTTTTTTACGAGAAAAAACTAAATAATGTGACTCTAATGCAGTGGTACGCAAAATGTTTATCAAGAACAACTTCGAAAAACGACGCTAGCAGAGCAGATACAAGTATGTAATTCCTGTAAACCAAATCAGTTATGAGCATGTTATTAAACAGGAGCACTCAAAACTTAGCTTTGTTGTTGTAAAGAGTTTATCATCGCAATAACTTTTGAGTGAGAAATATCAAAGCATTGAAAGCAATGAGTACTCTTTTGTTGAGTGCTTTCGAAAGAGTATTCAACGAGCGATGACGTTCTAGAGCATTAACAAACGAGCGCTCATTTCTTTTTACGTCGAAAATGAAAACACAAAATCGAGTCGCTCGCAAATAGAGTTGTATATGAGGAGAAGAGCAAAATAATACTTCTCAATGATAAGTATTTACGAACTCTGCTTTGAAGTGGTAGATGATTTTGTCTACCTTGGCTCTGCCTTAAACAAAAATAATAATGTCAACCTGGAAATAAAAAGATGAGTATTGATTGCAAACCGCTGCAACTATGCGCTGAGCAAGCGATTTAACGACAAAGCGCTCCCTCGAAGAACAAAGATCCAGCTCTACCAGACTCTAATCTTAACTGTTTTGCTCTACAGCGCAGAATCCTCCTGGGTAATGACACAAGCAGATCAATCTATTCTGGGAGTCTTCGCGAGAAAAATACTCCACAAAATATTTGGACCCATCATCGTTAACGGCGAGTACCCTCGTCGAATGAATCATGAGCTGTACGAGCTGTACTACGACATCGACGTAGTCAAGCGCGTTCAAATAGACAGAATGGACGAAAACGCTCCGGCTTAAAAAGTCTTCGGCAAAAGCTCCGATGGGTGGACCAGGTGAAAGAGCTGTTAACTAAGCTTGGTATGACGAACTATCTACGCAGCGCAAATAACCGTAGCGCTTGGAATACTTTAAAAGAATACCATTAAAGAAGAAGAAGAAGATTTGTGAGGAAAAAAATTATATACAAATTGACCCGGTAGGTGGCGAAAAATGTACTGAATGGACCAATTTAAGTGAAATTTAGAATGTAGGTTTGTTTGATCATGAAAACAATTTTTTTTTATAAATTGGTGGAGAATAGAGAATATAATTGGAAAATAGAGGAAAGAACTCATCAAGATGGATGCGGGCATGTTAAATGTATGCTTTAGGCCCGGAGATATAAAATTCGATGCACATAAAATATTTGCCACTGAAGGTATGAATATACAGACCACTTTAACTTTGGATTATAGGGCGAAATTGGCGTGGCAAATGTATTTTTTGTCCTCAGAGCATCAAAATTCAATGCACGGATGGTACTTGACATTTTCGATAAGTGGGCGCGGTAAATATAGTTTTGGTCCTTGATCGACAAAAATTTGATGTACTAAAAGTACTTGGCACTACAGTTCATTTTTATGTTCTTTGATCGACAAAAATTTGATGTACTAAAAGTACTTGGCACTACAGTTCATTTTTATGTTCTTTGACTACTTTACCCTAAGGCAAATTCCATTTGTGTCCTTAGAGCTCGGTATATGTCATAGTTATGTATCAAAATCTCTTAACATATGGTACAACAACTACTTCTACATAGCTCTGATATATTGGGAGATCGAAAATATGAACCATAATATTCTAAACTACAAAAAAAATAGAAAGCAAATGTGTTTTTGTGGCAACTCCATAGCCCATGTTTGTATTTATAGCTGGTGTTTATCATAGTACCTATCCGCACACACTATGCGCTCGTTATGTTTTGTTTAACAACAAAATATTTACTAGAAAAAAATTGTATGGCAGCTAGTTTGTGTATAAAATTTTATATCCCTAGCTCAAAAAATTAAAAAAATTTATAGCCTACGGTAATTTCCCGATAGTTCACTAACTGTTTTCCAAATTAGATAGGTATATAGATATAGATATCGGTTCAGTCGTTTAGGCATGATTGAGCCATAAACATGAGGAATTGGAGTTTTGAAATTTGCACTTACACCACTTTTTTAGCTATCTTTTTTTTTTCTTCAAAAAAAAAAAAAAACAATGTAAATGGTAATGCAATCGGAATATAAACAAAATTGCAACTTTTGTAAATTTAAAATTGTCTGCAAATTGTAAATAAACTAGTAAGGCGGTTATCTTTGGCTATGCCGAAGCTCAGATACCCTTCACCATTTGCAAAAATGGTGATAAAACTTGTTATTTGCACTACAACTATATTTTATTAAACTTTGTAACATAAAACAGGGGAGTTGGTGAGAAGTGGACGTTACTTTAAGCTTCACACATCCAGTTTTTGTAAATAATTTTTTATCGATTTTATTCGATTTACCGATAAGTTTATGAGTTGGTGATTTGAAGCATATTTTTATGCATTTTGTAACTCCCCAAAAATGGGAATTTGTGTGGGATGTGGGGTCAGTTTAAATCCGATCTTGCTTATCTTAGAATTTAACCTCTGCTCCTGGAAGGTGGGAGAAGTATTCGTCCGATATTGCTCATATTACCCATAAGCTCCTATTATAGAATTAAAGCTTGCATATCAAACTTTAGCTCAATATTTCCTAACCTACGGCTGTAATCGCTGGGACTGACATACGGATACCCCAAAAAGAGGGATTTTGTATGGGAGGTGGGAGTAGTTTTCGACCGATCGGTCTCATCTTACTACTCAACCTCCACTTAGTGTAGGGAAGCTTGCATACAAAATTTCAGCTTGAATGCCCTTAAACTACAGCTGTAATCGTAGGGATAGACCCCAAAAAGAAGGAGTTTGTATGGGAGGGGGGAGTAATTTTTGACCGATCGGGCTCATCTTAGAATTCAACCTCCATTTAGGGCAGCAAAGCTTGCGTACAATATTTCAGCTTGATTGCTCGTAAATTACTGCTGTAATCGCGGGGACTGACATACGGACACCTCAAAAAGGGATTTTTGTATGGGAGGTGGGAGTAGTTTTTTACCGATCGGTCTCATCTTACTACTCAACCTCCGCTTAGTGTAGGGAAGCTCATATACAAAATTTCAGCTTAATTGCCCTTTAACTACGGCTGTAATCGCAGGGACAGACCCAAAAAGGGAGAGTTTGTATGGGAGTTGAGAGTAGTTTTTGACCGATCGGGCTCATCTTAGAACTTAACCTCCGCTTTGAGGATAGAAATTTCAGCTCGATATCTCTTAAACTGGAGCTGTAATCGCGGGGACAGACAGACGGACGGACAGACTGTCACCTTTAAATCGACTCAGATTTTGATGCTGATCATTTATATACATATGTATATGTATATATTGTCATACCTTCCACGCCTCCTTATGGGCGTTACAAATGGAAGAACAAAATTAATATACCCTTCACTCTGTTCATGCGCATGGTGAAGGGTACACACATAATAACTAACAGGCTCCACGAAAAGCCCCCCAATGAAATAACGCCCAAACGAGAAATGAAATATTCCCCAAATTTTTTTCATACAGTTTTGGGTGTTATTTCATATGAAATAACTCCCAATTTTTTTGGGGCTTTTTTTTTATTTTTTTTTGGGAATTATTTCACTCCTTATTTGGGGTTTTTTAAATTATGAAATAATCTCCAATGAAATAACATCCAACAAATTTTTACAATTCGGGGCTTGTTTCATAGCGTGTACAATTGGGGTGTTATTTCATTTTTTATTCGGGGGAAATTTCATTTTTAAAGCTGTTGGTTTTTGAGTGTATAATTATATAATTATATAAAAGCAGGCCTTTTACAAGAAAACTTTTAGCCTGTGAATATAATTCCATATCTGTTGAATGTTTATAGATATTTCCATTTGTGTTCATATTGACGGATAGAAAATCAACAAAATGCACCGAGCATTTTTTCATATTGAGAATGTTATCTAAGAATGAAAATTTTTTTAAATTTGTAAGAGTTCTTCAATAGCACAGTGGGGAAAAAAAAGTTTTTTTGGACATTTGAAATTTTAGGCCGCAATTCTTGACCGATTTTCAAAATTCTTTTTTTGTATTATTGTATGGGATGCAGGACACAGCACAATATTTATATTTTGTAAAAATGTTTATTATCAAAATTATTCACAACAAGTTATTGAAACTTAAAATGAAACAACATATTTGATTGAATTACAAATTGTGTTCAAGGTGTAAACACAAGTGTATCACCACACTACCCCCCTTCTAGCGGAAGGCGATTCTTCGATTATATTGGTTGAATTTGATGATATTACGTTCAGATCAATGTTGCTGATATTTCCATTTTCAATAAAAGCCGGTTTAAGACGATCAATGGATACTGTATCTTCCCTATTGTTAATTAGTATCTTGAAAAACTTTTCTTTTCGTTCAATTATCTTGAAAGGACCGTTATATTTGAACATAGGTGGCTTGCTCCTTGCATCATTCCGAACCCACACATAATCGGATTTTGATAAATCCTTATTAATGAATGGCTTTTGTAAGCTATGGTTTGATGAGGCCTGTGGTTAAGCTTTACGGACAATTTCCCTTAAACTTTCTAAAAAGGAACTGCAGTCTTGGCTTGCTGCAGATGCTTGGCAAAATTCACCAGGAAGATGCAATGCTTCACCATATAGCATCTCGGCAGCTGAAGCTTTAATATCATCTTTATACGCTGCCCGCATGCTAAGTAAAATAGATGGTAAAGTTTTAGTCCATTGTATTTCATTTTGACAAACTATTGCAGCTTTCAAAGTACGATGTAATCGTTCAACCATTCCGTTAGCTTGAGGATGAAATGATGTTGTGTGTTGACATTTCGCACTAATGAAATTGCAGAAGTCGTGAAACTTCTTAGAAGTAAATTGACGCCCCCGATCGCATATTATCTTAAACGGACATCCGTACCTTGAAACCCAGTTGTCATAAAAACTTCGGCAGATAGATTCTGATGTAATGTCTTTCAATGGAATAACTTCGGGCCATTTTGAAAATCGGTCGATTATAGTAAGCATATAGTTATATCCCTCTGAAGGTGGCAAAGGTCCAACTATATCTATATGAACCTCAGAAAAACGATTCGAAGACAGTTTGAATTGTCCATGTGGAGATATGGTATGACGAGTTACTTTTGCTTTTTGGCATACTTGGCACAGTTTACACCAGTAATTGCAGTCTTTGTTCATATACGGCCAGACAAAACGATCGGCCAATAATTTTCTTGATGTTCGTGCTCCAGGATGGGATAAGTTATGAAGAAGATCGAAAACTGATTTTCTAAATGATTTTGGAAGATAGGGTCTTGCTTTGCCTTGAGATATATCGCAATAAATCTTAATGTGAGAACCGGGAATCTGAACTTGTTGGATTTGCAAGCTAGAATCGGTCGAATGAAGTTTTTTTAGTTCCTCATCCGAATTTTGTTCCTCAGCTAGTTTAAGGTAGTCAAGAGCATTAATTTCCTCAATTCTTGATAAAGCATCAGCAACTGTATTGTTAATACCAGATATGTGTACGATTTTGGATGTGAACTGTCCAATGAAATCCAAGTGACGGTATTGTCTCGGCGATGCTTTGTTTGGGTTTTGATTGAAGGCATACGTCAAAGGTTTGTGATCGGTGTAGAGGGTAAAATCTCGAGCTTCCAACATATGTCGAAAATGTTTAACGGCTGAATAAGCTGCAAGAAGTTCACGATCGTAAGCGCTGTATTTCTGTTCGGCTGGGCTTAGCTTTTTAGAATAAAAAGCTAGTGGTTGCCATTTATCACCTACAAGTTGTTCGACGACAGCGCCAACAGCATAATCGGATGCATCTACCTTAAGCGCAATCTCAGCATCTTCCACAGGATGAGATAACATTGTAGCATTAGCGATTATGTTCTTGCATTTTTCAAAAGCTTCTTCTGCTTCTGTCGTCCAATCAATTTTGCGTTTGTCTTTCTTCTTTGCTCCCTTCATGTAGGCATTTAACGGAGCTTGGTATTGAGCTGCGTTCGGAATAAAACGGCGGTAAAAGTTAAGCATGCAAACAAATCTGCGTAAGTCCATTATTGTTTGAGGTTTTTCATAATCTAAAATTGCTTGAACTTTCGCTTCTGTGGGTGTACTGCCATGTTCGCTTAGATGGAATCCCAGAAAATCTATTTCAGAAGAACCAAATTCACATTTTGCAGGATTAATTACAATGCCATATTCTCGAAAACGGTTAAATACGAGCCTCAAATGTTCTATGTGTTGCTCTTCAGATTGAGATGCAATTAAAACGTCATCAATGTAAACAAACACAAAATTTAAACCGCGCAGTATTTCATCCATCATGCGTTGAAAGCTTTGAGCCGAATTCCGAAGTCCGAAAGGCATTCGAAGGAATTCGTACAATCCAAACGGAGTGATGATAGCAGTCTTGCAGATATCATCAGGATGCATAGATATTTGGTGATAAGCTCGAACCAAATCTAATTTTGTGTAAAATTTGCAACCATGGAGTGCAGCTGCATAGTTTGTGATAAAAGGAATCGGATACCTGTCAGGAACTGTAATTTTGTTTAAAAATCTATAGTCTCCGCAGGGTCTCCAGTCGCCATTCTTCTTTGCAACCATGTGTAATGGATTGGACCATTCACTTTTGGAGGGTCGAACAATATCATTGTCTATCATAAATTGAAATTCACTTTTTGCTACGTTCAAACGTTTTTTATCTAATGGTCTCGCTTTTGCGCAAACAGGAGGTCCCACTGTTTCTATTCGATGAAAAACTGAATGTTTCTTGGTTCCAATCGAAAGAGCTACGTTGTGGATCTCCGGAAATTCTTCCAAGAGCTTTTGAAATTGGGAAGGATTGTTAGAAATTGTAGAAATTCCAATAGAAGGTTCTGTGGTAAGACTTGCTTTTGAAAAGAGAAGCGTAGTTCCATCGACAAGCCGTTTATTTTTCAAATCTGGTAGCAAATTGAAATGATTCAAAAAATCTGAACCTATTATGCATTTATTCACGTCAGCGACTATAAACAACCAAGAAAAAGATCTCCTGAGTCCGAGCGAAAGTTGTAGAACAACGGTTCCAAATGTTTTGATTTCGGATCCATTTGCAGCAAACAGTTGGTTAGAATTTATAAAAGTTTTACTTGCAATTCTGTGGTCTCTAGGAATCACAGATACGTCTGCCCCGGTATCAATGAGAAATGTTTTCTTGGACAGAGGATCGACAATAAACAGACGGCACGATTTAGAAATAGCTATAACATCGGCGGCCGCGCTCTCCGATGCACATTTTAGTTTTTTGAATACGTACATGGTTCGATACATTTTGTTGCCTTCTTACCAAATCGATTGTGGTACCAGCAAAAACTTGTTCTATTTTCTCTTGATTTTGAACGATTTTTTCGTGGACCTGGTGTCTTGCTACGGTTACGATTCCGAAATATTTTTTCCATATTGTTTTCTAAAGCTTCAAGTCTTGTTGCAAATTTTGAAAAATGATGTGAATCCATACTTGCTATAGTTGACGGCTGTGTCATATCCATTATTTTGTCAGCTTGGGCTGCTAATTTGTTAACGTCTTGCTGTTCGCTGATCGCAAGTATAGCCCGAACGTTTTCTGGTAATTTATCAAGAAATAATGAACGGATTACCTTATCACCAACCTGTCCTTGGCCCAGATTTTGTATGGTGCGTAAAAATTGGGTAGGTTTTTGATCTCCAAGATCTTGACCACTTAAAAGGCGTTTTAGCTTACGCTCATCTGATTCAGAAAACAACGAGATGATTCTTGATTTTAATGTTTCATACCGATTTCCATTTGGGATACTTTCCAAGAGATCACTAACAAGATCAAGTGTTCCTGGGTCGATATTTGCAACTAGGTAACGGAATTTAGTTTCATCCGATGAGATGCGTTGCAAACTGAAAATTGTTTCCACCTGGAAAAACCATACCTTTGGGTTCTTTTGCCAAAATGGAGGAAATTTGATTGAAGATGCAGCATCAATTTGAAAACATGGATTTTCTTCATCCATTAAATTAGGCGTTGGAACGTTTGCATTAGATGGTGGTGTTGGTGGAGGAATGTTAGGAATTATCTCTTCTTGATTTAATGAATCTCCGCCTCCGCGCGATGGTGTGTGAAAAAGTGCCATTATGTTCAATTGTTGGGGTCACCAAATTATGGGATACAGGACACAGCACAATATTTATATTTTGTAAAAATGTTTATTATCAAAATTATTCACAACTAGTTATTGAAAGAAAAAATATTAGAATGAAAATATTTTTGATTTAAACCAGACTTAAAATGAAACAACATATTTGATTGAATTACAAATTGTGTTCAAGGTGTAAACACAAGTGTATCACCACAATTGGAAACAAAATTGTGCACAGAATGTACGTTTTTTTTATTCCAAATTCCTTACCGTTATTTTTTTAAAATTTGTCAAAGTCGATGCAAAAATAATTTTTGAATTTAATGTCAAATATTTTTTGGATTACGTGTCCTAAAAATTCCGAACTGACCTCAATTAATGTGAACATATGTTACGAATTTAATTCAGTGAAAAAATAAGACAGAAAATTTTTTTTGGCTCAACTGCAAGGAAATATATGGAGGCACTATTTTCACACTTTAACTCGGTGTCCTGCTCATAATTATTATCCGATTAGAACAAAACCTTATATACAGCCTATACAAGTTTTAAGAAAGTCGTCTGTAAAAAATAAGCCAAATCGGCGAAGGTCACCATGCAATTTTTTTGCATATGTACCAAAATAATGCAGTTTTAAACTTCTGATAAAATACAATTTTGTGTTTACAAGTAGACTAGGTGGTGTGCTTTTCATTTAAAAAGACCAATACCATAATACGTTACATCAACTGTCAATATAAGGAAACTTGTGAAACGCTTCAACACTTTTTAAATTTCAATACTAAAGTTAACCCAAAAATCTACATATTTTCTAAAGAAATTGAAAAAATTTTAGTTACACCCTCGTATTGGCATTTATGTATCAAAATATCATAAGGCATACATAATTAAGCCTACTAATACATATCAAATGTTTATATTGCGATTTTAAGCCCCATATATTGCAAATATATTTAAATTTTGTATATGCGTTTAACAAATTTCCTCTTTTTGACAGATGATGTAACGTATAATGGTATTGGTTTTTTAAATGGATAGCACACCACTTAGGCTACTTGTAAACACAAAATTTTATTTTATCGGAATTTTAAAACTGCATTATTTTGGTACATATGCAAAAAAATTGCATGGTGACCTTCGCCGATTTGGCTTATTTTTTACAGACGACTTTCTTAAAACTTGTATAGGCTGTATATAAGGTTTTGTTCTAATCGGATAATAATTATGAGCAGGACACCGAGTTAAAGTGTGAAAATAGTGCCTCCATATATTTCCTTGCAGTTGAGCCAAAAAAAATTTTCTGTCTTATTTTTTCACTGAATTTAATTCGTAACATATGTTCACATTAATTGAGATCAGTTCGGAATTTTTAGGACACGTAATCCAAAAAATATTTGACATTAAAGTCAAAAATTATTTTTGCACCGATTTTGACAAATTTTAAAAAAATAACGGTAAGGAATTCAGAATAAAAAAACGTACATTCTGTGCACAATTTTGTTTCCAATAATACAAAAAAAGAATTTTGAAAATCAGTTAAGAATGGCGGCCTAAAATTTCAAATGTCCAAAAAAACTTTTTTTTCCCCACTGTGAATAGGAAGAATTCAATAAAAGCAGAGAGTTTGATTTGCTTGTGAACATTGGAGGTGGTTGTGTAAAGGCCAAACGTAAAAGGCAAATTGTCTTCCGAACTGCAAAAATAAAGCAGGGTTACAACGATCCACACGATCCATTTCAATAATTTTGCGACATTGTTGTTGGTCCATATTGACTTAATGAAATTCTTGGTGAAACTGACTATTTTTTGAATTTTGCGCATAATTTCATTTTTGTTGCTGATGGGGTTTATTTCATTGGGGGTTATTTCATTTTCATCATTGAAGTTTGTTTCGTTTTCGCATTGGGGTTTACTTCATTTATTTTGCGATATTATTTCATTCACTGTTTTTGGGTGTTATTTCCTATTTCTTGTGGTTTATTTCATTGGGGGTTATTTCCTGGACGTTATTTCATTGGGGGGCTTTTCGTGGAGCCAACTAACAACACCAATGATACGTTTCTTGGCTAAAATACATGACTAGAGTTTCTCTTTTTCCCGGACTTTTCATTTCCAAGGAAACCGGGAAACATTTTTGCCTTTCCCGGAATTCCCGGGAAATTCCAATTTTGCAGTATGTACATATCGCTCATTTGGTGCAAGACCGTCATAACTCAAAAAAATCGATTTCGAGATAAACGCGTTCAAAGTTTTCATTTTACACCCAACTTGTACGAAATGGAGGAATATAAAAAGCTTATTAATATGAATTTTTTACACAACATGGAGTATGATTAAATGAACAATTCAACTGCTGTTGGGCTTATTGTCAGAAGAGCATTCAATTAAATGGTGACATTTTCCGTTGCTTTTCCACTTACTTCGTAAAATTGGAAATCCTTTTTCATCGAGTTATTAAGTAGTCTATTACTTGATGCAACATTTGCATTTGTGATGGCATCGGTTAAAATATCGTCAAATGGTCTTTCGGTACTAATGTCACAAAAAGGAATTTCGTCCGAATCCAGAACTTTGTCGATAACGTCGAGTATAAATAAGCAGTATAAGAAGCAGTTTGAAATAAGTTATTAGCATTCTTATCAAATACTGTTGGATCTTTAAGATACTTCACTAAAGTATAAAGTCGCTTGTCCCTTCTTTCTTCAATTCGCTTCCAAAATTTGCTCTGCCAAAGGTGTTTCAAGTTCCCGGGAATCCCGGACGAATTTCCCGGGAAACCGGGAATTAAAAATGACCGGGAATCCCGGAAATTCCCGCCCGGGAAATCCTGGGACAGAAACTCTTACATGACATATTCCCTGGATTTCACAGCACTGACCATGTCCGATATAATTCGAAGATTTTTGTTATTAAACAATAAACAGTTCTGAGTTACGGATGACCCAAATTTAAAACGCTGCAATAAGGGATGAAAATGCTAATTGTGTTGTGATGTCATTTTGAAATTAAAAAATTGAATTAACGACGCCTTTGAGTTAATAACTAAGTTGGTGGTTATCTAAACCAGATGGCTGCTTCTGTTACGCACTGACTAGTC
The DNA here is from genome assembly GCA_964034835.1 of Muscina levida. NCBI lineage: Eukaryota > Metazoa > Arthropoda > Insecta > Diptera > Muscidae > Muscina > Muscina levida. The sequence continues at coordinate 39,865,894 of OZ035881.1, read as the reverse complement.
CCAACCCATCGACGCAGTAATAACGCATTAAATGAAATTAAATAATAAATTATTTTCTTGTAAAATGATTATCTTAACAAATTTCTGTTAAGAAAAAAAAACGCCAGATTAAATACGCCAAACATTTTGTGAGGCAAAGACAAAAATAATAAATTAAAAGATTAAATTTGAAGGAGCTACATAGATGAAGAAAAATATAGTAAACAAAACAGACAGCAACATCACCACACGCTGGACGAAATAACGATGAATAAACAACATTAAAGTGACAATAATTTTTGCTTAGGAAAGTTCAAAGATTTGGCTAAACTACCAATTTGAAGATTATTATTTTGGGCTGGTGTAATGTGTGTATTGCAGTGGAACCCTTAAAGAATTCAATATCTTAATTTGAACGACGTTTCATATGAAATTTACGACCTCTTCAAATAAGTGACGTCCTTTATGGCTATCGTAATCATTTAACACTTTATAAAACATCAAAATTATTTATACAATTTCCCTACCAGCCACCAAAATGTGGTAGTACGTAAAAACAATTTATTCTTTTGGAAATTGGCTTATAACCGGAAGTTGTTAAACGGTCTGGGAGAATGCAGCGCAAGTAAAGAAGTGAACACTAAAAAAAAGTAAATGCTTTTGAACTTCCGTTTATGTTTAACGGTGACTGACAGAGTGCAAAGCCAGTGTATGAGTTAACGCAACAAAGCCGTTGATATGACGAAAGTTAAAATTAAGAATTTTAAAAAGTAAATTTTTATTATTGAAGGATGTTGATGATTTAAAAAAAAATTTATAAAAATCAATAAGTGAAATTAATCGATGCCACTCACATGTAGTGCTTTTCACAGATATATGGACAGATTTTCATAAACAAAATCGACACATAGGTTTTGGTAACGTTGGGACCATATTGAATCATCTAAAATGGGGCAAATGTCTTACCAGATTTTAATAAATTTTTTGTGTAACATTGTCTTTTGAAACTCATTAGAGTAAACAGACTTTATACATACAACTGTCTGGCTTTAACTTAAAAAAAAATACTCAAACAAACAAAAGAAGACCAATATTTTGTGATTACCTATAGACATGAATCTATACACCTGAAGAGTTCGCATGTCATGATCCTATACCACAAAAAAGTGCATTAGTAACGTCTGGCACAAACTTCAAGTATAAGATGTCTATTACACAACAAAAATAACATGAAGAAAAAAACAGCCAACTTTTGTTTTACCTAAACGCTGACGACAATATTAAGGTTGTTGGCAATCACCTCCTCTTTCTTAACAACTGCGCTAGACAAATTTAAATTGTTATTAATATTTTGCGATTTTTTCTTCATTTCATTTTGTGCAACAAAATGTCTCTTTATTGCATCGGCTGAATTTGTATGTTCACTGTCACATTTGCTGTTCGTGGCTGGAAGTAGACAATATAGACTTCCGGTGTTGCAGTGATGGTACTGGTAGTTGTTTTGTGCTGTTGTTGTTGTTGTGGTTGCTTTAAGGAAACACTTGCAGACAGTTAGAGACACTTTTTGCCATTGGAGATGTTAAAAGTATTGCAAGGGTCATATTTATATTTTTCGTTGCCAACACTTTCAATTTTATTAAGAAATTTAAGCGAAAGAGGTAGAGAGTGAGTTTTGAATATAAAATCAATAATTAAATACGCTGGAGAATTTATATTAAGGCTATGTTATCGGGATAAACTAAGCTGCAGTCGGTGGTAGGCTTAAATATAGTGTTAAACATAAACTTATAAAAGAAAACTATTAAGAAATTTAAATATAAATTACTCCAAAGAAATTCTTTTCTCAAAATAGTCAAAAAATCGATGCTAAATATTGGAGCTAGTTTTTAAATGGGTCTATGGACTAACAAATTCTTGAAAAAGCTTTTTGCAATACAAGCAGCACTTAAACATTTGGAACAAATTATACAACGGGCATAATTTTCCTCGTAATTTTTAAAATTTAGCCAACAAAAACTACTCTCACCTTCCACACAAATCTCCATTTTGGGGGTTTAAAAGTTATTCAACAAGAATTGGGTTATTCATGATGTTGAGTGTGTGGAGTATTTCACAGTACAACATTTTTCAGCTTATTAATTTGGGACTCAATTCTGAGAAAACCACTATTCCGATTTAGCTGAAACAAATGTAAAAAAATTAGGAATTACAATTCTTTTAATATGTTCATGTAAAGTTTCCCTACATAAGCAACAGTTTCACCCTTCCATTTACAAATGATTTTGAACTGGGTTTATTTTGTAGCAGTTACAATAAAATTGTTATACTCCATGACGTATGATTTACGTGGAATATTACTTATGATAATCATACGCCGCCATATAACAATATAACAAAAGAGCCTAAAGCGTGTCAAATTCCTCTATTTGATACTTACTAACTTCAAATCGGTATTAAATTGACAAAACGAATGATGCAGAACTTCTTCTTTTTGGGGCTACTTTCACGTGCAATTCTCAGAACTGAGTCCCAATAACATATGTTGTACTGTGTTTGTAGTAGGGTGATCAATTATTCGGGTTTTTGCGAAAACCGGGTTTCGAATTATTCGAAAAATGGTATTTAAAAAAAACCGGTTGCTTTTTTTGAAATTCACAAAAAACCGGATAATCCGGTTTTCAAATGTACGCCAAATAAAAAATTAAAACACAATATTTGACAAAAAAAAATTCTTAACCCTTAAATGCATGACTTCTTATTTTTGAATAATTTTTATTTATAACAAAAGATTACAGGTCACAAAGTCCTAAAAATGTATTACAAAATTATATAACTCAAAAATGTCCTTTATTTTCAAGGATAAGCTTTTGTTGCCAAATGGATACAATATGTTTTCAAAGAACATTTTTTAAAGTTTTTGAGGTATATGAAATTAAATTTATTATTTTTTCGGTTTCTTATAATACTCTTAAATATTATTAGAAAAATTAAATTCAATGAAATTCAGTTCAAATAGAATGCTAAAAAAAATATAAAAATATTTTATGAATATATACTTCAATTTAAATGAAAGTTGTTGAAACAGTTGTTTGTTTTGTTCAAGCATAAACCTACTCCACATTTTTGGCATTTGATGCGACTGAATCCTTGGCACCCAGAATATTTGCATTGAATTTTAGCTTCCACATGTTCAGGCCAGTGGCCAATTTGATCCCTGCGAATATCTTGTGGTGGCACGTGCTGTGCTGGTCCTCTCCTCTTTTTCTCTTGGATGGCTGGCTCAATGGCACTAGATCTCCCATGTTTTGGCGCGACATCAATTTTGCTCAAGCATTTAGCAACCTCTATACGGAAACTCATTTGATTTAAAATTTCAGAGTCCACTTTGTTTTTTTGTGTTAGCACTCTTTTGTAAGTCAACCAAGCATTAACCATTGTCAAATCAAGCAGGTGGTAAAATATACATTTCCGCCTTTTTGTTGACATTTTGTATCGTCCCATGAGGCTATCAAGCAGGTCCACTCAACCCATATGTCGGTTATATTCTTGAATTATATTCGGGCATTTCACATCTATGGTTTTTTTTTGTTTCCGATCATATCTTTTAACCAACACCTCAGGATGAGTTCCAACGAAGGAGGAGATAAGGTTAACATATTTATTGTCTTTCCAGACAACTGACGTTATGTCAACTCCATCTACTGTGGTCATATATTCGTGACTTTTACCGCGCTCTTCTTTTACCATAGCTGCTTCTGTGGGCAGCTTACAATTCGGAAGTCTATTCATCCGAACAGTTCCCAATGATAAAATTCTATTCTTTGCCGAGTGAACCATAAGTGGAATGGCGGTATAAAAATTGTCATGATACAGACGATAATTCTGTTTCCTAGGTATTATTCGGGACAGACTCAAAACTATGTTCGATGTTGCTCCAAGGTCAGGTTCACCTTCTGGCCTGGCCATGTTATTCTCACTACCTGTATAAATTTCAAAATTGTAGGCAAAGCCAGAAACTCCAGCCGTTCAAATCAACTCTTCCACTGATTTGAACGGCTTATTCATATTGAGAAGACTTTACTTCCTCAGAAAGATGAAACTAAAATGAGAAGTCAAACGGTAACTAGCATCGACCAAATTTTCTATGTTCATTTGCATGGTGTAGCCGATTGGGACCAAAGCTCTAAATGTCGATTTCATCGTAATTAAAAGAACCCTGATAAAATTTACCTTTTATTATAAAAATACTAACCCTATTTTATGTTGTCAAAAAATAGATAACCACAATTTTTTTCCTTATTTTTAAAAAAACACACGTCAATGCACCTACTTTTCGCGTTTAGGACAATGTGACTGCTTCTTATAAAACAGAACCAAAAAAACTTAGTCCGACTAAAATCTTGGAGTGTAATGACGAAATATTGTAAACAGTATGTAGTTAAACATAAACAAAATGAAATAAACCTTTATCTCCGCCCAAAACAATAATTACAGCGTTCTAATGAGCTTGTTGCCAAATGGCTACGAGATGCATTTAAGGGTTAAATTCTTAAAAAATTCAATTATACTTATAGACAGTAAATTATTAGTTTAATTATAATTACAATGCAAAACATTACTGAGATCAGTTTGTTATTTTAAGAAATACAAACAAGATATAACAATTCATTTGTAAATACTTGATTATATATAAATATATTTAATTTAATCTTTAGTTTTCCCTTAATAAGATACAATTTAAGTTTTTTTTCTTTGGTTTTTATTTACACTCCCCAAATGGTTCAGTAGGTTGAGGAACCCCTGCAACCTAATTGCTTAGGACATTGCCGGCATCTAGCTAATCTTTTCCATCTAGATCAAAATATTTCCATACAGAAGACATTTACATCCATAAGATTTGAACACCATTGTAAGACAGCACAATATTTCATTATAAACCAAAAGCTTACCTGCTCAATGTTAGGTCAAACGATTTATTCACTATTTTAACTTTAATAAAAACCAGTACAGAAATTTCAGTCAGTTAAACTGACTGATAAATACCATCACCCAATATAATATATTGTTTAAGTCTTGAGTTATTGAAAATAATCGATTTGTAATTAAAACCAGTTAGAAAGTTTCAGTCGGGCAACCCGACTTACATTTACCCTTACCCTCAGTAAAACAAATAATTTTCTATTTTATTGATATTATTACTCGATTTCGAAATTGGGCGGAGGAGTGGTACATTTATATGGGAGGTACGTGAAGGGGTGTGTTTAGGCTCCAGATTTATTCTCCCTAACTTTATCCTGTTATAGCTTTACTAAATACAGAATTTGCGCACGATTGCGTTGGGTGTACTGATATTATTACTACATCCCAAAAGTGGCCGGAAAGGTACATTTGTATGGGAGGTACCATAAGGGGCGTGTCTAGACTTCCAATTTTTTCTCCAAAACTTTGTCCTGTTATAATATAACAAAATACAGAATTTGGGCACGATCGTGACGAGTGTATTGATATTATTACTCTATTTCTAAAGTGGGCGGAGTGGTACATTTGTATGGGAGGTACCAGAAGGGGCGTGTCTAGACTTCCAGATTTTTTCTCCAAAACTTTATCCTGCTTAAACTTTACCAAATACAGAATTTGGGCACGATCGCGTTAGGTCTTTTAATAATATTAATCGATTTCTAAAGTGGGCGGTACCAGATGTGTATGGGAGGTACCAGATGGGGCGTGAATAGACTTCCAATTTTTTTCTCTAAAACTTTATCTTGTTATAGCTTTACTCAAAATAGAATTTGGGTGCGATCACGTTTAATTTATTGATATTATTTCTCCATCTCTATAGTGGGCGGAAAGGTAGATTTGTATGGGAGGTACCAGAAGGGGCGTGGCTAGGCTTTCAAAATTTTTTCCAAAACTTTATCCTGTTATAGCTTTACTAAATACAGAATTTGGGGACGATTCCGTAGGGTGTATTGATATTATTACTCGATATCTAAAGTGGGCGGAATGATGTATTTGTATGGGAGGTACCAGAAGGGGCGGGGCCATGTAGCCCATTTGCAATACCGTAAGTAGTTTTGAGAAAATAATAACTCGTGCAAAATTTCGAAACATTTGGTTGCGTCTTTCGAAAGTTATCGTGCGAACCAGCCGGACAGCCACCCGACAGACAGACAGACAGACAGACAGACAGACAGACAGACAGACAGACAGACAGACAGACGGACATGGCTCAAACGACTTAAAAAGTCATGAATCGAATTTGGTTCAAAGAAACCTAGGGTCTAAAGTGACTCCTTCTATGTGTTACACTTTTGGGTCGTATCAAATGATATATACCTTCATCCCTACGGGTGATGGTATAAAAATTGAGCTCTGCTTTTAAATTTTGCTGATTGGCATGTATCAATTTATTTGTAAGAATGTAAATGGAAAGGAAAATATGAAAAAACAGTAATAGTTGTCAGAATTATAAAACTAACAATTAGGTTGTTCGGCCGAAACACTGGAAAAAACATGTACGAGTACACATTTAACACAATTATGAGTAAATTTAAATAAAAAATATCGAACGCCAAAAAACCGAGATTCGACAAAAAATAACCGGATTATTCGATATTCGAAAAACAGGGATTAAAAAAAAACCGACGGTTTTTATGAGTGAAAAAAACCGAGTAACCGGTTTCTGAAAACCGAACTGATCACCCTAGTTTGTAGTCAACAGTTTTAATAAACATAAAGATCGAAATAGCTATCCGCACTGCCAGCTGTCGCATAATCAAGTTCACATAATTCTTGTAAAACAAACTCTATTGACAAATATTGCCAATTTTGTATGGTCCTTAACCGAACTGTGAAGCAATAGCGTTTTTTTAAATAATTTTGTTTTATTTTTAAAGGTTAAATTTTTTTAAAAAATATACCAAATACTTATGATACCCCTAATATTTTTATCAACAGTTTTATAAATGGGTATTTTCTAATTTGAGTTTTCATTTTTCACTTGGGAATAACCAGAATTGTCTCTTTGGAGGTCCCCAAGCAGCTCACAAATGGCGTGCTACCACTGAAGCGTTTTAGGGAATAGGTAACAGGACTTAAAGAAGTTCAACACTTTGCGGCGTTGGCAGCCCAAAAACCTATAATCGGGCGCTGTGGCCCAATAAGTCACTCATCTTAAATATTAATTATTATGAACACACAATGAAACGAACCCCCCTCAAATGTTGACAACCCCTGTCCATGATTTTAGAATGAACCCCTAAAATGTCCAAAGTATCTACAGAGATGGTACCTCTAGCTAATTGGCGGATGACTTCGACAAATACAAGACTGACATCACCGCCATACAGAAAATTCGATGGTCAGTACAGTTATGTACACGCCGATAGAACTGTGACATCTTTTACAGCTTGGATTTATAGTCGGTAAATGGCTGCGACATCTGATCCCTAGGTTTACCCCGTAAGTGACCAAATACCACAATCCGAATCAATTACAACACAATAACTTGTGTACACGCCCCGACGGAAGACAAAGACATTAAATATGGGATCCTGGAGGAACTATACGACCGCTGCCCTGGCCACGACATTAAAATTATTCTGGGGGTAATTATTGCAAGAATAGGAAGGGAAGATGTTCTTGGTCCATCGATCGGTAATCTCAGCCTACATACCGACACGTCAGACAACTGTTTTATGCTGGCTAGCTTCGCAACGTGAAAGAACATAGTAGTGAGTGGATTCCAGCACAAAGATATACAGAAAGCAACATCGCTATCCCCCGATCAAAACACCAAAAATCAAATTGACCATTATGTAATTGATGGAAGGCATGCGTGGAGCTAATTTTGACTCGCATCATTACGTGGTTGCAGCCAAGGTGCGCACAAGATTGAGCAGAGCGAAAAACTCAAGTAACCAAATACAAAGAAAGCTGGACATCGGGAAGTTGCAATTCCCAGAGATAGCCACTGCCTATTCCAACCAGCTCTCCCATTTGCAACGACACTACGTCTCAACTTCTGACGTTTTCGATACACACTGGCAGCATATTACGCATTTCATGGCAACCGCTATAACAACCTGCTAGGATATGAAAAACGGCGCTCAGACGAATCCTAGTACGATGAAAAAAACGTCAGAAGAAGGACCGGGAGAACGAGGACATAGAGTGATACAGGGATAAAGGTGAGGCCCGAAGATTTTATCAGAAAGTAAAACCAAAAGGATACGGTAATGGGATCTATTCCTGTAAGGACAAGGTTGGAAATCTGGTAACATATCCAAGTGTGTGCTCCAAAAATTATTCGAAGCCAAGGCTGAGTTTGGTATTCCAGCGAAGATGATACGCCTTTGTGGAATGACGCTGACTCACACGAAGTCTTTAGTAAAGACTGGCAATAACCTTACGGAGCCATTCTATACCAGCCGAGGCCAAGGCGACAGCATATCGTGTGACCTCTTCAAAATAGTGATTAAGATGGTAATGAGAAAAGCTGCGGTAAACACAAGTGGCACGATATTCGACATGAGCCATATGCTACTCGCGTACGCTAATGAAGAAGACATCATCGGTCGAAAGCTGCGGGATGTTACTGCAGCCTTCTCAGAAGGAATCAGCAAAAATGTTTCAAATGGTGAACGATGACAAAACGAAGTTATTAGTTTCAACGAACAAACAATCATCTCGTTTGGGATACTGCGTGATCGTTGACAACTATAGTTTCGATGTGGTAGATAATTTTATCTACCTACTCTCTGACATTAACAAAACAAATAATGTCAGGCTCGAAATCCGCAGAAGAATCCTGCTTGTTAATAAATGCTACTACGGACTAGGCAAGCGATATAATGAAAGAGCCCTCTCTCGACGAACAAAAATCTAGCTATACCAGCTACTGGGTCTACCTATCTTGATGTTTGGTTCAGAATCTTGGGTTATGACACAAGCGAATGAACCGGTTCAGGTAGTATTCGAGAGAAAAATACTCCGTAAAATAAATGGGCCCGTCATCGTTAATGGAGACTACTGACATCGCATGAACCTTGAGCTGTACGAGCTGTACACTAACATGAACGTAGTCAGACGCACGAATGTGCAGCAGTTACGTTGACTGGGTCATTATGTAGACATGAACGAAAATGCTGCAACTCCAAAAGTCTTCGACAATGTACTCGATGAACGGCGCAGAAGTGGGCGACCAAAACTCGGTTGGAAAGACCAGGTTACTAAAGGTACGGTCAGACTAGTCAAATATTTGACCAAAACATGTTTTCCCCTATTTGCCCAAAATATTGTCAAAGCAATACAGAGTTGATTTTGTGTTCACACTAGGCGCATTTGTTTGCCTCCTTTTGTTTGATCAAACACGTGTCAAACTGTGTCAGATGGACATTAGGGAAAACATATTTGCCCTGCGGTCACACTTGAACGAATATTTGCAACAAATTTTTGTTTGCCGGCAAATAAATTTGTTTTCTCAGAAACCTTCAGCAAGCCAACAGAAAATAATTTTTTTTTCTGAAATTTTTATACCATCACCCTTAGGGATGAGGGTATATATCATTTGATACGAAAAAAAAGTGTAACGCATTTAAGGAGACGAGTTAGACCCCAAGTATCTTAAGACCAAATTCGTTTCAGAACTTTTTAAGAAGAATGAGCTTTGTCCGTCTGTCTGGCTGGCTGGCTGGCAGGCTGGCTGGCTGGCTGGCTGGCTGGCTGGCTGGCTGGCTGGCTGGCTGGCTGGCTGGCTGGCTGGCTGGCTGGATGGCTGGTCAGCAGGATAACTCGAGTAAACCTTAACGGATCGGTATGAAAATTTACCAGTATCATTATTTTTCAAAACGAACTTATGGGATTGTAAATGGGCTGAATAGCCCCACCGCTTCTGGTACCTCCCATACAAAATTACCTATTTTTGGAAAATTTATATTTCTTCCATAACTTCCAAACGGACAACCGGAGACTGTTTGGATTTGGTCAGTTTATTTATCTTGCAAAAGTAGACAAACCCTAAGAAAACCGAAACCTGTGCCCCACCCATTCTGGTACCTCCCATACAAATGACCGAATTGACCCTTATAGTTTTACATACATATCTTTTTTGCAAGTAAACTTAGATCACTCAAATTTTGCGTATGATGTTTGCTTATAAATATTAGACTCAGGTATGAATACGGACTATATCGGTTCACGCCTTCTGGTACCTCCCATACAAAATGACCTATTTTTGGAAATTATATATTTCTCCAATAACTTCAAAACAGTCACTTGGGGGGTTATGAACATTGGTCGATAAATTAATGTTGTGATAGGAGGCGAAACCTCAGAGAGCCTAACTATTTGACACACCCCTTCTGGTACCTCCCATACAAATGCCCGAATTGACCCTTATAGTTTTACATACATATCTTTTTTGTTAGTAAACTGAGATCACTCAAATTTTGCGTATGATGTTTGCTTAAGAAAATTAGACTCAGGTATGAATATGGACTATATCAGTTCACGCCTTCTGGTACCTCCCATACAAAATTACCTATTTTTGGAAAATTAATATTCCTCCTATAACTTCCAAACGGACTCTTAGGGGGTAATGAAAATTGGTCGATTAATTTATGTTATTATAAGAGGCAAAACCCTAGAAAACCTAACTATTTGACACACCCCTTCTGGTACCTCCCATACAAATGACCGAACTCACCCCCATAGTATTACAAACATATCTTTTTTCTAAGTACACTGAATTCAGTCAAATTATTCGTAAGTTGTATGTATGAAAATTTAAGTTAGGAATGAATAAGGACTGTATCGGTTCACCTCTTGTGGTACCCCCTATCAAAATTAAATGTTTTTGAAAAATTAATATTTCTCACATAAATTCCAAACCGGCACCTATACCCCCTACACAAATAAGTAAAGTTTTGGACGATTTTGCACCACAAGCAGGGGAAAAAATATACATAAGTAATTTTATTTTAATTAAAAATCTATTCATTTCAATAACTCAAGACTTCAACAATATCTTATATTGGGTGATGGTATTTATCAGTCAGTTTACCTGACTGAAATTTCTGTACTGGTTTTTTACCAATTTGAAACAAAATGCAACTTTTTTGGTTAACTGTGATGCGTAGTTTCTTATATCCTCATATTTTCTTCAACTTCAACATAATTGGCGACGGTTTGTTTGTGATTTCAATTTATTTATTCTTTGTTTTGTTGTTCGAACAGATGTTCTTGCTATAAGTGTGGTCAACACAACCTTTTTTTAGACGACATATTATTTTACTTATTATGTAGTTTCTAGTGGAAATTACATTGAAAGTTTTAAAAATCGATCAATCTATGAAACCGGGGTTTTTCCTGTTTCAAAATTTACATATTTAAAATATAGGTTTAGAATTTTTTGGCCGAATCTAGTTTAGGTTCCAACGACTGTTTTGGTAGGGTAAAACACATTATTTAAGAAAAAAATTAATACATATGTTTCGAAATTCGAACTATTGGATGTTAATTTAAATGTTAATTAATTAATAACCAATTTTATTTAGAAATAATAGCGGCGTTTTTTTGCCTGTGGCTCTTAGAGCTTCGAACCATGTTTTTTATATTATTAATGTGTAATAGGGTCATTGGGACCAGAGAACAGAATGAATGCATTTGTTTTTATTGGGTATTCATAATTTTATTGCTTTTTCCATGCATTCAACAACAGTAACTAATGCCGTTGCTATTTATATGCATCTGTCAAGTTTTTAAGTGATTCAACTAGTAGTGTTGCAGTTTAGTGCCGCTGGTCGACTCTTTTTAGAAAGAAGGGCTAGTTTACATGGAATAAATACTAAAACAATTTTTTTCTGCCCCAATTTATCCGTGTTGAAGGCTTTTTTTGTAACTGAATAATTTTTTTGTTTCGTTTTGCTTTATCTCATTTATTTTAGAAATAAATAATAAGTTTTTTTTTAAAAAAATATAATGCATTGTATAATTTGTAAAAGTTTTTAAAATTCGGCTTCGGTCATAAAAAAATTCCTACGGTCAAGTTTTTTTTTTATAATAATGTCAAGCAATGGAATGAAAAGATGACACATTAGAACAATAACACCAATCACACCTTTTATTCGGTATTTGTTGCCTTTTACATTTCCTATAGAAATTTATTGTAGCTGGATTGACAACAATAGGTATATTTTTTTTGGGTGCACTCAAAGCATAAAATAAGGAACTCAAACCGTTCCCTGATTGGGACCTGTATGTTCTTGAATTACTGCTGAATTAGTCTCAAAAATTTGTTTCATTTGAATACACCCACATAGAGGATCTTCATAGAACCCCTTTTTGACACACATGAGCCTCGGAGCGGGGGGTTGTGATTTTTTGAGTGTAAACTGCCTGACAACCTATATTTTTTGGATTTGCTTGTAACCGGTTAAACTATGGCCAATTTATCTTTATTATACCATAATTAGTCGCAGCTTACCCGGTTTACAGTCGATTTGAGATAATTAACAAAGCTAGAATTTTTCCCTTTTAATTATGCATAAAATTGTATAACAGTTCCACAATATTACCAAAATATATTTTATATTCACCATTTCTTCCTTTTATTTTATTTATTATTATTTAAATTGGCGATATTTTTCTTCATTTTGTTTATTTCTGTCGGTTAGCTGACAACACCGCTGATAACAGCTGTTATTTACCCTTGTTTGCTCTTACAAAACTTTTGTAAGATCAAATAAATGTTTGCCCAAAAAAGAGGAAAATATTTGCTCTTTGGTGGTCACACTTTGGTCACATTGAGCATATTTTTATTTGAAGGCAAATAATTTCGTTTGACCAAAATCAGCTGTTTTGTTGTTTGCCACACAAAAATGTTTTGTGGTCAGACTGCGGCAAAGAAATATGTGACGGTCAAATATTTGCCTAATCTGACCGTACCTTAAGAAACTTGCAGAACATGATGTGACTAACTGGAGAAGAAGATCCAGGCGCTTATAATATTTTTCTACGTGCGGTATATAATCCCATATGATTGCAATGAAATGCCAGCTAAGTAAGTAAGTAACCTGAATATCCCCTCATAAAAAGTAAAAAACAAAAACAGATTGTTGACTTGGTAATCGATGGAAGGTAAGTATCAAGCGTTATGTAAGTGTGTGTGATGCGTGGTGCAAATAAAGTCTCGGATCACCACCTAGTTGTAGCTAAAGTACGCACGAGTGCTAAAAATGCTCGTAACCAAACGAAAATGATGTTAGACGTCTCAAAGCTGTATGACACTGATAACAAATGCCTAAAAAACCACAAGCCCTGATACGATGAGGAATGTCGCGTATTGTTTGAGAAAATGTATGCAACATACATACAAGGCAAAACTGCAGCCAATGGTAAGGCGATGATTTTCAAAGTAATGTCGCAATATTTTCCAGCGTTGTTCAGGCGTATACACAACCATATTCGTTCAGCGGCAGGATAAAACTAATTATCTGTCAAATCAGACATGAGCTAAGTGTTACCATTCACATAATAAGCACTGAACAAAAAACGTTAGATGGCGGACCCGTTATATAATGAGAAGAGGATAGAAAGAAGATACGCCTTTTCAGGCGGAAAATGAGTCTACGTCAGAAAATGAGTCTATGTAAGAAAAAAATGGGCCATTATACAGAGATAGAGGTGAAGCCCGAAAGTTCTTCCAAAAGGTCAAAAACAAAGGTTTTGAAACAGTGATCGCAAACAGTAAGAAAAGAGATGGACTTGCAGATTGTGCTGCAAATATGGATAGAACACTTTGAAACTCTTCTTATTCCCAAAGGCAACATTAGCGACATCATCCAGCCAGAACGAGATAGGCAGGGCATTTGCGCTGCTTAAATACTATAAGGCTGCGGGAGTTGATGGATTTTCGGCTAAGCTTTTAAAGGCTGGCGGCAATGAGCTGACAACATTTATGTCCCAGCACATAAACACGATTTGGATAAACAAATGCATACCAAATGATTGGAATTTGAGTGTTCTTTGTCCTGTGCTAAAGAAGAGCGATCTAAGTGTGTGCACCAACAAGCGCGGAATCAGCCGGATCAGTGTGTTATGTGAAAGACAAACATAAACCTGATTGAACCTTACCAGTGTGGCTTAAGACAAATTCTGATACGACTTTGCGGGATGACACTGACCGACAAGAAGTCTTGGGTGAAAATCGGACAGATCCATTTTCTATGAAGCGAGACTTCAGACAGGGCGATAGTCAGTCATGCGATCTGTTTAACGTCCAAATGGAAATAACTATTCAGAAAGCAGCAGTAAGCACGTCAGGTACAATATTTAATAAGAGTATATACAGCCGATGAGCAGTATAACGAAAATGCAATACAACGGACAACCAAACCATTAAGCACAGAGGCGGTTCTATTATGGAATGGGACCACTTATACGGATCGAAGGCATAATGCGAAAGGAAGGCTATCTTTGCATTTTGCAAGATAATTTGTCCCATAGCCCTGGCCAAAATGACAGATAGTTCTTTGATCTATCTTCAAATATGACAACGACCCAAAACATTCTGTAAAAAGTGTCAAGGAATGGTTCTCAGGTATTTGGGGTCAGGAAGTAGCCACTGCAGCGTCCAGATCTGAACCCGATCGAAAACCTGTGGGCTACGAAAAAGCCCAGAAAAGTATTAATGAGCTTTGGCAATAAACGCTCAATAGAATGGATCAGTTCAAGAAAGCAAAAGAAAGCACAATTAATCCAGTAAATTATTAAATTTAGATGAGAAAGACCTTGGAACAAAAGTGTGCCTATTGTCTGATTTAGAAAATGTTTTGATATTGTATACTAACAGTTATGTAAGTTAAATTTTTTAATACTTACTTACTTACTTAAGTGGCCAATTACAATTTAGGAAACGTAGTTCATAAATTTGAGGCCTGAAGTAATAAAGAATTCAACACGCTTCGGTCTTCTGCGTGAGTTCTCCAGTTAGTCCTACCAGATGATGGCACGTCGCCTACCACTTGGTCCTTCCAACGGAGTTTGGGTCTCCCTGCTCTGCGCCGTACTTCAGGTTCGCCTTCAAACACCTTTCTCGCTGGAGCATTTACATCCATCCTGGCAACATGTCCCAGCCATCGAAGTCGTTGGATTCTGACTCTTTTAGCTACGTCGATGTCGTGGTAAAGCTCATACAGCTCATGGTTCATCCGATGACGAAACTCGCCTTCGACACAGATAGGTCCATATATTTTTCGGAGTACTTTTCTCTCGAATACTCCCAGGCTTTGTATGTCCGTTGTAGTAAGCACCCATGATTCTGCAGCATACAACAGAACAGGTAAGATAAGCACCTGGTATAGTTGTTTCTTAGTATTCCGAGATAAGGTGGTGTTACTAAAGTGCTGCCGAAGTCCGTAGAAACATCTATTGGCTAGCACTATTCTCCGTTTAATTTCTTGGCCGACATTATTTTTCTTGTTGACGGAAGAACCGAGGTAGGTAAACTCGTCGACTACCTCAAAACAATAATTGTCAACGTTCACGGTGCGTCCCCATCGAGAGGACTCTTTGTTCGTCGAAATCATTATTTTTGTTTTGTCCTCGTTGACCGCTAAACACATTTTTGCTGACTCCTTTTCTAGTGATGAGAAAACTGCAGTAACATCCCGCAGATTTCGGCCAATGATGTCTATATCATCGGCATAGGCTAGTTGCATGTGGCTCTTGTGGAATATGGTGCCAGACATGTTGAAACCAGACTTTCTCATCACCTTCTCCATAACTATATTAAATAGTGTACAGGACAGGATATCGCCCTGCCTGAGACCTATTTTCCGTGTTGAATGGTTCAGACTGATCCTAACCAATCTTAACCGAGGATTTGGTGTTGTCTGAGGTACATTTGCAAAGCTATATTTTGCTATATAGGCTCAAAAGCGGTCTCGCTGCCTATTTTAGCATTAAAATCGCCTAGTACAATTTTAATGTCATGGCTCGGGCTACGGTCATATACATTTTCTAGGCTCTCGTAGAACTCGTCTTTGTCCTCATCGCTTTTCTCTTCTGCCGGAGCATGGGCACATATAAGTGTTATTTGGAAAAACTTTGTTTCGACTCTTATGGGAGACTAGGTGTCGCAGTCTCTTGCCAACCACAAATCCACAACCAAACTCGTGCTTGTCCGCATGACCACTATGTAGATGTCGCACGTCTTCTTGCGCGAGCACCCGTGTCCCGTCCACCGGATTTCCTGTAAAGCGGTTATGTCAGCCTTGTATTTTTCGAAGACTTCCGCCAGTTGGATGAAGGCACCTGGTCTATACAGTGATCTAATATTCCAGGTGCATATCCTTAAATCATGGTCCTTAATTCGTTTGCGGTGGTCGTCAACATTTTAGGGGGTCCATTTGATTCGTTTCTTACTTCTTTTCATTGCAATAGTTTAAACGTCGGTGGCGGTTGCAAGCCCAGCGCACCACGTCGCAGTTTTCTTCTCCTGAGTTTTGTTACAGTCGCCCATTCTGGGTCAGACGCTGACCAGGGTACCGCTCCCTCTGAGCAGACGTGCCTGGGTTTTACGTTTCGCCCCTCACAGTTAGTCGTGCTCTGACGGGTGTCAAAGGCACGCTTCCAGGCGTCACCACGTGGAGGTACTCCGTCCGCAGTAGTACTACGAATACGGAGCTCTGTGAGTAGACTTGAAGTGCAATTGGCAAGGATCACTCTGGGTTCGCCAAGTTAAACCGATCAGAAGCTTTACCTTGCATCACACTCCCGACGCCCGAGAAAAAAAGTTACTGTCCACATATGTAAAATTTTAAAATTTAATATACCTGGACATATGGCAAATTTTTATGGGGGTACCGAAAGGCTCCAACTAAGAATCAAAGAAAAATTCTCTAAATAATTCGCACAAAAATCTCAAAAGAATTCATAATTTCTAATGGGTGGGGTAAATGCGGTTCCTTAGATATCACTTGTAAATACAAAATATTAAAAGTAAAATATTCTTAATCGGGTATAGGAGGTTCCAGTAGGGTCGAAACGTGTCTAAATTGAATCGAAAATCAACGTTCAACGTGAACCTTCTGCACAATTTTGCAATTATTATATTGAAATATCCTACAGTTCGAAAGTTATGGGGGTTAAATATTAATTTTCCAAAAATAGGTTATTTTGTATGGGAGGGGTTCGGCCGATATTGTCCATTTTCATTCCTGAGTCAAAATTCAATGAATTTATATCTCGCTCAGAACATGCATTAAGTCAAGGTACGTAAAAAAATTTATGTAAAACTAAGTTGAATTCGGTCATTTGTATGGGAGTTACCAGAAGGGGTGGGGGAAATTTTGCGTGTTCCTAGGTAGTTGTCTACTAATCGAAAATAATTGAAGTGACCAAATTCAAATATTTTCCAGTCCTATTGCTAATGTCAAAATGGAACTTTTGAATGCTCCATGTAGAGCAGATAATCATCATGAGGGGTGGTGAAACACATCAACAAACGGAAAAAGCATTTATGGAAGAATAAGAAAAGGCAGTTAAATGGACGACCACCGTTCCAAAATGAGACCAGCACAGCAATTAAAAATTTAATTTCCCTTTACACCCCATGAATGAGGTATGAGGTGCTTCTCGCGTTGTTGTGAATAAACACGCCTTCTATTTTAGATTCACAACAAACGGCACCTACTTGTTTATCGATGAATGCGAACGTCACTGTTTGAGAAACTTTTACTAGAAATGCCGATTATATCGACACTTGTACTGCGAAGTTGTTGTCGACATCATCACTCTAGCCGGGAATTCTAACAACTATGCCACGGCCGGTCCCGCAATTGCACGGCTTAAAAACAATAAAGTTGCGGTTGCATATGGACTGCCGGCAGAACTACGGTGATAAGCTAGTAACGATAATAATACATGCCCGGCAAATTGTATCTCAGGGTTCTGTGCTAAAGAAAGGCTATCCAAGTGTGTGCCCAGCTAACGCGGGATCAGTCTTTTAGCTATCACATACTACGTCCTGTCGAGTGTGCTATGTGAAAGACTAAAGTCCATCTTAGCGAATCTGATTGGATCTTATCAGTCCCCGCAGGGGGTCTCCTCTGGGGAGTATCGCTCCCACGGACCCGAGAGAACCCCCAGTGGACCTCTTTCTGGCGAAAAGATGGTAGTAAAGAGTTCCGACCAAGATGGTGCTACGGGAGGTCAGGTGTGCCCAGGGCGGTATGCCCTAGATAAGCCACCTGCCTGGTCATTTGTGTAAGGAACAACTTCGGCTGTGTGTTTAGTAGTAGCTGTGTTTAGATTAAAATTCACGCTGGTCAGCCAGAGTTGGATGCTCGATAGAAATGGAGCTGGGTATTTCTTGATACTATATGAGACTCGTATCTTTCATTGTGCATCGGATATCTTTTTGGTTGAATGTGGCGCTGCATTCTCAGCGTCTTTGTGATGGATAGCACTAAACCTCTAACAAAGGTGAAACATCGATTGCAGGAACACTCGTTCCAGTACGAAGTGAAAGATTATAATTGTGACAGATTCCTTGAGCTCTTGCCATAAAGTCGGATAGTAACCATTTAGTTTAAGTTTGTGAATTGCCCAATTTGTGTTAATTTTATGTTAAAATTATTGATGGCATTCGTATGGGATACCAAGGTACCTAGCAGAAGGCGGCAATTGCGGTCAGCCGGATGGGGAGCTTCGCTCCTAGCAGAAGGTGACGATGAGTGAATCGGCAGATAACTTCGGTATTTTGATTGTGGATGTGTGGCAGGCGGGATGGGGAACTACAGTTCCTAGCTGATGGCGGTGTGGTGCATAATTGGAGTTTGCAATAGTGTTGAGGATGGAATGGTTACTGTTCATATGGCCAATAATATAATTAATTAACATCAAGTAGCAAATAATAAGTGGGTTGCCAAATCGGACGGAGTGCAAGCCTCGAGCTTGTACTTGTCCGTCAGTTTTGTACCCCCACATAAGAATCATGCACAATACGAATATTTCGTGGCGTGTTGTAGAATTAGATCCGGGTCTTAACAGCGGCATAGTAGTATGTTCCAGTGGGGCTAAGCCCACCATCTGGTCAGGTCTACACGACGATACTAGATGTAAAACACAACGACTCAAGTGTGTATCAGTTATACACAGCAGAATCTATAAGATGCTATGATAACATTGACCGACACGAAGTCTTCAGTGAAAAGTGGCAACAGTCAGATAGAGCCATTTTCAACAAAACGAAACTTTAGACAAGGGAATTGTCTGTAATGTGATCTCTATAACTGCAGTAAACACGACTGGTAGCATCTTTAACCCTCCGACAAAGTGAAAAGGTCTCTGGGGACCTTTTTCATTTTTAAATTAAAATTACTCCTTGACGGCCCATGGGAAGTATACATGACCCCAACAAGCGGGATGTTACTGCGGCCTCTTCGAGCATTGAGAATTAGTCATCAGAAGTGTGTCCGGTGATAAAGGAGGACAAAACCCAGTTATTTGTTGTAACGAAGAAAGAGTCTGCCTGTTTGGGACACTGCGTGAACGTTGACAACTAAAACTTTGTTCGACGAATGCGAACGTCACTGTTTGAGAAGCTCTTACTAGACATGCTGTTTGACTCGACACTTATACTGCGAAGTTGCTGTTAACAACATTCGAGGGGAGCCGACCGTGAAAGAAAATTTTTCTTTTTTAGGATGATTGGAGCCAGGAGTTGAACCTGTAATCTCCCGCATGGTACTCGCGTGTTCTAACCACTATGCCACGGCCGGTCCTGTCATTATACTCATACGCCACTCTTAATGATGAATGGATTTCCTTTACCCTTAGGGATAGCTTCCACTGATTGAAATTCATCCTGGATGTTTGTGTAGATGCAGATTCCTCGGATGACGGTGATACCATTTGTATACCCTCACCCTTAGGAATGATCGTATATATCATTTGATCCTTATGAAAAATTACCAGTATTAATTTTTTTTCAAAATAAAGAACTGGGATTGTAAATGGGCAAAATAGCCCCACCCCTTCAGGGACAATCCAAACATAATTAACTATTTTTGGATAATTAAGAAATATTAATCAGAACGGCTAACAGGAGGTCATTTAAATTTCCTTGTAATAACAAAATTTAAACCGTTGCCATTCCCGTTCTGGTACCTCCCATACAAATGACCCATTTCACCCTCACTGTTTTACACTTTACACTATCTTTAATGGTATGTCGTATAAGCGATATCGACTGTATTTTCAACATATAACAAATGTTCATTAACGAATTTTATTTTAAAACCTATAAGTATCAAAACAACGACATAGTTTTTCCTATTGAGCAGGGATTTGTAAAATTGTGTTTAATTTTATATGTATAACAATGTAGATCAATATTTAGGTATACGAGTATTATTGAATTTATCACGATCATACACATACACATATATTCCAACAAATAACAACAACAAAAATGTGCGTACAACTCTTACTAATGCACTATATTTAAAATTAAACCAAAAAACCAAGAAACAAAATAACTTTTGTTGTGTCCTTTTTATTTCACATTTTTGACAATATAAGTCAATTTTCACACTTAACATTTGTAACACTTACAATTATTCAATTCCGATATCGTTGCTAAAATAATATTAAACAAATGCAATATAAGCCAAACTCTAATTAGAAGGTTCATTACTATGTTAATTTTTAAACTTCTAACAAAAACCGGAAATACTTTAACAACTTTTAGCCCTTTTTAGACGCTACAATTTCCGTTCCGAATCCGGCGACCGTTCTTTAGCGAATTTCAAACACATCTAAATGCGGCAATCAAACGACGGCGACTGTTAAGTGGTTTTCAGTCAAACAACTGAAATTTGGTCAAAACTTTCACAAACACCGACACCGACACCGACACACACGCACACAAACACACACACACATACATCCACTCTTCCTTAAACACAATTCAAATATCGCCGGTGTTTTGGTTTCTTCGTTTGCTACTTGCTTTGAAGGTGTAATGATTTGAATTGAAATGAAAACCCGCCAAAGAGACAACAGCCAACAACATTTGTACTTCATGTCTGCTATTGCTCAAAACCACATTACGTTTTATTGAGGTAAAGATGATGATGATGATGGTCCACACGGCGCATGTTTGTTGTAATAATTGGCGAACAAAGGATATGCCACAGAGAGCGTGTTAACTTGTTGTATTTTGCTGTTTAGAGGGGAGAGGCATAAAATGTGCAGTGTGCAATGAGATAATTTTTTACCGGCAAATTTTGAGCATCAAGTTTTCATTCATAACTAACATTGCTTTAAATATTTTGGTCGCGTGTACACGTGGTTGGTTGCTAACACACGGCAACATCGAGCGAATAGCCCTGGATACATACGTTTGGCGATACGGGAGCTAATGGGTAGTCGTAGTGGTGCGGGTGGTATTACACTTCGCTACCCTAAAAGAAAAATGTCTGAAAAATTTGAATCGAAGAAGAGATGAAACATAAGAAGATAGTGGTCAGTGTCATATAGAGAAAATGGAGCATTTGGTAAGTCATCACCACAAAATATCAAAAATAACAAAATTCAGATCATCAGAAAAAAGTTGTACTTTTCCATACCATCACCCTTGGGGATAAGAGAATATATCATTTGATAGGGAAAAGGTGTAACGCAGTAAAGGGTGCAGTTGGGGATGTAAAGTGAATTTTGCATCTCAAGCCGACTCGCAACCTCCTTCGTGGTGGCACCTGTGCTACGTTGTTCGTGATAATTTTATCATGAATAGCGGTAGTTAGTGAGCGACGAACCATGATGGTTGAGCGTAATAAGGACCATGATTAAAGGATATGCATCTGGAAAGTCCGGCCTCTCCATAGAGAATGTGCTACTATCCGACAGGCGGATGTTCTCAAAAAATATAAGGCTGACATTGTAACGAAAACCTCTGCCAAACTGTCTTTCCGGGCTTGCTCAGGGAAATTGGGAGGGTTAGTTAGGGCAGCCAATTACATAATCAAAATTAGTTTATGATATCAAAATATACAAAAGGAAAAAAGGGTAATAGTATAGAGAATCCGAGAGAATGTAAGCTGTGATGTTTTCGTTTGCCTACCTAAACATATTTCGTCAACCCAATAAACTCTTCACTGTTCCATTTTTATTGAAGGACAATTTATTTAAAAACAAAGTAACCAAATTTGTAGTTAAGAAAATTATATGTAACTTCATAGACTGTGAATAATTTATAATCTATGTATATATTTTAATCCAATTAATACAAATGTTTTATATATGTATGTGTTATTAGTCAGATATTAATTTAAATTAAGACTTACGTGAATCCTTCCTTTCATGAAGCGATCGCTGCGCCGAAGTCAGGAACATTATGTATTGTGTGATATTAAAGAATTATTTAAATATGGAAGCAAACAATGATTAAACTAGCCAGATCAAAAAAATTATAAGAAATACCGTTAATGTGATTTAAAATATTAATAAGAGAATGGATTTAAAACCAGTACAGAAATTTCAGTCAGATAAACTGACTGATAAATACCATCATCAATATAAGATATTGTTTATGTCTTGAGTTATTGAAATTAATAGATTTTTAAAATAAAATTACTTATGTATTATTTTTTGTCTGCATGTAGAGCAAAAACATACAAAATGTAACCTATTTGTACAGAAGGTACAATTAGGGGTAGCACAACGTGTCTGATTTTTTTGTAAATCAACGTTCAATGATCGCTTACCTTGGCAAAATTTGTCTGAATTCAGTGTACATACAAAAATGATACGTATGTAAAAGGGGAAATATCGCATATATTTATATGGGAGGTACCAGAAGGGATCTGCCGAATAGTTAGGCTCTCTACGGTTTCGCCTCCTATCGCAACTTAAATTTATCGACATTTTGAACCCGACCCTCTCAGATTTTAATGAAATTTAGCATACAGCTACAGTTTACCTACAGAAACATAACATCATTTTTAGAAAATACATTTTTGAAAATATGTGGGCGTGGCAAGGTATCGAAATATTTTAAAAATTACGGTATTTTTAAGCCGCGATTACTATAGAATGACTAAACCGATTTGAAAGACCTTGGTGCCATTGGAAAGGTATATAAGTTATATTACACTGAAATTTTTTTTGCCAAAAATAAAAGTTTAAACTTGGAAAACCTTCGAAGTCTTTTTTTCCAAAAAAAAATATTTTTAGATAGGTCTATTTAATATATATAACATATCTAAAAACTAAAATGGGGTATTTCTTATTTATTTTTTTTAAATTTTTTTAAGTAAATGCCTTCTTGTTAACTTCCTTATATTTTGATATCTTTGTGTGACAAAAGAGAATAAAGTAGTTCAACTTTAGAAAAGGGGGAAAAATCCCATATATTTATATTGGAGGTACCAGAAGGGATGTGCCAAATAGTTAGGCTCTCTGAGGTTTCGCCTCCTATCACAAGATTATTTTATCGACCAATTCTCAAAACACCCAAGTGTCCGTTTGGAAGTTATGGGAGAAATATTAATTTTCCAAAAATAGGTCATTTTGTATGGGAGGTACCAGAAGGCGTGAACCGAAATAGTCCATATTCATATCTGAGCCTAATTTTCATAAGCGAACATCATACGCAAAATTTGAGTGATCTCAGTTTACTTACAAAAAAGATATGTATGTAAAACTAAAAGGGCCAATTCGGTCATTTGTATGGAAGGTACCAGAAGGAGTGTGGCAAAGGTTTCAGCTTTCGTAGGGTTTGCCTATTATTGCAAGATAAATAATCTGACCAAATTTAGATATCCTCCAATGGTCTGTTTGGCAGCTATGGAAGAACTATTAATTATCCAAAAATATGTAATTTTGTATGGGAGGTACCAGAAGGGGTGGGTCTATTCTGCCCATTTACAATCCCGTAAGTTCATTTCGAAAAATATTACTACTGGTAAATTTTCATACCGATCCGTTAAGGTTTACTCGAGTTATCCTGCTGACCAGCCATCCAGCCAGCCAGCCAGACAGACGGACATAGCTCATTCTTCTTAAAAAGTTCTGAAACGAATTTGGTCTTAAGATACTTGGGGTCTAACTCGTCTCCTTTAATGCGTTACACTTATTTCGTATCAAATGATATATACCCTCATCCCTAAGGGTGATCGTATAAAAATATAGGTTAAGATACATCAAGGCAAATTAAATCAAGTTTAGTTAAGTTGAGTTATATTAAGGTAAGTTAAGTTAGGTTAAGTTACGTTAAGTTAAGTTAATATAAGAAAATTATAAGATATTTTTTCTTTTTAAGTTTAATCTTTTAGGAAATAACCAAACCACATTTGAAATTATTGGAAATAAAGGTTTTCATAATCTTCACTATTAATATTTAGCACATTTTTAGTCCATATGGAAATTAACTTAATAATCAGCCTGATTATTTGGGCACTCATAATTGATTGCAGAATCATTTATTAGCCGTTGATCTCGTTCGGTCCATTGTTCGAGTCCATGGTTCCAAGCAAATTTGTAGTCCGCAATCAAAAGATATTCCCAATTTAGACTAGCATGGGGTTAGGCCTCTTGCACCCAGTCACAAAAACAGCTATCCAAGTTACGAATCTCCTTGGAGTTTATATCCGAAATTCCTTCAAAATTATTTTCGGTTTCTCTATATCCAAATTATTCAGATCAATTTTAAAAATATTCTTTCTTTCCGTGCACCGTCTGTACGATTTGAATTCAAAATTGTTCTCTATAAAAAATCAATGTTTCTATTTTTCCCCTTTTTTTCCTTCGACTCAAATTTCAAAGTTTTATATTTTTCCGATTTTTAGCTTTTCCCTCAAGTAGAATTTAACACAGTGCGCCACAACATCACCAAGGATGAAAGTCTGGTTACAAATACGCAAAGTGTGCTGCATTTATCGAGTGACGAAAAACTAATTTTGTAATTTATTTCAAGTATTTGAAGAAATATAAAGTATTTTTTTAAATCCAGTTATTTCGTATTCCTTGCTTCAATGGCTTCTTTAGACATCATGCCAATAGGTATGATAATATTTTATATAGTAGAGTATACTATTGATTCGGAAACTCTTGCAACGCGGGTTATCAAATCTGGTTGGCTGACAAAACGTCTGGTTATTTGGTATGAGAGGTACCAGAAGGGGTCGTCCGATATAGTCCATATTCTTTCCAAAGTCAAATTTCAATATGCTTATATCTTGTACAAAATATGACCGAATACAGTGTAGCAACCAAATATGTATTTAAAACTATAAGGGTGAATTCGGCCACTTGTATGGGAGGTACCAGAAGGAATGTGGCAAATGCTTTGGTTTTCTCAGTATTTGTTAACTATTGGAAGCTAATTAAACAGACAAAATTTTAATATCCTCCATTTGCCCGTTTGGAAGTAATTGAACAAATATTATTTTTTCAAAAATTGGTCTTTTTGTATGGGAGGTACTAGAGATGGTGGGACTGTTTTCCATATATCCCCAACAGTTGGTCATAGTTTGTTATCATTTTGAATATTTTTACACCACAGGGACTCACACTTTACATAAATGCTAAATTTAGCTTGAATACGATTGAATGCCATTAGTTATTGTCCAAAGATGTCTGTATACGCTCTAAAACCATATATGCTACAACAGCTTACTTCTACCATATTTTTTTTTAGTACACATGAAAAGACGGGTCACAAACATATAATTTTAATTAAGTACATACCTTCTCTGAATAAGAAAAAAAAATTGACTCAATAAAGTATAATTTGTTTTAATTTAGCTCAACCAACAGAAGTCAAAAAATGCTTCCAAATCTTTGCGGGCCATGTGCTAAAAATTTATTTACTTTGAAGGCTCGCAGTAGATCAGGAATACCCCTAAATGCTCATGCAAAAGCTTTTATAAGCATTTACAAGTGTTGTCAATTAAAAGAAAATAAAAAAGATCGGTATTTTCAAACATTGGAATTCGAATGAATGAATGTCCGTTTGGGCCACTGTGCGATGGTTGGAATCTAAGCGTATTATGTCCTGTGCTAAAAAAGGTGATTCAAACGTGCGCTCAAACTACCGCAAGATCAGGTGTTTTACCCATCTTATATGCGATGGGTAAGTGTGCTATTTGAAAGACTAAAGCCAGTGTTATCCAACCTGATCGGGCCTTATCAATGTGGCTTAAGACCTAGTAAATCAACAACTGACCAGATATTCACACTTCGGCAAATTCTGGAAAAGACACAAGGAAACAGTTCGACACGGATAAAAAGGCACATGCTACACTGATGACATAGACATTATCGGTTCAAAAAATCGGAATGTGACTGCATCCTTTTCAGATATATATATGGAATCAGCAAAAATGAGTTTAACGCTGAACGAGGGCAAAACTAAGTGATTAGTTTCAAGGAACAAAGAATCTACTCGTTTGGGACGTTGAGTAAACTTTAAAAGCTATAATTTCGAAGTGGTAGTTGATTATATCTACCTAGGCTCCGCCATCGATTAAACTAATATCGTTGGACTCGAAATCCGGAAAAGAATCCTGATTTCTAATAGATGATATTTTGGACTAAGCAAGCAGTTTAGTGACGGAGTCATCTCTTTACAAACGCAAATCCAGCTAACTTTTGATGAATGGGTTAGAATCCTGGATTATGATACAAGCGTGGTCAGACGCATTAAGGTACAGCGGTAGGGTTGGCTAGGTCATGTTGTACTCATGGATAAAATTGACCCAGCTCGAAAAGTCTTCGACAATGAACTTGATGAACGGCGCAGAAGAGGGCGACCAAAACTCCATTGGAAAGACTAGGTTTTTAAAAACCTTGCATAATTTGGTGCGACGAACTCGAGAAGAAAAGCAGAAGATCGGAGATCATTTAATACTTTTCTACTTGCGACATAAATATTATTCCAACATACGATTGCAAAGAAGCGCCAGCTAAGTAAGTAAGTAGGTGTAATTTAAAAAACTGGATGGTTTACTCCACCCTATGGAAATTATGATTTCTTTTAAGATTTTTTTGCGAATTAATTACAGAATTTTTCCTTAGTTCACAGTTGGTACCGTACTCGTAAAAGACCCTTTTAATACCGCCGTACAAAATTACCATATGTGCGAAGATCTAGAATTTAACTTTTTACATTTGTTTGCAAATTCATTAACACTTTTTACACTGTACTCCTTTCTACAGTTTAACTATATGTCTGCAAACGTCTAGTCATACGGCCGAAAATCTTTTTTCCAACCGTATATGCCTCCCAAGCTGGCAAATTTAATAAATTTGTAATTTTATTTAAAAATCGTTTAGTGTCAATAACTCGAGACTTCACCAAGATCATACATTGGGTGATGGTATATATATCTGTCACTTTATGTTCTCAAATTTCATCGTTCACTAACAAATTTAATTTTGCTGTTTTTTGGCACTTCTTTCTTTGGGTGTAATTTTATGCTGAGAAACATCTCTAAAAATATTTTAATTATTTTCGTGTTAACACATTCGTATGCAGTCTATTTGTCTTAGTTCCATTCCATCCCACCCCTTTTCTTCTTAAGCTTCAACTCAAAACAATAATGCCAAAATTATGAAATTGAATTGTGCGTTATGTATATGAAGCATAAAAAGGTGCTCCTATCACTTTCCCGTATCACATAAGTGCCAAGTACTCTCTCCCGTGCGTGCCTGTGTGTGTATGTGTGATTTATTAATTAACACAATAAATATGAAGTGTGTGCAGGAATATTTTGGTGAAATGTTTGACCTTATAATATTTATTTTCCAACCCCCTTGCTTACCACCTCTATCTACAGTCGTTTACACCCTCGTGTCAAAACAATAAAATGTTTGTTTTGTTGGTTTCTAAAAACTTTTACTCAAACATTCACGTCTTGCAACTGCTTTGGCATTTTTCCGAACAATTAAACGTGAAATGTTTTTATTTTGAATCTCAATTGAAATCATCACCATCCACATTTTCTCCTTCGGTAGCATTTAAGTTTCATACGGTTACGAAGTGCTTGAGTTGAAAACGCTCACTTGGGAATTTGGCGCTTTCGATGCGGTTTCGAGTTATTTTTTTTTGTGCTGAATATGCAATTTTGTTTTGTGATTTCTCATAATTACACATGTACTCGTAAGTATTTATGCAAACTCCTACTTCGTAATTATTACATAAGTAAATTAATTAGAGGCAAATAATGGGGAATATTAAGCACTTTGGAAATATCAAGAAGATCATTGGGGGAGAAAATAAAAGTTTATATGCAAGAAATATGGCAAACTCAGAGCAATGAAATGGAAGTAAATTTGGTTTAATGTCGGTGAAAGAGCTTAGAGGTAATGTAAGCGATTAGTAATGTATGTAGTTGGTATTCGGTTAAATATTATACAATTTAAAAAATAATAAATACATTATAATATAAAATGTATATAAAAAACCTATTTATAGCCAAGGTATTTTCTATTATACATAATTTATATCCTCATTATATAAGATAAAGGAAACGTTTGAGTTAAATATAAAAAACTTATAGTAGGCAGAGAAGATGTTACTTACATCATATATGTTTAATAGCAATTCTGTTACTATTTCATTGAAATGACACCAACTCATAACATCAAATAGTAGATGAAATTTTAATTTTGAACCAAATGGGCCAAGTATTTTACGAATGGGGGCGTGACAAAATATTTTGTAGATTTACAGCTATGACATTTGATATGCAGATAATACATAGCACAACAGATATAAAAATGTAGACTAATTGTTTTTTTTCTGATCAGTGGGTGAGTTTTCTGTGCCGAAAGTGTTTTTATAACTATAGAGAAATTAAATTGTGTACAATGATACCACAACTATTAATACGAATATTTTATTTTTGAATAGTGGATGCAGGAGATGATATTTGCTACACGAAAACTGTTTTAGGACTAAATGTATAAGGTAATAATGGTACAGAGGAAAGTAAGCAGGCCCAACATATTAATATCGTTGTTATGTAAAAATGGAATATGGCATCACTCGTAACTGTGAGGCAATTACGTGAAATATATTATATTCAATTAATATTTATACCATCACCCTTAGGGATGAGGGTATATATCATTTGATACGAAAAAAAGTGTAACGCATTAAAGGAGACGAGTTAGACCCCAAGTATCTTAAGACCAAATTCGTTTCAGGACTTTTTAAGACGATTGAGCTATGTCCGTCTGTCTGGCTGGCTGGCTGGACAGCAGGATAACTCGAGTAAGCCTTAACGGATCGGTATGAAAATTTACCAGTGTTAATATTTTTTAAAACGCACTTATGGGATTGTAAATGGGCTGAATAGCCGCACCCCTTCTGGTACCTCCCATACAAAATTATATATTTTTGGAAAATTAATATTTCTTCCATAACTTCCAAACGGACAACTGGAGGATGTTTGAATTTGGTCAGTTTATTTATCTTGCAAAAGTAGACAAACCCTAAGAAAACCGAAACCTTTGCCACACCCCTTCTGGTACCTACCATACAAATGACCAAATTGACCCTCATAGTTTTACATACATATCTTTTTAGTTAGTAAACTGAATACACTCAAATTTTGCGAATGATGTTCGCTTATGAAAAGTTGAATTAGGAGTGAATATGGACTATATCGGTTCACGCCTTCTGGTACCTCCCATACAAAATTACCTATTTTTGGAAAATTAATATTTCTCCCATAACTTCCCAACGGACACTTGCGAGGTGACGAATATTGGTCGATAAATTTATGTTCTGATAGGAGGCGAAACCTCAGAGAGCCTAACTATTTGACACATCCCTTCTGGTACCTCCCATACAAATGACCGAATTGACCCTCATAGTTTTACATACATATCTTTTTTGTAAGTAAAGTGAATTCACTCAAATTTTGCGTATGATGTTCGCTTGTGAAAATTAAACTCAGGAATGAATATGGACTATATCGGTTCACGCCTTCTGGTACCTCATATACAAAATTACCTATTTTTGGAAAATTTATATTTCTCCCAAAACTTCCAAACGGACACTTCTGGGGTAATGAAAATTGATCAGTAAATTTATCTTCTGATAGGAGGCGAAACCTCAGAAAACCTAACTATTTGACACACCCCTATTGGTACCTCCCATACAAATGACCGAATTGACCCTTATAGTTTTACATACATGTCTTTTTTTGTGCATATATGCATCAGCTCATGGAGAACATCTGGCAAGAGGAGAGCATGCCCGGGGATTGGAGTCTCAGTCTGTTATGTCCCATATACAAGAAAGGAGATCGTAGTGAATGTAAGAACTATCGTGGAATAAGCCTATTACCAATTGCGTACAAGGTCCTTTCAAGCATATTGTGTGAACGTCTAAAGCCAATTGTAGAACAACTAATTGGACCATATCAGTGCGGCTTTAGACCTGGCAAATCTACGACGGATCAAATATTCACCTTACGACAGATCCTGGAAAAAACCCATGAAAAACAGATCGACACCTACCACCTCTTTGTCGACTACAAAACTGCCTTCGACTCTCCGATAAGGAATAGGCTTTATGAGACTATGTCTGAGTTTGGTATTCCTGCAAAGCTGATTCGACTTTGCAAATGTACCTTAGACAACACCAAATCCTCTGTTAAGATTGGTAAGGATCAGTCTGAACCATTTAACACGGAAAGAGGTCTCAGGCAGGGCGATAGCCTGTCCTGTACACTATTTAATATAGTTATGGAGAAGGTGATGAGAAAGGCTGGTGTCAACATGTCTGGCACCATATTCCACAAGAGCCACATGCCACTTGCCTATGCCGATGATATAGACATCAATGGTCGAAATCTGCGGGATGTTACTGCAGTTTTCTCATCACTAGTCCTTTTCTAGTGATGAGAAAAAGCAAAAATGGGTTTAGCGGTCAACGAGGACAAAACAAAAATAATGATTTCGACGAACAAAGAGTCCTCTCGTTGGGGACGCACCGTGAACGTTGACAATTATTGTTTTGAGGTAGTCGACAAGTTTACCTACCTCGGATCTTCCGTCAACAAGAAAAATAATGTCAGCCAAGAAATTAAACGGAGAATAGTGCTAGCCAATAGATGTTTCTACGGACTTCGGCAGCACTTTAGTAACACCACCTTATCTCGGAATACTAAGAAACAGCTTTACCAGGTGCTAATCTTACCCGTTCTTTTGTATGCTGCCGAATCATGGGTGCTTACGACAACGGACATACAAAACCTGGGAGTATTCGAGAGAAAAGTACTCCGAAAAATTTATGGACCTATCTGTGTCGACGGCGAGTTTCGCCATCGGATGAACCATGACCTGTATGAGCTTTACCACGACATCGACGTAGCTAAAAGAGTCAGAATGCAACGACTACGATGGCTGGGTCATGTTGCCAGGATGGATGTAAATGCTCCAGCGAGAAAGGTGTTTGAAGGCGAACCTGAAGGACGGCGCAGAGCAGGAAAACCCAAACTCCGTTGGAAGGACCAAGTGGTAGGCGACGTGCCACCATCTGGTAGGACTAACTGGAGAACACATGCACAAGACCGAAGCGTGTGGAATTCTTTCGTACTTCAGGCCTCAAACTTATGAAACATGTTCGTAAGTTGTAATGGGCCACTTAGGTAAGTAAGTAAGTAAGTAAGTCTTTTTTTGTAAGCACACTGAATGCAGTCAAATATTTCGTTAGTTGTACGTATGAAAATTTGAGTCAGGAATGAATAAGGACTGTATCGATTCACCCCTTTTCGTACCCCCAATCAAAATTACCTTTTTTTGAAAAATTAATATTTGTCACATAAAATCCAAACCGGCACCTATACCTCCTACACAAATAAGCCAAGTTTTGGACGATTTTGCACCACATGCAGGGAAAAAATTATACATTGGTAATTTTATTTTAATTAAAAATATATTAATTTCAATAACTCAAGACTTCAACAATATCTTATATTGGGTGATGGTATTTATCAGTCAGTTTACCTGACTGAAATTTCTGTCCTGGTTTTATATTTCAAATGTCTAATATGTATAGAATATGGCAGTACTGTATGCCAGTGCAAAACTTGTGTCTGCTTTGACATTTTACATCCTTTTCATAAGTGACACGTGCAAGGTGTAGTTGGAAAATATATCAATGTCGGCGAAAAAGGTAAATTTTGTTGTTGTTTTTTTACACTTTAGACAGATGATTACTTTTTTTGGATAGAATACAAATCCAACTATTGATTAGCAAGCAAATTTGTGTACAAAGCTTGGGTTTTGGACCAATTAGGGCTTAAAGTAATCAGCCACAAATAAATGGTGACGTTACTGACAAATTTTAATAAAATGTTTTTTATGCATTAACTAATTATAAAAGAGGTTGGATGAGCTGATTTTTTGAGTATTTTTGAAGTACTTTCATAAGCAATGCTTAAATGAAGCTTTATTAGCCCATAGCAGGGTATTTTTGCAAAAAAAAAGATTGGGTGACTTTACTGACGGATGATTTTAATTTTTTTTTTTACTTTTTTGCTTAATAATTTGGTATTTAATTGCTAGACTCCGATTCCTGGTGCACAAAGAGACAAGCGTTATGTTGAAAAGCTAAAAGAAAGCAACAAATACGACGAGTACAAAAGGAAAAAGCTCGTCACTGCATAGTAAACAGTGCACGGAAATTCGTTGAAGCGTTCCAATATACACAATCGCAAATATTAGTTGCGGAAGTTGCTGAAGAAAAGTTTAAAAAAATAAACACCATTTTGGATACGGCCACAATTTTCGCAAACCCAAAAAACATTCGGGACATTTCGTCTTCGCACCAAATCCGTACCATTGGGGACGAAATATCAGCTCAGCAGGGATACAATTAAAATTGTTTTTTTTTTAATATTTTATGTTTATTTACGTTAAAAAAACTTCAACTGAAGAGTTGCTTTAATTTAGCAAAAATTAACAAGACTAAATTAATAAAGACTTTTGTTTTTTCCGATAATAATGTGTTTTTATTTTACAGAGTGTCCTGGCTTTAGTTCAAAATACTGACACAAAATTTTTATCACTATTTAGGAAGAAATTTTACAAATTTTTTTGCAAAAAAAAACAACGACAGCAGTTAATTCGACATTTTTCGTACTAAATAGCCGCTAAGACTGAAAAGTAGGGAGAAATTACAAATTTTAATGATGCAAAACTGATCAGAAACCAATTTCAACTCTCAAGCTATACACATTATTGAAGAGATAATTTAATTAACTAACACTCTATCATACAAAAATCAGCTCTAAAGGTCAAGCCCAATTTACTACAATTTTTTATGAGAGTGGTTTAGTCTTAATAACTCTCCAGGTTGCATCTTAAAACTCCTCTACGATGATTTTTTTTGGTCGTTTAGGGTCCCTCTATTAACCCAAGAGAAAAAAGACCCAAAAATTCTAACGAAAATCGTACGTGTGACGTTAGTGACATTTTTGTGTGACGTTATTGACGCTGCTTTTATGGCGTTTACGTTATTAAAACATAAAATTTAAGCCCCACCTTTGGATAAAAATCATCTTTCATCCTTCCTTTTTTAAATACTGGGCAATTATAAACATGAACTCTTTTCAATTCGCTAATTATTACACAAATGTTCAGTAACCTCAAAACACACTTCCAAAATCCGGTGACGTTACTGACGGCTTAAAATGGTCATAACTTCCCAACAAAACGAGATACAGCAAAATTGTCTACGTATGAAACAACAGTTATGACGAGAACTTTCATATGCCACTTTGAGAAATTGGGAGAAATAATAGTATTTAGTAAAGATATTGACCAAAATAAGTATACGAAGGTGACGTTACTGACGGTGGCCTTGCCCAAAATGAGATATCGATCATAAAAATCGATTGATTCTTTTCAAATTTATTCACAATTAAATGAATTTGCTCATTTTCCAAAAATGTTAGTTTCTACTCAAAACCCGTACTTAAATCATTCCGTAGCGGTGTCAAAAGAACGGTAAATACGGATTTTCTGCTTGATCCAAGAACGGTAAATCCTAGCCTGGAATTCATATTTGTAGAACTCATTAAGCCTTGTATGGCTCGATTTTTAAGTGTAGAATTTGTAAATGTAGATGATCTTAAACCTACTTTGGCTTGATTTTTAAGTGTTCTAAACTTTTGAAGAGTTCTTAACTTTAGATGTCACTAGGCCTGTTGACGCTTGATTCTTATTTATATCCTTATTTATAGATGACAATAAGCAAGATGGGTCTGGATTTTTATTATGCGGATAGCAAATTAGATAGTTGCCAAATTATCTAATTAGTACCTTTTGGCTTTGCTTTTTTACTATCATTACAAACCTTAAGTGTTATAATCTCCACGAAGTCAAAACACACTGGTGCGAAAATGGCATCAACGAAGATCACACGTTACTTGATTCGTACAAGCTCTTAAGATGTTCATACTCAATTCGAGAATCTATACGTTTAAATTCAAGTGCGAATTAATTGTGGGGAGAAAACATTAAGCTAAGAGAGGAAATGTTATTTCTCTCCCAAACATTTTTTTCTCAGAGATTTATGTAAGATTTTTTATTCTTACCTTAAGTCAGATAAAATTTGATATTTATTCTAAGATTTTTTTACTTGAAATTTAACAAGTTCTTACATAAAATTCTTCAAATAAGTTCGTAGATACTTAATTCCAGAATTTTATTCTTATTTTAGTCATTTCTACGCTTACATTTTTGAACATATCCCGTTTTTAGCTTGTTTTAAGGATAATTAGTACTATTCGTACTTAAATCATTAAGAACTATATCTGCAAAAAATAAGAGCTTTAAACTTAAATTTAGAATGCGATTTTTTTCTGTGTTATGGTTGAGGTAATTTTTAATTATCCAAAAATAGGTTATTTTGTATAGGAGGTACAAGAAGGGGTCGAACGATATAGTCCATATTCATTCCTGAGGTTATATTTTGCACAAAATATGGCCGAATTCAGTGTACCTCCAAAAAAACGTTTGTAAAACTATGAGAGTAAATTCGGTCATATGTCTGGACGGTACCAGAAGGGGTGTGGCAAATGCTTCGGTTTTCTCAGTATTTGTCTAATATTGGAAGATAGTTAGATGGACCAAATTCAAATATCCTCGAGTTGTCCGTTTGGAAGATATAGAAGAAACATACAAACATACAAACATACAAACATACAAACATACAAACATACAAACATACAAACATACAAACATACAAACATACAAACATACAAACATACAAACATACAAACATACAAACATACAAACATACAAACATACAAACATACAAACATACAAACATACAAACATACAAACATACAAACATACAAACATACAAACAAACAAACATACATTCTGAATTTCAGTTAAATTGGTCCATACGTTCAAACTTTCTGTATGAATCCAGCCCAGGGCCAACTACCGGGTCCATTTATACATACATTTTTTTCTCATGATCAAGCAAACATACATACTGAATTTCAGTAAAATTGGTCCATCCATTCAAATTTTCGATAAAAAAAATCTACCCCAGCGCCACCTAGAGGTTTGAAAATACAATGATACCTATTCGCATACCTACCAACTATACCTATAAATTTCATAAAGATTGGTTTCTATGCGTTTTTCAAGTGTTATCTGTTCATTGTGTTTCAATTACACAGTGCAACAGTGAAAAAAACACCCGAACGCGACTATATAGGTTCGATAGTACAACCGTAGCTGAGTAAAACCCTAGCTCAGTTTGGCTAGATTGGCTACCAAATTTTTTTTGACCCCCTAAACTTTTTCAAATCCCTTGGATGCCTCGACAAATGGTGACATCAGTTGTTGGCCAATAGTTTCTACAGTTTTTAATCTAGCTCTTCTCTTCTTAAGCAAAGTCCGCTTAAGAAATTGATATAATAAAATATCCCAAAAAATTTAGACCCCTCGATTATTTTCAAAAAACATTCGATAAAAATTCTAATTTTTTCACTATTTTTAATATAAGTCGTAGGGAATCCAGATTTTTTGCATACTCTATTCAGGGAAATTGTACACACTACACACTGTACACACTATCTACTTTAAACAAATCAGTTTTTAGGAGTTTTGGGCCACTGTGCAATATTTTCACTAGCTTTCTTTACCAAAAACGTACTTATTGTATAACAACTTCTGTAAGCAACCAAAAATATGTATTAATCGCGATATTGATCAACTAGACGTCGAGATATGTGATGTAGAAGTTGGGGTATTTTTGAAAAAAATATTAAAAATTTTGAAATTGGATTTCGATGTAGATTATTATGTGCTATAATATATTTCAACTTTTTAAGATTAGTCAAGTTTAAATCTATATGTTTAAAAAGTACATAGTCCAGTTCGGGTGTTTTTTCACTGTTGCACTGTTCAATGAATATTTCCTATGAATCAGCATTTTCCCATGGACAGTGCAAAACCTTCTCCATGGATTAAATGAAACACAGACTCAGGCGCAAATCTCGGAATAATCATTCCCGCGCATTACCATTTGAAAAAGTGTAATTTTAAATGTTTGTGAAGAAAACGATCTAGAAAGTTTCTAGACCGCTTTTGATCAAAAAAGATTCACAAGGGGGCATGGCACCGCCCACTTCCCTCCTGGTAGTAATTAATTCTGCTTCAACAACATATATACCAAATCTCATCTTCATAACTCTGATAGTTCATGAGATATAGCCCATTCGATTTTCAAGTTGTATGGGCGGTGCCACGCCCCTTTATCCAATCACAACCAAGTATAGCCAGGGACTATCAACAGGTCAACAGTACCACTTGTTAGAATTTTCGTATCAATCGGTCTATTAGAAAAGCCTTCAAAACGATTTTTTAAAAGGGGGCATGGCACCGCCCACTTCCACCCAGCTGTAATTAATACTGATCCAACAATACCAAATCTCATCTTCATACCTCTGATAGTTCATGAAATATAGCCTTTTTAATTTTCAAGATGTATGGGCGGTGCCACGCCTTTTTATCCAATTACAACCAAATGTAGTCAGGAACTATCTACAGGTCAACAGTACCTCATGGTAAAATTTTTGTATCAATCGGTCTATTAGAAAAGCCGTCTGAGCGATATTTAAAAAAAGGGGCGTGGCGCCGCCCACTTTTTGGAAAAATAAAACCTTTTAAACCATCCGGAAGCTATAGGGAACAATACAAAATAAAAATTTTGAAAATCGGTTCAGCCGTTTTTGAGTTTTAGCGAGACAACTGCACAGCAATTCATTTTTATATATAAGAAGAAGAAGATGTACCAGTTGACGTCTTTTGATTTTGGAACAGGACATGCGCATTAGGAAACGAAAGTGGAACATGTTTATTACGGGTTGATGGTTGCGATAAAGCTTCGTATGGAAAAAATTTTGTTGTGAACCTTAATAAAAGCTTTTCCTTAAAATGTTTGTCGAAGTTATTGCTTATCCTATTTAACGACTACCGTTGGCATCATGCTTGTTATTGTGAATAAACATGTGAATATTATGTGTAACAAACATAGAGAGATGAAACCTAGAGGTATCCTTTTTATTAGGATAACCAAACACAGTTGGCGCTGTCGTAAAATTGTAAGTAAACAGGATATTTTTTTAAGTTATATACAAATATGTTTGCAAATGTCAACACTGAGTGAAGTGATGTAATCGCCATTATCTATATATATAAAAATGAAATGGTCCACGTATGTCATACCATCACTTGAGAACGGCTGGAGCGATTTGGCTGATTTTTTTTTATTCGATTTAAAATTTTCCGTAGATTGTTTGTGTTGAAAAAAATCAAATCCAGGTGGCGCTAGGGTGGATTTATATCGAAAATTTTAGTGCATGTACCAATTGAACTGAAATTTAGAATAGATATTCGTTTGATCATCAGAAAAATTTTTATCTACAAATGGACCCGGTAGATGGCGCTAGGGTGGATTTATATAGAAAATTTGAATGCATGTACTAATTTAACTGAAATTTAGTATTTATGTTTGTGGAACCTTGAGAAAAAATTGTTTGTATAAATTGACCCGGTAGGTGTCGCTAGGGTGGAATTATAATGAAAATTTTTACGAATTAAACAATTTGACTGTAATTTTGAATGTATATTTGTTTTATTATGAGAATTTTTTCTGTATATATGGACCCGCAGTTGATTTGGCTGGGGTTGAATTATTTCGAAAATTTATATCGATTTTCCGATTTTACTTAAACTTAAAATATATAATTTTTTTGACATGAGAAAATTTTGTATGTATGTTTGGAACCAGTTGCCGGTGTTTAGCTTATGACACACTTAATTTTTGGAATGACATTTAGTCACTTTTTTAACATCATAGTTTTGATGTCACCATAATTGTGAAAACGGTTGACCCCATTTGTCCCAAAATTTCAGTGAAAGTTGAGGATTGGCTATAGATGGTCACCCAGACCACAAAAAGGCTAAAAGAAGAATGACTAACTTTTATAATGGCGCATTTCGAAATTTTGGGGGACAGTAACGAAAATAGGAATAACTGTTGATATCACCCAGACCTTACGGTTAATGGGGTTGCTGAGCCTAATGAAGGCATTTTTGGAAATTCGAACTCCTTAGGATAAAAAGGTACCACCCAGTACACCAACGCAGCAAGTTCTATGGCAGTCAATCGGCTTAAACATTTGGTTTTAGAATATATGCCTATC
This sequence comes from Muscina levida, assembly GCA_964034835.1. NCBI lineage: Eukaryota > Metazoa > Arthropoda > Insecta > Diptera > Muscidae > Muscina > Muscina levida. The sequence goes on along the minus strand of OZ035881.1, from coordinate 39,827,162 downwards.
AATAAGTAAGTTTTCATCACATCATGGATGACACTGTTGATCCGTTTTAGCAATTCTTATAATAATCTTTAAGATATATGAAGAACAGAATTTGTCCGAGAAACCTCGCCCTTTAAATTTAAATATTTTAGAGGTCAAAAAACTAAACCAATCGTTATTAGATTTCAACTACACTCAACATATTTTACAAAAATTCATGTATAAATGGACCCGGTAGGTGGCGCTGGGGTGGAATTATAATGAAAATTGTAAGGAATGGACACGGTGATGTGCATTTTGTGAATATTTTTATTAAAACTTTTCGATTATAATATATTTTAATAGTCAAGTTTGAATCTCCAAACGAAAAGGTTTATTAAACCCCTTACTATGGAAATTATATGAGTAAGTGAGGCAAACGAAAGAAGTCCTTCTGTAAGGAGCCGGCGTCAAATGTAGTTGTTTGGCCCATAGAAATGAGACGGATGCATAGAAAAGATTTATCACTGCATTTATGAATATTCCGGCTAAAATATTATTTTTGAGTAGTGGACGGAATACGCGTTGCAAAATGGTGAGGTTTATCTACAGAGCAGACAAATTCAAGATGAAGATGATAATATAGAAACGATATGTTTATTTTGATCAGTAGGGGAGGGAAGGTAGTGTGATACAAATGTATTTTGGTCGTGATGAAAGAAATTTTGATACATAGGTAGTACTTACCAATACTCGATCTGAGGACAAAGAGATCATAGCAAAAGTTTTGTTTTGTTTTCCCTATCTTTCTTAATAATTATATTTATTTCTGTGTATGTCACTAAACTTATCTTTTACGGCCTGACGAATGTTGATACAACTTTTTCTGATAAAAAGAGTTCGTATTATTAGATCTGAACTTCTTTAGCCTTCACTACCATCTACTTCGTGTAAACTTTTAAAAACGTTTAACATTTGAGATTCAGATATAAAATATGGCAAGTGTGTATGAGGCTTCAGTTCTTAGACCACTTTCCCTAAGGACCTATTTTATTTGTGTCCATAGAGCTTGGTACAACTCTTTCTTATGCCAATAACTTTGCTGGCAGGACGAAGTTTGCCGGGTCAGCTAGTCGTGAATAAATAGAATTTGATGCTGAAACTGTGTTTGAAATATTATATAGACGAGGTCACAGTCAAGCCTTTATATAAGCCTTTGGTGTCTGCAAAACGAGTGGATCGTATTGAAGAACAAATACGAAAATTTGTGTTGTAGATACAATCTTAATAGCATATATCGTTAGTATCCGGAAATAAGGTCTGCCGCATGTGTTTTGTACATAAAATGAATTGGTTTTGATACAATCACTACAAAAGTACTTTAAATCAGAGTTCGTAAATACTTATCATTGAGAAGTATTATTTTGCTCTTCTCCTCAAATACAACTCTATTTGCGACCGACTCAATTTTGTGTTTTCATTTTCGACGTAAAAATAAATATGCGCTCGTTTGTTAATGCTCTAGAACGTCATCGCTCGTTGAATACGCTTTCGAAAGCACTCAACAAAAGAGTACTCATTGCTTTCAATGCTTTGATATTTCTCACTCAAAAGTTATTGCGATGATAAACTCTTTACAACAACAAAGCTAAGTTTTGAGTGCTCCTGTTTAATAAGAATATCAGAGCAGCAGTAGGCAACACCAATACTATCTCATTTTTCATTTGAGTATGATTTACAAAATTCAGTGAATTTGTTGTTGTTCATAACTGATTTGGTTTACAGGAATATTTAAAAAACCTGTGAGCGCTCCTTGTTTGCTTCAATGAGCGTACAATGAGTTATTTAATTGAAAAATTCTATTCAAACAAGCGGTCGCCATTTTAACTTATCAAAGCGATGTATTGAATGAGTGAAACTAATGAGGAGTTTATAGAAGAGAAGATTGCTTGATTGCTTTCGCTCACTTGTTTTGAAAATGATAAACTCATTGTAAAGATAACTCAAGAGAGCGAGAGCGTATTTTGACTGCTCTACGCACTCTGCTTTAAATAGACAGGAGATTATTTTGCAGGGCGTAGACTATGACTTTTCGGACACTTTTGCATCATTAAGTCCATTTCACAAAAAAAGGACATGAGGCCTTTTTACAAGATACTTACGATATATTATTTCAAAATCATATTGTGATACATTGTAAGCCTTCTGATGGATCATTATAATTTCATCCATTGGGATGAGAGAATATCTGTTGATCCAAAAAAAGTATACCGTCTTGAAGGAGTCTTCTGAAACGGTTTTTAACGAGAAAATTTTCATATTGGGGAACAAATCTACAACAAGCACAGCAACGGAAACGCCCCTAAAATGGTAAAATGTATATCCGACCCCCAGTCATTTTCCCTCCTAACATTTTTAGCAAACATATCTGCCCCCCATCTTCTCCCCCAAAGAAGGCTCCCATAAAACACTAAAATTTGTTCCCAATTGCATTAAATATACCTCTAGAGGAGTCAAATGGTCATACATTTGACCCCCATATTTTTGCTACCCCAGTTTTTCAGCTTTTCAGATCATATATGCTATCATTCTTCAACTCTTAAACAATATTTCATATTTTTATATTTTTTTTATGAAATCACCTGCTGTCGCTCCCATGGTGCCTCCTAGAGAGGTAAAATGTATGACCGATCCCGGCTAGTATTTCTCTCCTAACATTTTTCTCCAACATACGTAAGGCGAAACGACCAAAATAACAAAATTTTTCACAAACTAATATTAAATATTTCCATAAAAATTTGCCAAGAATTTTCGAATAATTATAAAATTTTTGTATGGGATCTCCCTTAGATTATGAAGATAGGGGGTAGGTATGTTCGGGAAAAATGGTTAGAGGGTTCAGAAGAAATCATAAATTCTCATGGATGAGGTAAACCCAGTTTCTGAAGTTTCACCAGTTAATAAAAAATACTATAAGTGTACTTACAAGAAAGATATGCATGTAGAACTATTGGGGTGATTTCAGTAACTTGTTTGAGTGATTCCATAATAGGTATAGAATAGGTTTCGGTATTTTGTGGGTTTGTTTACTATTACAAGATAATTAAACTGACTAAACTCATCACGTCGGGAGTGAGATGCACTGTAAAGCTTCCGATCGGTTTAACTTGGCAAACCCAGAGTGATCCTTGACTATTACACTTCAAGTTTACTCACAGAGCTCCATATTCGTGGTACTATTGCGGACGGAGTACCGCCAAGTGGTGACGCCTGGAAATGTGCTTTTGACACCCGTCAGACTACGGCTAACTGAGAGGGGCGAAATCTAAAACCCAGGCACGTCGGCTCAGAGTAAGCGGTACCCTGGTCGACGCCTGACAGGAGGTGAAAACTGCGACATGGTGCTGGACATGCAACCCGCCACCCACGTTTAAACTATTGCTCCAAACTGTTGACGAACACCGCAACCGAATTAAGGACCATCATTTGACAATATGCATCTGAAATGTAAGAACACTGTATAGACCAGGTGCCCCCATCCAATTGGCGGAAGTCCTCGAAGAATACAAGGCTGACATAACCGATTTACAGAAAATCCGGTGGACGGGACACGGGTGTTGCGTATTAAGACATGCGACATTTACTATATTGTGGATGTGGATTTGTGGTTGGCAAGAGATTGCGACACCTAGTCTCACGGTTCAACCCGGTGTGTGAACGAATAGCCACCATAAGAGTCAAAACATGGTTTTTCCACATAACACTTATATGTGCCCATGCTCCGACAGAAGAGAAAAGCGATAACGACAAAGGCGAGTTCTACATGGTTATCTCTGGAATCTGTTTAATCACGTGGTAGTCATCGAGTGTTCTTGACGTACGGGTGATCAGGGGTGCGAACATTGACTCCGATCTCCGCAGTTAAGGTCCGTATAAGGAGAAAAAAAACATACTTTACCAGGCACAACGAAAGCTGAACATCGGTAAACTACCGACCACAGAGGTAACGGGCACCTACTCCAACCACCTAACTCAACTGCTACAGAATGCTCCAACCCCAGATAATATATAGCCGACTCCATAGAACGGTCTGCGAGTAGCGTTCTTGGATACTCAAAGCCGTCTCAAGAAGATGACTGGTACGATCATAAATGTCGCAATTCCACGAGAGAGACGGCTGCTGCATAGAGGGCGAAACTGCAGCCAATGGCAACGCGTTCGTGAACGGCACAGGGAGAAAAGACGAGAGGCAACTCGTCTTCTTAAAAGGAAATATAAGAAACTAAAAAGAGACAGGATGAGTGGTTTCGAATTAGAGGGCATGCGGGAATGCGTGGAACAGGGTTGCCATCCTGTAAGGACGGCGATGGCCACCTAGTGACGGATCCGGATAACGTTCTGAAGATATGGACAGGACATTTCAGTAATCAACTGAATACGGACACCACTCCAACCAAAAGACTCCACTGTAATCCATGACGACGGTATTAACTGTCCATCTCCGAGCCAGAGCGTAATGCCAGGAATCGGCGGTCTCCTGGTTGAATTGTTTATGGCATGTGGGGAGGAGCTGATTAGGAGCATGCATCAACTCATGGTGAACATCTGGCTGGAGGAGAGCGTGCCCGGCTATTGGAGTCGCAGTCTGTTATGTACCATATACAAAATAGGAGATCGTTGTGAGTGTAAGAACTACCGTGGAATAAGCCTATTACCAATTGCGTGCAAGGTCCTTTCGAGCATATTGTGTGAACGTCTAAAGTAGGGTTGCCAGACGGTCTTGATTTTTCTCGATTTATAAGAACTTTTAATATGCTCGTCAAGAATCAAGAAAAAAAAAGTTTTGTCAAGATTTTTACAGACCAACCAAAAAATAACGCAAATATTTTTTCAAAATGTTTTTTCTTCGCACAAAGTTTTGTACAAATCAAATGAACATTTCATTGAAATATTGTTGCGAAAAGTTTTCTTTTAGTGTATTTTTTCGGAAATCTATCAGCACTTATATTGAACATTGAACACTAATAATTTGACAACATTAAACAGCCATTTTAAAGCAGAAGGTCGTTCGTATAAACCCAAATTTCAGCTTAATCGGCTAAAGATCGCTGTCATGCCGTCTTGTTTTTGTTAAAAAAATCCTAATGGCTCTAGAAAGCCGTAGAGAGACAATGTCAGGGCAGCGAAGTAATGTCAAATTTTAAGTTTTCTCATTTTGTGCTTAAAAATATAAAATTTACCAATTACACTATGTCGCAAAATAAAAACTCAACATCAGTATTCCCACTATATTTTTTATACCATCAACCATAGACAAAAGATAATAGTAGACAAAGCCTCAGAATAGCGAAACGTTTTGCAACACCCCTTTTGGTACCTCCCAAAAAAATTATCGAATTTACCCTCATAATTTTCTATTAGTTTATAATCTTAGTTATTTATTTTATGCTGAATATCCTTTCAGTGTCCTAACATATTTCAGCAGCAGTCAGCGAGCATAGTATACATCTATTTTCCTTCCTTTTCTTAAGTTAAAATGTCGTTGTGAAACCTTTTACCATATTCATCGGACACGTCGCTTCAGCATTCATGGAAGAAATCCAAATGAGAGTGCAAAAAATTAGTTTTCAAGGACATTTTGCATCCCATGTTTACGTAAAATATACACAAGAGAATAAGAATTAAAATTTATATATTTGTTGTTCGTTAACATTTTTTACACTGTAACCATTTCAACGGTGTTACTTCGTGTCAGTAAAAGTCTGACCAACTGAGAATCCTATCTCCAACCGTTTACGCTATACAAGCTAGAAAATTTTAATACATAAGTAATTTCATTTAAAATCGTTTAGTTTCAATAACTCGAAATTGAAATAATATCAAATATAGGGTAACGGTGTTTATCAGTCAGCTTATCTGACTAAAATATCTGTACTTGATTTGTTTAATGTTTTGTATACTTTTTATATGAAAATTATATTAAAAAAAAATATTTGCAACTTGTAACGTATGAGTGTTTTTATTTGTCAAGATTTTTTTCTCAATCAAGATATTTTTTGTTGGATGTCAAGAAATTTACAGTTTTAAATCTGACAAGCCTAGTCTAAAGCCAATTGTAGAAAAACTAATTGTACCTTATCAGTACGGCCTTAGAACTGTTAAATCTACGACAGCTCAAATGTTTACTCTACCACATATCCTGGAACTAACATGGTCTCAGTAGTAAAAGTCCCAACTTACCCAGTGCCATTTCATTACACATAACCTAAACTAACTTTAATCCATTATTGATTTATGATGCACAAAAAAATTATTTTAAAACTATTTAAAACCATTTCGAATAAAAACATACCACACATGATATTAATAAAAAAAAATTAACAAAGAATTATATTAATTAAAATGACAAATTAATATTAATCCCTCTTCTGCCTTCTCAACTGATTCACATTTGAACTTTAACACCACTCGTTTGTCATTTATGCAATGGCCATAATTTAAAAATGTTTACAGTGTTCTTGCTGTGCGCATTCTTGCAAAGGGTAAATATTTATTATCATCAATGGAATAATTTAATAATATATATGTGATTATATTTATATCAACAATGAATAAATTAACGAGTGTGCCATGATGATAATTTATGTAATTAAGACCCAATGATGCCGTTGACATTTTGTTATGCACTTTATTAAATACAGAATGCAGGGCAAGGTCGCATAAGTTAATTGTGGTTAATGGGTTTTGTTAAATATTAAATGATTAATATGTGGATGTAACCACATGTAAATGGGATGACAATTATGGAGACAACTAAAGGGATTGGGAATGACGTTGAATATTTGTAGGGAGCGTATAATTGTTGAAAAGGAAATTGATCAAAGTTACTCATACGCCACAAGTGACATTTGGCAATATGTACGTTTAACCGATATTAAAATAATACTAATTTTATTTAAACAAGAAAGTGATGTAAATTCGTATTTTTTGACAATTTGTATTATTAAATTAAGCGTCTATGAAACAAGATTTTTAAAAATCTGAAATTTTACTAAAAAAAACTTTGCAAGACCATAACACAACTTTAAATAAACACATAAATACGATGTTGATGCAAAATTTCTCTTGTTTTGTATTGTTGCTCTGTATATGTAAATAATGAGTTTGGTTTCATTGTTCGGTTCAAGATCTTTTCTATTATTGCTAATAGAATTTGTTTTACAAGAGTTGTGTGAAATTTAATTATAAGTAAGCATAACAAGCAACGTTACACATGTATACAAAGAACACAATTACATCAACATGAGGCGTGAAATAAAAATAGAGCTATAATAATGATGTAGTGGTGTAGTGGCCTTGCGGACAAGCACGAGTTTGGATGTGTGGATTTGTGGTTGGCAAGAGACTGCGACACCTAGTCTCAAGGTTCAACCCGGTGTGTGAACGTATAGCCACCATAAGAGTCAAAAAAAAGTTTTTCAACATAACACTTATATGTGCCCATGCTCCCACAGAAGAGAAAAACCATGCGGACAAAGACGAGTTCTACGAGAGCCTAGAAAATGTATATGACCGTATCCCAAGCAACGTTATGACATCAAAATTGCACTAGGCGATTTTAATGGTAAAATAGGCAGGATGACCGCATTTGAGCCTACCATCGGAAAATTCAGTCTGCACACCGAAACGTCGAACAATGACATCAGACTGATTGATTTCTCTGCGGCAAGAAATATGGTAGTTAGCAGCACTTGATTTGACCATAAAAATATTCATAAGGCAACTTGGTTATCTCCGGATCAATTGACGAGGAATCAGATAGATCACGTGGTAGTCGATGGAAGGCACGCATCGAGTGTTCTGGACGTACGAGTGATCAGGGGTGCGAACATTGACTCCGATCACTTCCTTACCGCAGTTAAGGTACACACTAGGCTAAGCATGGCGAAAAACGTACGTAACCAGGCACAACGAAAGCTGGACATCGGTAAACTGCGGACCACAGAGGTAGCGGATGCCTACTCCAACCACCTAACTCAACTGCTGCGGAATGCTCTAACCCCTGATAATATAACCTCGCAGTGGCAATATATAGCCGACTCCATAGAACGGGCTGCGAGAAGCGTACTTGGGTACTCAAAGCCGTCTGAAGAAGATACCTGGTACGATGATGAATGTCGCAATGCCACGAGAGAGACGGTTGCTGCATACAGGGCGAAACTGCAGCCAATGGCAACGCGAGCTGTTCGTGAACGGCACAGGGAGAACAGACGAAATGCAACTAGTCTTTTTAGACGGAAAAAGAAGGAGCTGAAGAAGAGGCAGGATGAGTGCACAGAGTTGCTCCGAAGCAGAGGGGAAACCCGAAAATTCTACAAGAGAGTTAAGGCGAGAATGCGTGGAACAGGGTTACCCTCCTGCAAGAACAGCGATGACCAGCTAATGACGGACCCGGATAACGTTCTGAGGATATGGAGAAATCATTTTAAAAATTTATTGGATGCAGACACCACTCCAGAAGACCCCGCTCCAATCCATGACGATGGTATTTATTGTCCACCTCCGAGCCAGAGTGAGATACGTGTGGCAATCTCCCGCCTTAAAAACAACAAGGCTGCTGGAGCCGATGGTCTGCCTGCTGAATTGTTTATGACTGGCGGGGAGGAGCTGATTAGGAGCATGCATCAGCTCATGGAGAACATCTGGCAAGAGGAGAGCATGCCCGGGGAATGGAGTCTCAGTCTGTTATGTCCCATATACAAGAAAGGAGATCGTAGTGAATGTAAGAACTATCGTGGAATAAGCTTATTACCAATTGCGTACAAGGTCCTTTCAAGCATATTGTGTGAACGTCTAAAGCCAATTGTAGAAAAACTAATTGGACCATATCAGTGGTCAGGCTTTAGACCTGGCAAATCCACGGCGGATCAAATATTCACCTTGCGACAAATCCTGGAAAAAACCCATGAAAAGCAGATCGACACCTACCACCTCTTTGTCGACTACAAAGCTGCCTTCGACTCTCCGATAAGGAATAGGCTTTATGAGGCCATGTCTGAGTTTGGTATTCCTGCAAAGCTGATTCGACTTTGCAAATGTACCTTAGACAACACCAAATCCTCTGTTAAGATTGGTAAGGATCAGTCTGAACCATTTAACACGGAAAGAGGTCTCAGGCAGGGCGATAGCCTGTCCTGTACACTATTTAATATAGTTATGGAGAAGGTGATGAGAAAGGCTGGTGTCAACATGTCTGGCACCATATTCCACAAGAGCCACATGCCACTAGCCTATGCCGATGATATAGACATCATTGGCCGAAATCTGCGGGATGTTACTGCAGTTTTCTCATCACTAGAAAAGGAGTCAGCAAAAATGGGTTTAGCGGTCAACGAGGACAAAACAAAAATAATGATTTCGACGAACAAAGAGTCCTCTCGATGGGGACGCACCGTGAACGTTGACTATTATTGTTTTGAGGTAGTCGACGAGTTTACCTACCTCGGATCTTCCGTCAACAAGAAAAATAATGTCAGCCAAGATATTAAACGGAGAATAGTGCTAGCCAATAGATGTTTCTACGGACTTCGGCAGCACTTTAGTAACACCACCTTATCTCGGAATACTAAGAAACAACTATACCAGGTGCTTATCTTACCTGTTCTTTTGTATGCTGCCGAATCATGGGTGCTTACTACAACGGATATACAAAACCTGGGACTATTCGAGAGAAAAGTACTCCGAAAAACATATGGACCTATCTGTGTCGAAGGAGGATTTATTTTAAAGCTCTAAAATACGTCAATGTAAAATATTTTTATTCCCAGCTATAAACTTTATGCCAACTCTTCTAACTACTTCTCTCACGTTTACTTGCTCGAATATTATACTCTGCGTTTTAAAAGCCTCCTTGAAACTTTCTGCAGCATCATTAATATACGCCAAACAAGTATTAGATGATTGTTTTAAAGTATCCTCTTAAGTTAAAGTGTGGTGTCATTGCGCCACATTAATAGAAACATAATAGTTGGCTGCAATTGATGATGTTAGGTCACAAGTGTTACCAAAAAAAGTATAAAATTAAATGAAACTCTCATTATAATTCACAAGATACTAATTTAATTATATTCATTAGACAATTTTTTTTTGCAACTTAAGTTTGTATTTCGGTTGTGCGTCCCAACGAAACTGTGCTTCAATTAAATTAAGGAAAAATTTCGTACTGAGTATAGTTTGTGGCTTCCGAAAAATTTTTGTTAGTGTCTGACAAAAAACAACTCAGGCTGTGACTGTGTGGAGTTAAGTTGAAATTGTGTGTATAGTTTCTATGAAGTTTTTTTTTTAATTTTTTTTTAATTGAAACGTTTTAGCATAATTATGATAGTCGGCAAAGCGAGGTGCAGAAAAGTTTAGCGACTAAACGTGGTATGAATATTTATTACTTTATTAATATTGCTCAACACTATGGCTAGTAATGCTGTTATTCACTACATTTCTTGAATCGTTGGAAGCTTGAAGCTTTCTCATGGTCTACCTTTGTGGTGTAAACGAAAACTCTTGTACTTATATTTTTTATCAGCAAATTAATATGGTGTTAATATTTATAAACATATAAAACCAGTACAAAAATTGCAGTCAGATGAACTGACTGATAAATATCATCACCCATAAGACTTTCGGTCGTATGACCAAACGAGACGTATAGTAAAACTGTAGAAAAGGTTACAGCCCACAAATGTAAAATGTTAAATTCAATATTTCTAGGCATATTGCAATTACACAGTACAACATTTTTCAGCTTACTGATTTGGGGCTCAATTCTGACGCACGTGAAAGTAGCCCCAAGAAGAAGAAGTTCTGCAACATTCGTTTTGTCAAGTTACCTGCCATAATAATTTAATGTCCATTTGAAGTTAGTAAGTACGTATCGTATAGGGGAATTTGTCGCGTTTTTAGCTCGTTTGTTTAACATAACTCGAGAAACACTAGTGAGATTTTGCTGAAAGTTCATAAAACGTATCACTACATAAGCAACAGTTTGACTTTTCCATTCATCAAATGATTTTTAACTGGGTTTTTTTTGCACATGTTACAATAAACTTTTGTACTCCGTGGCGTATGATTTCCACGGAATATTACTTATGATAGTCATTCTTCTTCTTTTTTCTTTAATGGCAGCAACAACAGAAATTTATCCATCAGTAGTCGCACGTCGAAAAGTATTTCAAGCGCTTCGGTCTTTTGCGCTCCGTAGAAAGTTCGTCACAACAAGCTTAGTTAACAGCTCGATCTGCATTTCTTGGGTCTTCTCCAGGATTTGTCGTAGTGTGAATATCTGGTCGGTGTTGGATTTACCAGGTCTAAAGCCACACTTATAAGGTCCAATCAGGTTCGCCAGAATGGGCTTTAGTCTTTCACATAACACACTAAACAGGACTTTGTATGCATTGGGTAAAAGTCTAATCCCGCGATACTTGGTACACACACTTGGATCGCCTTTCTTAAGCACGGGACATAGGACACTCAGATTCTAATCATCTGGCATGCACTCCCTGAGCCAAATCGTGTTTATGAGCTGGTGCATGCATGTAACCAGGTCATCGCCGCCGGCTTTAAAAAGCTCTGCCGGCAGTCCATCGGCTGCCGCAGCTTTATTATTTTTAAGCCGCGCAATTGCCGTGCTGATCTCGTTTTGGCTCGGTGGTGGACAGTCTACTCCATCGTCAATGATTGGTGCGATTTCGTCACTTATGCTGCCTTCGGGAACGAGAAGAGATTGAAAGTGTTCCTTCCATATTTGCAGCACACTCTGAGTGTCCGTGACCAGATTTCCGTCTCTGTCCTTACAGGTGGGAATCCCTGTTCCAAAGCCTTTACTTTTTACCTTTTGGTAGAACTTTCGGGCCTCACCTCTATCCCTGTAGTTTTCGATATCCTGGCTCTCTCTTTTCTTCCACAGACGCTTTTTCCGTCTGAACAGGCGTTCCATCTCCCTCCTTTTCTCTTTATAACGCTCCGTCACCGCACGCGTCGCCATTGGCTGCAGTTTTGCCTTGTATGCAGCATCCATTTTCTCAGACATTTCGCGACACTCATCATCGTACCAGGGCTTGTCTGAGCGTGATTTTTCATAACCCAGTACGGTTGTTGCGGCAGTGGTCATAGATTTCGCAATATGCTGCCACTGCATGTCGGGAAGGTCAGAACTAGGGGGATTTGTATGGAGTAATTGAGAGAGTTGGTTGGAGTAGGCATTGGCTATCTCAGTGGTATGCAGCTTTGTGATGTCTAGCTTCCTTTGCGTTTGATTACGAGTATTTTTAGCACTACTTAATCGTGTGCGTACCATGGCTGCAACTAGGTCGATATTTGCACCGCGCATCACACGCACGGCCATAACGCTTGAGACATGCCTTCCATCAATTACCACGTGATCAATCTGATTTCTATATTTTGATCGGGAGATATCCAGGTTGCCATTTGGATATCTTTTTGCGGGAATATGGTTCCACTCACCAACCATGTTTCTTGCCGACGCGAAACTTACCAGTCTGAATCCATTGTCGGAGGTGTTGTTGTGTAGACGGAATTTTCCGACTGCTGAACCAAGAGCATCTTCCCTTCCTATTTTAGCATTAAAATCTCCCAGAAAAATTTTAATGTCATGTGCAGGGCAGCGGTCATATATCTCCTCCAGGCGCTATGATAATCATTCGCCACAATATAACAAAGCTGTGACGTTAGGGCTTTTACATCGAACTTGGAGACAACACAGTGTGACGATGAGTAGGAAAATGATACTATTTTGACTTTGCTTTATCATTGCCCAGCTGTTCATAGAAGAAGAATGAAATTTCAAATTTCAATATTTTGATAGTCTCAATGAACTATGGTCATGCATAATAGGAATACCATAATCTCACTAATTTAACTATATAAAGAAATATTTATGTGTAAAAAAAGTATAGAATATTCCGTGATTTAGAAAATTACTTAAAAAATATGTTTTTAAAAACTTAAGAATTTTTAGCTTTTTATGGACAAAAACTACCATAGTAAAGGAACACGTAAGCAAACAGTGAAATTATGAAATCAATAAGTATTTAAGAAATCATTTCGTGAACAACAATTTAAAAAATAACTTGAAAATTTGTACGCAGTTATTTTTTATCTGGAGTAAGTTTTTTTTATGGACCATGATTTGAGAATATGCACTTGGAATGTTAGAACTCTATACCGACTAGGAGCCTCTATTCAACTGGCGGATGTCCTCGATGAGTATAAGGCTGACATCACAGCTATACAGGAAATCCGGTGCAGGATGTATGACGTGTACTACAGCTGGGACGAGGATAAGCATGAGCTTGGTTGTGGATTTGTGGTCGACAAGGGACTACGACAGCTGATCTCTAGGTTTAGTCCTGCCAATGAACGAATCGCCACCATAAGAGTGAAGGCAAAATTATTCTAAATCACGCTAATATATGCTCATGCTCCGACGGAGGAGAAAAGTGGCGAATTCTACCCAAAACATGAAGAAACATATAACCGTACCACGGGCTATGATGTTAAAATCGTGCTGGGAGATTTTAATGCCAAAATAGGTCGAAAGAATGTCTTTGGCCCAACAGTCGGAAAATTTAGTCTGCATACTGACACCCCGCTACACGTAATCAGACTGATTGATTTATCTGCAGCAACGAACATGGTAATTAGCAGCACACGATTTGACCACAAAAACACTCACAAAGCAACGTGGATATCTCCCGATCAAGTAACGAGAAACCAAATTGACGTACGAGTGATCAGGGGTGCGAACATCAACTCGGATCACCACCTCACTGCAGTGAAGGTGCGTACTAGGCTAAGCAGGGCGAAAACCCTGCGTAACCAAGCACAGAGAAAACTGGACATCGCTAATTCCGACCTAATTCCGCATATTCCGACCAACGCACTCAACTACCTCTTGATGCTCCAACTCCCCAAAATACTAGCGCGCAATGGCAATATATTGCCCACTCGATGGAAAGAACTGGCCGGTCCGTACAGGGGTATGTGAAGCCCTTAAACGAAAATGCCTGGTACGATGACGAACGCTGTAATGCCACCCAGGAACAAGATTTTGCATACAGAGCCAAACTGCAGCCGCAAGCTGTTCATGAAAAATACAGGGAGAAGAGGCGAGAGGCGACTCGACTCTTCAGGCGGAAAAAACGAGAGCTGAAGGAGCAGAATAATGTGTACATTGAAGAATACTGGAACAGAGGTGAAGCCCGAAAATTCTACCAGATGATAAACGGTAAGGTACATGGAACAGGCCTTCCCTTACTTAAGTGGCCAATTACAATTTACGAAACGTAGTTCATAAATTTGAGGCCTGAAGTAATAAAGAATTCCACACGCTTCGGTCTTCTGCGTGTGTTCTCCAGTTAGTCCTACAAGATGATGGCACATCGCCTACCACTTGGTCCTTCCAATGGAGTTTGGGTCTCCCTGCTCTGCGCCGTCCTTCAGGTTCGCCTTTAAACACCTTTCTCGCTGGAGCATTTACATCCATCCTGGCAACATGTCCCAGCCATCGAAGTCGTTGGATTCTGACTCTATTAGCTACGTCGATGTCGTGGTAAAGCTCATACAGCTCCTGGTTCATAGGTCCATGTATTTTTCGGAGTACTTTTCTCTCGAATACTCCCAGGTTTTGTATGTCCGTTGTAGTAAGCACCCATGATTCGGCAGCATACAACAGAACAGGTAAGATAAGCACCTGGTATATGTTAGCTGTTTCTTATTATTCCGAGATAAGGCGATGTTACTAAAGTGCTGCCGAAGTCCGTAGAAACATCTATTGGCTAGCACTATTATCCGTTTAATTTCTTGGCTGACATTATTTTTCTTGTTGACGGAAGATCCGAGGTAGGTAAATTCGTCGACTACGTCAAAACAATAATTGTCAACGTTCACGGTGCGTCCCCATCAAGAGGACTCTTTGTTCGTCGAAATCATTATTTTTGTTTTGTCCTCGTTGACCGCTAAACCCATTATTGCTGACTCCTTTTCTAGTGATGAGAAAACTGCAGTAACATCCCGCAGATTTCGGCCAATGATGTCTATATCATCGGCATAGGCTAGTGGCATGTGGCTCTTGTGGAATTTGGTGCCAGACATGTTGATACCAGCCTTTCTCATCACCTTCTCCATAACTATATTAAATAGTATATAAGACAGGCTACCGCCCTGCCTGAGACCTCTTTCCGTGTTGAATGGTTCAGACTTCTCCTTACCAATCTTAACCGAGGATTTGGAGCTGTCTAAGGTACATTTGCAAAGTCGAATCAGCTTTGCAGGAATACCAAACTCAGACATGGCCTCATAAAGCCTATTCCTTATCGGAGAGTCGAAGGCAGCTTTGTAGTCGATAAAAAGGTGGTAGGTGTCGATCTGCTTTTCTTGGGTTTTTCCCAAGGATTTGTCGTAAGGTGAATATTTGATCCATCGTAGATTTGCCAGGTCTAAAGCCGCACTGATATGGTCCAATTAGTTTTTCTACAATTGGCTTTAGACGTTCACACAATATGCTTGAAAAACCTTGTACGCAATTGGTAACACAGTAGCATATTTTCCTACTTCAAACTCTTGAACCAACTGAAGCCTACAAAATCTGAAGCTTATGATAGTAGATGAAAACCCCTAACTGAGTTTTGAATTATTAGCTAAGGTTTACTTTTAATTCATTTTTAAAGTTTTCGACTGAGAGGAAGATTTTAGTAGTCTATATCTCGTGAACTATTCCAGATATAGCTTTTCTCTCTTCAGCAAATTTTTAGCTTTTAATCAGGTCTAAAAATTTTGCCTTGAGATAAAATCAAGAAAACAACAACATCTTACTCAAAACAGCAAAACTGTACAGAAATCACTTTCAATTGTACGTATATCAAAATTAAAAATGCTTTGCTTTTTAAAACGAAATAGATACAAAATAGAAATAAATCAAAAACCAATAAAAATCTATGATGAAATTTTACGATTTTTTAAATTTTTTTTGTTTTGAGTGAGATTATGTTGTGTTTTTCGATTTTATCTGAAGGTTAAATTTTTAGATCTGATTAAGGGCTAAAATTTTACAAAAGAGAGACATCAAAATTTTGAATAGTTCACAATATATAGCCTTATGAATCAGTACATGATTTTTGAACTTTCAAAAATGAATAATAAAAAAACCTTAGCTAATAATTCAAAACCCAGCTAGGGGTTATCTTCTACCATCATAAGCTTTCAGATTTTGGCGGTCTCAATTGGTTCAAGTTTTACTGCTGCACTGTGTAATAGGCTTATTTCACGGTAGTTCTTACATTCACTACGATCTCCTTTCTTGTATATGGGACATAACAGACTAAGACTCCAATCCCCGGGCATGCTCTCCTCTTGCCAGATGTTCTCCATGAGCTGATGCATGCTCCTAATCAGCTCCTCCCCGCTAGCCTTAAACAATTCAGCAGGTAGACCATCGGCTCCAGCAGCTTTGTTGTTTTTAAGGCGGGAGATTGCCACACGTATCTCGCTCTGGCTCGGAGGCGGACAGTAAACACCATCGTCATGGATTGGAGCGGGGACTTCAGGAGTGGTGTCTGCATCCAATAAATTTTTAAAATGATTTCTCCATATCCTCAGAACGTTATCCGGGTTCGTCACTAGCTGACGATCGCTGTCCTTGCAGGAGGGTAACCCTGGTTGGAGTAGGCGTCCGCTACCTCTGTGGTCCGCAGTTTACCGATGTCCAGCTTTCGTTGTGCCTGGTTACGTACGTTTTTAGCCATGCTTAGCCTAGTGCGTACCTTAACTGCGATAAGGAAGTGATCGGAGTCAATGTTCGCACCCCTAATCACTCGTACGTCCAGAACACTCGATGCGTGCCGTCCATCGACTATCACATGATCAATCTGATTCCTCGTCAATTGATCTGTAGATAACCATGTTGCCTTATGAAAATTTTTTATGGTAAAATCTAGTGCTGCTAACTATCACATTTCTTGCCGCAGAGAAATCGATCAGTATGATGCATTTGTTCGACGTTTCGGTGTGTAGACTGAATTTTCCGATGGTAGGCTCAAATGCGGTTTCCCTGCCTATTTAAGCATTAAAATCGCCTAGTACAATTTTAATATCATGGCTCGGGCTACGGTCATATACATTTTCTAGGCTCTCGTAGAACTCGTCTTTGTCCTCGTCGCTTTTCTCTTCTGTCGGAGAATGGGCACATATAAGTGTTATGTGGAAAAACTTTGTTTTGACTCTTATGGTGGCTATACGTTCACACACCGGGTTGAACCTTGAGACTAGGTGTCGCAGTCTCTTGCTAACCACAAATCCACATCCAAACTCGTGCTTGTCCGCATGGCCGCTATACTAGATGTCGCACATCTTCATTCGCGAGCACCCGTGTCCCGTCCACCGGATTTCCTGTAAAGCGGTTATGTCAGCCTTGTAATTTTTGAGGACTTCCGGTCCTCCGGAGGCACCTGGTCTATACAGTGTTCTAACATTCCTGGTGCATATCCTCAAATCATGGTCCTTAATTCGTTTGCGGTGGTCGTCAACATTTTAGGGGATCCATTTGATTCGTATAGTTTAAACGTCGGTGGCGGGTTGCAAGCCCAGCGCACCACGTCCCAGTTTTCTCCTCCTGCCAGGATTTTATTACAGCCGCCCATTCTGGGTCAGACGCTGACCTGGGTTTTAGGTTTCGCCCCTCACAGTTAGTCGTGCTCTGACGGGTGTCAAAGGCCTTCCCTCCTTTAATTTAAAGACAAAGATGGTCATCTCCTTACTGACTCCGAGAGCATACTGAGAATATAGAAAGATCACTTCTTCAGCCCTTTGATGTCTTAAAATTTTTTTGCTAAGACTGTGTAACAATCCTAGACCATAACAACGAGTGTCCCCCTCCGAGCCATGCTGAGATAGAAACTGCCATAACCCGTCTAAAGAAAAATAGAGCCGCTGGGGCTGATTGTCTTCCAGCTGAGTTGTTTAAGATGGGTGGAGGTGAGCTTGTTTTAAGCATGCAACAGCTCATAGAGTATATTTTTCTTCAGGAGAGCATTCCAAAGGATTGAAATCTCAGTGTTCTCAGTGAGAGTAAAAACTACCGTGGTATTAGCCTTTTACCGATATCGTATAAGGTCCTATCTAGCATACTGTGTGAACATCTATGTTAGAGCCATTTGAGGAAAAGATGATTGGTCCTTATCAGTGCGGCTTAAGAAAAGGCATATCCACGACAGATTCTGAAGAAATCCCATCGGAAGCAAATCGACACTTACCAGTTCTTTGTCGATTACAAAGCTGCCTTCGATAGTTCCATCAGGCTTCGACTATACGACGCCATGTTTGAGTTCGGTAGCTCTGCGAAGATAATTCGGCTTTTCCGGTGTACCCTTACGAATCCTCTGTTCGGATTGGCAAGAATCTATCTGCGTCATTCGATAAGGCGAGAAGTCTTAGACAGGGTGATGATATGTCTTGCATACTGTTCAACATAGTGATGGAGAAGTTGTTAAGGAATGCAGCGGTAAATATGTCTGGCACCATATGTAACACTGTAAGACAAATTTAAACTTTTGACCTCACCCATGATCAAACTGACCAGATTCTGAAAATATAACTGAAATAAAAATATACGTATCTCCCAGTTTTTCTAGATCAGCTGATTTAAGTTTTTTACGAGCAATTAAATTTTTGGATCAAAGCTCCCATACAACGACTCGAAAGTGACTTCCTCCTGTTCGCAGAACAAATGAGTTGTTAACAGATTTTGACGAAATTTTTTTAATGTATTTCAAATGGCCAGCATGTGGTTCTGACCAAGCCCAAATTTAAAATTTGTCACAAATTAAATTTGTCACAAACAAATTGTCAGCAGATTTTTTTTTTTAAATATGTTTTAAATGGCCAGGAGCTGTTTCTGACAAAGTCCAAATTTATAATTAGTCAAAAATTAAAATTGTCACAATTTATTTTTAAATGCATTTCCAATGGGTAGTAGGTGGTTCTGACCAGCGAAATGTGTTGACAAATTAAATATGTGACAAATTAAATTTGTGACAAATTTTAAATTTGGACTTCGTCAGAACCCGCTCCTGGCCTTTTTAAAAACAATAAAAAAAATCATCAAAATCTGTTAACAACTCGCAGAGTTCTGCGAACAGGAAGAAGTCTCTTTCAAGTAGTTGTATAGGAGCTTCGCTCCAAAAATTGAATTGCTCGTAAAAAACTTAAATGAGCTGATCTAGAAAAACTGGGAGATACGTATAGTTTTATTTTAGGTATATTTTCAGAATCTAGTCAGTTTGATCATGGTTGAAAAATCGTGTCGTACAGTGTAATAAGAGCCACATGCTGCTCGCTTATTTCGATGATATCGACATTATCGGTCGGACAATGCGAGAGGTAACAGCTGTCTGCTCATCTGTGGAAATGCGTTAGTTAATGGATCATCGAACATACCAACGGCGAAATTTTAGAGGTCATTCTCATACAATGCATGCAGTAGTCCTTATATGGGAATAATTTTTCAAATAAGGAATGCAGAACGCATGATTTTTCATCAGATTCATCCATTATATGGACATACCTTCCAAAGGTATTTAAAAAGAATGCAGAGGGAATTCATACACATGCCCTCTCGCTTCCAAATAACAGGGGTATTGTATGTCTTCCAAATGGAAAGAATTGTTAATATTCGTGGATGGTTTCCATGTGTTTTTTTTAAACAGTTTTAACCACACAAATCGAATGTTTCTTCATAGGCTAGACAGAAGCATGGCTGACTTACAATTACGTGTTAGTGGGCTCAAACTGCACCAAGGTTTACTGCCGTTGAAAAAAAACTGTAAGTATAAAGAGAAATATATAGAAGTAAGAAATATCTCGAAATAACCGAGTGCACTCTATAGTTTTTGTTTTAGTTGCAAGTCCTTCTTTTTTCATGTGTATGCAGGTCTTCCATAAGTCTTTCTTATAGAAAGCTTCCATAAGGCCTTCCATAAAAACCTACCATAAGACCTTCTTATGGAAACCGATGACGGAAAGCCTTCTTTACCAATTTCACGTAATGTTAAAAAGAAAGGAGGAAGAAGGTTAAGGAAGGCATACCGGATCCAAAAGAAGCTCTTCAAACTCATGAAAGAAGGCCATCTTTCTCATGATTTCTGCCGCTATATAACAGAATAGTGTCCTCCCTTTGGGGATGCAGCGTGAACGTTGAGAACTATTGCTTTGAGGTAGTGAGAGAATTTATCTACCTGTGATCCTCCATGGAAAAAAACAACAGTGTCAGCCTAGAAATAAAACGGAGAATAGTGCTCGCCAACAGGTGTTTCTTTGGGCTATGCGAGCAATTTATAAAGGTACCTTTACTGCCGGTCCTGATGTAGCTCATCTGGCGGTGTCTGGGAGAAAAAATACTCCGTAAAATATATGGATAAATTTGCATAAACAGCAAGTTCAGGATTCGGATGAACCATGAGCTGAACGAATTATACAACGACATTGATGTGTTCCAGCGAATCAAAGTGAAATGATTACGCTGGCTAAGCCATGTCTTGAGAATTGATAAGGAAACTCCAGAGCGAAAGGTATTCTAGGAAGACATCGAAGGAGGGCGCAAAAGTGGGAGACCCTGACTACGTAGGAAGGACCAGGTGGAGGAATCACTGACGCTGCTTGGTAGGACTCACTGGAGATGGTGAGCACAAGATCGAAGCGAATGGAAATCTTATATATCGGGTATAAATTTTTTTTTATCCTTTTTATTCCACTTGGGAATAAAGGGCTTTTACAAGGTTATTCCAATTACTTCTATTGTTACACATAGTTTTAATTTCATCGAAAGTGAGGTCTTGTTGTCTTAATTCATATAATAAAGTCCTGCGCCAAGTGTTTTTTGGTCGCCCAGGGCTTCGGCTTCCTTGAGGGTTCCATTCCAGTGCCGTTCTGATGATGCTGTCCACTGGTTTTCGTAGAGTATGGCCTATCCATCTCCACTTCCTTCTTGTTATTTGGCATCTTATGCTTTGCTCGTTGGTCGTACTCCGTAGGTCCGCATTTGAAATTGTGTTTCGCCAGAACACGCGGCATATTATGCGAAGGCATTTGTTGATAAATGGTTGTATTTTTTGGACTATTGCGGTTGTCATTTGCCATGTTTCGCTGCCATATTGTAAAGTCGATTTCACGCATGCGTTGAATATTCTAATTTTGGTATTTTGTGTTATTTGGGAAGATCTCCATATTTTGTTCAAGCGCCCAAATGCTGACATAGCTTTGTTAAGTCTATTCGAAACATCTTTATCTATTCCTCCATCTGCTGACATTATGCAACCAAGGTAGCAAAATGAGTCGACATATTGGATGGGTTGATCGTCAAGTTTAATTTCGCTTGTGGTCGTATTGTTAACGCGCATTGCATATGTTTTTTCCACATTTAATGCCAGTCCCACTTCCTTTGCCAGTTGTACTAACTCGTTCAAATTGTCCTGCATGTCAGATTGTTTATGAGACAAAAGGCAAATATCGTCAGCAAAGTCCAAGTATTCAAGGTGGCGATGAAAATCCCACACTATTCCTCTTCATAATCTCGTCTAGTACAACGGCGAACAGGATAGGCGATAAAGGGCAACCTTGTTTAACGCTGGTGTTGGTCTCAAATTCCTCAATGGCTATACCTTTGTGACGAACATGTAATATCGTGTTTGTGTACATCGTTTTTATTAAGTTTATTAATTTTGTTGATACACCTTTCGCTCCTAATGAGGTCCATATCGCTGCCCTACATAGTGAGTCAAACGCTTTTTTAGAATCGACAAATACCATATATAGGGGTATTGGCCTAGTCTACACAGCTACGATGTGGGCGAAAACCTGCTTGTTCGTCTCGGAGTGTTTTCTCTAGTGGCGCCAACCTATTGTTAATTATAGTGGCTACAACTTTATAGATCGTGTTGAGAAGGGTGATACCTCTCCAGTTGTTGCAGTCTGTTAGGTCGATCTTTTTCGGTAGCTTTATTATCGCTCCTTTGGTTCACGTGTTCTCGCACCGTTCTTTTGTCCAGGCTTCGCATACATAGGGGTGGATAATGTCTGCTGAGTTTTTTGGGTCTGTTTGGAGCAACTCTGAGGGTATTCCATCCTCACCCGGTGCTTTATTGCGCTTAAGCCTTGCAATAGCAGATGCGATTTCTTCTATGGTGGGTGTTTCCGATGATATATGGGTGGTGGACAAAATGTGGGGAAGTGTGTCCAAGGATTCGTTCTGTGCTACAGTGTTCACGTTGCTTATTTCTGAGAAATGTTCTTTCCACCTCCTGATTTGGTCCGTAGGATTGGTCAGAAGATAACCATTTGAATACTTTACTGTGTGAATTCGGTTTGCGTTCTGCCCTGTTAATCGGCCAATTATCCGGTGAAGTTGTCGCATATTGTTGGCGCCCGCCGCGTCCTCGGCTTCTGTTGCCATATTCTCAAAGTATTTCCTTTTGTCTTTTCGGGCAGACTTTTTGACATTTTTAGCTATGCGCTGATATTCTTGGTTGAGACTGGGATTTTCATTTTTCTTTTGTTTGAGTATAAAAATAAAACACAAAAAGTATTAGTATTTTCATAAAACGTTATAAAACGTATAGGTTTTATTTATAAGAATAAATTAGCGATTTCGGGGTTTTAATTGTTGGGGTAACTTACGTTCCGTTCGGGGTTTACAGGAGTAATAATCTTACAATTGTTGATTTACATGACACTAACCGGGATGTAAAGTATCATTTCGGGATTATTGAGAGCGAGAGAAGACCGCGGATAACAATGGAAAGTACGGGTAAACTTTACTATATAAAAGTACGAGGGTAGATTGATAATTACCCGCGTAAACAGATAATAATAAGAGTTTTTTTAAAAAAAATTTTCTTATATTGTTTACGTAAGAAGTTTTGTCAAAGTTTTAGGTTTTACTTAAGGTACAATCCACTGTAATCGCCACCGAAAACGATGCAAAGTTATTTTTTCGGCGCATGTCAGTAAACGTCTGACCATACGACCGAAAGTCCTATCTCTAACCGTTAACGCTCCTTTTTTCCTTTTTTTATTGTTTTGCAACATGTCTGTAAACCTCTAGTCATACGACCAAAAGACCTATCTCCTACCGCTACACAAGCTGGCAAATTATAATACATAAGTAATTTCATTTAATATTTTTTTAGTTTCAATAACTCGAGATTTAAATTGTTGTACTGGTTTAAAAATACAGCCATATATTACTTCTCAAACATTATGGACTTAAGAAAAAGCTTTAAACTGTTTGCATTTAAATAATTACATTTCTTCCAGATATGTTTACTTTTTGGGATAACATATAAAAACATAAATTCAATAGGGACCGCAATGCTATTTCAATTTTTTTCCTCCCTCCGAGGTACGAGCCAAATTACCGTGTTAAACAACTCAAATTCGAGATGCTCCCCCATATCTCATTCGTAAAAATGCCTAACCATATATTTTATTTAAAAATTTCTGCCTCTCTCTTAATTATTTCTCGTTTCCTTTCAATTAAACAACTAGTAGTGTTGCTCTTCTAGCCAAATTCATTATATAACAAATATTTGTTGAGTTCAACATTTATTTGTACGAAAACCTATTGATTTAATAATGACTATTTCTTAATTTCATAACAATTTGGAACAAGACAACTCACTTAGTTACTCTCTATCGAGTTCATTAGTGCTGTGTGCCATTTTGGGTTAAGAATACAATGGAAACACAACACTGCAATTCAGAATGAAAACAAAAGAAATAATGACAACACTACAATAGTACCAACTAAATTAAACAAAATTAAAGTTGTATTCTCTCTAAACGTTTCTTAAAACCAAACAAAAGGACACACGCCACAATAATACTATGAATCGTCCCAGACCCAAACCAACAGACCGACAAAGAGCCGTGGCTGCCATCCAACCGTCCATGCATTCAACCACAACCCAACCAATATCATCAGCACTAGTCTCTATCTCTCTCTCTATGCTCTTCATGACTACGATGTTTCGTATTTTGAAAAACGAAAATCATTTTCAAAAACTACAAAAATATTTGTATTTATATTAGTGTGTCGTTGTGCTTGTATTGGTGGTATTTGTATTGGCGATAAGTAACATAGAAAATACTAAATTGTAAAAAGACGTGACAGAAATACAAAAATCATGGCCCAAATAGTAAATATCCTCTGGAAAAACAAAAATGTCAACGATTGTGTTTATTGCCGTCAGAGGGAAACGGCAAATACGAAAATCTCTTTACATAATCTACTAGAAAATGTTGTGTCAATACGAGCAATAGTTTCCAAATGTTGCTGGTTGGGGCGAAGAATACTGTGGAAAGTGGAGATTTCCTAAGTGCTGTGGGAGTTGTTGCTGAGTTATAAATTTCATGTTTCTGGATAATTTAATTTCAAGGAAAACGAAATTTAATTTTCTTCCTTAAATTAAGTTGTATTTGGTGCATCTATTATTGATTTTTGGTGTGTGATCAACAAAAACACATTGTAGTTGATATTTGTTTTTTGTAGTAGATATGATTTCTGATAGTAATGCAGTATAATATAGATATAGAGGAGTTTAATCAAAATATTGCTCAATTAAATATTCTGGAGATCAAAATTATAGCCTTAACAAAGGCCCAAATACAAACGACTTATATCAGTGGATTATATACCGCACGTAGAATAATATTATAAGCGCCTCGATCTTTTGCTGAAAGAGTGCATGCCCGACGATTGGAATTTAAGCGTATTATGTCCTATGCTGAAAAAGGGGATCCAAGTGTGTGCTCCAACTAGCGCGGGATCAGCCTTTTACCCATCGCATATAAGGTCCTGTCGAGTGTGCTATGTGAACGACTAATGCCAGTGCTATCCAACCTGATCGGACCTTATCAGTGTGGCTTTAGACCTGGAAAATCAACAACTGACCAGATATTCACACTTCGGCAAATCCTGGAAAAGGCCCAAGAAAAACTGATCGATACTTACCATCTTTCGTCGACTATAAAGCTGACTTCGACAGCCCGATACGGCAGAAATAACTCGAAGCCATGGCTGAGTTTGGTATTCCAGCGAAGCTGAAACGTCTTTGCGGAATGACGCTGACTGACACGAAGTCTTCAGTGAAGATTGACAAGGACCCTACGGAGCCATTCTGTACCAGACGAGGCCTAAAACAAGGCGACGGACTATCGTGTGATCTCTTCAACATAGTGATGGAGATGATAATGAGTAAAGCTCCAGTAACCACAAGTGGCACTATATTCAACAAAAGCCACATTCTACTCGCGTACGCTGTTAACGTTGACATCATCGGTCGAAAATTGAGGGGTGTGACTGCAGCCTTCTCAGCTATACAGAAGGAATCAGCGAAAATGTGCCTAACGGTGAACGATGACAAAACGAAGTTATTAGTTTCAACGAACAAAGAATCTACTCGTTTGGGAAACTGCGTGAACGTGGACAACTATAATTTCGAACTATAATTTCGAATTTCGGTAGTAGATAATTATGTCTACCTAGGCTCCGCCATCAACAAAGCAAATAATGTCAGCCTAGAAATCCGGAGTAGAATCCTGCTTGCAAATTAATGCTACTACGGACTAAGCAAGCGATTCAATGACAGAGCCCTCTCTCGACGAACAAAACTGCAGCTATACCAGATACTGGTTCTACCTGTCTTAATGTATGTTTCAGAATCATGGGTTGTGACACAAGTGGATGAATCGGTTCTGGCGGTATTCGAGAGAAAAATACTCCGTAAAATATATGAATGAGCTCTAGCTCGAAAAGTCTTCGACAATGAACTCGATGTACGGCGCAAAAGAGGGCGACCAAAACTCCGTTGGAAAGACCAAGTTACTGAGAACCTTACAGAACTTGGTGTGACTAACATAATACGCTTAAATTCCAATCGTCGGGCATGCACTCTTTAAGCCAAACCGTGCGCAAGAGCTGGGACATGCTTGTTATCAGCTCCTCGCCACCGGACTTGAAGAAGTCGATGTAGAGTCATAAAGTCTGTTGTGGCTGTCTTTGCTTAAGCCTTATAAAAGAAAAATTCTTATTGATTTTATATTTCTATACCAAAGTCTGCTGACGAGGATTCGTGGCTGAATCCGAAACAGCTGTAGAGACTGCCTGGTATTATGAGAATATCATTCTGCTATAAACTTCTTTCAAAAACACTGGTCTTGAGCTTGAAATAAATTCCAAATCAATGTTGTAAACGTATCAGTTTCGTTCTAAGGTATTGACGCTTTAAAATGTGAGTCAATACGTTAATAAAGTTTAGTGATTAAAATTTAACATCCCATTGGTACGAGGCCCAGTGCAAAAAAGGATGTTTACCACACCGATTGCAAATGCTTATATCTTTCTAAATTTTTCTCTAAATTAATTGGAGACATATTCATTGATTCTCAGTAAAAGATGTTTTACTTTTGTTGGCAGTAAACTTCTCGTCTGGCCAAACGACTAAAAGTCTTATCTCCAATCAACAATATCACACATAACAGTGAGAGTATTTATCAGTCAGTTCACCTGACTGATATTTCTGTATTGGTTAGTACAACGCTCGTTGCACATTTTAACGAAAACAACGATCAACATATGTACGTACAAAAATATAACTGACTTTTATTATCTTTTCTCGCTTTTGAGCTAATAACTCAGTTAATTCTTAACCGACTTATGATTTCTTAACTTCTTTAGTAAGAATCATAGACCTTTTATAGATAACTTGTCTCATCTTGAGAGTATGAATCGTTTGTGTTTTACATCTAGTATCGTCGTGTAGACCTGACCAGATGGTGGGCTCCACCCCACTAGTACATACTACTACGCCGCAGTTGAGGCCCGGATCTAATTTCAACACATCACGAAATATTCAAATTGTTCAATAACTATTGGTTGGGGTACCATCTGTCAGCTAAACTTCTTCATCTCCTTCAGCTTGGAGCATAGCTCCCTAAAACTAAATTTTGCTAGGTACCAAAGGTACCCCATCTGGCTAGCATCACCATTTTGTAGCACAAGGCTACCACGCGTTGGACAATAACAAAACATATAAACTGAACGGTTATTGCCCATTGTCTTGATAGGAAGAGCTCAAAGAGTCTGACACAATTGAGCTTGCAGGCCCTCGAACCACTCGAAAGAGTTCGTTTGGGGCAACATGGAGTTAACTCCAGGAGCTGACTCTTTATTATTGGCGCTATCTATTCGCTAAGGACGCCCACAATCAACTAAGAATCTGTAAGATGCACAATGAGAGATGCAAGCGTATCAAGGGATGCCCAGCTCCATTTCTCCAGAGCATCAAACTCTTAGTTTTCCAGCGTGACTTTTGGTTTAACCACAACCACCACGAGGCACAGAACAAGCTGTTCCATACCCGTTCGGCCGAGAAGGTAGTTGCTACGCTACCTTGGCCCGACCGCCCGTGTTACCATCTTAAGACTCCTTAGTCGGGGCTCGTAAAGATAATATCACCTTTAATACCTCTTTTTGTCTTGCAGAGTCAGAAAGAGGTCCACTGGTGGTTCTCTCGGGTCCGTGGGGGCGATACTCCCCAAAAGTCTCCGAAGAGTCCCCCCTGAGGATATCCTTAAGATGTTTGATGACGGGTGATGATGTCTGGGGATTATACGATAGGCCTCGTATCGTTGATGGTGTCTGGTGTAATGTATTGCAGTGCCTGGGGTTGTTGTCCTTTGTACGGAGAAGCGGTCCTTAGACGAGAGGCGGTAATTCTGTAACAGGAAACAGAACGGGTTTGATGCGGCGGTAATTCGGTGATTGGTAACAGGACGGGTTTAACGTTACGTTTTTTCGTCGGACGTTGAGGACTCGCAGGCAAATTTGGTAGGAAGTTCTGGTGAGATTTGCTAAGGTCCTGGAACAGAAGAATAAGAACAACTGTTCATAGGCCCTGGCCTTTCAAGTACGAGGACTCGTTGTACAGACCTAGAGTCCGTCGTACAGACTCGTAGTTCCGATTGTACAGACTTATTGTCCGATTGTTCAGACACAAGGTCCGATTGTACAGACTTATTGTCCGCTTGTGCAGACTCGTGATCCGATTGTACAGGCCTTTAGCCCGGTTATACAGACTTATTGTCAAGACAGACTAAAGGTCCGATTGTATAGGCCTATAAGCCGGTTGTATATACTTATGGTCTGACTGTGCAGGCCTATAGCCCAGTTATACAGATTTATTGTCCGATTGTACAGACTCAAGGTCCGATTTTACAGGCCTACAGCCCAGCTGTACAGACTTTTTGTCCGATTGTACAGACTCAAGGTCCGATTTTACAGGCTTATAGCCCGGTTGTACAGACTTATAGTCCGATTGTACAGACTCAACGTCCGATTGCACAGGCCTATAGCCCGATTGTACAGACTTATTGTCCGTTTAACAAAGATGCTTGTCTTCGTACAATACCAAAGGATCAAGGAGATCAGATAACATTCCTTGACTTGGCAATAAACTTCGTCTTGGAAGAATCACCGAGATCGTTGTGGAGAAACGTCGTCACCTTATATTATGGGTGACATGAAAGAACCAATTGGGAATAATGGAAGTAGTAGTTTGCACTGAACGCCGCAATATAAAATAATCTTTGTGCTGGCTGACCGATAATGCTGTTGTGTTGTGGTATTGTATATATATCATGTTATATATCATCGGCAGATGGTACTGCAGCTAACCGCGTGATCATCTCTATTATGGTGTTAAAGACCATCGTAAGCTTGGTAGCTAGTTAGAAAATGGCTCAGACAGATTTTTGCCTATTTGCACGAAGTCCGCGAAGTCGTATCAGTTTCGAGGGGACACCAAACTAAGCCATAGCATACAATATCGGACGTGGATCTAAAGCCATACTGATAAGGTCAAATCAGGTTGGCTAGGATGGGCTTTAGTCTTTCACTTAAAATGATGATCCCGCGATAGTTGGTACACATAAAGGACAAAGAACACTCTGATTCCAATCATCGGGCATGCATTCCTTGAGCCAAATCGTGTTTGTGAGCTGGTGCATGCACGTTGGCAGCTCATCGCCGCCGGTTTCAAAAAGCTCTGCCGGAATTCCATCTGATCCCGTATTGGATCGGTGGTAGACAATCTACTCGATCGTCGATGATTGGCGTGATTTCATCTCTTATGCTGGCTTCGGGAACGAGGAGTGCAAAAGTGTTCGCTCTATATTTGCAGCACATTCTACGTGTCCGTGACCAGATTTCCGTCTCTCTCCTTACAGGTGGGGATTCCAGTTCCTATACCTTTGCTTTTTTTCCTTTGGATAGAACTTTCGGGCTTCACCTCTATCCCTGTAATTTGTGATATCTTGGCTCTGTCTTTTCTTCCATAGACTCTTTTTCCGCGCTTGAAGAAGTGTTTCATCTTCCTCCTCTTCTCATTATATCGTTCCGTCACCGCACGCATTACCATTGGCTGCAGTTTGGTCTTGTATGCTGCATCCTTTTACTCAGACATTTCGCGATATTCCTTATCATATCAGAAGTTGTCTGAGTACGGTCGTTGCGGCAGTGGTCATAGAATTTTTTTATATGATTCCACTGTTTGTCCGCAACCCCAGAATTTGGAGGGTTTATTTAAGGTAGTTGGTAGGCTGAATTTGCAGACTGCTGAACCATGAGCATCATCCATTCCTATTTCGGCTTTAAAATTGTCCAGAACAATTTTACTGTTATGGACAGGACAGCGGTTATATATTTCTTTTTCTTTTCATGGAACCGGACGTGGCATAGTGTTTAGAACACGCAACCACCATGCGGGAGATCCCGGGTTCGATTCCCGCCTCCAGTCATCTACATTTTTCTTTCATTGCCGGCCTTCTTGATGTTGTCGACAGCAACATCGCAGTATAAGTGGCGAGTCAATCGGCATGTCTTGTAAAAGCTTCTCAAACAGTGACGATCGCATTCGTCGATAAACTGTAGGCGCCGTTAGTTGTGAATCTAAAATAGAAAGCGTGTTAATTCACAACAACACGAGAAGCTATCCCATACCTCATTCATGTGGTGTAAAGGAAAATTAAGTAGGTAGTAGGTGCTCACAGAATGCATCTTTGCCGCCCTAATCTTTGTATTCCGTCGGGGAGTGTACACAATTCAGCGTGATGTAAAAATATTTCGCCTTGATGCAGATATTGGCTATTAGTATTTTTCTGCATCGCAGCTTATGAAATATGTCACTGTTCAAAAATAAAAAATGTGATGGGTCATGGAAAAGTGTATATGCGACAGTACAACAAATGATTTTGGGACTCAATTCTGAGAACTGCACGTGAAAGTAGTCCCATAAAGAAGAAGTTCTGCACCATTCGTTTTGTCAAGTTACATGCCATAATAATTTAATATCGATTTGAAGTTAGTATTTATTGTAACTGCTACAAAATAAACCCAGTTCAAAATCATTTGATGAATGGAATAGTGAAACGGTTGCTTATGTAGGGAAACGTTATATGAACAGAGTAAAGAAATTACAATTCGTAATTTTTTTAAATTTGTTTCAGCTAAATCGGTCTAGTGGTTCTCGAGCTATGTCAAACAAAAGAGCCTAACACGTGACAAATTCACCTGTACGGTACTTACTAACTTCAAATCGAACTTCTTCTTTTTGGGGCTACTTTCACGTGCAGTTCTTAGAATTGAGTCCCAAATCAATGAGCTGTTTTTTTCTTGAAAGTTTTGAAAGCTGAAGCAAATTGTGTACTCCGTTTTTTATGTTTTTGTAAAGTTTACGGTTAGGAAGACGTGAAATTTTTTTAAGGATATGATTATTCCAAACAAATTTTGAATTTAATAAATTGTATTGTGCATACGAAACGTAAACAAACGTTCAATGTTCATATATTTTTCGAATTATGGTATATTACCCAACCAATTTCATAACACTTGTGCTGTATTAAGTTAATAATTAATCGAGTGATTAATTTCACGAGTACATCTCATTAAGTCAACAACTTTGGACGACTCTCTTTCACTCTTCTTCCTATATACTCAATATACTTATATCAATATTAAAACATCAAAGAGCACATGATGACAATCCACTTGTATGCTATATACAGTAGAGGCAAGTACACGCGAATCTGATAGCCACGAGAATTCAGGTGATAAGTGCAATTTTGCAGCATAATTAACAAATAGCTGTGGTGGCTCATGCAAGTGCTTGCAGTGGCTTAAAGGACTTCCGTTGTATTGTGACAGACGGGAACATGGTATGCTGCGGAAATATTTTTTGGCTGTGTCTTTTTGAGTGTGTGTGTGTGTCTGTGTGTAAATGTGTAGCGCTAAAAGATAAATAATGAAATGTATTTATGATTGCATGTGTGTATGGGTGAATGGCTGCAAAACACCAGAATATGATGAAAATGCAGTCGTATGTTGATATGTATGCGTGAATAATTGTAATTGTGTATGTGTAGTAGTTACGTTATGTATTGTCATATGCAAATGCACAATTGTATGGGAATTGGTTTATGAGTTAAATTAAGTTTTTATACTGCAGTCTGCGGCGGTTGCTGCTGTTATGCGTCTGTGTATGTAAATTTTGTCATAATATGCACAGAGGGCAATAAGTAAATATCGCATTTACACAACAATTTTCTTCAAGCACAGTATAGTCTAAAACGTACGGAATATTTACCTTAAATAAGTAAATGTTTCCTGAATTTTAGTCAAATTTAACTTACTTATAGGAAATTTTTTTAAGGAAAAATATTTACTAAATTTTTGATCTATACTTGTAGAAGTTTTGAACTTGAATTTAAGAAAACTTGTTTTTTTGAGTGTAAGATATCATTTTCTAAATTAACCTACTTTAAGACATTAGTTGAATATTTATGTGGCGCCCATTAAAGTCATCCTCTTCATACACATATACCTGTCAATTGCAATATTATCTAACGACTTATCCCCAAATCCTAGAAAGTAGATTGCAATTAGAATTTTAGGCTGATTTTTAGTTGCAGTGTTAATGTTATGGGGAATGGGGGATTTTTCTAATTTGAGTATTTTGATTGTTATTCATCTGGAATAACCAGAATCTCTATTTTAAAGTCCCCAATCAGCTCACAACGTCCGAGTGATCACGTTTCCCCGGGCAATGCCATTGAACATCCGTTCGGTGGTAGCATATTTTGAGAAGGCGCAATGTGGAGTAATCTAAACGGTATGGTACCACCGATGCGTCTTAGGAAGAAGGTAACAGAAGTTACTGAAGCTAAACACAAAGACTCTCTTAGTGGCTTTGGCAGCCCCAACAAACTAGGATCGGGGTGGTGGCCTAATAAGCCACTCTCCTTAAACAAAACCCCCAAATGTTGACGAACTCCGCAAACGTTATAAGGACCATGATTTACGGATATGCGCCTGGAATGTCCGAACTCTCTGGGAGATTTTAATGCTAAAATATGAAGTGAGGATGATCTTGGTTCAGCAGTCGGAAAATTCAATCTGCACAACATCACCTCCGCTCGCGTCGGCCAGAATAATGGTAGTAACTGGAACCAGATTCCCGCGGTAAGATATCCACAAGGCAACCTGGATATCCCTTGATCAAAATACAAGAAACCAGATTGATCACGTGGAAATTGATGGAAGGCATGTCTCAAGTTTTGTGGACGTGCGTGTGATGCGCGGTGCAAATATTGACTCGGATCGCCACCTAGTTGCAACCAAGACACTTACGCGATTAAGTAGTGCTAAAAAAGCTCGTAACCAAACGCAAAGGAAGCTAAACATCACAAAGCTGCATACCACCGAGATAGCCAATGCCTACTCCAACCAACCCTCTCAATTACTTCAAACCAACCCCCTAATTCTGATGTTGCCGACACCCAGTGGCAGCATATTGCGAATTCTATGACCATTGCCGCGACGACCGTACTGAATTTTGCAAAACCATGCTCAGACAAGCCCTGGTACAATGGGGAATGTCGCGAAATGTCTGAAAATAAGGATGCTGCATACAGGGCAAAACTGCAGCCAATGGCAACGCGTGCAGTGACGGAGCGTTATAATGAGAAGAGGAGGTAGATCACACGCCTCTTTAGGCGGAAAAAGCATCTATGGAAGAAAAAAAGATCAAGGATATCCAAAATTACAGGGATAGAGGTGAGGCCCGAAAGTTCTACCAAAAGGTAAAAAGTAAAGGTTTTGTACCAGGGATCCCCATCTGTAAGGACGCAGACGGAAATCTGGTCACTGGCATTCAGAGTGTGCTGCAAATATGGAGGCACACCAATCATCAACGATGGAATAGACTTGCCACCAAGCCAAAACGAGATCAGCACGGCGATTTTACGGCAGAGCTTTTTAAAGCCGGCGGTGATGAGCTGGCAACGTGCATGCACCAGCTCAAAAACACGATTTGGCTCAAGGAATGCATGCCCGATTATTGGAATCTGGATGTTCTATGTCCTGTGCTAAAGAATGGCGATTCAAGTATATGTAAAAAATTATCGCGGGATCAACCTTTTACCCGTCGCATTCACGGTCCTGTCTAGTATGTTATGTGAAAGTCTAAAGCC
Source organism: Muscina levida (assembly GCA_964034835.1). Classification (NCBI taxonomy): domain Eukaryota; kingdom Metazoa; phylum Arthropoda; class Insecta; order Diptera; family Muscidae; genus Muscina; species Muscina levida. The sequence goes on along the minus strand of OZ035881.1, from coordinate 39,793,559 downwards.
CATTTGGCGATTCTGATTGGATCTTATTAGTGTGGCCTTAGACCAGGTATATCCACGACCGACCAGATATTTGCACTACGACAAATCCTGGAGAAAACGCAAGAAATGCAGATCGACACCTAACATATATTTATTGACTACAAAGCTGCATTCGACAGTCCGATACGACAGAAACAATTAGATATTTTGGCTGAGTTTGGTATCATCCCCGTGAAACTGATACGGCTTTGCGGGATGACACTGACTGACACGAAGTATTTAATGAAAATCGGCACAATTTTCTACTAAGTGAGGCTTCAGAGAAGGCGATAGTCTGTCATGCGATCTTTTTAATATCATGATGGAGATGATCATGCGGAAGGCATCAGTAAACACGACTGGCACCATTTCAACAAAAAACACGTGCTGCTCGCGTATGCTGATGATATAGATATCATTGGTCTAGGACTACGGGGTGTTACTGCGGCCTTGTCGAGCATTGAGAAGCATTCGGAAGAGGTTAGTCTGGTGATCAATGAGGACAAAACTACGTTATTTGTTTCAACGAACAAAGAGTTTAGTCGTTTGGGATGCTGCGTGAACGTTGACAACTATAACTTTGAAGTGGTAGATGATTTTGTCTGCCTCGGCTCCGCCATAAACAAAAATAATAATGTCGGCATGAAAATCAAGAGACGAGTATTGATAGCAAACTGCTGCTACTATGCGCTGAGCAAGCGTTTTAATGATAAAGTCCTCTCTCGATAAAGTCCTTTACTCTACAGAATCCTGGGTAATGACGCAGGTGGATTAATCTAGTCTGGGAGTTTTCGAGAGAAAAATTCTACGCAAAATATTTAGACCCATCATCGTTAACGGCGAGTACCGTGGTCAAATGAATCATGAGCTGTATGAGCTGTACAACGACATCGACGTGGTCAAGCGCGATCAAATAGACCGAATGCGATGGCTTGGACACGTTGTACGAATGGACGAAAACGCTCCGGCTCGAAAATTCTTCGGCAATAAACTGGATGGGCGGCGCAGGAGGGGGCGACCAAAACTCCGATGGATGGACCAGGTGAAAAAGCTGTTATCTTAGCTTGGTGTGACGAACTATCTACGGAGCACAAAAGACCGAGCGCTTGAATTACTTTTCTACGTGCGGCTACTGATAGATACATTTCTGTTGTTGCTGCCATTAAAAAAGAAGAAGAAGTGGTATTTTTATAAAAACTATAACATTTAAAGTTGTATTTTGACACACATTTTTTAAAATGAGGTTTTTTTTGGCATTGATATGTATGAAAATCATAGATACTAAAATGTCTAATATTCTTCCACAATAAATACAACTTTCATATCATTTTTGTAATACAATTATATGGAATTGTTTTATAGTTAACTGCGTTAAATCGTGCGTAATTTTATTTGGATATATTTCTTAGCAAAAGCTTAAAAATTTACTACAACTTGTTATTTACGAACAAATAGGTTTTCGATCCAATCTACTGCTCATTGTTTCGAAAGACATAATATAAGAGCATCATATATAACCACTGTTTGTTCACTTTTTCACCTCTGTGTACATGTGTACATTAGACCATTTCATTTTACCAATTTTTTCGAAAAGTCATTGGGATAATATATTTTCTAATTCTTCTTAAAAAAACAAAAATTTTGGTATATAAAACTTGAAAATTGATCGACGTTTAGGGGTCGCGCAAAATCGTTTAAGATTTTTGGCTGCAAAAAGGCATGTTTCAAAAATACTGATTTACTTATATGATTATAAGTTGTGATACGCTTGACCGATTTTGACCAGAATAGACTTGTTTTAAAGGTAATAATATTTCACACATTTTCTGTGAAGACATCAAAACATTTCAGATAGTAGTTTGAGTTTTAGAACCCTTCAGACATAAAAATTTTAAAATTTTAATTCAAAATTTACCTACTTTTGCCCATTAAAAAATTATTTTTTTAGTTTTGGCTCTAATTTTTGTATATCTTTAAATGCACAATTGACAAACACTTCCTAACGATACTTTTGATGTATAACATAATGAATAGAATTTTTAATTGTTGCTGAAATTTTTACTATTTCGCTGGTGATGAGCTAAATGGATTAATTCAGATCAACATTTTTGTGGTCAAAATTTACATTCAAAACTTGTTTTAAGTGTCCTCTTGCAACACAAGCCCCATTAAACGACATTTTGTTGATAGAATCTTAAAAAAATACCGCAAATCAAATGAAATGATAGCAAATGTTGCACTCAAAACTTTTGTGTGGCATTTATGGTATATAAGTGACATCGCGTTCGGCTTTTTTCTTTTCAACCCTACGCATACCGAAGGAACTTTAATTAAAATTACATCTGAATTAAAGCATCCTGGTGACCAAGATTGCGAAGGAAATGTTACGAAAATGATTTCAGAAAATACTATGAAATTCTTCGATATTATTGGAGTAGGCAGCAGTTTTCTTGCTATCCACACGTTAAATTGGCCCAAGAATGAGAATTGTAAACGGATTAAAGAATTTGTGAAAAACATCAGCGTTGTCAACGATTGCTATTGGGCTTACTAAAACTGTGAACAACACTTTGACGAAGGATAATAACCAGCAAAACTAATTAGTACAAGTCATCTTAAAACGCAATAAAACATACAAAAAGAACACAAAAGGTGTTATCGTATCCAATTTGAAAAAAAGTTCTTTTTAATTACCTAAATCGTTTTCCTTACTAAAAATATACATAGTACACAGTTTTCGTTTAATTTTTATCACTATTGATTATTATTGCTGCTGCTGAACATATGTCATTTGCATGGTACTGCCATACATCAAAAGTATCGTTAGCAAGTGTTTGTCAATTGTGCATTTAAAGATTTACAAAAATTAGACCCAAAACTAAAAAAAAAAAATTTTTAATGGGCAAAAGTAGGTAAATTTTGAATTAAAATTTAAACATTTTTAGGTTTGAAAGGTTATTAAACTCAAACTATTATCTAAAATGTTTTGATGTCTTCACAGAAAATGTGTGAAATATTATTACCTTTAAAATAAGTCTAATCTGATTAAAATCGGTCAAGCGTGTCAAAACTTTTAATCATATAAGTAAATCAGTATTTTTGAAATATGCCTTTTTGCAGCCAAAAACCTTAAACGATTTTGCGCGACCCCTAAACGTCGATCAATTTTCAAGTTTTATATACCAAAATTTTTGTTTTTTTAAGTAGAATTAGAAAATATATTATCCCAATGACTTTTCGAAAAAATTGGTAAAATGAAATGGTCTAGTGTACATGTATCTTAACGTTACCCCATATATGCTGGTAATCAACCACAATAATTGCAAACAGCAAACAGAAACTACTACGACGATCAACAGCAATAGCCATAAAGTGCGAAATCGATTACATACAGTTAGTTGCCTCATTCACTCCCCACTATGAAAGAAGGCTGGGCTGGGAAGGCACCAATCGAGCATATAGACGAAAAGTATTTACTGATTTTTAATGGCCTTAATAAATTAAGATTAAAACAGTAACAAACGAGTGGCATGCTATAATATTAATGAAATTATATTTATTATAAAGCATATGGTTCGAATAACTCATGTATTGTATACAACTGTGTGCCAGCAAACATATGGTTCCGCACAGCGTATGAGCAATGTGGAATTCGTATGAACAATATTTATCATACGTCATCGGGTGTTTTAAGGTGTTACGATAAATTGGCTTGTGGTGATGGTGGTATGGCCGATGGGTTTGAATTTTGTTAAATTTGAGTATGTACCATAATGCGGAAACTGCAATAATAAGGATTATTGATAACTGTAGAAGAAATCCTTAGCGATTTCTGCAATGAATCTCGCCAGTAAGAATAAAATGAGGAAGCTGGAAGGCTGGGCTTGCCACCCGCCACCCGCCACCGGTATAATGGCAGACTCTAAAATAATAACAAAAAATAAGAGAAAAATAACCCCCCCCAAAAAGTTGACGACCACCATGAGAACATTGCTCTCCAATAGATGTTTTTTTGGGCTACTTGAGCACTTCATAAACATTACCCTAACTCGAACCACTAAAGTTCAACTGCACCATGTACTAATACTGCTGTATGCCTCCGAAACTTTGGTGCTTACACTGGCGTATGCAGAGCGGTATTCTGGCGATGCTCGGGAGCAAAATACTCCGCAAAACATATGGACCCATTTGCGATAACGGCGAGTTTAGGATTGTGATGAACCATGAGCTCTACGAGTTATACCAAGTCTTTGATGTGGTCAACCGAATCAAACGGTTTGCGATCAATACTCATCTCTTGATTTTCATTATTATTATTTTTACGGCGGAGCCGAATTAAAAAAAATCTTCTACCACTTCAAAGTTATAGTTGGCAACGTTCATGAAGCGTTCCAAAAGAGAAAACTCTTGGTTCGTTGAAACAAATAACTTGGTATTTCCTAATACTTCTGCTACATCTGCCAAGTGCTTATCAATGACTGAAAACGCTGCAGTAACACCGTAGTCTTCGGCCAATGATATCTATATCATCGGCATACGCGACAAGCATGTGACTTATATTAAAGATGGTACCATTGGTGTTTACTGAAGCCATCCCCATGATCATCTCCATTATGATGTTTATGAGATCGTATGACAGACTATCTCCTTATCTAAGGACTTCCGCAAAGTTATATTAGCTTTGCGGAGTATCAAACTCAGCTATATCATGTAATGGTTTCTGTCGTAGCGGACTGGCGAATGCAGTTTTGTAATCAATGAACAGATCTTATTTTCTTGGGACTTTTTCAGGATTTGTCGTAGTGTGAATATCTAGTAGGGATTTACCAAATCAAAAGCCATACCAATAACGTCCAATCCGTTCGGATACGAAGGGGTTTAATTTTTCACATAACACACCATAAAAGACGGTAGTTACGCCTTTCGTAAGCACAGTACATAGATCGCTCAAATTCCAATCATAGGACATGCTACCATTAAGCCTTACCAAAGCTTATGAGCTGGCGCAAGCACGTTACCTGCTTATCGCCACTGGATTAATATGCTCTGCATGCAGTCAATTGGCGCTCGCAGCTTTAACGTTTTTCGTGCTAATCTCGTTTTAGCTCGTTGGTGGTTCATCCACTCCGACGTTGACAATTGGTGTGATTTATTCACTAAGCTGCCAACGGGAACGGGCAGAGTACGAAAGTGTTCCCTCCATATTTGCAGCACTCTACGTGTCTGTGGCCAGATTTTCATTTATCCCCTGCCAATTGAGGATCCCTGTTCCAAAACCATTCCTTTTACTTTTTGGTAGAAATTCCGGGCTTCAATTTTATTCCCATTCTATTTGACATCCTGGATCTCTTAGTTCTTAGTATCTCAAGATAACGTGGTGTAACTAAAATGTTGCCGAAGTCAGTAAAAACATTTATTGCGAGCACTATTCTCCGCTTAATTTCTTGGCTGACATTATTTTATACTACCTCAAAACAAAGCTTTTCAACGTTGACGGTGCGTCCCCATCGAGAGGACTCTTTGTTCATCGAAATCTTATTTTTGTTTTGTCCTCGTTGACCGCAAAAACTCCAATTCCCGGGCATGCTCTCCTCCAGCCAGATATTCTCCATTAGCTGATGCATGCTCCTTATCAGCTCCTCTCCCCTGCCTTAAACAATTTAGACGGGAGATCATCGGCTCCAGCCGCTTTGTTATTTTTAAGGCTTGGAGGTGGACAGTTATTGTCATCATCATGGATTGGAGTGGGGTCTTCTGGAGAGGTGTCCGTATCCAGCAGATTTCTGAAATGTTCTCTACATATCTTCAGAACGTTATCCGGGTCCGTCACTAGCTGGCCATCGCTGTCCTTGCAGGAGGGCAACCCTGTTCCACGCATTCTGGCCTTAACTTTCTGGTAGAATTTTCAGGCTTCCCCTCATCTCATCCTCGTCTTGTCTCCTCTTCAGCTTCTTTATCCGTCTTAAAAGTCGAGTTGCCTCTCGTCTCTTCTCCCTATGCCTTTCACCAACAGTTCGCGTTGCCATTGACTGCTGTTTTGCCCTGTATGCAGCATCCGTCTCTTTCGTGGCATCGCGGCATTCATCATCGTATCAGGCATCTTCTTGATACGGCTTTGAGTACCCAAGTACGGAATGCGAGCGTTCCATAGAGTCAGCTATATATTGCCAATGCAATGTTAAATTATCAGGGGTTGGATCATTCCGTAGAAGTTGAGTTAGGTGGTTGGAGTAGGCGTTCGCTACCTCTGTGGTCCGCAGTTTACCGATGTCAAGCTTTCGTTGTGTCTGGTTACTTACGTTTTTCGCCAAGCTTAGCCTTGTGCGTACCTTAACTGCGGTAAGTCATCCCCTGATCACTCGTACGTCCAGAAGACTATATGCATGCCTACCACCGACTACCACGTGATCTATCTGATTCCTCGTCAATTGATCTGGAGATAACCATGTTGCCTTATTAATATTTTTATGGTCAAATCTTGCAACAATGAAATCAATCAGTCTGATGCCATTGTTCGACGTTTCGGCGTGCAGACTGAATTTTCCGATGGTAGGCCAAATGCGATATCCCTGCCAATTTAGCATTAAAATCGCCTAGTTCAATTTTAATGTCATGGCTCGGGATACGGGCATATACATTTTCTAGGCTCTCGTTATTATTGGACGTGGATTGCGAGATGTTACTGCGGCTTTTTCGAGCATTGAAAAGCAGTCGGCTGAAGTGGGTCTGGTGATAAACGAGAACAAAACCAAGTTATTTGTTTCAACGAACAAAGAGTCCACTCGTCTGGGACGCTGCGTGAACGTTGACAACTATAACTTTGAAGTGGTAGATGATTTTGTCTACCTTGGCTCAGCCATAAACAAAAATAATAACGTCAGCCTCGAAATCAAAAGACGAGTATTGATCGCAAACCGCTGCTACTATGCGCTAAGCAAGCGATTTAACGACAAGGCGCTCTCTCGAAAACAAAGATCCAGCTCTACCAGAATCTGATCCTACCTGTCTTGCTCTACAGCGCAGAATCCTGGATAATGACACAAGCGGATCAATCTATTCTGGGAGTCTTCCCATCATCGTGAACGGCGAGTACCTTCGTCGAATGAATCATGAGCTGTATGAGCTGTACAACGACATCGACGTGGTCAAGCGCGTTCAAATAGACCGAATACGCTGGATTGGACACGTTGTACGAATGGAGGAAAACGCTCCGGCTCGAAAAATCTTCGGCAATAAACTCGATGGGCGGCGCAGGAGGGGGCGACCAAAACTCCGATGGATGGACCAGGTGACAGAACTGTTAAGTAAGCTTGGTATGACGAACTATCTACGGAGCGCAAAAGACCGAAGCGCTTGGAATGCTTTTCTACGTTCGGCTACTGATTGATGAATTTATGTGGTTGCTGCCAATAACGAAGAAGAAGAAGGCTATCGTAGAATTCGTCTTTGTCCTAATCGATTTTCTATTCTGTCGAAGCATGGGCACATATGAGTGTTATGTGGAAAAACTTTGTCTCGACTCTTATGGTGGCTATTCGTTCACACACTGGGTTGAAACGTGAGACTAGGTGTAGCAATCTCTCGCCAACCACAAATCCACATGGCCACTAAAATAAATGTCGTATGTCTTCAGGTTCGAGCGCACCCGTGTCCCGTCTACCGGTGGTGATTCGAGTCTATATTGGCATCGCGCATCACTTGCACGTCCTTAACATTTGAGAAATGCCTTCCATCGATTAGCACGTGATCAATGTAGTTTATTGTCTTTTGGTTAGGAATTATCCAGGTTGTCTCGTGGTTACCATTATGCAGGAATCTGCTTCCACTACCATGTTCCTTGTCAATGCGAAGCTAACCAGTCTGAATCCATCGTGTTGTGTAGACTTAAGTTTCCGAATGTTGAAGCAAGATCATCTTTCACTTCTATGTTAGCATTAAAATTTTCAAGAAAAATTTATGTTGAATGGGTAGGGCAATTATTTTTTATAAGATATCCATTGTATTCTTTAAAAATGGTCGTAGCAAAGCAATCGGTCTAAGCTAGGTTTTAAGTTAATCAGCAACAAATTACATGCTCAAAATCCAAGTATTTTCGAGAACATACTCGAAATAAACTAGAAGGATACGTTTTTATATTGTCTGAGTTATTGTAACGAATAATTCAATACAATTTTTAAATGTTTCAATGTTACCTCTTCATACTACTTTCATTGCATTGCTTTATTTGCATTGAAGAACTTTTTGTTTTGTTTGTTATTAAAAGCATATCTCTAAGCAGAAATTATTATTAAATCATCATTTAATATCTCATCAAAAGTTGTAGGAGCAGACAACGTTTAATCTTGAAATACAATTTTAAAAAGTTTCCCAGATATTTCTGTGCACTTTCCTCTGCTTCCCTTAACCTAAAAAGCTTATAACTTTTTTGCCCTTACCCACCCGGCATTGTTTCATCCATTGCGGTGAAAAGTTAGTCCAAAAGTTTTAATCTCTATTTTTTTCTTCTTCATTTTCACCACTGGATCGAATAGGACGCGAATGGTTTCACTTTGACTCATGGTCATCGTTCATAAGTGTTCGTATGAGTACTTACATACGTACATAGCATTAACTTTACAAAATACTTGTGCAACAAAACGACGTCATCCCCCGGCAACTTTACACATGATTTCCAACTTGTGTTCATGTAGAACATTCTACAAGGGGAAAACTGCTTAACGGCTCTGTGTGTAAAGAAGAAAAAAAAAGTGGAGAGAAGATGAACCCACAAGCTGTAAAGTGCCAGAGGTCAATATGGTTAAATGTGTTCAATTAGCTACTTAAAAGTACTTTATGAAGAAACTTTTTGCAATGTTTGTTGCTGCTATGACTATAAAACATTTAACTTTAAAACAAAAATATTAAATGTTGGTGCATGTATTTAAGTTGAATGTAAATACATTAAAAAGTTGTACTGTGTACAATCTATAATATAATATGTATTAGGTTTAATCGTGATGGAGTGAATTATCAAAAATAAATGTAAGATTAGTGGTTTCTAAAAGTGTATTGTGTCAAATGTCAGCATGTTTTCTATTATGATTTACTATATGAGCTATGCTTGCCGGTGTAGTTGTGATATGTGTGGGAAGTGAAAAATGTTTCGATATATGGCCAATAAATAATATGTTTGACAAAAGCTGACTAGCTCTCCACAATGTGATTAAAGTTTTTTTTTTTAATTTTTTAAAGTAATGTTAATTGGAATCCAATTGTCAGTGCATTCAATTGTTGTATTCCATCGCGCATTGGCCATTGGCTTCACATTATAATTATGAGGAAAACATAAATCAATAAAAAAAGAGTATCGACAATCGTAAAATGTGTCGAAATATATAAGAATTTTCTAAGAATATTTATGCACCAATTGCATGGTCCAAGTGCTTGGTCACTTTTAATATGGGTAATAATTTTTTAATATTTATAAAATTTGTTTGAAATACTTTTTTGTAGTTCCTTTTGTGTTTTTAGCTGTTCTCTAGTTGGAATTTAAATGACAAAGCTCCTGCCCAAAGTCACTCGAAACAAATTTCAAAATTCACCTATATACCTGCACTTTTCGATATCCTCATTCTCTCTTTTCTTCCATTGACGCCTCCCTATCTAACCCGGCTAGGCTTGCCAGATTTAAAATTGTAAAATTCTTGACATTCACCAAAAATTTTCTTGATTGTGAAAAAAAATCTTGACAAATAAAAACACTCATACGTTAGTTGTTTTACATATTTAAGTTTCATTTATTTTTTTATAAAAGTATAATTTTATATAAAAAGTATACAAAACATTAAAAAAATCAATTACAGATATTTCATTCAGTTAACTGACTGATAAATACCCTACCTTATGTATGATGTTACTTAAGTCTCGAGTTATTGAAACTTAACGATTTTTAAATGAAATTACTTATGTATAACAATTTATTAGCTTGTGTAGTGTAAACGTTTGGAGATAGGACTCTCGGTCGTATGACCAGACTTTTATTGACATGTTGTTACACCGTTTCACCGTTTACAGTGCAAAAAGTGTCAATGAAATTTCCAACACATGTAGAATTTTTATTCTATATTACTGGGCATATTATAATTTTGTATGGGGTTACCGAAATAGTCTTTTACGCACAAAAATCTCTAATGAATTCATAAATGCAAAATATTAAATACAAACTTTTTTAAAGTCTTGAGGAGTTTATATTTGAATTTGTTGAAAATTTATCAATTTTCAAGTAATTGCCATATTTGTATACGAGGTGCCAGCAGTGGCAGTACAAAAAGTCAGATTTTTATTTGCAGGATAACCTGGATTAAACTTGTGTTTTTGGTCAAATGTTATGGGAGATAATACAGAGAGAGTGACAAACGTTTAAATTTCCCAAGGTTTTTTTAAACTGACTAAATTTAAGCATTCTCCAATTGTCGGTTTGGATTTAATGTAAGAAATATTAATTTTCCAAAAATAGGTCATTTTCATTGGGAGTAATCAGGGGTCGGCTGATATAGTCCATATTTATTTCGGGGTCCAATTTTTATTACATTTTTAAATTCAGTGTACAAACAAAATGATATGTATGGGAGGTACCAAAAGGAATGTGGCTAAACGTTTCGATATTCTGAGGGTTTGTCTACTATAACCCCTTACGTAAGGTCGAAGGTATACAAAATATAGTGGGAACACTAATGTTGATTTTATTATTTTACGACTTAGTGTTATTGGTGAATTTAATACTTCGAATCATAAAATGAGAAAAATTACGATTTGACATTACGTCGCCGACCTGACCTGACATATGTACGTCTTTCTAAAACCATTAAGGATTTTCTCTACAAAAACAAGACGGCGGCTATCTTTAGCCGATTAATCTAAAATTTAGGTTTATACGACCGGAACTTCTGCTTGAAATTGGCTGTTTAATGTTGCCAAATTACACAGACCAACAGTGAAAAAAATACAACAACTTGACAGTATAGGTTCGATTCTACCATCGACGGGTAATAAAACCCTATACTCAGTTTGGCGAGATAGGTGACCAATTTTTTTTATGGACCTCAAAAGATTTTCGATATCAGTGGGTCCCTCAGTCTTTGTCCAGCAGCTAACTAACACTTCGTGATAGTGCTAAACTATATTTGGCAATAATGTAGCTGTTAGTTATGCGCACTAACTTTACTAACTATTTATGTCACAAATAATGGTTATTCCTGCCCTTTTGCAAAAAAAAAAAAAAAAATTGAAGAAGAAATTATTATTTTTCACTTTTTTGAACATTACTTTGAGGGAGTCCAAATTTTTCACTAACAATGTTCGCCAAAATTGTAGCCAGTTGAAGAACTTTCGTGAACATATCAATACAATCTGAACGTGTCTAGGCAACCTAAATAGCTCATAAAGTCCACTATGATACCGGTTTTTCGTACCGTTACGCACGTGTAAGCCAGTTACGTGGTTTAATATCAACCGATTTTATGTTACTCAGCGGATTGTGAAAGAAGACACTGCGGCCTTTCCAACGATATATATAGTTATATTGTCATATATGTCTGTTTTTTGCATCGAAATTTTAAACTTTTGTGATTTATTTACTATTTTTTAAGTTTGAAGAAGTTTGTAGCCACAATTTAATAAAGACACCATAGTTTTCACAATTTTATTTAGAAAGTGCACGCTTTCACGAGTTAAACGCATACTTGTTTGTAAAGATCGGTTAACAAATAGTTAAGTTATTCATGTTTTCCGAAGGACGCTTATATTGTCAACTTCTTGTATTTCACAAAAAGTTTTCATTTGTTGCATAGTGTTTTTAGTGTTCAATAGGGAGGCCAAAATAAGTTATGATAGTTATGATTTTTGAACGAATACACTAACGAAAACTTTTCACAATAATATTTCAATGAAATGTTCATTTCTTTAAAAAAAAAAAATATTTGAGTAAATAAAAATCTTGACAAAACTAATTTTTTCTTGATTCTTGACGAGCATTAAAAATTCTTGTAAATCAAGAAAAATCAAGATCGTCTGGCAACCCTAAACCCGGCAGACTTCGTCCTCCTACAATTTTATAAGGATTGGTACATGACTTTGGCAGTTTTGTAGGGAACGAGGTCTTCCACTTTTTCCGAGACAAATATTTTATTTTACAGCTAAAAAAAATTTGCGAAATTATATTTATGTATTTGAAAGGCTGTAGATATGCTGTAACTTATAAACTTAATTTCCCTTTGCACCCGATGAATGAGGAATAAAATAGCTTCTCGCGTTATTGTGAATTAACACGCCTTCTATTTTTAGATTCACAACTAACGGCACCTACTTGTTTATCGACGAATGCGAACGTCACTATTTGAAAAGCTGTATCTAGACATGCCGATTGACTCGACACTTATACTGCGAAGTTGGTGACGACAACATCAAGGGGACCGGCAATGAATGAACAAATTATTTTTTTATTTTTTAGATGACTGAAGACAGGAGTTGAACCTGGGATCTCCCGCATGCTAGTCGCGTGTTCTAACCATCATGCTACGGCCGGGCCCTGATATGTTGTAAAGGCAAACTAAATTTGATCAACTATTTTTCTCATTGGTAAGTTTTTTTTCTTCTTATTTGGCAGCGCCAACAGAAATTCATCCATTAGTAGCCGCACGTAGAAAACAATTCGACGCAGCGCTTGCGCTCCGTAGGTAGTTCGTCGAACGAAGTTTATAAAACAGCTCTTTCGCCTGGCCCATCCAACGAAGTTTAGGTCGTTCCCTCCTACGCCGCCATTTGTTTTATTGCCGAAGACTTTTCGAGCTGCAGCATTTTCATCCGATGTTGGGTCCAAATTTTTGACAAAGCAATTTTCTCTCGATGACTTCCATTACCTAGGATTCTGTATTATTTACAAGACAGACAGGATCAGTATCTGGTGGGATTGAATCGTCGAGAGAGGGCTTTGTCATAAAATCGCTTGCTTAGCGCATTGCGATTAACACTTGTCTCTTGATTTCAAGGCTGACATTATTATTTTTGTTTACGGAGAGCCAAGGTAGACAAAATCATCTACCACTTCAAAGTTATAGTTGACCACATTCATGAAGCGACTCAAAAGAGAAAACCCCTGGTTTTTTGAAACAAATAACAAGAATATGTCCTCATTTATCATCATACGTCCTTCATTCGACTGTTTCTCAAAGCTTGAAGAGGCCGCAGTGACATCTTGCCGTCTTCGGCCACTAAAGTCTATATCATCTGCATACGCGAGCAGCATGTGTCTTATTAAAAATGGTAACAGTCGTTGTTATTGTAGCCATCCGCATGATTATTTCCATTAGGATGTTAAAAAGATCGCATGACAGACTGTCAGCTTGTCTACAGTCCTGTTTATTAGAAAATGGCTTAGTCTTATTTTTTCCAATTTTGACTTAAGACTTCGTCAGTGTCATCCCGCAAAGCCAAATCAGTTTTGGTCAGTGATACCAAACTCAGCTATATCTTCGGTTGCAGTTTCGCCTAGTATGCAGCATACATTTCTCCAGACAATATGCGACAGTTTTCATCGCACCAAGGCTTGTTTTTCATATCCCAATAGGGTGTCTGCGGCAGTGGTCATAGAATGTACAATGTTTTGCCACTGTGAGTCGAAAACATCAGAATTAGGGGAATTTGATTGCAGTAATTGAGAGAGTTGGTTAGAGTAGGCATTAGCCATCTCGGTGGTTTGCAGTTTTGCGATGTCTAGCTTTCTTTGCGTTTGGTTACGAGCGTTTTTTTAATAGCGTGCATACCTTGGTTGCAATTAGCTGGTGAACCGAGTCAATATTTGCACCGCGTTTCACATGCACGCTTGACACATGCCTTCTCGATTATTACGTGACCAATCTGGCTTCTTGTTTTTTCATCGGTGGACATCCAGGTTGCATTGTGAATATCTTTATGCGGGAATGTGGTTCCATTCACTACCATGTTTCTTGCCTGAATTTTCAGACTGCTGACCCAAGAGCTTCCCTCCTTCCTATTTTAGCATTGAAATCTTACAGAAAAATTTTAATAACATGGTCGGCGGTCATATATTTACACAAATCAGCGTGATGTGTAAACACTCAATTACAGGGTTAAATCGCGTGACAAGATGTCGAAGTTTCTTGCCGAGAATTCACATCGAAATTCATGTCTTTTGGTATGGCAACTGCCAAAGGTGTCACAGATCTTTAGTCAAGAGCTTCTCTGTCCCGACTAGTTAGCAGCACTAAATTTGACCTTAGAAATATTCTTAAGGTAACATGGTTATCTCCAGACCAATTGACTAGAATCAAATTGCTCACGTGGTAGTCGCTGGAAGGCACGCATCGAGTAATCTGGACGTACGAAACCTAGACATCTGTAAACTGCAGATCACAGAGGTAGCGGACGCCTACTTCAACCACCTTACTCAACTGTTACGTAATGCTCCAACCCCTGATAATCTTACCCCGAAGTGGCAAAAGATAATCGACTCTATAGAACGGACTGCGAGAAGCATACTTAAGTCCTCAAAGTCGTCTCAAAAAGATGCCTGATACGATAATGCATATTGCAATGCCACCGGAGAGACGGATGCTGCGTACTGGGCGAAACTGCAGCCAATGGCAACGCGAGCTGTTCGTGAACGGCACAGGGAGAACAACTCATCTTTTCAGACGGAAAAAGAAGGAGCTGAAGAAGAGGCAGGATGAGTGCACAGAGTTCCTCCGAAGTAAAGGGGAAGCCCGAAAATTATACAAGAGAGTTAAGGCGAGAATGCGTGGAACAGGGTTGCCCTCCTGCAAGGACAGCGATGGTCAGCTAGTGACGGACGTTCACTAGCAGAAAACGTTCTGAGTATATGTAGAGATCATTTTATGCATGCAGACACCACTCCAGAAGACCCCTCAACAATCCATGACGATGGTGTTTATTGTCCGCCTCCCAGCCAGAGCGAGATACGTGTGGCAATCTCCCGCCTTAAAAACAACAAAGCTGCTAGATGGTCTCCCTGCTGAATTGTTTAGGGCTGGCGGGGAGAACCTGATTAGGAGCATGCATCAGCTCATGGAGAACATCTGGCAAGAGGAAAGCATGCCCGGGGATTGGAGTCTCAGTCTGTTATGTCCCATATACAAGAAAGGAGATCGTAGTGAATGTAAGCACTACCGTGGGATAAGCCTATTACCAATTGCGTACAAGGTCCTTTTAAGCATATTGTGTGAACGTCTAAAGCCAATTTTAGAAAAATTAATTGGACCATATCAGTGCGGCTTTAGACCTGGCAAATCTACGACGGATCAAATATTCACGTTACGACAAATCCTGGAAAAAACCCATGAAAAGCAGATCGACACCTACCACCTCTTTGTCGACTACAAAGCTGCCTTCGATACTCCGATAAGGAATAGGCTTTATGAGGCCATGTCTGAGTTTGGTATTCCTGCAAAGCTGATTCGACTTTGCAGCACTTTAGTAACACCACCTTATCTAGGGATACTAAGCAACAGCTATACCAGGTGCTAATTTATCGGTGCCAGGTGCCATCGGATGAACCATGGGCTGTATGAGCTTTACCACGACTTCGACGTGGCTAAAAGAGTCAGAATCCAACGACTACGATGGCTGGCACATGTTGCCACAATGGATCTGAAATCTCCAGCGTGAAAGGCGTTTGAAGGCGTACCTGATAGACGGCGCAGGGCAGGAAAACCCAAACGTCGTTGGGAGGATCAAGTGGTTGGCGAAGTGCCACCATCTGGTAGGACTAACTAAAGAAAGCACGCAGAAGACTGAAGTGTGTGGAATTCTTTAATACTTCAGTCCTCTAGTTTATGAACCACGTTCGTAAGTAGTAATGGGTCACTTAAGTAAAGAAGTATGTAGTATAGTTTAGATGTCCTTCTTTTCTTAGTTTTCATGTATTGAAACTCGTAATTGAAACTAATACTCACTAGCCAGTATTTATTTTCGATGACTAATTTTCAATGTTTCTACCGGATCTAGGTTTATATGAAACGACTTTTAAATGAACACCCATATGAACTCCCTTCCCATCCTATTTACAAAGTTAACCTTTAAATTTATACAGTCAACTTTTATGGCATATGCTTTCATATGGTAAACACGAACAGATTTATATCATTGTCAGTGGAAAAACTCAACCAACAGTTTTAGCCCAGGAATTTTGCACATCAACAGTTTTTGCATCCCAGCCAGCACCAATATAATGTTGCTGACTTCATCAACGTTGTGGTAGTCGTACTATGTAGTAGGTCGTCATAATAATGGGACAAATACCACTCAGATTAAATTTAGCATTGCACTTTATCATATTTATTTATGTTACTCCTTGGAAGTATTCAAGGATACAGGATAACGTACGAACAACGTAGCTTGTTGCAACATCTGAATGTGGTATGTTCATTTGCAGTCGCTCAAAAACACTTCACTGCCTTTACACTGCACTCTTTGCAACATAGAGCTATATGCGTTATGACAACAACTGTTATAAATGGAACTTTAAGTGAGTCTGTGTGTAAATTTATCAAGAATCACACGTGTTTGTATATAACAATAACTACGTATGATAAAGTACACAAGGATGTGTACCATATGCACCCTCATATCATCTGTATCTGTGTTAGTGGTGTATCATCCTAGCACTGTGTATCTGTATCAGTGTCTGTGTCAGTTTGTTTGTATGGTGATACGAAACATCACACTTGTTTAGCTGAGTATTCAGTGTTCTCCTCTTCATCTTCATCTACTTACGACTTTAAACTTATGCATTCACTTCATGTACTCAATGTGGCGTTCTAGCCTGTAAGGCAACATCGGGCGTAAGTGAAAAAAACAAACGACTCTTTAAGCTTCTTAAAGTGCAGAACTGTTCATGCAGTAGTAGTTGGCTTGAAGTGTCAAGTGAAATCTCATTTATGTTTCTGTTGATACTGGTACTTAGTTGCAATACGAAATATAATATTTTAGAGTAGCTTTATGGGGTTTTATCAACATATAGGAGATATTAAAGTGGTATAAAAGTTTTCACTTTTATAAGTACATTTTAATTAAAAATGGTGAAGTAGTATTAGAAAGAAAATGTTGCATATTCAGTGCTTTGGCTGTGTTATGTCAAAACCAATGTTACACCAACATTGATTTCGGCTGTATCTATAACACAGTACAACATTTTTCAGCTCATTGATTTGGGACTTAATTCTGAGAACTACACGTTAAGGTAGCCCCAAAAAGACAAAGTTCTGCATCATTCGTTTTGTCAAGTTACATGCCATAATAATTTAATATCGATTTGAAATTAGTAAGTATCGAATAGGGGAATTTGTCACATTTTAGGCTCTTAGTCCGATTTAGCTGAAACAAATTAAAAAAAGAAATAAGAATTACAATTCCTTTAATCTGTTCATATAACGTTTCCCTACATAAGCAACAGTTTCACTTTTCCATTCATCAAATGATTTTGAACTGGGTTTATTTTGTAGCAGTTACAATAAAACTGTTGTACTCCGTGGCGTATGATTTACGTGGAATATTACTTATGATAATCATACGCCACCATATAACAAAAGAGCCTAAAACGTGACAAATTCCCCTATATGATACGATTCTCAGAATTGTGTAAGAAATCCTCATGACTTGTCCAAAGCATATTGTTACCTTAAATCTTAATATCGCCTTTGTAGTCGAGAAATTGCTGTTGTGACAATCTAAGGAACTTCACTATAGATAATATTCATAGATTTCTTGGGAGTTTCAGAATTTATTTTTTATAATTTGATCTCACTACACTAAGAAACTCTTTATATAGATACATTATCGTTGTCGCTGCCTTTGCACATTCTTATGTGTGTTAAGTTCTCAATATTGGATAATATTTGTCAAATTCCATGTCTCCAAATTAACTATGAAAATACAATTGCTTTGCATGTATCAAAATCACATTATGTATGAACATATTTTGCAAAACGTTCATAATACATTCACAGCTAATCATGATAATCTGCTTGTAATTACTTATATTGCTCTGAACAAACTTCACAAAACAATAACAGTTACATATAAGTAATTTACGATTCCCTATGTTACTTGAATCTCTGGCGGTACCGCCGACAGCAGAAGCTTCGCCACCCAAACGACTTCACCCTAACCAAAATGTTGCGGTAAACCAGCATTCAATTAACAAATTGTCCTTTCTTTGAGCAAGGAGTTGAGATTTTTGTTATGTTTGTGAAAACTCCCACAGCTTGTAGTCGTCGTACTCATGCTGCGACATGAATAATTAATATGCTAAACAAATATTTGAACAACCACAGGGAGAGACACAAACATATAGCCAGATACTCAGATACATCGATTCACACAAAAGTGATAATCCGAGTATAGGCTTTAAACATTAATTAGAACAATCTTATCTCTGGCATGGCACAAAAACTGTGACAACAAGTTGGACTAACAAATATCGAATCAAAACCACAAAGAAACATAACAATTTTCTGAAAATAACATAACGAGCGATAAAAGGGACACAACATCCTACGGAAACAAGTTTACTTGTCCTGACACAGGTTTACAGTAAAGGAATAGTTGTGGATGTAGTGAATGAACAGTGGTTTATGGGAACTAATGATTAGTGCATGACCATGACTGAAAACGGAATTTTATAAAAGGGATTCTTTTGAGTTCCTCAATTCAGTGCTAACAATAAATTAAAGGAGATAGAGTTGTTTTAAACATCATCAGAAATTTTAACATAATATTCTTTTTTTTATATATAAAAATGAGTTTGTGTTTGTTTGCATTTTTTATGTACGGTATGAACTCGAAAACGGCAGAACCCATCTTTCTGAAATGTTCACAGCATATAGGCTACTTGAATTTTTGAAGTATCAAGTGGGTGTGACCCCGCCCATTGAACCCAATTTTTGAAAACGCCATATCTGGGGGACTGTTCCACAAAAGTCCTTGAAAATTTGTGTGCATGTATTTGGCACCAAAATTCGTGATCCAACATATGAGTATATGAGTTTTTCGTACCGTTAGAATTACAGCCATGGTAGAAGAGGGCGGTGCAACGCCCCCTTGCTAAAAATCGCTCTAACGGCTTTTCTAATAGACTGATTGATACGAAAATTTTACACTGATGACCCTTTAATAGTCCATGGCTATACTTGGTTGTGACTGGATAATGGATCGTGGCACCGCCCATACAATTTGAATATTTCATGAACTATTAGATGTATTCAAATGAGATTTAGTATATTTGGTCAAAATTTTACAGTATGTTGCAGTTCGCCTAGAGATATGAACAGGCTTTTTGGAACCAGGAGGAGAAATGGTTCCAACACGAGAGTAACATGCCATACAGCGCGTAAGAACATCACTTTGTTGTACCAAACGTTTGGTGAATGAATTGGTGACTAAATGGTAATATGAGTTTGATACAAATTGGTACTCGGCACTCTTCACGATCAGTCGGAAAAGAAGGCATGGCAAAAGTGTTTTTTATGTCTAAATACTTAATGTTTGATACACATATAGTACTATAGTTAAGGAATTACTTAAAATTAGTTTAAAAAGTTACTTAACTCAACATATTATGGTCAAGCTTAAGAAGCGTTTTCAAAGTACTTTGTAGACCTACAAATATGTATCATGTGGTGCAAACTCCATGCTCAGGGATTTTTGGGGCCACAGATTACAAATCCGGTATTAGTTTTTTAAAATTAAAAAACTTATCGGATTTGCTTTAAATTTTCAGCCATATTGGATCTGCCATCAGCGACCCCGAAAACCCCAGTGTAGCCAGTTTTAAGCACATCCGATAAGTTTTTAATTTTCTTGTCAATCATATTGGATCCGCCATTTTCAGAAACTAACACCGGATTAGTGATTTGCGACCCCCAAAACCCCCGAGTAAGATTTTTGAAGCCATCAAAGAGTGAAGAAGTACAACAATTAACTGGTTAACATTAAGATCGATTTTCTCGAAATTTTATTTTTCTCCTGGTCACATATATAAAATTTGACGAAGTGCGTATTAAGAAGGGAATTTTAGTAATTCGTACTGCAAGGGGGTAAATAGGGTGTGTCACCGCTAGTGTTTTTGTCCCGAGAATTCCCGGTACAAAAATCCCGGGAATGTCAGCCAATTTTTTGTCCCGGAATGGGAATGGGACCAGGATTTGCCGGGATTTGATTATGCTTATTTAATCTGTCAATATCAAAATGTTTAATAAGTTAAAATCCATTAAAAACACAAATTATTTAGTGTTCCAAATTTTTACCATAAAATTATTTTCGGGTTTGTCCTGCTAAAAGTTCAAAATTATTTCATATACATTTTATTGCTCCATAAAATAAATATTCGCTCCAATATCCGCATTTATAAATTTATACCACTTAAGAACGAATTTTGAAAGATGCCTTCGGATATGGATGTGTGCGATTATAGCTTTAGTCGTTTGGATTGGGTTCTTTTTTTACCCCTAAAAGCACGAATATCGAACAATCACTTCGTGAAGCTCTTCTATTCTATAAGAATATTGCTCAATGGTACCGGTTTTATCCCTTTCTACGCCATAAAGGACGAATTTTAAAAAATCCCTTAACGCAGCCCTATTGTTCTTTAAGAAGCTTGTTCTTACATTTCCACGATAAAAGCTTTTGCCGTTTGGCCTGGATAATGTTACCAGTTATCTCAATTGTTAGACCTTTTTTCCCCCTAGAAGTACGAATTTCAAAAAATCCCTTAGTTCACCACTCCAAGTCTATAGGGAGATTGCTCATGTATAGGTTTCACGATGATAGCTTGTCTTAATATTAAAAAATTTTCGGATAAACCAAAACACGAGGTTTTTAGAATTATTTTTATGTTTCACTTCTTATTTGTTTGTTTGTATTAAAATAAAAAAGGAAAATTTTTATTTATTTCTTGTTTTGGAACGGGATTTCCCGGGATCCCGGGAAAATTATATAAAAATCCCGATTTCCCGGGAAATGAAAAATGCCGGGAAATCAAAATCACTAGTCACCGCCCACACAGCTCTAAATTTTAATAAGATGTATGTCATAAACCATAATACGAAGTCCAGTTTTGCAAAGATATTGATCGTACAGGAAAAAATACTTCTTTGCGCAAAGTAGGAGGTGTCACGCCTCCGCGTTATATATGCTGAATAAATGGATCGTTTGCAATAAAATTGTAAATGTGTGGTACTGTCAGTACGACCTCTATCGATATGCTACAAGAAAAAATAATTGCGCAAAGAGGCATGACATCAAATGTTGACGACCCCCGCAAACGATATAAGGACCACGATTGAAGGATATGCACCTGGAATGTCCGAACTCTATACAGAGATTGTGCCTCTATCCAACTGGCGGATGTCCTCAACAAATTCAAAGCTGACATCACCGCCATACAGGAAATGAGATGGACGGGACAGGGATGCACACGACGAAAGACACGAATTTGGATGTGGCTTCATAGTCGACATGAGACTTCGACACCTGGTCTCGCGGTTTAACCCTGTAAGTGACCGTATTGCCACCATTCGCATCCGATCGAAATATTTTTACAATACGCTGATTTGTGTACACGGACCGACGGAAGATAAAGACGACGAGATTAAAGATGCATTTTACGAGCACCTAGAGGAAACATACGACCGCTGCCTCGCCACGACATTTAAATTGTTCTGGGAGAAGGGAAGATGTTCTTGGTCCATCGATCGGTAAATTCAGCTGGTAAGCTTCGCAGCGGGAAGGAACATGGTAGTGAGTTGAACCAGATTCCAGCACAAAGATATATATATTGTTGATGTGGTAATTAATGGCAGGCATGCATCTAGTGCCATGGACGTGCGTGTGATCCGTGGTGCTAATATTGTCTTGGACCATTACCTGGTTGCAGCCAAGGTGCGCACAAGATTGAGCAGAGCGAAAAACGCACGTAACCAAACACAAAGAAAGCTGGACATCGCGAAGCTGCAAACCCCAGAGATAGCTACTGCCTACTCCAACCAGCTCTCCCAACTTTTACGACACAACGCCTCTACTTCAGACGTTCCCGATACACAGTGGCAGCATATTGCGCATTCCATGGCAACCGCCGCAACAACCGTGCTAGGATATGAAAAGCGGCGCTCAGACGAATCCTGGTACGATGAAGAATGTCGCATAGCGTCTGACGAACAGGATGCTGCATATAGGGCAACGCTACAGCCATAAACCCGTGCTGTTAGGGAAAGGCATAAGGAGAAAGCAATACAGGCGAGACAGCTATTTAGGCAAAAAAAAACGTCAAATGAAGGAACGGAAGAACGAGGATATAGAAAATTTTACCAGAAACTAAGAGCAAATGGATACGGTAATGGCTTCTCCACCTGTAAGGACAATGATGGAAATCTGGTCACAGATACGCAGAGTGTGCTGCACATATGGAGAGAACACTTCCAACAACTGCTGGTTCCAGAAGGCAGCGCACGTGAAGTTATCACACCAATTGTCGACGAAGGCTTAGATTGCCCACCACTAAGTCAAGCCGATGTAAGAAGCCGATGGTCTGCCCGCAGGGCTCTTCAAGTCCGGTGGCGAGGAGCTGATAACGAGCATGCAACAGCTCCTGCGCACGGTTTGGCTTAATGGGTGCATGCCCGATGATTTGTATGTAAGCTCATTATGTCCTGAGCTGAAAAAATGTGATCCAAGTGTGTGCTCCAACTACCGCGGGATCAGCCTTTTACCCATCGCATATAAGGTTCTGTCGAGTGTGCTATGTGAAAGAATAAAGCCAGTGTTATCCAAACTGATCGAGCCTTATCAGTGTGGGTTTAGACCTGGAAAATCAACAACTGACCAGATTTTCACACTTCGGCAAATCCTGGAAAAGACCCAAGAGAGACAGACCGACACGTACCATCTTTTCGTCGACTATAAAGCTGCCTTCGACAGCCCGATACGGCAGAAATTACTCGAAGCCGTGGCTGAGTTTGGTATTCCAGCGTTGCTGATATGTCTTTGCGGAATGACGCTGACTGACACGAAGTCTTCAGTGAAGATTGGCAAGGACCTTATGGAGCCATTCTGTACCAGACGAGGCCTAAAACAAGGCGACGGCCTATCGTATGACCTCTTCAACATAGTTATAGGGATGATAATGAGAAAAGCTGTAGTAAACACGAGTGGCACTATATTCAACAAAAGCCACATGCTAGTCGCGTACGCTGATGACGTCGACTTCATCAGTCGAAAACTGCGGGATGTGACTGCAGCCTTCTCAGGTATACAGAAGGAATCAGCAAAAATATGCCTAACGGTGAACTAGGACAAAACGAAGTTATTAGTTTCAACGAACAAAGAATCTAGTCGTTTGGAAAACTGCGTGAACGTTGACAACTATAATTTCGAGGTGGTAGATAATTTTGTCTACCTAGGCCCCGCCATCAACAAAACAAATAATGTCAGCCTAGAAATCAGAAGAAGAATCCTGCTTGCAAATAAATGCTAGCGATTCAATGACAGAGCCCTCTTTCGACGAACAAAACTTTAGCTATACCAGATACTGGTTCTACCTGTCTTAATGTATGACTCAGAATCCTGGGTTATGACACAAGCGGATGAATCGGTTCTGGCGGTATTTGAGAGAAAAATTCTCCGTAAAATATATGGGCCCATCATCGTTAACGGTGAGATTGACGTGGTCAGACGCATTAAGGTGTAACGGTTGCGTTGTCTAGGTCATGTTGTACGCAAGATGGACGGCGCAGAAGAGGGCGACCAAAACTCCGTTGGAAAGACCAGGTTACTGAGAACCTTACAGAACTCGGTGTGACTAACTGGAGAAGAAGCGCTGACGATCGAAGCGCTTATAATATTTTTCTACGTGCGGTATATAATCCACTGGGATTGCATAGAAGTACCAGCTAAATAAGTAAGTACCGGTATAAAGAGGATTACGTCTTGCTGGGTGGTGCCACTCCCATTTATATAGGTCATAATAATTTTAACAATTTCTACCATATGACTAACTGATCACTCCCCATTTCAAAGAGCTAAAGCTTCAGCCTTGAACTTTGACATGTAGGTTTCTTCTGCGAGTTAGGTGAGGAAAAAAAGGCCGAGAAATGGATTAAAGTGGTACTATCGCCCAGACCCACCGGCTACAAGTAGAATCACTAAAATTGGGTAGAAGGCCGCGAAAATTAGGGCAAATATTTGTCTTACGGAGAAGTTCTGCTCAATATCAGTTCAATTTTTCGAAATTTGTATTTTCGGGAATGGCTCCGGCCAAACGATACAATCAAACCAGTACAGAAATTTCAGTCAGTTAAACTGACTGATAAATACCATCACCCAATATAATATATTGTTTAAGTCTTGAGTTATTGAAAATAATCGATTTGTAATTAAAACCAGTTAGAAAGTTTCAGTCGGGCAACCCGACTTACATTTACCCTTACCCTCAGTAAAACAAATAATTTTCTATTTTATTGATATTATTACTCGATTTCGAAATTGGGCGGAGTGGTACATTTATATGGGAGGTACGTAAAGGGGTGTGTTTAGGCTCCAGATTTATGCTCCATAACTTTATCCTGTTATAGCTTTACTAAATACAGAATTTGCACACGATTGCGTTGGGTGTACTGATATTATTACTACATCCCAAAAGTGGGCGGAAAGGTACATTTGTATGGGAGGTACCATAAGGGGCGTGTCTAGACTTCCAATTTTTTCTCCAAAACTTTGTCCTGTTATAATATAACAAAATACAGAATTTGGGCACGATCGTGTCGAGTGTATTGATATTATTACCCTATTTCTAAAGTGGGCGGAGTGGTACATTTGTATGGGAGGTACCAGAAGGGGCGTGTCTAGACTTCCAGATTTTTTCTCCAAAACTTTATCCTGCTTAAACTTTACCAAATACAGAATTTGGGCACGATCGCGTTAGGTCTTTTAATAATATTAATCGATTTCTAAAGAGGGCGGTACCAGATGTGTATGGGAGGTACCAGATGGGGCGTGAATAGACTTCCAATTTTTTTCTCTAAAACTTTATCTTGTTATAGCTTTACTCAAAATAGAATTTGGGTACGATCACGTTTAATTTATTGATATTATTTCTCCATATCTATAGTGGGCGGAAAGGTAGATTTGTATGGGAGGTACCAGAAGGGGCGTGGCTAGGCTTTCAAAATGTTTTCCAAAACTTTATCCTGTTATAGCTTTACTAAATACAGAATTTGGGGACGATCCCCTAGGGTGTATTGATATTATTACTCGATTTCTAAAGTGGGCGGAATGATGTATTTGTATGGGAGGTACCAGAAGGGGCGGGGCCATGTAGCCCATTTGCAATACCGTAAGTAGTTTTGAGAAAATAATAACTCGTGCAAAATTTCAAAACATTTGGTTGCGTCTTTCGAAAGTTATCGTGCGAACCAGCCGGACAGCCACCCGACAGACAGACAGACAGACAGACAGACAGACAGACAGACAGACAGACAGACAGACAGACAGACAGACGGACATGGCTCAAACGACTTAAAAAGTCATGAATCGAATTTGGTTCAAAGAAACCTAGGGTCTAAAGTGACTCCTTCTATGTGTTACACTTTTGGGTCGTATCAAATGATATATACCTTCATCCCTACGGGTGGTGTAAATATTTAGAGAAGTTGAGTGACACGTACATTTAGGGATACAGAGGCACAAAAGTTGTACGATTGCCCAGGCAAAACAGCAAAAGCTAAAAGCACAAACATTGGGGAGAATATAGAATTTTTCGATTTGTTCTTTTAGAGAATTAAAAGGTGACAAAAAACACAATCACATTACTTGATTTAACAGCTCATCTTATGAAGTGGGTGTGCGATAAATAATAATTTTTTGAAATTCGTACCATTAATCATGAGATTGGCTAATCTTAATTCTAATCGAATTTTTTTTTTTTAAATACGATGTAATTGGTGATCCACACGGAATTTTGAACCGCACGTTCCTTTTTATGTAAGCACCTAAGTTCATCATAACAACAAGAGAAACTTATTGGCCAATTGTGTTTTCATAATGTTTGTTTTTAAAAATCATTCAATTTTTATATATTTCCTAGTATGAAATTAGTGTATTCCTCTACCACTGTCCTGCCAAATGCTGAGAATAAAGTTAACACAGGCGAATGGAGAGAGAGCATAAAAAGTCCTAAAATCATGTCTTGCATGCATAATGCCTGTCACGTAAGGACAACGTTAGCAATTTAATAACGAATCAGGAGACAAGTTTTCCGTTGCTGTTGTTATTCTTGTTGTTGTTGTCGTTATAATATTCTTTGTCTCATTTTGGAAGCAACTTAACGACAACAACAATATCTTCACATATACATTTTTTTCGCATCTCTATATGTTTAAGGCAACTCTAAACTTATTCAATGCACATGTGTAAGACGTCAGGATGAAGTTCCAACTACAACTGGAAGACGAACGAAGACATGTGAAGTCTGGTAAAACTAAGCAAAGTCTATGTGAATAGTTGAAAGATTTTAGGATTTTTGCCTTCTCTTAGGTTGTGAGCATGAATGCATGGAAACACATTAAAGGTGAAGTGAATAGAGAGGTATACATATGTGTGAGAATTGGATAGAATGTTTATAGAGTGACTCGTTGTGGAATGTATTCTTTAGTATGGAGCAACAAAAGAACATGATTGTCTACATATGTTTTCAAAACGGAAATTTTTTTCTATTTATTAATTAAAAAACCACAATAAAATGTCGAACCTTGAATTTTATACATATTTGAAACATATTGTTTGGGATCATTTTGCGATGGAGATTATTTCAGCTGGCTCTTTATTTTAAATTATAGCGAAATAATAATATTCGAGCCCTTCTAACAAGTACGTCTTTGAGTGTATAAGCGTTTACATGCCAACATGTTTATATGTGCAGTCCGTTACTCGGAACAATAACAATTTCTCCTACATTCACGCCGCCATTTGAAAATCGATTTTGATTTCAGTCTTTATAGCATTTTACAACATTTGCTGTGACAATTTTCGCTATTATTAGAGAAACCATTCGCTAGTTGTACAATACAGGGCCGTAGACAAAATACTTTAAAGAGATTTATTTCGGTAGCAACTTAATTTGATGTTTGAAAACATAGACGCAGTGAAGTTACACTTGTTTTCCACATTGCCTGAATTAAATGTAGATACCAGTGTATAAATATCATTTAGTTGGATTGACTGCTAAACCCTCACCTTGAGTGCAGATTGCCTTAATCCAATAGGAGGATGACCTAGATAAATACACGGCTGAAATACAGGAATTTATATGGAAGGGACAGGGATGCATACGAAGAATGAACAGTGACATCTTACACAGCTGCCATTGAGAATGACATGAATTTGGATGTGGATTCATAGTCGGCAGAGATTTCGACTTCTCGCCTCACGGTTTAACCCAGTAAGTGACCGAATAGCCGCTATCCACATCAAGGCGAAATATTTATGTATTATAAAAAATATTATATGTGGCCGCTGCCCTGGTCATGACATGGAACATGAAGTCGACAAATTCAGTCCGCACAACAGCATCTCCGACAACGGGTTATGGCTGGTAAGCTTCGCAGCGGAAAGGAACATGGTAGTGAGTGGATCCAGATTCCCACTTAAAGCTATCCACAAGGTAAACTAGATATCTCCTATTTAAAATAAAAGAAACTAGACTGATCATGTGGTAATCGGTGGAAATCATATATTAAGCTCTATGGGCGTGCGTGTAATGCACAGTGTTAAAAACGCTGGTAACCGAACAAAAAGGAAGCTGAACATTAAGCCGGGTCGATCTATATGGAGAAAAAAAATATATGAATGTTACCGCCTTATATGAACAGTCTTATAAAAACAAATTCGGAGGTGCAAAATTTTTATTTTTGTGGGCGTGGCAAAAACGCCGGTTTTGACGTTTTGTCCATAACTTTGTTATTCGCTGTCCGATTCTTAAGTTTTATATATCGTTGAAGATGGATTAACAAGAGCTTTGTTATTAATATAGTTACTTAAAACTATGACGTCATATTCCAGTGGTTCTAAACATTGTATCCTTAAAAACCCCCCTAATCATAAAATTTTCTGATGCAGATTTAAAGCCCTGTAGAAACTATAAAATTATTGCGAAATAAACGTTACATATTCTTCATAAACAAAAAAGTTATATTGATTTAACATTTTAGTACATATGATAGTTCGAAGTAGATTTGTATAAAAAGTTTTATTTGCTCAACCTAAGATTTCCTCATGATCCGATATGGCATTAAGCGCCATCATACTTAATTTACATTGGTCGCTAAAAAAATCTTTGGAAGCTCTTCAGTTAGATAGTATTCCGTATTTAGAATATTGATTTTTATTTGTTTGAACTTTATTTATTTTTCAATTGTACACGTTTTATAACAAACGAATGTAATAAAAATAAACAAATGTATATTTCGCATTATCACATGTACTGGCTTTTTAAATCAATATATATATTTTTTGTTTATGAATAAAAGTTAACAGTTTTTTCTAAAATCGTTAATAGTTTTTCAAGGCCTTCAAATCTACATCAAAAAAATATATGCTTAGGGGGGTTTTTAAGAATACAATGATGAGAACCGCTGGAAGATGGCGTCGTAGTTAAAAGTCTTTAACACACTAACAAAGCTGTGGCTAATACCTTTTCAACGATGCATAGATCTTGACAATCGGTATACAAATAACCATGTTATGGTAAAAACCCCGAATCCGGCGTTTTTGCTGCGACAACAGAAAAAAAATTTTCGCTCCCCCGAAATTGTTTTTACTTAATTTTTCATATAAGGCGGTAACATTGAGAACTTTTTTTTTCGACCCGGCTTACTGAACATCTCAAAACTGCATACCACCGATATAGTCAATGTAAGCCAATGTCAAACAACCCCTGGTACGATGATGAATGTCGCGAAATGTCTGAGGAAATGGATGCTGCATAAAAGGCAAAACTGCTGCCAATGACGACGCGAGCGGTGACGAAACGTTATAATGAGAAGAGGAGGGAGATGAAATATCCATGTAGGCGGTAAAAGCGTCTGTGGAAGAGAATAGAGATCATGGCTCTCTCTTCGGAAACTATAGGGATAGAGGTGAAGCCCGAAAGTTTTACCATAAGGTTAAAAGCAAAGTTTTTGGAACAGGGAGACCGACCCACCTATAAGGGCAGAGGCGGAAATATGGTCACGGTCACTAAGAGTGTGCTGCAAATATTGAGGGAACACTTTCAATCTCTATTCGTTCCCGAAGGCAGCATAAGTGACGAAATCACACTAATCATAGAGTACGAAGTAGATTGTCCACCACCGAGCCAAAACGAGATCAGCATGGCGATCGCAAGGCTTACAATTAATAAAGCTGCGGGAACCGATGGGCTACCGGCAGATGTTTTTAAAGCCAGCTCATAAACACGATTTGGCTCAAGGAATGCACGCCCGATGATTGGAATCTGAGTGATCTATGTCCTGTGCTTTAAAATAGCGATTCAAGTGTGTGTACAAACTATTGCGGGATTAGCCTTTTACCCATCGCATAAAAGGTCCTGTAAAGTATGTTATGTGAAAGACTAAAGCCTATTCTGGTGAACTTGGTTAGATCTTACCAGAGTGGATTTAGACCGACCAGATATTAACACTACCACATATCCTGGAGAAGCCCCAAGAAATGCAGATCGACACCTACCATCTGTTCATCGACTACAAAGATGCATTCGACAGTCCGATACGATATGGCTGAGTTTGGTATCACCGCGAAGTTAATATGACTTTGCGGAATGACACTGACTGACACGTAGGCTTCAGTGGAAATTGGCAAAAATCCGACAGATCCATAAACAAAAATAATAATGTCAGTCTGGAAATCAAAAGACGAGTATTGATCGCAAACCGCGGCTACTATGTGCTAAGCAAGCGATTTAATGACAAAGCGCTCTCTCGAAGAACAAAGATCCAACTCTACCCTACTCTGATCCTACCTATTTTGCTCAACAGCGCAGAATCATGGGCAATGTCACAAGCGGATCAATATATTCTGCAAGTCTTCGAGAGATTTTTCTCTCTACGCAAAATATTTGGACCCATCATCGTTAACGGCGGGTACCGTCGTTGAATGAATCATGAGTTGTATGAGCTGTACAACGACATCGACATAGTCAAGCGCATTCAAATATAACGAATGCGCTGGCTTGGACACGTTGTACGAATGGGCAAAAACGCTCTGGCTCGCAAAGTCTTCGGCAACAAACTCTAAGGGCGGCGCAGGAGGGGGCGGCCAAAACTCCGATTGATAGACCAGATGAAAGAGCTGTTAACTAAGCTTGGTGGACGAACTATCTACGGAGCGAAAAAAACTTTTCTAAGAGCGGCTACTGATGGATAAATTTCTGTTGTTGCTGCCATTAAAGAAGAATAAAACATGGTTCCATTGAAAACAAGGACATGTTGGTTCAATTGGTATTTGCGCGGTGTTCAGCGTTATTGAGGCTCGCTCAAATATCCAACTCTACCAGACTCTGATCCTATCTGTCTTGCTCTACAGCTCAGAATCCTGGGTAATGACACAAGCGTATCAATCTATTGTGGGAGTCTTCGAGAGAAAAATACTACGCAAAATATTTGAACCCATCATCGTGAACGGCGAGTACCGTCGTCGAATGAACCATGAGCTGTACAACGATATCGACGTAGTCAAGCGCGTTGAAATAGATCGAATGCGCTGGCTTGCACATGTTGTACGAATGGATGACAATGTTCCAGCTCGATACGTTTTCGTCAATAAACTCGATGGGCGGCGTAGAAGAGGGCGACCAACACTTCGTTGGATAGACCAGGTGAAAGAGCTGCTATCTATACTTGGTGTGACTAACTATCTACGTAGCGCAAAAGACCGAAGCGCTTGGAATACTTTTCTACGTACGGCTGAATTTCTGTTGTTGCTGTCAATTAAGAAGAATAAGAAGTATAGTATATTGACCGGCAGTGGCATGATGGTTAGAACACGCGGCTATCATACGGATGACCCATGGTTCGATTCCTGTCTCCAGTCATCTACATTTTCTTTCATGTGCGGCCCGCTCAATATTGTCGACAGCAACTGTGCAGAATAGCGTCAAGTCAATCGATCAGATGATCGCATTCGTCTTTTACCAAATAGATGCCGTTTGTTGTGAATCTAATCTAAGCTAGCCCATACCGCATTCATGGTGTATTAAAGAAAACTAAGAAGATGAAGAAGAAGATTGTGACCTGCATCCTAAACTATTGATAAAAATATTTTGTTAAGAACTGCACAGGCTTCGTAATTTCCTGATTAATAACTACTACTCACTAATGTCGTGTCGATATTATGGAATGTCGAACCTTTTAGCATCTTCTAGCTACGCCTTTATGCATATCTTGTTTTTTTTATAGAAAAAATTTTCTATTTTTCTTACTGACTGTGGGATTGAAATCAAGATAAACTTTGTTTTTCTTATTTCATGGAGTTTTTTCTCTTCCCCGAGAATTTCTATACGTTTTGGTCGCTTCGACTTGGAGCATTGACTTCGTTGCACGTAAACGTAGATGACTCAAATGACATCCAAAGGTAAACTCACTGTAATGATTTTTATTTTCGTTACATTTTCTTTACAAAAGATGTTGTCAGGATTCTACTGTCTTCAACTCTCACTCGTTTGCTTCGTTTGTTTCGTTAGTGTCTTCAACATTTTTCCATTTTTAAGTCATCGAATTTTACCAACGAAAAAATCTTAAGTGTTATTGAGGTTTAGTTCGAATTTTCTTCTGTATGGTTTTTGTCGAAATTTCTTTCTTTGTTTTTTGGAGGTTTTCTTTTTTTTTCTTCCTCTATGTTGTCGTTGTGTACTTTGGGAAACTATCAAGTTGGTAATTTTCGTACATCTTCAAATGCTACGAGTAGTAGGGGAATAACAATACAATAGAGGAGCAAGGAATTGAAATAAAATAAAAATTGCAAATCTTAAAGGTTCAATAAATGCAACTAAATCTCTTGGATATTGTCTATTGTCTCACATTACATTGTTGTAGTTATCTGGCTGGCAATTTATGTAGACAAAAGTGCAGTGATACTTACCCGGAATCCCAGTAGAGTTAGCTACTAATTTGCTAGAGCGGATAACAATTGGGATTGCAGTAAAGAAATTGTTATACATGTCACACATGCTTGTTTTCGTTGTTGCAGTAAATGAAACTTTAAAGGGTCGGAAAAGTTTATATGGAAGGATTTTTTTTTTTTTTTGATTAATAACAAATCCTTTTAGGCTTGTTTGTAATAAGTTCAATTTGTTTCTGTAGGAAACCATTTTAATACGCGACATCTAATGAAAATGTATCAATAACTTAGATAGAGGGCATCCTAAAGTATCTTATTGCAAAACACTCTAAACAAAAAAAACTGTCATACAAAAAACCGATTATGCCTCGTATTTTTATCAATCACATTGAAATTGACATTTGAATTTTTGTTTGGACCAACTTACTAATAACATAAATTTGTCTACTTGTTTTCCCAAAATCTAAATACGATAGTTTATGGAATATAAATGGATTTATTTTAATTTGGTATCGATATAGATATAGTTGATAATCACATCTGTTGCTGCTTTTAAATTTTCTAAAAAGCATACAAAAAAATCGCAAGAGATTAAATTCTAAATATACTTTACTAGCTATCTTGTCAAAATCACAATACATCAATTATTATCTCAAAGAGAGCAATGTATACACTGGCTACCTAATAGTAGGAACAGCAAAATAAAACCACCACCGATAATACATTTTTTTTACATTTACTTTACCATAACGCTACAAACATCGTTCGAAAACATTTGAAACTATTATAAAAAGTTTTAAACAATACCGTTTTATCATTTTAAATTAAAAATTTTTTCCATTTATTTGTGGGTGTTGTAACCCAACAAAATGCTTTGTTTAAGTTTATCGGTAAAAATAAGTAAATAGGTATAAATTGTTATTAGTTTTGGATATTAGTAGTAAACTTAGTAGTAAAGCAATGTTAATCATGCATCATCAGCCAGTCCAGAAATCGTCAAAAGATACTGTTCAGTCTTGTTACATATGTGAAGCATATTACACTGGCAGCATTCAATGCGACTGACGAAATCCCCTATTTGCTGTAAAAAAAACAAAAGGAACGAACAAAATTCCCATGATTTAAGGCTATGTCCCAGGAAAAAAAGTTAGGCACTTTGTTTTTCGGTCTAAGAGTTAGATTTGTTAAAATGCCATTATTAAGGGACGTTCCATGCGAACATGAAGAATAACATGGGTCGTCACGCAATAGGGAGGATGTCCAAAAATGGTCAGAAATTTGCAGAAACGTGCATAGCTTACAATCCAATCTCGTCATCGAAGGCATATTATTCACGCATAAAAAGATCCACAAAGTCTCCTGGGTATCCCCTGACCAAACAACCCAAAATCAGATCGACCACATCGCCATTAGCAGAACTTGGCGAAATTGTCTACTGGACTTCCGAAATATGCGGGGAGCAGAATGTTCTCGCGACCAGCATCTAGTCGCTGCAATGTATATACATACTAGTGGGCGCGGCAATGCTTCGCTATTGCATATTATTTTAAAAAAAAGGGCGTAAAAGTGGGCGTGCTCGAAAAAAGTACCCTATAAATCATGCCAGAGTCTCAGTTAAATGCTGTGAAAATTTCAGGAAGATCGGTCCAGAGGTTTGGTCTCCTATAAGGTTCAAACAAACAAATAAATAAACAAACACACATTCCATTTTATAAAGGGTGTCCCAACTAAAGCGCAATTTTTAAATTTTAAATAAAACAAAGATATTTTAAGAAAAATCGTGAAACTTTATTATATCGTAAAGTAGACAGAATGAGGTTATGTATGGAACAATATATCGTGCAGATGGCCGCCGCGGCTTTGATGGCATGCACGCGATCTTTTAATGAAATTTTCAATGATCGTTTCGCATAAATGCTGCGGTATTTCATTAATGCAGCGTCCAATTTCCTCTTTTAAGGCTTGAGTCGTCGTCGGCTTATTCGCGTAAACCATCGACTTCAAAAAACCCCAAAGAAAAAATCTAATGGTGTTAAATCGCACGATCTAGGCGGCCAGTTCAGATCTCCAAAACGCGAAACAACCCGACCGGGAAATGACTGATGCAGCAATTGAATTGTTTCTCTGGCTGTATGACATGTGGCACCGTCTTGTTGGAACCACATGTCCTCCACATTCATTTCTTCAATTCGAGGCAAGAAAAAACTGGTTATCATTTCATGATACTGAACACCATTGATTGTTTGCGCTTGACCTACCTTGAGCGACATCTTCACGTACAGCTGCGACATTAACGGTCAATCGACCTGGTCGATGGCGCGTTGTTGTCTTTACATCACTAACAGACCCAGTTTTGACAAATTTATCCATTAATCTCTTTACAGTTGACTCTTTTGGAGCATTATTGTGACCCCAAATTGATCGCAATTTGCGAACTGTAGCCGGAAAACTTTCACCATTTTGGTAAAACAATTTCACAATGAGAATGCATTGTTCATTCGTGAAGCGCTCCATTTATACTAACCTCGTACCTTCTACTAGCAAACAATAACAATTGTTCAAATGTCAAACAAAGACACTTCGAATGTTGCCAGATTTAAAAATTTCGTTCTTGTTGGGACACCCTTTATATATAGATATATTATTCCGTCGATCCTATAATGAGCATAGGGCCTCAACAAATCTCGTGTACATAATCCTATTTTGTGCTAACGTCTTCACTTCGCCCAGCATTTGCCAATTGATGTAATTTCAGACTCTATTTGTCTCTTTTAAGTATGGGCTGGGCGTCCTTTTCTTCGGTTGCCTTGTAAACACCACTCTAAAGCCTTTCTCGTGATATCATCACGCGGTCTTCTGAGAGTGTGCCCAATACAACGCCATTTTCGTTTTTAATTTTTATGACTATAGGTTGCTGATTCGATAATTCCCATCGTCTTACGTTAGAAATGACCCTTGGCCAGAATATTCGCGAATTCTTCGGAGCCATTGGTTCACAAACACTTGTATCTTTTGCATGTCTTGGGGGGCAGCATTCCATGTTTCACAGCCATAAAGTATGATTGATTTTACATTTGTGGTATAGATGTTAAGTGTAACACGTTGCGAGAGTAATGCTGACTTCCATACAGGTTTTAGTCGGCCGAATGTTTGATGTGCTTTTTGGATACGATTATCGACGTCTTCATCCGAGCCACCAGTTTTGGAGATTATGCTGCCAAGATAACAAAACTGGCTAGCATCATATATTTCGCTGCCGCTGATGGTGAACGATGCTGGCTCCTTTGCTTCCATATCTGAGAAGCAATAAGCATGAAGACATATATGTGACCCGGTAAGTTAAAAGGGACCTATGCTCAGAAAATAAGTTTTGGAGAAAAACGACTTTGAAGTTAAAAAGTTGATTTTGATGCGCCTGGACGCTTTTATGGCTTGAAACTTGTTACTCGCGGGTTTTCGGGGTCGGTGATTACGAATCTGGTATTAGATTTTGAAAATTCAAAATAGCCCTAAGTGACGAGTTTCAAGCAAATTAAATCAAATGCAGGAAAGTTTGTCACATCGGATTCTTTTTAACATTTTTTGTCAAAAGTGTCTAATTTGAAGGTAATTTCTGCCAAAACTAATGCTGCTAGAAAGCTATGGTTTGTTGCATTAGAAAGTGCGTGTTGTCTACTATAAGAATCACCAAAAAAGTAAAAATCGATTTTTTCGACCCATATGTCCCTTTTAACTTACCGGGTCACATATATTATTGGAGAAATCTAGGTCACTTGAACGTCTTTGCAATCCCCAAGTGATTCCTTGTCCATTGTGACATTTTCATGACCGTATCTTACCGTATTTTACTATAAAAGTCTGCCCAAACACCTAGTTGATCCTACGTGGATATTGTTAGTTCGCCATTTGATCTTCTTAACGACTTTTGTGAAGTCGTGTAACCATTTCCTCAAGGATCTAAGCATTTTACTTGTACAATGGGTTCTTGCGGCTATCTGTGCTTCCTTACCAATTTCGTCAATCCATCTGCGTTTATCTCGTCGGGCGCTGCGTTTTTATTATTTTGTTTATCTATTTTATCTAGATGGCTGTGATGCGCTTGCAGTCGAAGTTTACTGCTGCGAGTTTTTGCTTCATTGAGATCTGCTTTTGTCTGTTTCCACTATTTGATCTTGTGTCATGTTTCGTCCGAGATCCGTTCCTTCCATCAGCATTCTTTATACCCAAGAATTGGCCGGTTCCATTGATACTTGTTTTATTCTTCCCCACGTGTGACCCGTCCGGTTGCCATCAGCTCGGCTCCTAAACCCCTCAGTCCAGGTCGCTGCAATAAAAAATGCAAATCGGGCGTTAAGAAGATTTGACACCCAGAAACTGAATATACCACGGTACTACAGAGCCTACACGAACGATCTCCAATTCTCCCTCGACACAGTACAGAGTCGGAGAAATATGGTGGCTATCCATTAAATCCTGTTTCACGAAAGCCTCAGAAGATAGAATCGGTTACAGAAATACGGAACGGAAAGAATGGATTTCAATTCAAGCCTGCAATCTTATATCAAAAGGAAAATTTTGCAAAGCGAGCCTAAATAACGCTAAACGCCACGCAAATGCCAACTGAACCTACATGTCATTGTCTCCAATGGGACGATGTCTTATTCTTCTTTAATGGCAGCAACAACAAAAATTTATCCATCTGTAGCCGCACGTAGAAAAGTATTCCACGCGCTTCGGTCTTTTGCACTCCGTAGAAAGTTCATCACACCAAGCTTAATAAACAGCTCTTTCACCTGGTCCATCTATTGGAGTTTTGGCCGCCCTCTTCGCGCCGCCTTTCGAGTTTATTGCCGATGACTTTGCGAGCCAGAGCGTTTTCGTCCATTTGTACAACGTGTCCAAGCCAGCGTATTCGGTCTATTTGAACGCGCTTGACTACGTCGATGTCGTTGTACAGCTCATACAGCTCATGATTCATTCGACGACGGTACTCGCCGTTAACGATGCTGGGTCCAAATATTTTGCGTAGTATTTTTCTCCCGAAGACTTCTAGAATAGATTGATCCGCTTGTGTCATTACCCATGATTCTGCGATGTAGAGCAAAATAGGTAGGATTAGAGTCTGGTAGAGTTGGATCTTTATTCTTCGAGAGAGCGCTTTGTCATTAAATCGCTTGCTTAGGGCATAGTAGCTGCGGTTTGCGATCAATACTCGTCTTTTGATTTCCAGGCTGACATTATTATTTTTATTTATGGCGGAGCCAAGGTAGACAAAATCATCTACCACTTCAAAGTTATAGTTGTCTACGTTCAGGCAGCGTCCCAGACGAGTGGACTCTTTGTTCGTTGAAACAAATAACTTGGTTTTGTCCTCATTTATCACCAGATCCACTTCCGCCTACTGCTTTTCAATGCTCGAAAAAAGCGGCAGTAACATCCTGCAATCCAAGGCCAATGATATCTATATCATCGGCATACGCGAGCAACATGTGACTTTTGTTGAATATGGTACCATTCCCGTTTACTGCAGCCTTCCGCATGATCATCTCCATTACAATGTTAAATAGATTGCAGGACAGACTATCGCCTTGTCGAAAGCCTCGCTTGGCAGAACAGGACGATTTACCTACTTGAAAACCGGGTATATCAGAAAGTGAAACTGCAATTTGGACAATCAAAAAATACAAGTCACCCGGAATCGACAACATATCCCCTGAGCTACTAAAAGCAGATCCACCTACAAGCACCCAACTTATATATTAGGCATATAAATAATCTTTACGAAAAATTTGGCATTCCACTACGTGGTGGCAAATATTGTTGCTGAAATATTGTACGCAAGTTTTGCTCCCCTAAATGGGGTTGAGTTCTAAGATGAGCCCGATCGGTCAAAAACTACTCCCACCTCCCATACAAACTCCCCTTTTTTGGGGTCTGTCCCTGTGATTACAGCAGTAGTTTAAGGGCAATCAAGCTGAAATTTTGTATGTGAGCTTCCCTACACTAAGCGGAGGTTAAGTGGTAAGAAGAGACCTATCGGTCAAAAACTACTCTGACCTCCCATACAAAATCCCTCTTTTTGGGGGTGTCCGTATGTCAGTCCCCGCGATTACAGCAACAATTTAAAAGCATTCAAGCTGAAATATTGTACGCAAGTTTTGCTGCCCTAAATGGAGGTTGAGTTCTAAGATGAGCCCGATCGATCAAAAACTACTGCCACCTCCCATACAAACTCCCCCTTTTTGGGGTCTATGCCTATTACAGCTGTAGTTTAAGAACAATCAAGCTATAATTTTGTATACAAGCTTTCATACACTAAGCGAAGGTTGAGTAGTAAGATGAAACCGATCGGTCAAAAATTACTCCCACCTCCCATACACAATCCCTCTTTTAGGGGGTGTCCGTATGTCAGTCCTGCGATTAGAGTAGTAATTTAAGAGCAATCAAGCTGAAATAATGTATGCAAGCTTCCCTACTCTAAGTGGAGGTTAAGTATTAAAATGAGACTGATCGGGCAAAAACTGCTCTCACCTCCCATACAAGATTACGTTGTAAGATGACCAATATCGGACGAATACTTCTCCCACCTTCAATACAAAATCCCCCTTTTTGGGGGTGTCGTCTGTATATCCCTATAGTTTACGAGCTTTCGGTTTGAAATTTGGTATGTAAGCTTGTGTCCAGAAGCAGAGGTTAAGTTCTAAGATAGGCATGATCGGATTTAAACTACTCCCACATCCCACACAACTTCCCATTTTTGGGGAGTTACAAAATTCATAAAATCGAATAAAATCTATACAAAATTACTGACAAAATGGATGTGTGAAGCTAAAAGTAACGTCCACTTCTCACCAACTCCCCTGTTTTGTGTTACAAAGTTTAATAAAATATAGTTGTAGTGCAAATAACCAGTTTTACCACCTTTTTTACAAATGGTGAAGGGTATCTGAGCTTCGGCATAGGCGAAGATAACCGCCTTACTAGTTCCTCATTCCTTTTGTATGCCTGATAAGGCTGCATTCACATCCTGCAGTTTTCGACCGGAAATGTCTACGTCATCAGCGTACGCAAGTAGCATGTGGCTTTTGTTTATTGCAGCATTCCTCTTTATCTTCTCCCATAAAAACATATGTTGAAGATGTCACACGATAGGCTGTCGGCTTGTCTGGGGGCTCGTCTGGTATAAAAAGCCTCAGTAAGGTCCTTGCCCTGGCGTATCTACAGCACAGGAAAACCGAACTCAGGCATGTCTTCAAGTAATTTCGACATATCTTGCTGTCGAATGCAGCTTCATAGTCAACAAACAGATAATAAGTGTCGATCTATTTTTCTAGTATTTGCCGTGAGTATCTGGTCAGTTGTTGATTTAGCTTATATCCAAGGAGTAATAGGCAAATCGTGCGGTATTTAGAGCACAAACATGCGCCTCATTGGCTTGGTGGTGGGCTATCTAAGACGTCGTCGACAATTGGTGTGATACCTTAAAGTGCGCTGCCTTCCGAAACCAGGATGTCAGTTGATATTGTTGTCAGTTGATATTTATTTGATGGTATTTAAGTTATTTTGACCTATCGTGTACATTTGTAAATAAAACTCCATATAATAACAAATTACACCCAATGTTTAGTCAATGTATGTTGACATTTTCATCTATTAAATAAAAATATTTTCGTTATTACAATTTCATTAACATTTTTTAGTAAATTAGGACTTACATTGTGTATGAAAAAATTACATTATACTAAAAATATCACAGGTAGTTTAATATTTAACATAAAAAACGATACACTTGTAATAAATTTTAAATAAAAAACACTATATCACAAAATATAAAAAAGTGTCTGTATCCGGGACATTTTGCAATTGATTTTATATATTATTATCAGTTAATTGTCTGACACTGGAGAAATTTTTACAGAAAGACGAAAACTTAAAAAATCACCAAAATTTTTACAAAATTCAACTTTGAAGTGCCATAACTTTGTCATTTATGTTTGGATATTAAACAACTGTCGTGTTTTTAAGAAGTTGTTTTATTATCTTGTATTTTCGTCCTAGTTTACAACTATAACCTTCGAAAATATCATTTTAGTAGACCTACCTTTTTTCAAAACATGAGATATGAATATTTGGCGATATCTCAACAACCGTTCTACTTTCCTCATGTCTGAGAGCAGATTTGCTGGAAATTTTACATAAGATCAACTATTTAGCTCAAAAATAGCATTGTGTAATTGAAATCACAAACACAACTTAATATCAAAGAATAGTTAGTTGATAGCAAACCCTATAACTAGCACTTATGTTGTCAGTGTCTTCTTTTAGGTTTATCGCTTTCTCTCTCTTTTGCTGAATCCGCCAGCTTTTAACAATAAATCTTTTCCTCTCTTTACTCTCAATATCCTGTATCTTTATGTTGTCAAAACCTGCCGTATGATCAGTATTCATGATATGCTTTGATAAAGCTGTTTTTTCCTCCTCTTGATAAGGCAATTGATATGCCGATTGACTTCTTCTTATTATTTGGCAGGAACAACAGATATTCATCCATCGCTTTAAAATCGCTTTCGTCTTTCCCACTCAGTAGTGAGTTCCTCATTCTAATTTTGGATAACAAATCCTTAGCCTGCATTGACTCTATTTGGACGCGCTTGACTACGTCGATGACATTTTACTTCTCGTACGGCTTACGATTCATTCAAGTACAGAACTCTCTGTTAACGACGATGAATCCAAATATTTTTCGGAGTATTAATCTCTTGATGATTCATCGGCTTGTGTTATTACCCAATATTCTGCACCGTAGAGTTAGATAGGTTTTATCTGTGTCTGGTAGAACTGAAATTTTGTTCGTCGAAAGAGGACTTTGTCTTTTAGTGGCAACGCTTTGCGACCTCTAATCATCTATTGATTTTCAGGCTGACATTATAATTTGTGTTATGGCCAACTAAATCAAATGCGGAGTCCCATTGCTACGAAAATTAAAGTTGCTGAAAGGGTTATAGTCTTTTGTAACTATTGTTTATAAACAAATTTGTTGTCTGGGTAATGTTTATATACATATGTAAATTTTATATAAATATACATACATATAATAGGTAGCAGTTTTTTTGTATTAAAATTTGTTACAGAAATTGATGGATAGTTTTTGTTACAACGAGTTACATACAAAATGGAAATAAAATGGCCAACTGTAAACTAATGTAGCATTATCCGAGTACAAATTTGAATCTTTAGAGGCACTGGGATCAATTACCCAAACCAACCTTGTATTTTTGCATTCGCACTAATTAAAATTGATGATGATAATAATGAAGATGTGTTAGTAAAAACTGAAAAAAAAGCAAATTTAATGCCTATGCATAAAAACACTACAAAATAATGTAGCAAAAACAGCAATTAAATGAAAAATATTTAATGAAAAACTAATAATATATAACACTCATACGTCACCATAGATGATGGATAGGTATGGCAAAAAATTATTTAATATAAATCATACGTCGTGTTAACCGCGGGCAGCAATAATCAAAATCATTGGAAATATTGATAGCTTTTTTCTGTATTCTCAATACAAATATGTTATTGCTGATGATGATAAACTCTAATAGAGATATTATTGTAGCTGAAAAGACAATTAGATAGATATTGATGTATATATATATAAATCAAAGTGTAAATAATTGAAATTAATTATGAAGTGTATGTATTATATTTAAATCGACAGTTATAAAATCAACATTGGTTGAACAATATCGAGAGTGCAATAAAGTATATATAACGTACAAAATTTATGTCGATTGTTAATTTGTTTATATTGCTTTGTTTAATGCTCTATTGGGCTAATGAAATATGATTAAATGCATCGCTGATGGATTGTTAAAAAAGTCGTACAACTAACTTAAACTTAAAAATTGTATTTCCCTTTAAACCCCATGAATGAGGTATGGGTGAATGCGTTGTTGTGAATTAACACGCTTTCTATTTTTATATTCACAACTAACGGCACCTACTTATTTATCGACAAATGCGAACGTCACTATTCCAGAGGCTTTTTACTAGACATGCGAGAGGGCCGGCAATGAAAGATTAATTACGATGACTGGAGCCAGGAGTCGAATCTGGGATCTCTCGCATGGTAGTGGCGTGTTCTAACCATCATGCCATGACCAGTCCCAACTAGCAGTTGACGGTTTTTGATAAGAAGTTTTAATAAGTACAACTTATTTGATCCCTTGTACCAACAAAATTCAAAAATATTGGCAACATATTTTCAAACCAAAGGTTAGGTTAGAATAACTTGGCAGCCACCTTCAGCATAGATCACTTGGGTCCTAGTATAGGTCCTGTTGTGATATAATTTTAAAATTCTCGCATCAATTAATCCTACTTTTGGGTCAAAAGCGCTCTCAAGCCATTTCGTTGCTATGATAAAGCCGTGGATGTTACGAGAATCGCTTACTGATAGGCAGGTGTTATCCATAATTGTCCGATGACGTAACTTGTTATATCTTAGGTTACCAAAAGCAGGGCAGTGGTATAGAATATGATCTGTGGTTAAAAATCGTCGTAGGGGAGTTTTTACCTCTTAGCACGTTTCCCAGCCGGCCAGTAACAGGTGTTATCAATAAGCGTTCGATGATCTTATTTCTCATATCTAATGCGAAACTGCGGCCAATGGCAATGCGAGCTGTTCATGAACGGCACAGGGAGAAGAGACGAGAGGCAACTCGTCTTTTGAGATGGAAAATGAAGGAGCTGAAGAAGAGACAGGATGAGTGCACAGAGTTGCTCCGAAGTAGAGGGGAAGTCCAAAAATTCTAACAGAGAGTTAAGGCGAGAATGCGTGGAACAGGACAGCGATGGCCAGCTCGTGACGGCCCTGGATAACGTTTTGAAGATATCGAGAGATCATTTAAGAAATTTACTGGATACGGACACCACTGGAGAAGACCCCGCTACAATCCATGACGATGGTATAAACTGTCCACCTCCGAGCTAGAGTGAGATAATTGTGGGAATATCCCGCCTTAAAAACAACAAAGCTGGTGGAGCCGATGGTCTCAATGCTGAAATGTTTAAGGGAGACGAGGTGGAGTTGATTAGAAGCATGCATCCG
Source organism: Muscina levida (assembly GCA_964034835.1). Lineage (NCBI taxonomy): Eukaryota > Metazoa > Arthropoda > Insecta > Diptera > Muscidae > Muscina > Muscina levida. Next base: position 39,750,247 of record OZ035881.1, on the reverse strand, counting down.
CTCATAGAGAACATCAGACTGTTGGAGAGCATGCCCAGGGATTGGAGCCTTAGTCTGTTATGTCCCGTTTACAAGAAAGGACATCAAAGTGAATGTAAGAACTACCGTGGAATAAGCCTATTACCATTTGCGTACAAGGTCCTTTCGAGCATATAGTGTGAAAGTCTAAAGCCAATTGTAGAAAAACTAATTGTACCATATCAGTGCGGCTTTAGACCTGGCAAATCTATGACGGATCAAATATTCACCTTACGACAAATCCTGGAAAAAAACACCTGAAAATCAGATCGACACCTACCACAAAGCTGCATCAACTCTCCGATAAGGGATAGGCTATATGAGGCCATGTCTGACTTTGGTATTCCTGCAAAGCTGATTCGACTTTGCAGATGTACCTTGGAAAACACCAAATCCTCGGTTAAGATTGGTAAAGAAGAGTCTGAACCATTTAACATGGAAAGTGGTCTCAGGCATGGCGACAGCCTGTCCTGTACACTATTTTATATATTTATGGAGAAGGTGGTGAAAAAGGCTGGTGTCAACATTTCTGGCACCATATTCCACAAGTGCCTCATGCCACTAGCTTATGCCGACGATAAAAACATCATTATCCGAAATCTGCGAAATGTTACTGCAGTTTTCTCATCGCTAGAAAAGGAGTCAGCAAAAATGGGTTTAGCGATCAACGAGGACAAAACAAAAATAATGGTTTCGACGATGGGGATGGGGATGCACCGTGAACGTTGACAAGTATTGTTTTAAGGTAGTAGATAAATTTACCAACCTCGGATTTTCCGTCGATAAGAAAAATAGTGTCTGCCAAGAAATCAAGCGGAAAATAGTGCTCGCCAATAGATGTTTTTAGGGACTTCGGCAGTACTTTAGTAACACCACCTTATCTCAGGATACTAAGAAACAGCTATACCAATTTTACCCGTTCTGTTGTATGCTGCCGAATCGTGGGTGCTTACGACAACGGACATACAAAACCTGGAAAAATATATGGATCAGATATGGATATCAACCATGAGCTGTATGAGCTTTACCACGACATCGACGTAGCTAAAAGAGTTAGAATCCAACGACTACGAAGGCTGCGACATGTTGCCAGGATGGATGTAAATGCTCCAGCGAGAAAGGTGTTTGAGGGTGAACCTAAAGGACGGCGCAGATCAGGGTGACCCAAACTTCGTTGGAAGGACCAAGTGATTGGCGACGTGCCACCATCTGATAGGACTAACTGGAGAACGCACGCAGAAAACCGAAGCGTGTGGAATTTTTGAGTACTTCAGGCCTCAAATTTATGAACCAAGTTCGTAAGTTGTAAGGGGGCCACTTAAGTAAGTAAGTCCACTAAAAGATAGGCAGTGATATAGAATATGCTCTGTGGTAGCCTCTTGTCCCGGATCGTTGCATCGTTGCAGTAGGGAAGTTTTAACATATAAGCGTGTTTGCCAGCTGATCACTCTAATAGGTAACCTGTTGTTACAGTTATGATGATTTTATGACGGAATCCATACACGTTTAACACAAATCGTGTCCTCTGTATATCCATGGTACACCAAATCGGTTCATTCTCTAATCTTTCCTTAGCAATAAGGTTGAGTTTCCTCGCAATTAGCTGTTTCCCCCTTGTAAGAAGAACACCAATGTCAAAGTAAACATTGCTCAAATTCGTGTCCACATGTCCTGCACATGGGTTTCTAGAACAATTGTCCAAGTAATGTACACTAATGGCCGCTTTACTGTCAGTAAGTAAATGCCTATTACCGCTCAGTATCCTATTATACTGAATATGTTCTACCATAAAAACCGAATCGAAAACAGATTATGGTACAGTGTAATCTCCTTTACTCGAAATAAAACTAAATTCCCCTTTACACCCCACGAATAAGGTATGGGATAGCTTCTCTACTTCACACCTTACATTAATTAATTCCAGAACTTTGGCATGACCATGGTCCATGTGCCTCCATGCATCCGTGGTCAAAAAACACATTGCGGTGTTTGCTGCTACCTTTCCCGCTTTAATGTCTGGGGGTAACCAATTTAGGATCGTAAATAGTGCCTAAGTTAGAGTAGCTCTAAGTGCCGTTGTAACATGATTACCACCAGTCTCATATTACGTTTGACCTTTAATTCTTGGTAAATCTTTTCCAGTTCCGGCCACCATGCTGCAGATCCATAAAAACGATTGTGTAACGTGACAAAAGTAATATTTCATTCGTACATATTTACATAATACATTCGGAAGAAGGTAATAATAAATTTTGAATAATGTCATAATTTCAAATTAAAATCTATCAGTTACACTGAGACTCGAATTTGCAACAACTCGATTGCCCATTTCAGCTCTTTACGATGTGAGCGCCAACATATCATCACATAACACTCACTAAATCAATGGTCAGCGATGCAGAGGTTTTTAACACATCGTGGCATTCTGTGCAAACGCGAACTGGCATCTACTTCATAACTCTTGTTTAGTTCATGTCAACTATTGTCTAATCAGATGACAAATTTACTGATATGGTTGTCGGTTGCCCTTCCAAGACGAAGTTTATTGCTAAGTTAATGACTGTTATCTCATTGATCCCTCTGGGATCGTACAAAGACTTGCATCTCTGTAGAACGGATCATTTTTGTTTCGAACGATCCCAACGCTGCCTCACACACCCACTCCTTCCGACCGAGGGATGTGGCTCCCCATAACGTAGGGACAACGTACACACTGCAGACCGGTCTGTAGTGGAGAGCGAACATCAAGATTGTCAAATATTCGTCTACATATTAACATATCATCAGTCAAATTAAACAGTAAATTAATAATTATAACTCACAAGCTAATCGACATAAAGAAACAAAGAACAGCAAAAATATATTCAACTAATTTATTATATATGATTTTATCATTGTAGAATAAGAGAAGTCAACAAATTGGTACAAGGTCTTAGAGGACCATTTATCAATACACGGCTAAGTAGGTACTCCGAGCGACTATCGTCCATAAGGATCTTATAAATAGTTTTAGAATTAATCATGGTTCGTCTAATATCCAAAATAGGCAATTTAATCAGTACCAACCTACACATATAAGTTGGAAGGTTTATGATCGGATCCCAACGAAGGTTCCTAAGACAGAAAAGTAAAAAATTGTTACTCCACGACTTCCAACATATTGACATAGAAATCGTTGTGTGGGTCCCACACAACCGATCCATATCAAAAAAATGTCTAACAAGAGATGTGAAAACATTCTTTGTTATATAGGAATTAGATAACTTATAAAAGTTTAATTTTCTATCCAATAAAATGCCAAATTTGATGAATGAATCAACAAGTTCCAATGCAGAAAATCCCAGAGTAAACTGTGAAATAATTGAACGAGATCTGGAAAACATTATATGAGTCTTTTCAACAAGTCCTTGCAATTACGGGATTCCTTTTAGTATTTTGACAACGGGCTATAAACCTGTAGAACGAGCACTAAGTTACAATAAGTTGCTTGTAAGACTAGAGCTTGGAAATAGTTTACGAATCGATGATTTCTCGACTCACGGCACGAACGGAATTACCGATCTGTTCACAAATTACAAGTGCCACGTCAAACACTTCCTGTTCATGTCACCTGTTCATGTCATTTCAGTAGCTTGTCTTAGAATAGATAACATATCCCCAGGCATCACTTTATATTACACCAGACACCACCAACGATACGAGACCACCGACCAAACATATCCCCAGGCATTACTACCCGTCATCAGACATATTAAGGACATTAGATCATAAAAATATAATGTCTCTAGCTAGACAGGAAAAATTCACTCTTTAGTATCGTAAGGTTTTACGGGCCCTTGCGGAGACGCAGAAGGCGACTTAGAGCCTCTCTGCTTTGCTGGTCCTGGCCTAAGTGTTCAAGGGGTTAGAACAAGCGACTACCATGCAGGAGATCCATGGTTCGATTCCCGGCTCCAGTAATCTACATTTTTCTTTCATTGTCACCCCCCTCGATGTTGTCGATAGCAACTTCGCAGTAAAGTGTCGAGTCAATCGGCATGTCTAGTTAAAGCTTCTCAAACAGTAACGTTCGTATTCGACAATAAACAAGTAGGTGCCGTTGAGTAGCTTTCTCATACCTCATTCATGGTGTGTAAAGGGAAATAAAGTTTTTAATTAGTTCAAGTTATTTGACATTATCCGCATGTGTTAGTGGTATTCTATTAGTGCTACTTCATCCGCTTATGGAACAGTTGTGCAGCACGTCTTGTGTGTCTATCGCCTTGGGAAGAGTAATAATGATGAGGTCAGAGAGTAGTGGAGAGAGAGTACACCTCCACCACAAGGATTCAGTATTAAAATATTTAATAAGGACTTAACTACATCCAATACGCCTGAAGTTTAAGAGTTTACCAACTAGTGAGGCGGCTGCTCAATTAATCTCTAGTTGTTCCATTGAGTCAATTACAAATTCAAGTTTGACATTGTTAAAAGCTCTATCTATGTATTCGACCCAAAAGTGTAACACATAGATGGAGTCACTTCAGACCCAAGGTTTCGATTCATGACTTTTTAAGTCATTTGAGCCATGCCCGTCTGTCTGTCTGTCTGGTGGCTGTCCGGCTGGTTCGTACGATAACTTTCGAAAGACACAACCAAATCTTTTGAAATTTTGCACGAGTTATTATTTTCTCAAAACTACTTACGGTATTGCAAATGGGCTACATGGCCCCGCCCCTTCTGGTACCTCCCATACAAATACATCATTCCGCCCACTTTAGAAATCGAGTAATAATATCAATACACCCTACGGGATCGTCCCCAAATTCTGTATTTAGTAAAACTATAACAGGATAAAGTTTTGGAAAAAATTTTAAAGGCCTAGCCACGCCCCTTCTGGTACCTCCCATACAAACCTACCTTTCCGCCCACTATGGAGATGGAGAAATAATATCAATAAATCAAACGTGATCGTACCCAAATTCTATTTTTAGGAAAGCAATAACGGGATAAAGTTTTGGAGAAAAAAATTGGAAGTCTATCCACGCCCCATCTGGTACCTCCCATACACATCTGGTACCGCCCACTTTAGAAATCGATTAATATTATTAAAAGACCTAACGCGATCGTGCCCAAATTCTGTATTTGGTAAAGTTCAAGCAGGATAAAGTTTTGGAGAAAAAATCTGGAAGTCTAGACACGACCCTTCTGGTACCTCCCATACAAATGTACCACTCCGCCCACTTTAGAAATAGGGTAATAATATCAATACACTAGACACGATCGTGCCCAAATTCTGTATTTTGTTATATTATAACAGGACAAAGTTTTAGAGAAAAAATTTGAAATCTAGACACGCCCCTTATGGTACCTCCCATACAAATGTACCTTTCCGCCCACTTTAGGGATGTAGTAATAATATCAGTACACCCAACGCAATCGTGCCCAAATTCTGTATTTAATAAAGCTATAACAGGATAAAGTTATGGAGAACAAATCTGGAGCCTAAACACTCCCCTTCTCGTACCTCCCATGCAAATGTACCACTCCGCCCACTTTCGAAATCGATTACACAGTGCAACAGTGAAAAAAAACACCCGAACGTGACTATATAGGTTCGATAGTACAACCGGAGCTGAGTAATACCCTAGCTCAGTTTGGCTAGATTGACTACCAAAATTTTTTTTTGGCCCTCGTAACTTTTTGAAATCCCTTGGATCGCTTGAAAAAAGGTGACATCAGTTTTTGGCCAACAGATTGTACAGTGTTTAATCTAGCTCTTTCTCTTCTTAAGCAAAGTTGTAGCTAATATTTTTCAAAAATACCCCAATTTCTACATCAAATATCTTGGCGTCTATAAGAGATAGGGCAAAAGTAAAGACATACTATTTTAGGTCTTCACTTCAGCTATTAAACGGCTTCTTACTACTTAGTCTGTATACAAAAGAAAAATACTCAGCGGCAATAAACTGATTTGAGAACAAATTCGAACTTTAACCACATTGCGGCACACCCTAATGCCTAAGTATCGATACAAAATTGTTCACAATATATTCGTAATTTTAGCAAAAACAAATGTAAGGCGAAGCTTGATGACCAACATCGCAATTAATACATATTTTTAAATTCGAAAAAATGCCATGTAATGAACACCCTAATGCTTTTTGTGAACAATTAAAGGGGTGGAGTATTCCGATCATATTGGTTGTTTACAGAAGTTGTTCAGTTACACAATAAGTAAGTTTTTGGTAAATATACCAAGCAAAAACTTTGCTCAATGGCCCAAAACTCCTAAAAAACTGATTTGTTTAAAGTAGGTAGTGTGTTTTGAGAGCCATTTAATACCCCTAGACTTGTTCAGATTGCATGGGTTTGTTCAGAGAAGTTTTTCGGTGTTACCTAAACTACAATTTCACTGAAGAGAGTATGCAAAAAATCTGAACTCCCTACGACTTATATTCAAAATAGTGAAAAAATTAGAATGTCTAATTTTTTTGGGAAATTTTATAATATCAATTTCTTAAGCGGACTATTAGCAACAACTTTGCTTAAGAGGAGAAAGAGCTAGATTAAACACTGTACAAACTGTAGGCCAAAAACTGATGTCACCTTTTTTCAAGGGAACGAAGGGATTTCAAAAAGTTACGAGGGCCAAAAAAAACTTTTGGTAGCCAATCTAGCCAAACTGAGATAGGGTTTTACTCAGCTCCGGTTGTACTATCGAACCTATATAGTCACGTTCGGGTGTTTTTCAAAAAGTTTGATTTTGTGTCATAGTGTTATTAATATTAATATAATAGAAAATTATTTTTTTACTGAGGGTAAGGGTAAATGTATGTCGGGTTGCCCGACTGAAAGTTTCTAACTGGTTTTAATTACAAATCGATTAATTTCAATAACTCAAGATTTAAACAATATCTTATATTGGGTGATGGTATTTATCAGTCAGTTTAACTGACTGAAATTTCTGTACTGGTTTTTTATTCCTTGTAGTTAAGGGATCTGTCTATAATACATCAAATACATCCAAAGTTTTAAGTAACCGGTATAAAAGCGCCACATATCGGCACCAACCTATGATGAGAATATGGATTCTGAGTATAAGGTGAAATTCGTACCTCCAATATTTACTTCAACTATCCGATTAGTTAAATACTGACTCGAATGTTACCAAAAAAAAAAAAAAAACTATGTAATGAATATTGCAGCAATAACAATTTTGACAACTGTTTAATACTCCTTTAAAAAAAAAAACCATTCATTCCCATAATCTTCTACGATAATTCTAACAAATCTATGTATTTGATATCATCCATTTAGATTTCCTGTTTTTTCCCCATTGCGCCACAGCTAATCATTTCCTTTGTGAATGTGTTAATGCCAACGTTTTGTATGAAATCATACTCCAGGCAATACCACTAAACGTGCTGGTGTGGCAAATGCAATTTGTGCTGTTGCAACAAAACCCCTCGGAAGAAATGTAATAACGCTAAATTTGCTAACATTACCCATGCAATCCTTACAATCATAGCAAATCGAATGCAATTCCGTTGTGTGTGTGTGTGTGTGTGTGTGCACACAAGTTTTTTTTCGTACATAAGGAATCGACTACGATCTACGATTTTGTTCAGGGTTAATTTGCTTTTGATGATAACCACCATTTTCCGGATTTCGAGTCGAAAGTTCAACACAGGAAACTATTGTATGTTAGTGTGTGTGGGTGTGCGAATGTGTTAGTTTAGCTATTTGTAAGGATATTTCTAAAGGAAACCGGTGTTTGTGGAAATTCGATTATTTATTACAGAAAACACGAATAACATAAAGGATATATCCTGTTCACAGAATGGGTGAAGCAAAAAACGACTGAACAAAAAATTACAACAACAGGAAATCCCAATTATATGCTAGCGGAAAGCAAAGGAAAAGCAGGATGGGAAAATTAGGAGCCGCATGGGAAAAGTGGACTAATTTAAAACGGTACTGAAAGTGCTGTTGGCGAGAGTGGTTTTGTCAGAATTTGAATGTATTTTATAAAATAAATGCATAATTACGCCGTAACTTATTAGTGGAAATTTATATAAACGGTCTCAAGGGCCTTTTTGAGTAATAGCAATGTTTAAATGTAGAATTGTTGTATACTAAAAGGCTATGACATGAACTACCCACATTTTAATTGTTGTTAATAGTTTGATCTTAATAAAGAAATTACATATATAAGATATTGTTTTTTATTACTTAGGTGTATGTGTTGTGTATGTGCTGCCATACCTTTCAAAACCTATAGGTTTTAGTATATGAAGTTTTGTATTCTGATATGTTGATGCTCATGATGCTTAAAAGTACAAATATTGACATGTTGATGTTTCAAATGTTATCACAATGTTTACTCTGCATTGCATCCCCATAAGGTGCACCCTTAATCCCCCTTTGTGGTTTAACTTTGTCTGCCTTCCTTCAAGTAGTAAAGAAAACCGGTATAACTGTGGTTCAGATTATTTTTTCTCTTCCGCTCTTACCAGCCAATTGTTTTGCGAAATGAGTTTTCCTTTGTAACCAGCACTCAATGTTGCAAGATAAACTCTTTCACAGTTGCTGCAACATAATGCAGGACATGACAACCGTGGGTTGTTGCAATAACTTTGTTGTTCCGCCACCTCGAATAAAGCAAACGGAAAAAATCTAGTGATTCAAATCAACAACTTTTGTACGTTCGTTGTTACGAGTTGGAATCCAGCTGTCATTTTGGTTAAGCAGTGTGGGGCTTCCACAACTTTTGGATGTTGTGCTCTGAACAAAACCATTTTATTTTCAGTGGTTGACTTTGACTTGAGTTCGATGTTGTTTCAACGGACCTTATGATACGTTACATTTTATGAATTATGTAAATTTGTTGGGTTATGACATTTGTTAGATGGCTGAATTTCCTATATTCGTATTATGAAGGGCTAAACTAACACAGCACAATATTTTTCAGCTCATTGATTTAGGACTCAATTCTGAGACCTGCACGTAAAAGTAGCCCCAAAAAGAAGAAGTTCTGCATCATTCGTTTTGTCAAGTTACATGCCATACATATCGGGGGATTTGACACGTTTTAGGCTCTTTTGTTCGACATAACTCGAGAACCACAAGTCCGATTTAGCTGAAACAAATTTAAAAAAATTATGAATTACGGTGCCTTTAATTTGTTTATATAACGTTCCCCAACATTACCAACAGTTTCACATTTTCATTCATCAAATGATTTTGAACTGGGTCTATTTTGTAGTAGTTACAATAAAACGGTTGTACTCCGTGGCGTATGATTAACATGGAATATTACTTATGATAATCCTACGCCACCATATAATATTTATGTTATGTTAAACTAGTAAGGCGGTTATCTTTGGCTATGCCGAAGCTCAGATACCCTTCACCATTTGTAAGAATGGTTATAAAACTGGTAATTTGCACTGCAACTATATTTTATTAAACTCTGTACCACAAAAAATGGGAGTTGTTGAGAAGTGGACGTTACTTTTAGCTGCACACATCCATTTTTTGCCAATAATTTTTATCGATTTTATTCGATTTACCGATAAGTTTATGAGTTGGAGAATATTTTTATGAATTTTGTAACTCCCCGAAAATGGGGATTTGTTTGGGATGTGGGAGTAGTTTAAATCCGATGTTGCTTATCTTAGAACTTAACATCTGCTTCTGGACATACCAAATTTCAGCCCGAAAGCTCTTAAACTACAGGAACATACAGACTGACACCCCCAAAAAGGGGGAGTTTGTATGGACGGTGGCTTATTAGGCCACCGCTCCCGATCCTAGTTTCTTGGGGCTGCCAAAGCCACTAGGAGAGCCTGTGTTGAGCTTCAGTAACTTCTGTTACCTAGTTCCTAAGACGCATCGGTGGTAGCATGCCGATTAGGTTACTCAACATTTCGCCTTCTAACTTTAGCTAACTTCTAAGCGGTTGCTTTAAAGTCATTGCCCAGGGAATACTTGGTCTAAGACCGGAAGTAGTTAGCTGCTTGGACAGTGCCGCAAAGGAATCGATTCTGGTCACTCCCAAGTGAGTGACAATCAGTAACTTTCAGCCTCAGGGCAAAGTCCCATGGGAGATGTATTCGTCCGATATTGCTCATATTACAACGAAAGCTCCTATTATGTATTTAAAGCTTGTATATCAAATTTCAGCTCGCTCGGCAATTAGGGGACACCCCAAAAAAGGTAGAGTTTGAATGGGAGGTGGGAGTAGTTTTTGACCAACATTGATTATCTTAGAAAGTAGCATCCGCTTAGAGATTGAATCTTGCGTACAAACTGTCAGCTATATACCTCTTAAAATACGGCTGCATTCGGAGTTACAGACCCCAAAAAGGGAAAGTTTGTATGGGAGGTGAGAGTTGTTTTTGACCGATCGATCTCATCTCAATACCCAACCTCCGCTTAGAGTATGGAAGCTTGAATATAAAATGTAAGCTTGATTTCTTTTAAACTACAGCAGTAATCGTAGATACAGACCCCAAAAATGAGGAGTTTGTATGGGAGGTGGAAGGAGTTTTTGACCGATCGGGATCATCTTAGAACTTAAACTACGCTTAGTGTAGGGAAGCTTGCATACAAAATTCCAGCTAGGTTGCCCTTAAACTACAGCTGGAATCGTAGGGAGAGACCCCAAAAAGGGGGAGTTTGTATGGGGGGTGGGAGCAGTTTTTGACCGATCGGTCTGATCTTACTACTTAGCCTACGCTTAGAGTATGGAAGCTTGCATACAAAATTTCAGCTTGGTTGCCCTTAAACTACAGCTGCAATCGTAGGGAGAGACCCCAAAAAGGATGAGTTTGTATGGGAGGTGGGAGCAGTTTTTGACCGATCGGTCTCATCTTACTACTCAGCCTACGCTTAGTGTAGGGAAGCTTACATACAAAATTTCAGCTTGATTGCCCTTAAACTACAGCTGTAACCGCAGGGATATACCTAAAAAAGGGGGAGTTTGTATGGGAGGTGGGAGCAGTTTTTGACCAATCGGGCTCATCTTAGAACTCAACCTCCGCCTAGTGTTGGGAAGCTTGCATACAAAATTTCAGCTTGATTCCCCTTAAACTACGGCTGTAACCGCAGGGATAGACCCCAAAAAGGGGGAGTTTGTATGGGAGGTGGGAGTAGTTTTTGACCGATCGGGCTCATCTTAGAACTTAACCTCCGCTTTGATGATAGAAGCTTGCATTCCAAATTTCATCTCGATATAACATAAACTGCGGCTGTAATCGCGGGGACAGACAGGCGGTCACCCTTAAATCGACTCAGATTTCGATGCTGATCATTTATATATATATATTGTTATACCTACCACGCCTCCTTATGGGCGTTACAAATGGAAGAACAAAATGAATATACCCTTCACTCCGTTCATGCGCATGGTGAAGGGTATAAAAATGAGGGTTTCAGTTAATGGCTTGTCTTGCAATAACATCTGTGGGTTTTCTCCAAGTGTGACCAATCCAACGCCACCTGTATTTTCTACGTCATCGATAATTTCCGCTTCGAATTGAAAGTTATATGTGTTTGATACGTTTTTCCTCATAGACTAAGTTTTTTGATATTTATTTTAAGACCAGCTTATTTCGCTGCTTCTTGAAGATCTATCAACTTTGCTTGCATGTCTCCGAAGGTGTGGGAAAGTAAACAAATATCGTCTGCGTAATCGAGGTCCTCCAATGTCCCTTGCAGTCCCTAAGTCATGCCTCTCATATGTGCAGTGGCCTTTCGCATCACACAATTAAATAATAATAGGGAGATAGCACACATCCCTGTCTCACTCCAGCGCTAATGGGTATCAGCTCGCTCAAAAGGTCGTTGTGAAATACGCGAGAGAAAACGATTCGGTATAGTTTTATAGTGACGTTAATGGGCTTTTTTGGGACACCTTTTCATTCAAGAGCACTCCATATCACGTCTAAGTCTATAAAGTCCATGGGTTAGGTTAGGTTGAGGACATGTAATGATACACAATTCCATTTTCTATTTTTGAAGCATTAGTGAAGCTGGACGGCCCCCTGAAAGATAAAGAATCTTTCCAATCGTAATCTTATTGCACTTTTAGCCGTTACAGATAGTGCATGGTACCGCAGATTCTTCAGGTTTAAAATCACGTCCAGTGCAGCTTGTTATACACATTAGGGCGTTTCACTAAAAAAATTTTGCAACTCTTGAAGCGGAATATTACAGCTTGTGATCTAAAAGAATTTCGAAAATTTTTTGGGATTTTTTGAAGATGGGTATGGGGTCGCTGAAATTGATTTTATCAAAAAAATGAGGTTATGGAGAAAAAAATTTTATATTATTTTTTTCTGGTGCTTTTTGTTCATACAACTAAACAATTCTCTTATCAAGGATCCGATCCCACGACAAAAAATTATAGGTGTGAAAAATTATTATATTATGGACCACTTTGATAGTCTTAAAAGTGAAAAATTATGTTTCCTAGATTTTAAACCTCGATAACTTGAAAAGTTTTAAAAAATTTTTCAAGATGTAAAATGCGTTAGATAGCTAATTTAGATACCTTTATTTTGGTATATATAAGTTTATATCTTACTTGTGAAAAATGTTGCAAAAAATAAAAAATAGACAAAAAAAGATATTTTTTATTTTTAAATTCACACTATTTGAATTTTAAAATATTTGAAATAGGCCCTTTTTAAAATGTAACAAAATTCATAATGCATAATTTTGTAACCTCAAACAGTAAAAGGGTTTTTGATGAATTAAAGTTGCCCACTTCCTTTTTTCGAAAGATACACTTTTATGGGAAAATTATGATGATTTTGTTTCTTCAAAGAAAAAGCTAGAAAAACTATGTGTTGTGAATGATTTATCAGAAAGAGATGTGGCGTCGACTACAATATATAACAAAAAAATTACAAAGAATGAGGATGATTTTCAAAACTTATTGATTAGAGTTGATAACAATCAAAAAATTATATCTAATGTTAACAAAAATGTTATTGAAAAAGCTCTTAAGAAACCAATTTGAAAATACTTCCACAGTTGTTCCACATTTAGTGGTTAATATATTGTAATTTTAGATACAAATTTACTTTTTAATTTTAATTTGTTCATTAAATATGTTGATTTTGTTTATTTAATATCTTTTGATTTTATATGGGAATACAAATATATTGTTGATATTTTTGATATTTTTATTAAAGCAATGTATTTTAGAAGTTTTTTTTTTACTTAACCAAGAACGAAACATAATGAAATTCTTTTAATTTTCATAAAATTTGATAAATAAAAAAAAATTTCTCAAACTTTAATTTTTTTCTTATATTTTCCCAACAAGTAAAAATAAATCTATGTACCGAATGAAAGGTAATTTAAAGACCTTTCCAATGCATTTTACATCTTGAAAAAATGTTGAAAACTTTTCAAGTTATTGAGGTTTGAAATCTAGGAAAAATAATTTTTCACTTTTAAGACTATCAAAGTGGTCCATAATATAATAATTTTTCACACCAATAATTTTTTTGTTGTGGGATCGGATCCATAAGATGAGAATTGTTGAGTTGTATGAACAAAAAGCACCAGAAAAAAATAATAAAAAAATTTTTTCTCCATAACCTCATTTTTTTGATAAAATCTATTTCAGCGACCCCATACCCATCTTCAAAAAATCCAAAATTTTTTTCGAAATTCTTTTAGATCACAAACCTTAATATTCCGCTTCAAGAGTTGCAAAAATCGCAAAAAACGCGTTTGATGAAACGCCCTAATACACATTGATGCCATTCTTTGTGTATGAAAGTTTCAGTTCTACACCAGCAAATACCGGCAGTTCGAAGTTCTCAATGAGGTATTTGCGAGAGGAGATCTCTATTCAACATATTGCTCACTTATTATTATCAGACTGTCCACATGGTCAGTACAAGATTTATTCGTTCGAAAACCAGCTTATTCCCTCCTTAGGTCTGGTTCAGTGTATTCAGCTATTCTCTTGTACAGAATGTGAGAAATAACTTAGTTTGCCATGTTTATGAGCCTTATTCCAGTTTTTCGTTCGGTTAGGTCACCTTTTTTTTGATAATTCTGGTGGCAAAATTTCACTTAGCTATTGGGCATAAGAATTTCTGCGCTGGATTGTGAGTCGACTTATTACGTTTTGAGCGTCCTAATTGCCGCACATACTTCAGATGTATCCGGACAGCTTATGGGGATGTTGGTAGTTGTAGTATGGGCAGCGCATGTAAATCTCAGCATGGATCGGTAGAATTCTGCTCATAGTTGGAATTATTCTTCGTTTGAAGTTACAAGCTCGCCTTAATCATTCTTTAGGGGTTTCCCGCTTCTCGTGACATTATTATTCATTAAGTTTTTTGCTGCGCGCGAAGATCCCTGCTTCTGTGTGTTTCTGCAGCTGCCTGAGCTTCATTGGCAATGTTATCCGCCCATATGCGTTTATCCCGGCATGCAGTCTTTTTGAACTCTGATCCAGACAATTTATTTCAGCTTGATGTAAATGCTTGCTTGGGCGGGTTCGAGACGACATAAGTATGGCTTTCTTCTCACTCCTTTCCGATATATGAGCTTTCATCAGCCCCTACCGTCCAAAGCTCTGTTAATAGCATCTTAGGTGTCTGCAAACTACAGAGAGAAAAACAGTTGTTGACGACTGTTTTGCCTATTACCTATCAACTCTCGTCGAAGTTTGTTTACAAAAGTTCACTAGCACCTCGATTTCCAGGCAACTTTCGACACAACATTTAACAGACTGAAATCTTGGATACTCTTTATATTATTGCTCTGTGCTTTTATGTCTGATCGGAGATCCATTCCTTACGTACTTATTTTTTTAACCCAATGTGTTTTTTGGCTGCGGTTCTTAGCGAATTTCCAATCATGGTTGTCAATGTGAGCACTCGGATGTAAAGCAGTTTTCAATTACGCAGTATATGAATGGGCTATTTGAGGTTGCCTAAGTTTCTCCACATTAATTCTTCTACGCTTGGTTGGTTTTCTGCTGCAACTTTGAAACGTAGAGTTGCTATTACCTAATAATGGTTGCTGACGATATCGACTCCCCTTTTACTGCGGACATTCAGAAATGAACCACGCCATTATTTACTAATACATAGTAATATGGTCTATCTGATTCTCCGTAAAAACGTCGGGTGATACCCATGTCACCTTATGAATTCATGGGTGAGGGAAAACTGTACCACCAATGACGAAGTTGTTGTTGCTCCATGTACTTACTGACTTAATTTCCCTTTACACCCCATGAATGAGGTATGGGATAGCTTCCCAGTAGAAAGTACCGTCATACACGACTTTGTCGTCAACGCTGTCCTCAAGACAAAATGTGAAAAATTTATGTACTTGTCGTCAAAACACTCGGTTGAGTGCTGTCCGACAAAATACTAATGTTGTCGTGCATCAAACAAAAAAGTTCAATGTCACGGAACAATAACGACATAAAATTTAAGAGAGGAAAGTAAAAGTACAAAATTTTCAGTTTGTTGGAAACAGCAGTGCGTAATGGTTTTCAATAAAACTATTTCAATTTGTTATCTTAAATTATTAAGCACTGGTAACGACAATTTGACCGACATTGTCGGTTATTATGTCGTGCATGATTGTGTGGAAGACATGTCGCTTATTTAAGTATCAACGACAATTTGACCGACATTGTCGCTCATCAGGTCGTGCATGACAAAGCGGACACTTGTATGAAAATTTCGTCAACGATATACTATGATCGTCCACCTATCCTTGAGGATGTCTTGCAGACACTTCCCACTGGGTTCTCGCGTTGTTGTAAATTAACACGCTTTCTATTTTTAGATTCACAACTAACGGCACCTACTCGTTTATCGAAGAATGCGAACGTCACTGTTTGAGAAGCTCTTACTAGACATACCGATTGTCTCGACACTAATACTGCAAAGTTGTGGTCGACAACATTCGAGGGAAGCCGACAATGAAAGAATTATTTTTTTTTATTTTGTTTTTTGGGGTGACTTTAGGCAGGAGTTAAACCTGTGATCTCCCGCATGGTAGTCGCGTGTTCTAACCACTATGCCACGGCCGGTCCCGTGAAATCTGAAATCTTCAGAAATCTTCCTTTATCCGTCATTCGGCCAAGGCCATGTTTACCCATTATGGTCTTTACGCCACTGTTATCGGATGATACTTGAGCGTTGAAATCTCGCATCATAATAACAAAGTCTCCACTTAGTGGTTTAGAAAGAACCTTGCCTAAAAGCTCGTAGAATTCAGCTTTGGTCGCCGTTTCATTGGATACATGGATACATGTCAAATTTCACTGAATATTATTAGATTAAAGTACTTTTTTTGTAAAAGTGCCTTTTGCCGTTCTGAAAAATCTTATTGACATCTGATATGTTCTTAAGAATTTGAATCATTATATACTTATGTACACTAAGTGTTGGAAAGGTTGACACATAATAACTGTCGATGTGTCCACAAAACAACTCTTTTTTGTCATCTTTATTAAAATTCCATAGAAATAAATAAATGTAAAAAAAAAACTTTTATTTTACCCTTGAAAACCATTTGTTAATGCTTAACGGTTTTTCTTATTTCAACCCCTTTTCATGATAGTCGTACGAACATCTTTTGCTAATTAGTTGTAAATTTGCATTTATTTAAAAGTTTTCATAATTTGCTCGTGATTTCATTTTCAATCCTTTCAATGGCACCTCATTTTTCATTCGTCTCTTATGATGGCTGTCTGCCAGTCTGTCGGCCCATTTTATGTAGTCCGTAATAAGCTTCAAGTATTAATTTGCTAATTTACATAAAGGATCCAAAAGGAGTGAAGGCAAAAAAAGCGACTTAACTTATTGCGGGGTACCACACTGTGTATATTTCTTTTCAAACAAAACGAAAAGGATAACAACTTTTTCTTGTGGCTGATATTGTGTTAAAGTGTTAAAATTAATCACGGTAAGTTGTTGTTCGCCCCCTTCGCCCCATTTGTAATAATTATTATGTATGGAAACAAAATGAAATGGAAATTAATGATTTCCAGTGAATACCGTCTTTGTCCTTTATTTATTTATTTGCATCTACTTGAAAACTATAAACTTTTAGATTGAGGTTGGAGAGCTATCGATTTAAATGTTATGGACAATATCTGTAATAAATTAAGGAAGAGTAAAACGAAGGACAATGAAGTGAAGGAAAAGTACTACAATGAATTAAATTATTTGTTGTGTCAGAAGTTGCATTCATAATGCAACTATCTCTTGATAGACTAATCAACTCTAAGACCACAAATCAATGATCTATAAAGTGTTTTAAAACAACATAACTTGGAAAGAAGACTGTGTAGAGAGAGAGAATGTCAGAGAGCTCATATATGAGGCTGATATATTGAAAACAAGACACATGGAAGAAAACAGTGGATATCCGGCGTTACGTGGAATCTCATAATAACGAGAAAAGAGATAAAGGCCCAACTAAGTAATGCCAGAACAAAGTCACCACAAATAAAGAAGTAAACAGTAGCGCTCGCAGAGACAAGCGGATATGGTCAAAAGACCTGGCAATAGAAGCACAAACGGCAGCCGAAACAGGTAGAATACGCAACAAAGCTGGCAAAACAAAGCTTTATCTGCTCATAACCATAACGAAACTACACGGGAGAACCCATCACTTCAAAAAACTGTCTGCTCAATTTCTCGGTATACCAACCATTATGCAACTGTACTGGATAACGGAAATTAAAAATGCAATTCGCGCCCTTTAAACACTACAAAACTCCCGGGCCTGGCAACATCAATATAAAGCTGCTGAAAGCGGACTTCCAAATGAACGACTTCCTACTGCAGAATAGAGTACAAAGTCTATGGTATAACAATGAACTGAAACAGGGCTTGATTATCAACATTTCATAGAAAGGTGATCACACAGAGTGCACAAATTGGAGGGGAATTGCAATTCTAAACATAATAAATAAAATAATCGCTAACATTTTCCACAGAAAATTTACTGACTCCCTCGATAAGGAGTTTCGTTGCGAACAGGCTGATTTCAAAGCTCCAGAATCCAGCGTAGGTCACATAAACAACCTACGCATAATAATCGTGTATTCGGCAGAATGGAGGTCTCCACTATATCTAGTCTTTATAGACTTCGAAAAAGCTATTGAAACAATTTTCAATAGTGCTATTAGGAAAGCATTCACATGTAAAGGCTTACCGAGGAAAATAATAGAGATTATCCATGAGTTATATAGAAACATAAACTGCCCAGAACTCTGTAAGCCATAAGGTTACCGTTAAAGCTGGTGTACGACAAGGATGCGTCTGACCATCATTATTGGATAGACTATGTGAAAGAGCAGTTATCTTCACTTGGTGTGACTAACTATCTACGGAGCGCAAAAGACCGAAGCGCTTGGAATTTTTCTTCTACTTGCGGCTACTGATAAAAGAATTTATGTTGCTGTGGTCAATTAAGAAGAAGAAGAAGGATATTGTTATGAGAAACACAACAAACAACAACAGAGGACATATGCTTTCTAACACATAGTCGCTTCGACATGGTGGAAAGCCTCTAAAAGAAGCTGCAACACCAGGATAATTACTTATAAGACGAAGGTGATGCGATAAACGCAACATCCAATTGGCCATTCTCTATCCAAAACATCCAACTTCAGGACGTGCATCTCTTTTGCTCTTCTAATGATGTCTCAAATCCTCTAACTCCTATTGGAGCATAGGGCGTCAGTTACAGCCGTCCCCCATCGGACACGGTTTTGTGCAATCGATCTTAGTTGGTTCCAGGATACGCCGAGGTTACTCATTTCGCTTTCGGTGGATACGTGTTATACGTGGTCTTCCACGCCGACGACCTGCCTGATGAAAGGGATTCTATTTAAGTGCTTACTTATTCACGTTGTCATCATTTCGGTTATTCACGCTTACGAATTTCCGTCGCTCTGCATTTGAGATGGTACGGGACCAGAAAATGCGAAGTATTCTTCTAAGGCAGCGGTTGACAAAAGTTTGAAGCCGATTGGTAATACTACTGGTAACTTTCCAAGTTGTACATCCATACAGAAGTACAGACTTCACAAATGCTTCGAAAATTCGCAGTTTTGTATGGAGGCTGATTTTGTTACTTTGCCATATTACCGAACGACGATCTTGCCTTGTTTATTCTGCCCTCTACATCTAAATCAGAACCTCCTTCAGCACCAATCTCACACCCCAGGTAGCAAAAGTTAGGAGCATATTTGTAGGTTTCATCGCCTACCCTTAATGGCGCTGTTGTTTCGGTTCCTATGCTAAAGCTTTTCCTGGAGATCTTATGTTGTCCGTTTTAGATCACACAGCCTATGAGAAAGCAAGCAAATATCGTCTGCGTAGGCCAGGTAATTTAGGTATTTGCCATTGTATTCCTTGGCTTCGGTTCTCGATGGAACTAAGAACATTTTCCATAACTACTAGGAATAATAGAGGTGACAATATGCATCCCTGACCCACTCCACTTTGAACATGGAATGGGTCTGAGAGCTTTCCTTTATGGAGAACGAAGCATCTAGCCTGGTTATAAATTTCCTTGATCAGAGATATTAGTTTTTCTGGTATATATCTTCTTCGCAAGGCTAACCATATGTATTCATGGTTGATGCCGTCGATCGCTTTCTCAAAGTCCACAAAGAGAGATGAAGATTGGAATTGAATTCCAAACATTGTTCCAAAATAATGCGCAGCGTATTTATGTGATCTGCACAGGAATATCCACTGCGAAAACCTGCTTGACATGAGCTAATACTACATTCTAGGTGTTCTTTAATTCGGTTTAGAATTATTTTTGCCGTTACCTTTGCTATCATTGGGACAACACAAATACCCCGCCAGTTGTTACAATTTTTTAAGTCTCCTTTTTTATTGCAATTTTGACAATTATCCCATCTTTCCATTCTTCAGGGAAGGACTCAGTTTCCATTATTCCGTAATGAGTGCATGGGTCTAATAGCTCTGCAGTGAGTGATGGATCACACTTATATATTTCAGCAGGGATACCATCTGTACCGGCAGCTTTACCCTTCGGAAGTTGTTTAATCGCTGCTATAATTTCGGTTAAACTAGGTGGTGAGGTTCCAATCCTGTAGTTTGTGGTTTTTATTGAACTTGCAGATATAGGTAGTTCAGCTGCAGGGTCTGTTATGTTATTTAAGACTATGGAAAAATGTTCTTTCCACCTTTGCAGTTGTTCTTGGGCGGTGCTGAGAAGATTTCCAGTCAGATCTTGGATAGGATGTTCAGAGTGCAATTTGCGTTCCGCGAGTTTTTTGGTGACATGGAAAACTGTGCAAGTGTCGCCAGAATTTGAGGCAATTTCAGCCTGCTCAGCAAGACAATCTATACTTCTTCGTTTGTCCCTACGCACTGCACGCTGTACCGTTTTATGGCTTTCATTATACTTATTTTCTAGAAAATTCTTCTCTTCGGAGTTCTTGGAAGCATTGAATTTATCTTTCAGCTCTTTGTGTTCTGCAATTAAATTCCAAGTAGCCTCTGACATCCAATCTTCCCTTACTTTGGGGGTTGGTCCGATTGACTTATCTGCACATGACCGTATTGTGTTTTTAAGATGGTACCATTTCGAATCAATGGAAGCAGGGAGTACATTTTCGGTGGTATTCATCGCCTGTCGGAGTTGGGAGGTAAAGTTGTTTCGGACGTTCATATTCCGTAATCTACCAACATCGTATTTCCTGGGTCGGAGGTTCTGTCTGTTGTTTTGTATGGCTGCGGTACATAAACGTATTTTGGCTACTACTAGGTAGTAGTCTCGAGATTGGCCAATATCCGCACCTCGTTTACTACGTACATCAAGCAGGCATTTTTTAAAACGGTGGCTGATGGCGCATTGGTCAATTTGGTTCGCGGTGTTATGTCTGTCGGGAGACAGCCACGTTACCTTGTGACAATCTTTATGGGTAAAGAGAGTGCCACCTATAACTAACTTTCTAGCATTGCAAAAGTCAATAAACCGTTCCCAGTTGTCATTCCGTGTACCAAGCCCATGCTTGCCCATTGCATGCTTCAGCGATTCATTGTCAGAACCGACCTTGGAGTTCAGGTCTCCCATGACTATTACGATATCACCTCGTGGAATATCATCATACGTTGCATTCAGCTGACTGTAGAACGCGTTTTTCACATCGTCTGTGGCAGTTTCGGTTGGGGCATAGCACTGTATCAGAGAGATATTTCTAACCTTAGATCCAAAACGGGCAAGAATAAGTCGGTGCGATACAGGCTTCCAATTTATGAGGCTCTTACGTGCATTTGTTGACAACATTATTCCAACTCCTGAGTGATGATTGCTTCCTGTTTCCTTTCCAGAATATAGCATGACCGACTATGAGCTTGGAGACGAATACTCACCAGAGCCAGTCCATCGAATTTCACTTAAACCGATAATGGCAAGGCCGTACCGCAACATTTCACGTTCTGCTTGCAAATACCTGGCGTTCAAACCAGTGGCGATGTTATCGCCGTCTCTGAGCGTTCTTACATTCCAGTATCCAATCATAGTCCTAGTTCGATATGCAACGGTCGCCAACAGGTGTTTCAGTTTTTATTTAGAGGCTGATTATTTAACGATTCGTTAGCAATTAAGATTTCGGAAGATGTGGGTTGCTAACCCTCGTCTCCTAGATAGGTAATATAGCTGCTATCTGCGCGTCCAACCCCACGATGCAACCATGCTTCAGCGGTTTAAGCCTACTTTCTACTTTCCAAGTGAGTACCAATCAGTAACTTTGCACCTCTGAGCAAAGTCCCATTCCCTTCAACTGAGAAAAATTCTCTTATTAATTCGCCTAAAAATATCTAAAGAAATCATAATATGTAGTGGGTGGAGTAAACCCAGTTTCTTATATTTCACCAGCAAATACAAAATATTAAGAGTAATATATTCTTAACGGGGTATAGGAGGTGCACATCGTGTCCAATTTTGATTCGAAAATCAGCGTTCATTTAACGTTTAACTTCTGCACAAAACAATTGAACTTACAAAATTGAAAAATGCTCCATTTTCCGGTTTTGGAAGAATTTTCTAAAAATAGGTAATTTTGTATAAATGGTACCAGAATGGGTCAGTCGACATAGACCATATTCATTCTTGAGTCAAATTTTCATAAGCGAACATCTATAGCAAAATATGGCTGAATTAAGGATAGTTGCTTACTTAAAAAAAGCTTAATTTCCCTTTCCACCCTATGAATGAGGTATGGGATAGCTTCTCGCGTTGTTGTGAATTAACACGCTTTCTATTTTTTGATTCACAACTAACGGCACCTACTTATCGACGAATGCGAACGTCACTGTTTGAGAAGCTCTTACTAGACACGACGATTGAATCAACGCTAAATACTGCGAAGTTGCTGTCAACAACATTCGAGGGGAGCCGACAATGAAAGAAAATTTTATTTATTTTTTTTTTCTTTTAAGATGACTGGAGCCAGGTTTGAACCTGCGATCTCCCGCATGGTAGTCGCGTGTTCTAACCACTATGCCACGGCCGGTCCCGGTTAAGGATAGTTACATTTGCATGTAAATCTATGAGGTCAAATCGGTCATTTATATGGGGGTACTAGAAGGGGCATGTCAAAGGTTTCGGGTTTTTGGGATTTGTCTCCTACTACAAGGTAATTATACTGACCAAATTCAAATACCCCCCAGCTGTCTGTTTGGAGGTTGTGGGAGAAATATTAATTATTAAAAAATAGGTAATTTGTATAGGAGGTACCAAAAGGGATGGGGTTATTCTGCCCATTTGCAATCCCATTACTTCGTTTTTGAAAAAACTGTTAAATTTTCATACGTATCAGTTAAGGTTTACTCTGGTTTTCCTGCTCACCAGCCAGACAGACGGTTATAGCTCAATCGTCTTAAAATGTCCTGGTCTTAAGATACTTTGGGGTCTTACTCGTCTCCTTTAATGCGTTCAATTTTTCTCGTATATATATACCTCAAATATTCCCTTATCCCTAAGGATGATGTTATACAAATTAACTTAATATAACGTATCGAACAATATTGCCTCATAGTTGTAAGTGCTGACATATTCCACTTTTAAACATACTTTGGGAATGTTTTTTAAGCTCGAAACCTGTACGAAGGGCTTGCTTACTTTCCAAACGCACCCTCCACTTAATAATCGAAATGAAAAAAATTCATCTGCAAATTCACACCTCAAATGCCGAGTATTATCTGAATACAAATATTGCCTTATATAGCATTAAACCATTCCACCAACGAGCCAAAATGAGATCAGCACGGCAATTACACGGCTTAAAAATAATAAAGCTAAGGGAGCCGATGGACTGCCGGCAGAGCTTTTTAAAGAAGTGGCAATGAGCTGGTAACATGCAGCTCATAAACACGATTTGGCTCAGGGAGTACATGTCAGATGATTGGAATCCCATGCTTAAGAAAGGTGATCCAAGTGTGCGTACCAACTACGGCGGGATTAGCCTTTTACCCATCGCGTGCAAGGTCCTGTCTAGTATGTTATGTGAAAGACTAAAGCCTATTCTGGTGAGCCTGATTGGATCTTATCAGTGTGGCTTTAGACCTGGTAAATCCACGACCGACCAGATATTCACACTACGACAAATTCTAGAGAAGACCCAAGAAATGCATATCGTTACCTACCATCTGTTCATCGACTACAAAGCAGCATTCGATAGTCCAATACGACAGAAATTGTTAGATGCTATGCCTGAGTTTGGTATCCCCGCAAAGTTAATACGACTTTGCGGCATGACACTGACTGACACGAAGTCTTCAGTGAAAATTGGCAAAAATCTGTCAGAGTCATTTTCTACCAAGCGAGGCTTTAGAGAAGGTTATAGTCTGTCCTGCGATCTCTATAACATCGTAATGAAGATGATCATGCGGAAGGCTGCAATAAACATTTTGCTCGCATATGCCGATCATTGGCCGACAGAAATTGTTACATGCTATGACTGAGTTTGGTATCTTCGCGAAGTTTATACGACTTTGCGGCATGCCACTGACTGACACGAAGTCTTCAGTGAAAATTGGCAAAAATCTGTCAGAGTCATTTTCTACCAAGCGAGGCTTTAGAGAAGGTTATAGTCTGTCCTGCGATCTTTATAACATCGTAATGAAGATGATCATGCGGAAGGCTGCAATAAAAATTTTGCTCGCATATGCCGATCATTGGCCGTGGGTTGCGGGATGTTACTGCGGCTTTTTCGAGCATTGAAAAGCAGTCGGCTGAAGTGGGTCTGGTGATAAACGAGGACAAAACCAAGTTATATGTTTTAACGAACAAAGAGTCCACTTATCTGGTACGCTGCGTGAACGTTGACAACTATAAATTTGAAGTGGTAGATGATTTTGTCGACCTTGGCTCCGACATAAACAAAAATAATAATGTCAGCCTGGAATTCAAAAAAAAAGTATTGATCGCAAATCGCTGCTTCTATGCGCTAAGCAAGTGATTTAAAGACAAAACGCTCTCTCGAAGAACCTGCGCGAGAAAATTGCTACGCAAAATATTTGGACCCATCTTCGTTAACGGCGAGTACCGTCGTCGAATGAATCATGAGATGTATGAGCTGTACAATAACATCGACGAAGTCAATCGCGTTAAAAAAGACCGATTGCACTGGCTTGGACACGTAGTACGAATGGACGAAATCGCTCCGACTCGAAAAGTCTTCGGCAATAAAATCGATGGGCAGAGCAGGAAGGTGCGACCAAAACTCCGATGGATGGACCAGGTAAAAGAGCTGTTAAGTAAGCTTGGTGTGACGAACTATCTACTGAGCGCACAATTTAAAAACATTTGAGCACCAGCCGGACAGTTAGACACATGCCCATGGCTCAAACGACTTTAAAAGTCCTTAATTTAATTTATTTCAAAGAAACCTTGGGTCTAAAGTGACTCCTTCTATGTGTTACACTTTTGGATCGTATCAAATGATATATACCCTCCTACCCGTAAGATGAGGGTATAAAAACAGTTATCCACGTCCCCATCCGCCCACCGATCGAAAATAAAATGTTCGCCTTCTTATGCATAG
This sequence comes from Muscina levida, assembly GCA_964034835.1. Taxonomy (NCBI): domain Eukaryota; kingdom Metazoa; phylum Arthropoda; class Insecta; order Diptera; family Muscidae; genus Muscina; species Muscina levida. The sequence goes on along the minus strand of OZ035881.1, from coordinate 39,725,154 downwards.
CTGTAGTGCCGAGTAAAACTGTTGCCATGTTGGTGATAGATATTATCCTTGCGGCCCACTTTTCGAAAACAAAATGTTCGTCATCATAAGAATATCTGTAGTGTTTGTGTGTATCAAATTTCTTTAGAGTTTTATTTTCATAAATCCGCCCACTGATCAGAAAAAAATTTCGTCTACATGTTCATATATGTTGTATTCTGTCGTATGCTATCTGTTTACTAAATGCCATCTCTCTGGGGATAAAAAACACTGTCACGCCCCATCTGCCTACTAATAAATAATAAATATTTCGTTCGCATATTTAAACATGTAGTGCCGAGTACTAACTGTATATCGAATTGTATCCAGTTGTAAAGTTTTGCCTTACCTCTTCATTTGACAAATCCTGTCGTGAACTATCTGTGTACTACATTTTATTTCTCTGGGCTTAAATATAGTTTTGTGACTTTCTTTCTCTATCTTACTCTTGGCTTAGCCAACTCTCTTGTCGAACTCCGTTTAATATCTAAGATGCAGCGGCAGCCGATGCAGCGATGATATCAGGAATCCAGATGTTTAGAATGGAACTTAGTGTTATACCTGACGCTGTGTTCAACGCTCCATTACCACTGATCAATGAAACTTAAAAAAAAACTTAATTTCCCTTTGCACCCCATGAATGAGGTATGGGATAGCTTCTCGCGTTGTTGTGAATTAACACGCTTTCTATTTTTAGATTCACAACTAACGGCACCTACTTATTTATCGACGAATGCGAACGTCACTGTTTTGAGAAGCTCTTACTAGACACGACGATTGTATCGACGCTTAATACTGCGAAGTTGCTGTCAAACAACATTCGAGAGGAGCCGACAATGAAAGAAAATTGTATTTTTTTTTTCTTTTTTAAGATGACTGGAGCCAGGTTTGAACCTGCGATCTCCCGCATGGTAGTCGCGTGTTCTAACCACTATGCCACGGCCGGTCCCTGATCAATGACCACCATTAATTTTTGTCAAGGGACCTTCACCAAAATACGATACCATAGAAAATTATTGGTCTAACTATTGCTGTATAAATCCACATAGTGAACCTTTAGACACTCCGCAGCGCTTGCCGATAGGATAAATCGGGCCGTAGTGGTTATCTAAATCGATTTAAAAATTTTTCGCAGTGCATAGAGAGAAGGAGAGTTTCATCTCACATATACAATGACAAAATACCGTGGTATTTGTGTGCCGGTCCCTGCACCTATAGCCCCTTTATAAAGAGTGATTTTTTAAGAGCTATAGGAAGGTTTAAAAAAAACATAAAATTCAGAAAAATTAAATGAAATCTTTATTTGAATCAATAGTACGGTACATGTAATTTAATGTTTGAAGATTATTTCATGCAAATGTTGACTGTGACTGCGCCTCAAATGGTCCATCCGCTTAGTCCAATTTTGGCATACTCTTTTCAACATTTCGGCCGGTATCTCATGAATAAATGCTTCAATGCGTCAATTGAAGCGAGCATGTATGTATAGACATGAGCTTTAACATAGCCCCACAAAAATGGTCTAAAGGCGTTAAATCGCACGATCTGGGCGGCCAATTGAACGGTCCCAAGCGTGAAATAAAATGTTCACCGAACTCGCCTCTCAATAAGTCCATTGTTAAGCGTGCTGTGTGTTATGTGGCACCGTCATGTTGAAACCACATGTCATGCAAGTCAAGCTCTTGCATTTTGGGCAAAAAAAAGTTGGACAATAGTCCATATAGCCGCTGCAGTGGGTCGGTTAAACTGACCATAACATTTTATTATTGATAATAAAATTCAATAATTTGCAAGGTAAAGCTCGGTTTAACTTGGCAAACCCAGAATGATTCTTGTCAATTGCACTTCAAGTCTACTCACAGAGCTCCGTATTCGTAGTACTACTGCGGACGGAAACCTAAAACCCAGGCACGTCAGCTCTAGGTGAGCGGTACCCTGGTCAGCGTCTGACCCAGAATGGGCGGCTGCAATAAAATTCTGGCAGGAGGAGAAAACTGCGACGTGGCGCTGGGCTTGCAACCCGCCACTGACGTTTAAACTATTGCAATGAAAATAAGTAAGATAAGAATAAAACGGACCCCCCAAAATGTTGACGACCACCGCAAACGAATTAAAGACAATGATTTGAGGATATGCACCTGGAATGTTAGAACACTGTATAGTCCAGGTGCCTCCATCCAACTGACTGAAGTCCTCGAAAAATACAAGGCGGACATAACTGCTTTACAGGAAATCCGGTAGATGGGACACGGGTGCTCGCGCATGAAGACGCGCGAAATCTACTATAGTGGCCATGCGGACAAGCACGAGTTTGGTTGTGGATATGTGGTTGGCAAGAGACTGCGACACCTAGTCTCAAGGTTCAACCCGTTGTGTGAACGTATAGCCACCATAAGAGTCAAAACAAAGTTTTTCCACATAACACTTATATGTGCCCATGCTCCCACAGAAGAGAAAAACGAGTTTTACGAGAGCCTAGAAAATGTATATGACCGTATCTCCAGCCATGACATCAAAATTGTACTAGGCGATTTTAATGCTAAAATAGGCAGGGTGACCACATTTGAGCCTACAATCGGAAAATTCAGTCTGCACACCGAAACGTCGAACAATGGCATCAGACTGATTGATTTCTCTGCGGCGAGAAATATGGTAGTTAGCAGCACTGGCAATATATAGCCGACTCCATAGAATAGACTGCGAGAAGCGTACTTGGGTACTCAAAGCCGTCTCAAGAAGATGATGAATGTCGCAATGCCACAACAGAGACGGATGCTACATATAGGGCAAAACTGCTGCCAATGGCAACGCGAGTGTTCGTGAACGGCACAGGGAGAAGAGACGAGGACAGCGATGGTCAGCTAGTGACGTTCTGAAGATATGGAGAGATCGCTTTAGAAATTTACTGGATACTGACACCACTCCAGAAGACCCCGCTCCAATCCATGACTGTCCACCTCCGAGCCAGAGCGAGATACGTATGGCCATCTCCTGCCTTAAAAACAACAAAGCGGCTGGGGCCGATGGTCTGAAAGCCTAAAGCCACTTTTAGAAAAACTAATTGGACCATATCAGTGCGGCTTTAGACCTGGCAAATCTACGACGGATCAAATATTCACCCTACGACAAATCCTGGAAAAAACCCTCTTTGTCGACTACAAAGCTGCCTTCGACTCTCCCATAGTCGGATGAGGCACCCATGATTCGGCAGCATACAAAAGAATGGGTAAGATTAGCACCTGATAAAGCTGTTTCTTAATATTCCAAAATAAGGTGGTACTACCAAAGTGCTGCCGAAGTCCATAAAAACATCTGTTGGCTAGCACTATTCTCCGCTTAATTTCTTGGCTAACATTATTTTTCTTATTGTCGGAACTCATCTACTACCTCAAAACAATAATTGTCAACGTTCACGGTGCGTCCCCAACGAGAGGACTCTTTGTTCGTCGAAATCATTATTTTTGTTTTGTCCTCGTTGACCGCTAAACCCATTTTTGCAGACTCATTTTCTAGTGATGAGAAAACTGCAGTAACATCCCGCAGATTTCGACCAATGATGTCTATATCATTGGCATAGGCTAGTGGCATGTGGCTCTTGTGGAATATGGTGCCAGACATGTTGACACCAGCCTTTCTCATCACCTTCTCCATAACTATATTAAATAGTGTACAGGACAGGCTATCGCCCTGCCTGAGACCTCTTTCCGTGTTAAATGGTTCAGACTGATCCCTACCAATCTTAACAGAGGATTTGGTGTTGTCTAAGGTACATTTGCAAAGTCGAATCAGCTTTGCAGGAATACCAAACTCAGACATGGTCTCATAAAGCCTATTCCTTATCGGAGAGTCGAAGGCAGCTTTGTAGTCGACAAAGAGGTGGTAGGTGTCGATCTGTTTTTCATGGGTTTTTTCCAGGATCTGTCGTAAGGTGAATATTTGATCCGTCGTAGATTTGCCAGGTCTAAAGCCGCACTGATATGGTCCAATTAGTTTTTCTACAATTGGCTTTAAACGTTCACACAATATGCTTGAAAGGACCTTGTACGCAATTGGTAATAGGCTTATTCCACGATAGTTCTTACATTCACTACGATCTCCTTTCTTGTATATGGGACATAATAGACTGAGACTCCAATCCCCGGGCATGCTCTCCTCTTGCCAGATGTTCTCCATGAGCTGATGCATGCTCCTAATCAGCTCCTCCCCGCCAGCCTTAAACAATTCAGCAGGGAGACCATCGGCTCCAGCAGCTTTGTTGTTTTTAAGGCGGGAGATGGCCATACGTATCTCGCTCTGGCTCGGAGGTGGACAGTTAATACCATCGTCATAGATTGGAGCGGGGTATTCTGGATTGGTGTCAGTATCCAGTAAATTTCTAAAGTGGTCTCTCCATATCTTCAGAACGCTATCCGGGTCCGTCACTAGCTGACCATCGCTGTCCTTGCAGGAGGGCAACCCTGTTCCACCCATTCTCGCTTTAACTCTCTTGTAGAATTTTCGGGCTTCCCCTCTACTTCGGAGCAACGCAGTACACTCATCCTGCCTCTTCTTCAGCTCCTTTTTTTATTCTAAAAAGACGAGTTGCCTCTCGTATCTTCTCCCTGTGCCGTTCACGAACAGCTCGCGTTGCCATTGGCTGCAGCATTGCGACATTCATCATCGTACCAAGCATCTTCTTGAGACGGCTTTGAGTACCCAAGTACGCTTCTCGCAGTCCGTTATATGGAGTCGGCTATATATTGCCACTGCGACGTTATATTATCAGGGGTTGGAGCATTCCGCAACAGTTGGTTAGGTGGTTGGAGTAGGCATCCGCTACCTCTGTGGTCCGCAGTGTACCGATGTCCAGCTTTTGTTGTGTCTGGTTACGTGCGTTTTTCGCCATGCTTAGCCTAGTGCGTACCTTAACTGCGGTAAGGAAGTGATCAGAGTCAATGTTCGCACCCCTGATCACTCGTACGTCCAGAACACTCGATGCGTGCCTTCCATCGACTACCACGTGATCTATCTGATTCCTCGTAAATTGATCTGGAGATAACCATGTTGCCTTATGAATATTTTTATGGTCAAATCTAGTGCTGCTAACTACCATATTTCTTGCCGCAGAGTAATCAATCAATCAGATGCCATTGTTCGACGTTTCGGTGTGCAGACTGAATTTTCCGATTGTAGGCTGAAATGCGGTCTCTCTGCCTATTTTAGCATTAAAATCGCCTAGTACAATTTTGGTGTCATGGCTGGGGCTACGGTCATATACATTTTCTAGGCTCTCGTAGAACTTGTCTTTGTCCTCATCGCTTGTCTCTTCTGTGGGAGCATGGGCACATATAAGTGTTATGTGGAAAAACTTTGTTTAGACTCTTATGGTAGCTATACGTTCACACACCGGGTTGAACCTTGAGACTAGGTGTCGCAGTCTCTTGCCAACCACATATCCACATCCAAACGCGAGCACCCGTGTCCCGTCCACCGGATTTCCTTTAAAGCGGTTATGTCAGCCTTGTATTTTTTCGAGGACTTCCGCCAGTTGGATGGAGGCACCTGGTCTATACAGTGTTCTAACATTCCAGATGCATATCCTCAAATCATGGTCCTTAATTCGTTTGCGGTGGTCGTCAATATTTTGGGGGGTCCGTTTTATTCTTATCTTACTTCTTTTCATTGCAATAGTATAAACGTCAGTGGCGGGTTGCAAGCCCAGCGCACCACGTCGCAGTTTTCTCCTCCTGCCAGGGTTTTTTTGCAGCCGTCCATTCTGGGTCAGACGCTGACCAGGGTACCGCTCACTCTGAGCTGACGTGCCTGGGTTTTAGGTTGCGCCCCTCACAGTTAGCCGTGCTCTGACGGGTGTCAGAAGCACGTTTCCAGGCGTCACCACGTGGAGGTACTCCGTTCGCAGTAGTACCACGAAAACGGAGCTCTGTGAGTAGACTTGAAGTACAATTGGCAAGGATCACTCTGGGTTTGCCAAGTTAAACCGATCAGAAGCTTTACCTTGCATCACACTCTCGACGCCCAAGTGAATAATTTATATTATATAAATGCACCGCAATGGAAACTACGGTTTTGAAACCACTGTACAAAGTAAATATTCATTATCATGTAAATGATAAAACATACTCCACATCAACAATCCTGACAGTCACACATTAAAACAACAACATTTTAAAGCTAATTATGAACAACATTTTCTATTTCTTATGGGCGATACTGACTTTGCTACTGAAAAAAATTGCCTCCCAAGAAACAAATTTTCTAAGAGATATATGCATGTATCATACTTAAGTGTATCTTTCTTACTCTATAAAAAGTATCCTTTATAGAGTTTTGTGTACTATATCATGCATATGGTTTATCATCTCTATTCCGCACATATTTTATAAGAATCATGTGAATTTGCATTAGTCGATTATCACTTTATCAATACAACAGAGCAATCGCTTAACATTTTGCCACCACACAGAATCACATCTTTGATCTTTTTTCATAAAGTAGGTACTTTTTGAAATAATCTGCGCTGAGTTTATAAATTTGTTTATGCAATCTAATGCCCAATGTCAAAATTGTAATCTGCGTATCAACAAATGACTAAATTATGCGCTAACATCCTTCTGGCGCCCAAGGAAGATGTCAAGCTAAATATTTTGTTAATATTCGCTGCTTCCATTTCACCGACCGACATTTGGAAGATCTCATTCAGTCGCTGCCGCATGGTGGCACTTGATAAAGTTGGTGTCATGCATAACAATAAACAAACTTTTTGCTTCAGCTGAATATTTTTTGGATGGTTCCTGAAACTTTGTTCATAATGATATTTTCATACAAGGAGAAAAAGTTGTACTCATCACAACAAAAAAGGATAATATTCAAATACAAACAAAATAAATAGTGGGCAACTTTTTGTGCTTGTTGTTGCTGTTATGTACCACAAAGTTTTGTAATAAAATTATGGGTGTTAATAACCGAAGGGTATTAACGATAAAATGGATAATGAACTTTTTCTTTTTTGAGATAGAAGGAAACCACTATATTAGTTTGTAGAATTCTAAGTAGTAGATAATAATATTTAAAATATAGTTAATATTGTGTTGTATCCTTAATATAAGATACGTTTAGTGGTGGCAATTAAAAGAGAATCATATGATTAATCCAAACGACAAATAATTAATCGCGATTAATGGGAAACAATTAATAGATTAATCGATAAATCGATATTTTCACCTAAAATTTAAAATTATCATAAATGAAAAACATTATTTAATTAATTACAAAATTTTCTGTTTATTCAATTTATTAAAAAAGAATTTAGTTGTTTAGTACACAATTTAAAAATAGGAGCTTTGATAGCCGTTTCGTGGTTGGTCTGTTCCATTTTTCCGTTACTATTGCAGCCGCTTTGGAAAAAATCCGCTCTGATGGTACAGATGTGCCAATCAAAAAGCAATATTTTTGTGCAAGGAAGTACAGCCTAGGATAGACGACCGATATCACTTCTTTCCATGCGTCTATTACTAACTTACTTAGCTTGTACTTCTTTGCAAACCCAGTGAAATATATACCGCACGTAGAAAAATATTATAAGCGCCTCGATCTTCTGCGCTTCTTCTCCAGTTAGTCACACCTAGTTCTGTAAGGTTCTCAGTAACCTGGTCTTTCCAACGGAGTTTTGGTCGCCCACTTCTGCGTCGTCCATGGAGTTCATTGTCGAAAACTTTTCGAGCTAGAACATTTTCGTCCATGCGTACAACATGACCTAGCCAACGCAAACGTTGCACCTTAATGCGTCTGACCACGTCAATGTCAGTGTACAGCTCATGATTCATACGACGCCGATACTCTCCGTTAACGATGATGGGCCCATATATTTTAGGGAGAATTTGTCTCTCGAATACCGCCAGAACCGATTCATCCGCTTGTGTCATAACCCAGGATTCTGAGCCATACATTAAGACAGGTAGAACCAGTATCTGGTGTAGCTAGAGTTTTGTTCGTCGAGAGAGGGCTCTGTCATTGAATCGCTTGCTTAGCCCGTAGTAGGATTTATTTGCAAGCAGAATTCTTCTCCGGACTTCTGAATGACATTATTTGCTTTGTTGATGGCGGAGCCTAGGTAGACAAAATTATCTACTACCTCGATATTATAGTTGCCAACGTTCACGCAGTTTCTCAAACGAGTAGATTATTTGTTCGTTGAAACTAATAACTTCGTTTCCTCCTCGTTCACCGTTAGAACCATTTTCGCTGATTCCTTCTGGATACCTGAGAAGGCTGCAGTCACATCCTGCAGTTTTCGACCGATGATGTCAACGTCATCACCGTACGCGAGTAGCATGTGGCTTTTGTTGAATATAGTGCCACACGTGTTTACTGCAGCTTTTCTCATTATCATCTCCATCACTATGTTGAAGAGATCGCACGATAGGTCGTCGCCTTGGTTTAGGCCTCGTCTGGTCGTCCGTAAGGTCCTTGCCAATCTTCACTGAAGACTTCGCGTCAGTCAGCGTTATTCCGCAAAGACGTATCAGCTTCGCTGGAATACCAAACTTAGCCATGGTTTCGGGTAATTTCTGCCGTATTGGGCTGTCTAAGGCAGCTATATAGTCGACGAAAAGATGGTACGTGTCGATCTGTTTCTCTTGGGTCTTTTCCAGGATTTGCCGAAGCGTAACTATCTGGTCCACTGTCTGGTTTCCAGGTCTAAAGCCACACTGATAAGGCCCAATCAGGTTGGATATCACTGGTTTTAGTCTTTCACATAGCATACTCGACAGGACCTTATATTCGATGGGTAAAAGGTTGATCCCGCGGTAGTTGTAGCACACACTTGGATCACCTTGTTTCAGCACAGGACAAAATACGGTTGTTGCGGCGGTTGCCATGGAATGCGCAATATGCTGCCACTGTGTATCGGGAACGTCAGAAGTAGAGGCATTGTGTCGTAGAAGTTGGAAGAGCTGGTTGGAGTAGGCAGTAGCTATCTCTGGGGTTTGCAGCATCGCGATGTCCAGCTTTCTTTGTATTTGGTTACGTGAGTTTTTCGCTCTGCTCAATCTTGTGCGCATCTTGGCTGCAACCAGGTAATGATCCGAACCAATATTAGCACCACTGATCGCACGCACGTCCATGACATTAGATGCATGCCTGCCTTCAATTACCACGTAATCAATTTGATTTTTGGTGTTTTGATCGGCGGATAGCCAAGTTGCCTTGTGGATATCTTTGTGCTGGAATCGGGTTCCACTCACTACCATGTTTCTTCCCGCTGCGAAACTAACCAGACTAAACCCGATCGATGGACCAATAACATCTTCCCTTCCTATATACACGTAAAGGTTAATTAAAAAATATTCGAAATAAGATTGTTATTTATGGAAAAATTAGTTAAATAAAAGATAATATTAAATGAAAAAACAACTATGTATGTGGATCCCATTACAGTTCATTTTGTAGCCCAGACATACTCAAGTCTTTGATAGAAAAATCATAAAGGAGTTATTTAATATAAAAAATCACCTTCAGCGAATTATATTTCAACAAAGGTGGGTTGGCCGGTTTGGAAGTTATAGGAGAAATATTAATTTCCAAAAAAATTAGGTAATTTGTATGAGAGGTAACAAAGGGTGTCGATATGAAACATATTCATTCTTAGTCAGGTTTTCATTAGCATGAATCTTACGCAAAATATGACTATATTCAGACTCCTTACAAGTAATATACTACTACTTACTTAATTTCCCTTTACACCCCATGATAGCTTCTCGCGTTGTTACGAATAAACACGCTTTCTGTTCTAGATTAGAGACCGAGGTCGTACTATTAAAGGGTAAATGTTCCTGATGACGTATCTATGACATGGAGAATCAGGGCCGCCATTAAATAAGCACCGCTCCATATGGGGTATCCTCTAGAGAGATACAAATAGGAGGGTGATGTCTCCGTCGTTCCCCTAGTCGTTCCGCAATTCGAGCTGTTCATAAAAAGTACAAGGAGAAGAGGCAGGAGGCGACTCGACTCTTCAGGCGAAAAAACGAGAGCTGAGGCGGCGGAATAATATGTGTACTGAAGAATACAGAAACAGAGGTGAAGTCTGAAAATTCTACCTGAAGATAAAAAGTAGGGTACATGGAACAGGTCTTCCCTCCTGTAAAAACAAGGATGGTCATTTCATCTAGAAACACAACTTTTGTAATAGTGTTTCTAGATTAACTTTATAACATTTGCTAAAAGGCACAGATTGTACAGAATAAACCTTTCCGAACACCTGACAATATTTTATGGTTATTAGGCTGTAAACACAAGGAAGGTCCTTAAGACTGGTAGATTTATGATGTCCTATTTTCTTATTAAGCCATGTAGAAAATAGAGCGTACCTGGGGAGTTTGTTTATTCCAATAGTTGTCCATAGGCATAGGCAGGTAGAAATATGGAAATTCCAAACTGCACAGGTACCTCCAAATGAGAAACGATCGCACATTTAGGGATGTCATATTATGTGTGCTTTCCATGTACACACTAAAACTATTACCTGATTATTCCGGGCTTGTCTAGAAGAAAGGGTATAAAACAGTCTAATTTCCAGAGCCTTTCATCATAACCAAATTAACAGTTCAACAGCACAGAACAATTGAAACTTTTGCGTCGCATTAAAAATTAAAAACAATACAAATATGAATATGTCAGCGTCCTCAACTAAAACAGTTAATAGAACTATTCGCGATACTCTACAAGCCAAATACGTCGAATTATTTGGACCGGAGGCGCCCACAAAAATGGATGATGAATCTAAGGAAGCAAAGCGCCGAGAGATGTACGCCACTCAAACAAATTTATCTGATTTATTTAGACCAGATGAACCCAAACGAAAGGATGAACTGCCCAGGGTCCCAGAAGCGAAGCGCCGGAAGACGTCCAATTTACAAAACAAATTGATTGCATTATTTGGGCCGGAAACACCCAAAAAATCCAAACAAAAGGATGAAGTGCCCAGGATTCCAGAAGCGAAGCGCCGGAAGACGTCCAATTTGCAAAACAAGTTTATTGAATTATTTGGGCCGGAGACACCCGGCAAACCCAATCGAAAGGATGAAGTGCTCAGGGTCCCAGAACCGAAGTGCCGGAAGACGTCAAATTTGCAAAACAAATTTATTGAATTATTTGGGCCGGAGACACCCGACAAACCCAATCGAAAGGATGAAGTGCCGAGGGTCCCAGAACCGAAGTGCCGGAAGACGTCAAATTTACAGAACAAATTTATTGAATTATTTGGGCCAGAGACGCCCAAAAAAATGGATGATGTTCCTAGGGATACAGAGATAAAGCGCCGCAAGACGAACTCCCTGCAAAGCCGAGTTAAATTATTTATGCCCGACATGCCTACATCGAAGCGAACACGTAAAGGTTAATTAAAAAAATATTACAAATAAGATTGTTATTTATAGAAAAATTAGTTAAATAACAGATAATATTAAATGAAAAAAAAAACTTTGTATGTGGATCTCATTACTGTTCTTTTTGTAGCCCAGACATACTCAAGTCTTTGATAGAAAAATCATAAAGGAGTTATTTAATATAAAAAATCACCATGAGCGAATTATATTTCAACAAAGGTGGGTTGGCCGGTTCGGAAGTTATAGGAGAAATATTAATTTCCAAAAAAATAGGTAATTTGTATGAGAGATAATAAAGGGTGTTGATATGAAACATATTCATTCTTAGTCAGGTTTTCATTAGCATGAATCTTTCGCAAAATATGACTAAATTCAGACTCCTTACAAGTAATATACTACTACTTACTTAATTTCCCTTTACACCCCATGATAGCTTCTCGCGTTGTTACGAATAAAGACGCTTTCTGTTCTAGATTAGAGACCGAGGTCATACTATAAAAAAAAAAACGAGAGCTGAGGCGGCGGAATAATATGTGTACTGAAGAATACAGAAACAGAGGTGAAGTCCGAAAATTCTACCTGTAGATAAAAAGAAGGGTACATGGAACAGGTCTTCCCTCCTGTAAAAACAAGGATTGTCATTTCATCTAGAAACACTACTTTTGTAATAGTGTTTCTAGATTAACTTTATAACATTTGCTAAAATGCACAGATTGTACAGATTGTACAGAATAAACCTTTCCGAACACCTGACAATATTTTATTGTTATTAGGCTGTAAACACAAGGAAGGTCCTTAAGACTGGTAGATTTATGATGTCCTATTTTCTTATTAAGCCATGCAGAAAATATAGCGTACCTGGGGAGTTTGTTTATTCCAATAGTTGTCCATAGGCACAGGTAGAAATATGGAAATTCCAAACTGCACAGGTACCTCCAAATGAGAAACGATCGCACATTTAGGGATGTCATATTATGTGTGCTTTCCATGTACACACTAAAACTATTACCTGATTATGCCGGGCTTGTCTAAAAGAAAGGGTATAAAACAGTCTAATTTCCAGAGCCTTTCATCATAACCAAATTAACAGTTCAACAGCACAGAGCAATTGAAGCTTTCGCGTCGTATTAAAAATTAAAAACAATACAAATATGAATATGTCAGCGTCCTCAACTAAAACAGTTAATAGAACTATTCGCGATACTCTACAAGCCAAATACGTCGAATTATTTGGACCGGAGACGCCCACAAAAATGGATGATGAGTCTAAGGAAGCAAAGCGCCGTGAGATATACGCCACTCAAACAAATTTATCTGATTTATTTAGACCAGATGAACCCAAACGAAAGGATGAAGTGCCCAGGGTCCCAGAAGCGAAGCGCCGGAAGACGTCCAATTTACAAAACAAATTGATTGCATTATTTGGGCCGGAAACACCCAAAAAATACAAACGAAAGGATGAAGTGCCCAGGATTCCAGAAGCGAAGCGGCGGAAGACGTCCAATTTGCAAAACAAGTTTATTGAATTATTTGGGCCGGAGACGCCCACAAAAATGGATGATGAATCTAAGGAAGCAAAGCGCCGTGAGATATACGCCACTCAAACAAATTTATCTGATTTATTTAGACCTGACAAACCCAATCGAAAGGATGAAGTGCCCAGGGTCCCAGAACCGAAGTGCCGGAAGACGTCAAATTTGCAAAACAAATTTATTGAATTATTTGGGCCGGAGACACCCGACAAACCCAATCGAAAGGATGAAGTGTCCAGGGTCCCAGAACCGAAGTGCCGGAAGACGTCAAATTTACAAAACAAATTTATTGAATTATTTGGGCCAGAGACGCCCAAAAAAATGGATGGTGTTCCTAGGGATACAGAGATAAAGCGCCGCAAGACGAACTCCCTGCAAAGCCGAGTTAAATTATTTATGCCCGACATGCCTACATCGAAGCGAACATGTAAAGGTTAATTAAAATAATATTACAAATAAGATTGTTATTTATAGAAAAATTAGTTAAATAAAAGATAATATTAAATGAAAAAAAAACTTTGTATGTGGATCTCATTACTGTTCTTTTTGTAGCCCAGACATACTCAAGTCTTTGATAGAAAAATCATAAAGGAGTTATTTAATATAAAAAATCACCATGAGCGAATTATATTTCAACAAAGGTGGGTTGGCCGGTTCGGAAGTTATAGGAGAAATATTAATTTCCAAAAAAATAGGTAATTTGTATGAGAGATAATAAAGGGTGTTGATAAGAAACATATTCATTCTTAGTCAGGTTTTCATTAGCATGAATCTTACGCAAAATATGACTAAATTCAGACTCCTTACAAGTAATATACTACTACTTACTTAATTTTGTTTGTTTATTCCAATAGTTGTCCATAGGCACATGTAGAAATATGGAAATTCCAAACTGCACAGGTACCTCCAAATGAGAAACGATCGCACATTTAGGGATGTCATATTATGTGTGCTTTCCATGTACACACTAAAACTATTACCTGATTATGCCGGGCTTGTCTAGAAGAAAGGGTATAAAACAGTCTAATTTCCAGAGCCTTTCATCATAACCAAATTAACAGTTCAACAGCACAGAGCAATTGAAACTTTCGCGTCGTATTAAAAATTAAAAACAATACAAATATGAATATGTCAGCGTCCTCAACTAAAACAGTTAATAGAACTATTCGCGATACTCTACAAGCCAAATACGTCGAATTATTTGGACCGGAGACGCCCACAAAAATGGATGATGAATCTAAGGAAGCAAAGCGCCGTGAGATGTACGCCACTCAAACAAATTTATCTGATTTATTTAGACCAGATGAACCCAAACGAAAGGATGAAGTGCCCAGGGTCCCAGAAGCGAAGCGCCGGAAGACGTTCAATTTACAAAACAAATTGATTGCATTATTTGGGCCGGAAACACCCAAAAAATCCAAACGAAAGGATGAAGTGCCCAGGATTCCAGAAGCGAAGCGACGGAAGACGTCCAATTTGCAAAACAAGTTTATTGAATTATTTGGGCCGGAGACACCTGACAAACACAATCGAAAGGATGAAGTGCCCAGGGTCCCAGAACCGAAGTGCCGGAAGACGTCAAATTTGCAAAACAAATTTATTGAATTATTTGGGCCGGAGACACCCGACAAACCCAATCGAAAGGATGAAGTGCCCAGGGTCCCAGAACCGAAGTGCCGGAAGACGTCAAATTTACAAAACAAATTTATTGAATTATTTGGGCAAGAGACGCCCAAAAAAATGGATGATGTTCCTAGGGATACAGAGATAAAGCGCTGCAAGACGAACTCCCTGCTAAGCCGAGTTAAATTATTTATGCCCGACATGCCTACATCGAAGCGAACATGTAAAGGTTAATTAAAATAATATTACAAATAAGATTGTTATTTATAGAAAAATTAGTTAAATAAAAGATAATATTAAATGAAAAAAAAACTTTGTATGTGGATCTCATTACTGTTCTTTTTGTAGCCCAGACATACTCAAGTCTTTGATAGAAAAATCATAAAGGAGTTATTTAATATAAAAAATCACCATGAGCGAATTATATTTCAACAAAGGTGGGTTGGCCGGTTCGGAAGTTATAGGAGAAATATTAATTTCCAAAAAAATAGGTAATTTGTATGAGAGATAATAAAGGGCGTTGATATGAAACATATTCATTCTTAGTCAGGTTTTCATTAGCATGAATCTTACGCAAAATATGACTAAATTCAGACTCCTTACAAGTAATATACTACTACTTACTTAATTTCCCTTTACACCCCATGATAGCTTCTCGCGTTGTTACGAATAAAGACGCTTTCTGTTCTAGATTAGAGACCGAGGTCATACTATAAAAGGGTACATGTTCCTGATGACGAATCTATGACATGGGGAATCAGGACCGCCATTAAATAAGCACTGCTCCATATGGGGTATCCTCTAGAGAGATACCAATAGGAGGGTGATGTCTCCGTCGTTCCCCTTGTCATTCCGCAATTCGAGCTGTTCATAAAAATGACAAGGAGAAGAGGCGACTCGACTCTTTAGGCGAAAAAAACGAGAGCTGAGGCGGCGGAATAATATGTGTACTGAAGAATACAGAAACAGAGGTGAAGTCCGTAAATTCTACCTGTAGATAAAAAGAAGGGTACATGGAACAGGTCTTTCCTCCTGTAAAAACAAGGATTGTCATTTCATCTAGAAACACTACTTTTGTAATAGTGTTTCTAGATTAACTTTATAACATTTGCTAAAAGGCACAGATTGTACAGAATAAACCTTTCCGAACACCAGACAATATTTTATGGTTATTAGGCTGTAAACACAAGGAAAGTCCTTAAGACTGGTAGATTTATGATGTCCTATTTTCTTATTAAGCCATGTAGAAAATAGGACATCATAAGGGAAGTTTGTTTATTCCAATAGTTGTCCATAGGCAAAGGTAGAAATATGGAAATTCCAAACTGCACAGGTGCCTCCAAATAAGAAACGATCGCACATTCAGGGATGTCATATTATGCGTGCTTTCCATGTTCACACTAAAACTATTACCTGATTATGCCGGGCTTGTCTAGAAGAAAGGGTATAAAACAGTCTAATTTCCAGAGCCTTTCATCATAACCAAATTAACAGTTCAACAGCACAGAACAATTGAAACTTTTGCGTCGCATTAAAAATTAAAAACAATTCAAATATGAACATGTCAGCGTCCTCAACTAAAACTGTTAATAGAACTATTCGTGATACTCTACAAGCCAAATACGTCGAATTATTTGGACCGGAGACGCCCACAAAAATGGATGATGAATCTAAGGAAGCAAAGTGCCGTGAGATGTACGCCACTCAAACAAATTTATCTGATTTATTTAGACCAGATGAACCCAAACGAAAGGATGAAGTGCCCAGGATTCCAGAAGCGAAGCGCCGGAAGACGTCCAATTTGCAAAACAAGTTTATTGAATTATTTGGGCCGGAGACACCCGACAAACCCAATCGAAAGGATGAAGTGCCCAGGGTCCCAGAACCGAAGTGCCGGAAGACGTCAAATTTACAAAACAAATTTATTGAATTACAGAAAGAGAAGCTGAAGCGACCGGTCGACATAAAATACATTCCGACATTTATTATTATTTCTGCCGTATTAACATAAAAAACACAGTTTAAGTTGGTGCATGTGTATGTTTCTTGAAGTTTAACCTTACAACATTAACTTTCATTAAGTATCTCGCACATATTAGTGAATTTAAAAAAAAATCAGTGAACATTTTTTGTGAAGACAAAATTATAAACATAAATCCGCTCTTTGCAATTGTGAGAGCCCACTCTTTAAACGAACATTCGTTGAGTGATTACATTGTAAAAACAAAACTAGAAACCAAAACAAACATAAAACTGATATATGCAATTGCGAGAGTGCACTCATTTTTAAGAACATTATTTTGAGTGATACACCACACAAACTAATAAAATAACGAAAAAGAAAACAAGAACAAAGAATAAAAATAAACACCAGTACAGAAATTTCAGTCAGGTAAACTGACTTATAAATACCATCACTCAATACAAGATATTGTTGAAGTCTTGAGTTATTGAAATGAATAGATTTTTAATTAAAATAAAATTACTTATGTATATTTTTTCCCCTGCTTGTGGTGCAAAATCGTCCAAAACTTTACTTATTTGTGTAGGGGGTATAGGTGCCGGTTTGGAATTTATGTGAGAAATATTAATTTTACAAATATTTAATTTTGATAGGGGGTACCACAAGAGGTGAACCGATACAGTCCTTATTCATTCCTTACTCAAATTTTCATACGTACAACTTACGAATAATTTGACTGAATTCAGTGCACTTACAAAAAAATATATGTATGTAAGACTATGGGGGTGAGTTCGGTCCTTTGCATGGGAGGTACCAGAAGGGGTGTGTCAAATAGTAAGGTTTTCTGAGGTTTTGCCTCCTATCACAATTTAAATTAACCGACTAATTTTATTACCCCTCAAATGTCCGTTTGGAAGTTATGGGAGAATTATTAATTTTCCAAAAATAGGTAATTTTGTATGGGAGGTACCAGAAGGGGTGACCCGATATAGTCCATATTCACTCCTGATTCATATTTTCATAAGCGTACAAATTACTCATTATTTGACTGAATTCAGTGTACTTAGAAAAAAGATATGTTTGTAATACTATGGGGGTGAGTTCGGTCATTTGTATGGGAGGTACCAGAAGGGGTGTGTCAAATAGTTAGGTTTTCTATTGTTTTGTCTCCTATAATAACATAAATTAATCGACCAATTTTCATTACCCCCCAAGAGTCCGTTTGAAAGTTATAGGAGAAATATTAATTTTCCAAAAATAGGTAATTTTGTATGGGAGGTACCAGAAGGCGTGAACTGATATAGTCCATATTCATACCTGAGTCTAATTTTCATAAGCAAACATCATACGCAAAATTTGAGTGATCTCAGTTTACTTACAAAAAAGATATGTATGTAAAACTATAAAGGTCAATTCGGTCATTTGTATGGGAGGTACCAGAAGGGATGTGTCAAATAGTTAGGCTCTCTGAGGTTTCGCCTCCTATCACAACATTAATTTATCGACCAATGTTCATAACCCCCCAAGTGACTGTTTTGAAGTTATTGGAGAAATATATAATTTCCAAAAATAGGTCATTTTGTATGGGAGGTACCAGAAGGGGTGCACCGATATAGTCCATATTCATACCTGAGTCTAATATTTATAAGCAAACATCATACGCAAAATTTGAGTGATCTCAGTTTACTTGCAAAAAAGATATGTATGTAAAACTATAAGGGTCAATTCGGTCATTTGTATGGGAGGTACCAGAAGGGATGTGTCAAATAGTTAGGCTCTCTGAGGTTTCGCCTCCTATCACAACATTAATTTATCGACCAATGTTCATAACCCCCCAAGTGACTGTTTTGAAGTTATAGGAGAAATATTAATTTCCAAAAATAGGTCATTTTGTATGGGAGGTACCAGAAGGGGTGCACCGATATAGTCCATATTCATACCTGAGTCTAATATTTATAAGCAAACATCATACGCAAAATTTGAGTGATCTCAGTTTACTTGCAAAAAAGATATGTATGTAAAACTATAAGGGTCAATTCGGTCATTTGTATGGGAGGTACCAGAATGGATGAGGCACAGGTTTCGGTTTTCTTAGGGTTTGTCTACTTTTGCAAGATAAATAAACTGACCAAATTCAAACATCCCCCGGATGTCCGTTTGGAAGTTATGGAATAAATATTAATTTTCCAAAAATAGGTACTATTGTATGGGAGGTACCAGAAGAGTTCGTTTAAAAAAATATTAATACTGGTAAATTTTCATACCGATCCGTTAAGGTTTACTCGAGTTATCCTGCTGACCAGCCATCCAGCCAGCCAGCCAGACAGACGGACATAGCCCATTCTTCTTAAAATGTTCTGAAACGAATTTGGTCTTAAGATACTTGGGGTCTAACTGGTCTGCTTTAATGCGTTACACTTTTTTTTATAATCAAATGATATATACCCTCATCCCTAAGGGTGATGGTATAAATATGTTTTAAAGATATGGATGCTGAAAAAAACAACAACATGCAAGCAAAAATAACCAAGAGACCAAGAGAATCTCTTCCAATCACTGAGAGCAGTGTGACCATTTTAGCATTTTTGCAGCTAGATTTAGCATTTTATTTTTGTATTTAGCCGCAAAATTTTCATTTAGCATTTAGGTTTTTTCTTAGCTTTTTGCAATTATTAATTTAGCATTTTTTAGCATTATTCTATCTGACACATTTGCTCTCTTAAATTCTCGTTTAGAAGATTTTTTTGTTCCAACACCACACATTAATTACAACTTTGAAGAATTTTTAAAATCAAAGAAAGATGGAATCAATTCTGAAGAAGATAATGAAATAAGAGTTACTTGCCAAAGCTTAGACAACGATTGCCAGCAAATTTTCTAAATCCTAAAAATACAATTATTTTTTTGTAGAAAACAGTTTAAAAACTAAAAAATTTAAATTATATGAACATTTTGAACATCGAATGGAAGATTTCACAGTGGATGAAATTACTATTTTAGAAAAGCAATGGCAAAAGCTAAGTACATATGAATGCGTAAACAAAAACTCAACAATTGATTTCTGGATAAGTGTATACGAATATAAAAATGATTTAAATGAAAACCCGTTCAAGGAAATGTCTTCTTCTGTTATTAAGTTTCTAGTTTTACCATTTAGTAACGCAGAAGTTGAAAGAGTTTTCAGTGAAATGAACCTTATAAAAACAAAAATTAGAAATAGAATGATATTGAACACTATGAATTCACTTCTTTACATTAAATGCGGATTGAAAAGGTTAAATAAATTTTGCGAAAGTTTTAAAATTACCAATGACCTCATAAAAAAATGTGGTAAAAACATGTATGATAATGATATTTCGACCGACTCTTCGGGAGTTGAGGAAAAATATTAATTTGATAACGAATATAATTATATATTTATATAATAATTAAATTTCATCATTTGTAAACAAATGATATTTAAAAATGCACTGAAATGCTATTAAAAAGTGATTTAAATTGTTATGTTATTTTTATACCCTTCCCCATGCGCATGAACAGAGTGAAGGGTATATTAATTTTTTTTCCATTTGTAACGCCCATAAGGAGGCGTGGTAGGTATGACAATATATATATATATATAAATGATCATAATCGATATCTGAGTCGATTTAAAGCTGACCGTCTGCCTGTCTGTTCCCGCGATTAAAGCTGCAGTTTAAGAGATATCGAGCTGAAATTTGGAATGCAAGCTTTTATAATCAAAGCGGAGGTAAAGTTCTAAGATGAGCCCGATCGGTCAAAAACTACTACCACCTTCCATTCAAACTACCCCTTTTTGGGGTATCCCTACGATTACAGCTGTAGTTTAAGGGCAATCAAGCTGAAATTTTGTATGTGAGCTTCCCTACACCAAGTCGAGGTTGAAATTTGGTATGCAAGCTTTTGTCCAGAAGCTGAGGTTAAGTTCTAAGATAAGAATTATCGGAAAAAAATAAGCTTCAACTCATAAACTTATCGGTAAATCGAATAAAATCAATACAAAATTATTGACAAAATGGATGTGTGAAGCTTAAGTAACGTCCACTTCGCACCAACTCCCCTGTTTTGTGGTACAAAGTTTAGTAAAATAGTTGTAGTGCAAATAACCAGTTTGATCACCATTTTTACAAATGGTGAAGAGTATCTGCGCTTCGGCATAGCCGAAGATAACCGCCTTACTAGTTTTTATACAAACCAATGGGATATTGAATTGAATGGACACTTTTTCTTTTATGTATGTAAGACTTTATGTTTCTTTTTTATTCAATAAATAGTTTTTTCTTTCTTGATTGCCATGGCTCAACAATACATGGTTGAATTATTACATGGCATTGTTTTATTCTAATGTAATATATTTCTAAGGCAACATTGAATACAAAATTTTAAAAATTAAATGCTTTATAGTGATCATTTTATTTAAAAAAACGTTTTTAAATTTAGAATTATTTTTTGGCATTTTAATATTTGTTTTTAGCATTTTTTAGCATTATTTTAATGTTGATTTAGCTGCAACACTTTTTTAGATCTGGTCACACTGGTTTCGAGCAATGCAATCTCTTGACAAGAGATTTGAAAAACTAACTCTTGAACTCACAGAGACCATAAAGGCAACAATAACTGCAGAAGTGAGAAAAATAGAGACAAAAATTGTCGAGGAATTCAACATTGAGTTAGCAAACTTGAAAGAACAACTCACAAAAGAGATAAATGCAAGTATCGAGGGAATGAAGAGCGAAGTAGAAGCGGTAAAACATCAAATAGATGCGATCGAGGAACAGTGTTCCGATATCACCAATATGGCCGATGAATTAAGTAAGATGAAGTCATCTATCTCTTACTTAAGTTCGAAAATGTCGCAACAGGAAAATGCCTAAGTGGCAAGTGATTTGAGAATCACAGGAATCCCGTGGTATAATGGTGAACATTTACCAGATGTTTTCACTAGTATATGCGGTATGCTAAATATTGAGGAGCCGTATTATAGATACATATATATGACTAAAACAAAGAGTAACTCGCCAGATTCAGCTATTAAATTTAAATTGGACTCTCCCACGGCAAAAGCTTATGTGCTGAAATCAATTAATGATTACAGAAAGAGTAACAAGACACAGCTTCGCTTAAATTGCATCGGAATCGAGTCGGACAGAATTTTTTATGTCAATGAATGTTTGTCTCCGTCTAACCATTCAATTTTTCAAAACACCTTGCGCTATAAAAAACAAAGTTTGATAGCAAAGGTATTTACTCGCCATCAACATAAATTCTTTGGATGATCTTCATAACCTTTTTCGTTCCTAATACATATATAATGTTTGTTAAATTAGTTAAAAATCAAATGAAACATCACTTTAAATATTTTACTTCCTACATATTCTTTTTTCAACTCAATCTTTATAATCATGCTCTCTTAAATATATTATCGAACAAATTTTCAATAATTTTAATTGCCGTCGTTGATTTAATAAATAACATCTTTGAGAACAATGGCGGTTAATAATAATATCCGTATTTCCAAAGACAATTTAAGCTATATGATTCGTGTGCTAGCAAACCGCAAACAAGGATTAAAAATTGTTCACCTGAATGCTCAGAGTATTCGGAATAAAATAGACGAATTACGGTTAATTTAAATGAATCCTGTGTTGACATAATATGTATATCGGAGACGTGGCTTTGGCCTAAATTTAATGACAATTTTTTTTCTTTAAATAACTATCAATTATTTCGGGCTGATAGAGGCACTCTAGGTGGAGGTGTCGCAATTAACGTGAAAAATTGTATATCATGTAAACTGAAAATGAAATCAAATGTTGGAGATCCTATTGAATTTTTATTTGTAGAAATCTCAAATGGTAAGGAAACATTTTTAATTGGAGCTGTTTATCGTCCATCAAGTAGAGTAAATTATGACTCTTTTATGGAAAAATTAAAAGACCTTTGCTTGGAATACACTAATATTATAGTATGTGGCGATTTTATTTCTGATATGCAATCCATAGGACTTGATATTGTAAACACATTAATTCTTACTCACTACACACATTCTACTAATACATTAATAGATCTTTTCTTCGTCAGTTCGCCTCAACATGTCCTACTATATGACCAGCTTTCTGCTCCCATATTTTCAAAGCATGACATTTGCTTTTTAACTTTTGACTTTAAATTGAATATAACAACTGACATTTGTTATTACCACGATTTTAAAAATATAAACTTTAATATGCTTCACCAGGACCTTATGTATATAGATTGGAACTATATTCACTACATTTTAATGTACATTTCTTTCCATTTCTTTTAATTTACATTTCTTTCTGTCGGTACATTCTTTTCCAAACATGTTCCTCTAAAAAGGAAAATTGTAAAAAACTCACAGAGTCCGTGGATAGTCGATAGTGTCACAAAATTGATGGAACTTAGAAATGTTGCATTCAAACGTTGGAAAAGATTTAAAATACCTGAATTACACCAAGTATTAAAAAACTTGAGAAACAGCGTAATTTCTTTGATTCGGATTAAGAAGAAAAGCTACTACAGTCACAAATTCAGAAATGCTTTAAGCTGTAAACAGAAATGGTCACAAATTCGATCTATAGGCCTAAGTAAACAACGAGTAAATGTCCATGATAATATTAATGTTGATCACCTTAACAATGCATTTGTTAATATTGCCATGCCCGAGCGAAATTATAACTTTTATAACAGTTTTTTCAATGCCTCAAATCACAGCTTTCCTCACTTCGAGTTTGGTCATGTAACACAATTAGAAGTTTTGCAATCGATTAACGAAATCAAATCCAATGCGATTGGCTGTGATGGAATGGACCCAAGATTTATAAAGATTATAATTCCTTACATTTTACCTTGTTTGACGCATATCTTTAATTCAATAATTTTGAATTGAAATTTTCCGACTGCTTGGAAACTTGCGAAGATAGTGCCAATACCCAAAAAACAATGCAGAGTACCGTCCTATTGCAATACTTTCGTTTTTATCTAAAGCCTTCGAACGATTAGCTAATAGGCAAATAAGGGATTATTTGCAAAGAAATTGTTTGCTGACAAACCTGCAATCGGGCTTTAGAGAAAAACACAGCTGCATTAGAGCTTTGCAGAAAGTTTCAGAGGATCTGAGATCGAGTTTAGATAGCAATAAAGTTTCAATTATGGTATTACTCGACCATTCTAAAGAATTTGATACGGTTGATCACAAAATTCTTTGCGATAAACTTAAACATTTCTTTAATTTTTCGACTACAGCCGAAAAACTTATAAATTCATACTTGTAAATGCGATTTCAAACATTAGCTGTAAAAGATAGGGTTTCAACACCACTTCCAATTAATAGAGGTGTACCGCAAGGTTCCATTCTGGGACCATTGCTTTACTCTTTATATAGCAATGATTTACCTCATCAAGTTCAACACTGTCGTATCCACATGTACGCTGACGATGTGCAGGTCTATATAAGCTCACCCAAAACTAACCTTAGAAATATTATTCTTCAACTCAACGCTGACCTTGCAAATATATTTGTGGGCTAGATCTAATGGATTAAATTTAAACCCCAATAAATCAAAGTGCATAATTTTTAGCAAACGGAATATTACACTCCGGAAGATACGCAGGTCAAAATCGCAGATACTCTGGTAGAAATTGTAGATAGTGCAAAAAATCTGGGTGTTATATTTGATAGCAAAATAACTTGGTCCTATCATATAAAATCAACAATCGGTAAAACGTATGGTGTGCTTAGAAACCTTTATGTATGTCAGAAATATACACCAACTAATACTAGACTCCTTTTGACTAAATCGTTGATTTTACCTAGTTTACTTTATGGTTGCGAAATTTTTGCAAATTGTAACAGAAATTTTATAAATAGACTAACTATGGTGTTTAACAATATAACGAGATATATTTATGGGCTTGGCAGACGAGATCACGTATCACAGTATTCTAATAAAATTTTTGGTGTATCATTTGAGAATTTTCTAAAAATAAGATGCCTCTTAAGTTTGCACAAAATAATTTATACACGATGTCCCCAATATTTGTATGAATGTCTTCGATTTGCAAGATCATCGAGAGGTAAACAATTAATTCAGTTACGACATACTCGAAGCACATCAAATAACTTTTTCTTCATTCATACAATTCGTCTTTGGAATAATCTACCCTTCCATGTACAATTACTTTCCAACGACCGGCAATTTAAATTAGCATTGTACCAGTTTTTCAGAGCATGATATTTTCTATATTTCTGTCTTCTCTGTCTTTCTCTATATTTTTGTTTTCTTTTTCTTATACACTGATTGTTTTATGTTTTAAAAATTAATTTTTAAATATGTCCTAATAATTCATTGAATCAACTTTGTTAGAAACTTTTATACTGTTAATCGTTTTGAATTTGCCAAAAATATTAATGTTTATTATCTGTTAAATATATGTATGTAACACAATATACCCTGTACTTAATATAAGACACAGTCTTTTGTGTAGGCGAATCAAATAAATAAATAAATAAATTATTTGGGCCAGAGACGCCCAAAAAAATGGATGATGTTCCTAGGGATACAGAGATAAAGCGCCGCAAGACGAACTCCCTGCAAAGCCGAGTTAAATTATTTATGCCCGACATGCCTACATCGAAGCGAACACGTAAAGGTTAATTAAAAAAATATTACAAATAAGATTGTTATTTATAGAAAAATTAGTTAAATAACAGATAATATTAAATGAAAAAAAAAACTTTGTATGTGGATCTCATTACTGTTCTTTTTGTAGCCCAGACATACTCAAGTCTTTGATAGAAAAATCATAAAGGAGTTATTTAATATAAAAAATCACCATGAGCGAATTATATTTCAACAAAGGTGGGTTGGCCGGTTCGGAAGTTATAGGAGAAATATTAATTTCCAAAAAAATAGGTAATTTGTATGAGAGATAATAAAGGGTGTTGATATGAAACATATTCATTCTTAGTCAGGTTTTCATTAGCATGAATCTTTCGCAAAATATGACTAAATTCAGACTCCTTACAAGTAATATACTACTACTTACTTAATTTCCCTTTACACCCCATGATAGCTTCTCGCGTTGTTACGAATAAAGACGCTTTCTGTTCTAGATTAGAGACCGAGGTCATACTATAAAAGTGTACATGTGCCTGATGACGAATCAATGACATGGGGAATCAGGGCCGCCATTAAATAAGCACTGCTCAATATGGGGTATCCTCTAGAGAGATACAAATACGAGGGTGATGTCTCCGTCGTTCCCCTAGTCGTTCCGCAATTCGAGCTGTTCATAAAAAGTACAAGGAGAAGAGGCAGGAGGCGACTCGACTCTTCAGGCGAAAAAAACGAGAGCTGGGGCGGCGCACAGTGGGGTATTGGACCCCTAAGACGGCGATTAATTGCATTTTTAAAATGATGTTTTCAGATTAGTTTTTTAAACTCGATTAAAATAGACAAAATTCTACGAAACTAGATGAAAGTACCAATGTCGTACATGGTTTATTTTTCCAACTACAGCCTGTACAACTTCAAACTTTTTGAAGTTTTTGTTTGAATATTGAAAAAAAGTGAAATTTGCAGTGATGCAGGTGTTTGTTTATCGGTGATTTCAATTATAAACCTCCATTTTTAAAAGAGAGTCATCAAGTTCAGGTAATATAGATTATATATATATATAATTATCATTAATTAATGCTGCATAAATGTTTTATATTACATTTTAAAAAATGCTTAAATTCAGTATATTTTTGGCCTTCATTGGACCACAATTAATGTTCCGGGCAAAGCCCGGCCGAGACTTTTGGCACGGTTTTAGTACAAGTCATAATCTAAAATATTCAACTAAAAACGGTTGCCACTTTTTGCCCCAAATCAAGTTTTTATAGATTTTTTACAAAAAGTCAATATAAAAAATTTTTATATTTTAAGTTGCCGACAATAGAACTCGAATTATAAAAGAATTCAGATCAAAAACTGGATTAATAACACTGTGGCACAAAATTTAACTTTTGGAATCGGAATGGGATGAAACCAAATGCAAATGAAAGTTGGGATTATGTATAACAAAACCCTCAAAGGATTTCTTAAGTTTAGTGCGAGATTTTTTTTACACGCATTTGAAGTTGGTGATTTTTGAACGCTGGCTAACATGAAAAATTCATTAAAAAAGTCATAAAATAATGCTATTTATCCCGGAAAGTTGTGGTATATTACTGTTTTTGGGGTCGAGAAATCCGTTTTTGATATTTATTTTTATTTTTAAGAGCCGCTAGAGGGCGCTTTCCTACATTTTTTTGATCTAGATCGAATTTTTTGTCTTTCCCCACGATTACAGCCGTAGATTAAGAGCTATCGAGCTGAAATTTGGTATGCGAGCTTCTATCCACCGAGCGGAGATTGGGTTCTTAGATGGGCATGATCGGACAAAACCTACTCCCACCTCCCATACAAATTGTACCTTTTTTGAGGTCTGTCCCTGCGATCACAGTCGTAGATTAAGAGCTATCGAGATGAAATTTGGTATGATTGCTTCTATCCTCTAAGCGGAGATTAAGTTCTAAGATGGGCATGATCGGACAAAAACTACTCCCACCTGTAATCGTGTGGAAAGACAAAAAATTTGACCTAAACCAAAAAAATGTACGAAAGCGCCCTCTAGTGGCGCTTAAAAATAAAAATAAATGTCAAAAATGGATTCCTCGACCCCAAAAACAGTAAGATGCCACAACTTACCGGGATAAATAGCATTATTTTATGACTTTTTTAATGAATTTTTTTTGTTAGCCAGCGTTCAAAAATCACCAACTTCAAATGGGTGTAAAAAAAAATCTCGCACTAAACTTAAGAAATCCTTTGAGGGTTTTGTTATACATAATACCAACTTTCATTTGCATTTGGTTTCATTCCATTCCGATTTTGGTTGTTGCACAGTGTAATAGACCAACCAAAGCCTGGCTTTGAAAATTCTAACGATAGAAACACCGCTAGACATTTTTTCAATGCGCAGAAACTTTAGCGGAAATTACTAAAAAAAAGGGAGAGTCAATCAAAATATGCATGTATAGCTAATAGTTGTGTCCAGTGGTCATCAAGTCCGTGTAGATAAATTTCAAGAGTATGCGCACGATACAGCCCGTCATTTGGTTAACCTGTTCCCATGGTATAAAATGTCCCCAACCATTCACAAATTTTTTATACATAGTCCAGAGATTATATCTCGTATCCTATTACTGATTGGCCAGTTATCGGAGGAGGCTCAATAAGCTCATAAAAGGGACTTCGAGAAAAATCAAACGAGAACATTTTCAACAGATTCCTACTGAGTTCTGATCCTATGTATTATAAGCAGCATAATTAAAATACATGAGAAGGTAAAAGTGAATCTTCTGACATCCGCTTTAGAATTACTAATTGTACCAAATCTTTCGACAAACCAGTCTGAAGAAGATGTTGATCTTAGTGAGGAAGATTTAAGAGACGAGGAAAGCAATGACTACGATCATCGATGAAAATGTTGTATAAATTTACTTAAATTGAATATGGCTTATAATTTGTTTGTTTGTAGTTGCAATCCTATGGAATCAAAAATAGCTTAATTGCGAAAATATTGTTTTACTTGCTATTAAATCCTAAAATTGGTAAAAAAAATCCGGGAGGATACTGCTATAAGCATATAAACCTAAAAAAATTTTCGCACATAGCATATAGCAAAAACATAATATACAGAATATTACAAGAAAGGCATATAAATATGGTATATATATGTATATATACCAAAATTAAAAAAAAATGCGACAAAATTTATGTTCTACCTTTGATATATATGGGGACTATATGTATATGTGAACCGATTTCTTCAAAACTTCATACAGACAGTTCATGTAGCAGAAGGATCGTCTGTACCAAATTTGGTTAAGATCGAATGCTTCCCTGAATTAATCGCTGTTTTGGGGGTCCCATACCCCACTGTGCGGCGGAATACTGAACTGAAGAATACAGAAACAGAGGTGAAGTCCGTAAATTCTACCAGAAGATAAAAAGTAGGGTACATGGAAAAGGTCTTCCCTCTTGTAAAAACAAGGATGGTCATTTCATCTAGAAATACTACTTTTGTAATAGTGTTTCTAGATTAACTTTATAACATTTGCTAAAAGGCACAGATTGTACAGAATAAACCTTTCTGAACACTTGACAATATTTTATGGTTATTTGGCTGTAAACACAAGGAAGGTCCTTAAGATTGGTAGTTTTATGATGTCCTATTTTCATATTAAGCCATGTAGCAAATAGAGCGCACCTGGGGAGTTTGTTTATTCCAATAGTTGTCCACAGGCACAGGTAGAAATATGGAAATTCCTAACTGCACAGGTACCTCCAAATGAGAAACGATCGCACATTTAGGGATGTCATATTATGCGTGCTTTCCATGTACACACTAAAACTATTACCTGATTATGCCGGGCTTGTCTAGAAGAAAGGGTATAAAACAGTCTAATTTCCAGAGCCTTTCATCATAACCAAATTAACAGTTCAACAGCACAGAGCAATTAAAACTTTCGCGTCGCATTAAAAATTAAAAACAATACAAATATGAATATGTCAGCGTCCTCAGCTAAAACTGTTAATAGAACTATTCGCTATACTCTACAAGCCAAATACGTCGAATTATTTGGACCGGAGACGCCCACAAAAATGGATGATGAATCTAAGGAAGCAAAGCGCCGTGAGATGTACGCCACTCAAACAAATTTATCTGATTTATTTAGACCAGATGAACCCAAACGAAAGGATGAAGTGCCCAGGGTCCCAGAAGCGAAGCGCCGGAAGACGTCCAATTTGCAAAACAAGTTTATTGAATTATTTGGGCCGGAGACACCCGACAAACCCAATCGAAAGGATGAAGTGCCCAGGGTTCCAGAACCGAAGTGCCGGAAGACGTCAAATTTACAAAACAAATTTATTGAATTATTTGGGCCAGAGACGCCCAAAAAAATGGATGATGTTCCTAGGGATACAGAGATAAAACGCCGCAAGACGAACTCCCTGCAAAGCCGAGTTAAATTATTTTTGCCCGACATGCCTACATCGAAGCGAACACGTAAAGGTTAATTAAAAAAATATTACAAATAAGATTGTTATTTATAGAAAAATTAGTTAAATAAAAGATAATATTAAATGAAAAAAAAACTTTGTATGTGGATCTCATCTAGAAACACTACTTTTGTAATAGTGTTTCTAGATTAACTTTAGATTAGAGACCGAGGTCGTACTATAAAAGGGTACATGTGCCTGATAACGAATCAATGACATGGGGAATCAGGGCCGCCATTAAATAAACACTGCTCCATATGGGGTATCCTCTAGAGAGATACACATAGGAGGGTGATGTCTCCGTCGTTCCCCTAGTCGTTCCGCAATTCGAGCTGTTCATAAAAAGTACAAGGAGAAGAGGCAGGAGGCGACTCGACCATGAGCGAATTATATTTCAACAATGGTGGGTTGGCCAGTTCGGAAGTTATAGGAGAAATATTAATTGCCAAAAAAAATAGGTAATTTGTATGAGAGGTAACAAAGGGTGTCGATATGAAACATATGATTCTTAGTCAGGTTTTCATTAGCATGAATCTTACGCAAAATATGACTAAATTCAGACTACTTACAAGTAATATACTACTACTTACTTAATTTCCCTTTACACCCCATAATAGCTTCTAGCGTTGTTACGAATAAACACGCTTTCTATTCTAGATTAGAGACCGAGGTCGTACTATAAAAGGGTACATGTGCCTGATGACGAATCAATGACATGGGGAATCAGGGCCGCCATTAAATAAGCACTGCTCCATGTGGGGTATCCTCTAGAGAGATACACATAGGAGGGTGATGTCTCAGTCGTTCCCCTAGTCGTTCCGCAATTCGAGCTGTTCATAAAAAGTACAAGGAGAAGAGGCAGGAGGCGACTCGACTCTTCAGGCAAAAAAACGAGAGCTGAGGCGGCGGAATACTGAACTGAAGAATACAGAAACAGAGGTGAAGTCCGTAAATTCTACCAGAAGATAAAAAGTAGGGAACATGGAAAAGGTCTTCCCTCTTGTAAAAACAAGGATGGTCATTTCATCTAGAAACACTACTTTTGTAATAGTGTTTCTAGATTAACTTTATAACATTTGCTAAAAGGCACAGATTGTACAGAATAAACCTTTCTGAACACTTGACAATATTTTATGGTTATTTGGCTGTAAACACAAGGAAGGTCCTTAAGACTGGTAGTTTTATAATGTCCTATTTTCTTATTAAGCCATGTAGAAAATAGAGCGCACCTGGGGAGTTTGTTTATTCCAATAGTTGTCCACAGGCACAGGTAGAAATATGGAAATTCCAAACTCCACAGGTACCTAAAAATGAGAAACGATCGCACATTTAGGGATGTCATATTATGTGTGCTTTCCATGTTCACACTAAAACTATTACCTGATTATGCCGGGCTTGTCTAGAAGAAAGGGTATAAAACAGTCTAATTTCCAGAGCCTTTCATCATAACCAAATTAACAGTTCAACAGCACAGAACAATTGAAACTTTCGCGTCGCATTAAAAATTAAAAACAATACAAATATGAATATGTCAGCGTCCTCAACTAAAACTGTTAATAGAAATATTCGCAATACTCTACAAGCCAAATACGTCGAATTATTTGGACCGGAAACGCCCACAAAAATGGATGATGAATCTAAGGAAGCAAAGCGCCGTGAGATGTACACCACTCAAACAAATTTATCTGATTTATTTAGACCAGATGAACCCAAACGAAAGGATGAAGTGCCTAGGGTCCCAGAAGCGAAGCGCCGGAAGACGTCAAATTTACAAAACAAATTGATTCCATTAATTGGGCCGGAAACACCCAAAAAATCCAAACGAAAGGATGAAGTGTCCAGGATTCCAGAAGCGAAGCGCCGGAAGACGTCCAAGTTGCAAAACAAGTTTATTGAATTATTTGGGCCGGAGACACCCGACAAACCCAATCGAAAGGATGAAGTGTCCAGGGTCCCAGAACCGAAGTGCCGGAAGACGTCGAATTTACAAAACAAATTTATTGAATTATTTGGACCAGAGACGCCCAAAAAAATGGATGATGTGCCTAGGGATACAGAGATAAAGCGCCGCAAGACGAACTCCCTGCAAAGCCGAGTTAAATTATTTATGCCCGACATGCCTACATCGAAGCGAACACGTAAAGGTTAATTAAAAAAATATACCCTTCCGGGATCAAAGAAACCCAAACCAAATCCTGTACGGACACTACAGAGATCGTATAAGGATGTCGCTAAAGACCACCTTATCTGGGCGATCGTAGACCGCAACAACAGCGACGGCACTATTTCCTCCAGGAATTGGAAATCAGTTGTTGTCTCCCTCACTGTGGCGTTCTTAAAATTCGTCCGGGAGAGACCCGGACCACCGCCGCAATGTCATGATGTAGGCTGGTATCAGGGACACATCAAACTTGTGGCTTGTGCAGATGAACGCTCAGCGCAACTGTACAAAGCTGCTATTGAGTCGCTAGGAGAGGTTTTTCCTGGTGCGAGGCTCGAAGCTATACATCTGGCTGATGTTCCACAGAGGCCACGATCTATTGCCAAGATCCCCGCTGAACCCTCCGACCCTTTGGAAATCCTGTCAATCCTGCAATTCAGTAACCCTCAACTACCCACACAGGACTGGAAAGTAGTTAAGGTTACTGAAGCGGTGGAAGACTGCAGGAAGGCCACTATCATCCTAAACAGTGACACGCTTCTGCCGCTTAGGAAGACACAAGGGAGGGTGTTCTATGGTTTCGACTCCATCTTCCTGCGTGTCTATAAGAGCGATGACAGGAAAAAGTCCCTAGAGCAAGACGGCTCCAACAACATAGACGACAAAATGGCATGTTCATCTGCCAATGAAGAAACAAACTCGGTGTCCAGCCTGGCGAGCGAATTCCTTGGCAAGATGAACGTGGCATTAGATGAAGACGACCTCCTGGAATCTGACGACGACCCAGAGGACGCCAACATAACTGTCGTCCACAGCGACCAACTGCAATGAAGGTTACCCAAATTAACCTTCACCACTCAAAAGCGGCGTCGGCCGCTCTTCTCCTCCGACTAACACCATCTACGGAGGAGATAATTTGCATCCAAGAGCCATGAATCAATCAAGACCGTATATGCGGACTCAACAAAGAAGGCTACTGTATTCTGTACGCAGCCGGATCAGGTAAGACCAGAGCTTGTATAATGGTCAGGAACACCCTTAAAGCTTTTATTCTAAGTGATTTCAGCGATAAGGACAATTGTACGGCTGCAGTCGAAAACAATGGTCAGGTAACATGGATTATGAGCTGCTACATGGCACACGACCATGTAGACGACCCACCTGGCTCCACCGTAAGAAAGGTAACGTCCCACTTGAACAACAAAAACGTTCCTCTAATCATATGTGCGGATGCCAATGCGCACCATACTATCTGGGGTAGCTCAGATATTAACCTAAGGGGTGAGTCGCTTTTCAACTTTATTATTGAGAACAAACTAACAGTAGTTAACAGGGGTAACGAACCCACTTTTATTGTTACTAACAGAAAAGAAGTCCTAGATGTTACACTAATTAACGATAAATACTCAAATATGGTCAGTAACTGGAGGGTATCCACAGATTGCTCGTTTTCTGACCATCTATATATCGACTTTGACCTTTCGCTCGAAGTGGATTCAGAAGACAGCTATATTAATAGAAGGAAAACTAACTGGCTCATCTTTAAGGGAGTTATAGAGAGCAAGTTACCCAGGTGTCCGGTCTCTATCAATGATAAGTCTACACAGGACTCCACGGTCGAAATACTAACAAACGTCTTAGCTGAGGCAAGGGAAAAATCCTACAGCAGAACTGACAGGAAAGGCAAGGCTAAGCCACATTGGTGGAATGCAGATATTGCTGCAAAGCGCAGGGAATGCAGGAAACTATTCAATAAGGCTAAAACAGATGGCAACTGGAACGCATATAAGTCTTCAGTTAACATCTTCAAGAACCTAATAAGGAAGGTCAAAAGGCAGTCTTGGAGACAATTCTGCAGTAATGTAGAAAGCTCTTCGGAAACTAGTCGGCTACGCAAGATTTTATCCTCGAATCCAACAATACCATCGTACATACAGGGACCAGATGGTACATGGACCACTAGCAGCCTCGAAACTCTGGAAGTGCTGATGGAAGCACACTTCCCAGGTTGTCGGGAAAGTGACTACCAGTTTATAGAAAACTCGGTCGGCCATAACTATGATATCTCAGACATACCGATTACCGAACATCGAATTCAATGGGCTATCAAAAGTTTCCACCCTTTTAAATCACCGGGACCCGATGGTATTATTCCCGCGGATCTACAAAAGAATACCGAAGTATTGACGCCCTGGCTTTTAACTATCTTTAAAGCATGTCTGAAACTGTCGTATATTCCAACGAGGTGGACAACCTACAAAATTGTATTTATCCCTAAGGGGGGTAAGGCATCCCACACTAAAGCCAAGGATTTTAGACCAATCAGTCTATCTTCCTTCCTACTCAAAACTATGGAGAGAATAATTGATGCATATATCAGATCATCTCTTAAACCGGATGTCCTGTCCAGGGCTCAGCATGCCTACACGAAGGGCAAATCCACGGAAACTGCTTTACATTCGATAACCAGCCTCATCGAAAGATCCCTGAACTACAAGGAATGCCTTCCTGGACATTGAGGGAGCTTTTAATAATGTCAAACCTGAATCTGTAATTGACTCAATGGAACAGCTGGAGATTACCCAGTGGTAATAGCCTTGGTTGATAAACTACTAAAATTTAGGCGCATTGGATCCAGTCTGGGAGCGTCAAATATTTCTAAGGTGGCGGTTCGCGGTACTCCACAAGGAGGAGTACTCCCTCCACTACTATGGAATCTTAACATCAACACTCTCCTGAGAAAGTTGGAACAAACTTGCTGCACAACCGTCGCATATGCGGATGAAGTGGCACTAATAGTTACAGGTAAGGATCCAAAACTACTCTCTGAGCTACTGGAATCTGCACTGAAACTTCTTGTGAAATGGTGTCATGAATGTGGACTGGGTGTAAATCCGAGTAAAACAGAACTGGTGCTATTCACACGGAGATACAAAATCCCTCAATTTGCCAAACCAAGATTAAATGGAGTCGCACTTACACTCTCCGATAGTGCCAAATACCTCGGGCTAATATTGGACAGTAAACTGAATTGGAATCTGAACACTCAGACCAGGATTAGCAAAGCGGCAACGGTTCTATACTGCTGCAAAAGGGCAATCGGCCTCAATTGGGGAATTAGCCCCAAGAACTTAAACTGGTTATACGAATCAGTTATTAAACCCATCTTATTCTACGGATCAGCAGTCTGGTGGCCGGCGCTAGATAAAGCGTCCCAAAGGCTGAAATTCGAACGCATTATGAGATTGGTGGCGATCATGATAACAGGGGCACTTAGAACCACTCCAACTAAGGCACTTTTCACGATCCTAAACTGGTTACCACCGGACATTGAGGCGAGGAGGATAGCAGCGAATACCGCAATGCGTTTAGACGCCACAAAAGCATGGATGCACAGGAACTATGGCCATGACAAAATCCTGAACCTAATTAATGTGATCTGCAATACGGATTACACCATACCTGAACCTCTATTCGATCCGGGTTTTATAAGGAACATCCCGGATAGGTCCTACTATGATGATAATGATAATGCCCTAAACTTTGAAGAGAATGTCATCCTAATTTTCACGGATGGTTCAAAATCAAAAGAAAGAGCTGACTGTGGAATCTTTTCGGAAGAGCTGAATCTGAGTCTATCAATCAGGCTACCAGATCACTGTAGCATAATTCATGCCGAAATAGTGGCCATTAGAATAGCCGTAGAGAAAATTCAGTATCTTGGGATATTGGACGGCAATATTCATATTCTTACTGATAGTAAAGCGGCTATCAGATCCCTGGAGAACGTGTACACCACTTCGAGAAATGTTCGAGAATGCCGGTCGTCTCTGGAGGAGATAGCGAGACATTCGACGGTTACCCTAACATGGGTTCCAGGACATGGGGACATATATGGAAACCAAAGGGCCGATACGCTAGCAAGGGCCGCCACAACCGTGAACTCGGGCGAAGTTTATGGTCTCATTGGGATCCCTCTTACAAGGGGGAAACAACTCATTGCGAGAAAACTCGACCTTATTGCTGAAGAGAGATGGGCAAGAGAACCCACCTGCACGGCGACTAAACAGATTTGGCCTACAATGGATATACAGAGGACACGATTTGTGCTAAACTTATCCAGAGTCCACTTGAGGAACATCATAGCTGTGATAACTGGTCATTGGCCGGTTGGTAAACACGCTAAGAGGCTGAAACTACCCTACAATGATTTTTGTAGAAGCTGCAATGATGAAGAAGAAGAGGAGACCACGGAGCATCTTCTATGTCACTGCCCTGCTTTAGGTGACCTGCGATACGAAAAACTTGGTCATCGGACACTTTTAGACAATACCTGTCTATCAGTAGGCGATATGCGGAACATCCATGCCTTCATAAGGGCAACGAAATGGCTTGACAGCGACGTTGACCGATTAGAATAGGAACATTTGGTGCGGAAATCATAAAATGGTATCACAACGGGACTCATACTAGGACCCAAGTGAGCTGTGTTCAACGTGGCTGCCGAATTAACCTAACCTAACCTAACCTAGTTAAATAAAAGATAATATTAAATGAAAAAAAAAACTTTGTATGTGGATCTCATTACTGTTCTTTTTGTAGCCCAGACACACTCAAGTCTTTGATAGAAAAATCATAAAGGAGTTATTTAATATAAAAAATCACCATGAGCGAATTATATTTCAACAGAGGTGGGTTGGCCGGTTCGGAAGTTATAGGAGAAATATTAATTTCCAAAAGAAATAGGTAATTTGTATGAGAGGTAACAAAGGGTGTCGATATGAAACATACGATTCTTAGTCAGGTTTTCATTAGCATGAATCTTACGCAAAATATGACTAAATTCAGACTACTTACAAGTAATATACTACTACTTACTTAATTTCCCTTTACACCCCATGATAGCTTCTCGCGTTGTTACGAATAAACACGCTTTCTATTCTAGATTAGAGACCGAGGTCGTACTATAAAAGGGTACATGTGCCTGATAACGAATCAATGACATGGGGAATCAGGGCCGCCATTAAATAAACACTGCTCCATATGGGGTATCCTCTAGAGAGATACACATAGGAGGGTGATGTCTCCGTCGTTCCCCTAGTCGTTCCGCAATTCGAGCTGTTCATAAAAAGTACAAGGAGAAGAGGCAGGAGGCGACTCGACTCTTCAGGCGAAAAAACGAGAGCTGAGGCGGCGGGATACTGAACTGAAGAATACAGAAACAGAGGCGAAGTCCGTAAATTCTACCAGAAGATAAAAAGTAGGGTACATGGAAAAGGTCTTCCCTTTTGTAAAAACAAGGATGGTCATTTCATCTAGAAACACTACTTTTGTAATAGTGTTTCTAGATTAACTTTATAACATTTGCACAAAGGCACATATTGTACAGAATAAACCTTTCCGAACACCTGACAATATGTTATGGTTATTAGGCTGTAAACACAAGGAAAGTCCTTAAGACTGGTAGATTTATGATGTCCTATTTTCTTATTAAGCCATGTAGAAAATAGAGCGTACCTGGGGAGTTTGTTTATTCCAATAATTGTCCATAGGCACAGGTAGAAATATGGAAATTCCAAACTGCACAGGTACCTCCAAATGAGAAACGATCGCACATTTAGGGATGTCATATTATGCGTGCTTTCCATGTACACACTAAAACTATTACCTGGTTATGCCGGGCTTGTCTAGAAGAAAGGGTATAAAACAGTCTAATTTCCAGAGCCTTTCATCATAACCAAATTAACAGTTCAACAGCACAGAGCAATTGAAACTTTCGCGTCGCATTAAAAATTAAAAACAATACAAATATGAATATGTCAGCGTCCTCAACTAAAACAGTTAATAGAACTATTCGCGACACTCTACAAGCCAAATACGTCGAATTATTTGGACCGGAGACGCCCACAAAAATGGATGATGAATCTAAGGAAGCAAAGCGCCGTGAGATGTACGCCACTCAAACAAATTTATCTGATTTATTTAGACCAGATGAACCCAAACGAAAGGATGAAGTGCCCAGGGTCCCAGAAGCGAAGCGCCGGAAGACGTCCAATTTGCAAAACAAGTTTATTGAATTATTTGGGCCGGAGACACCTGACAAACCCAATCGAAAGGATGAAGTGCTCAGGGTCCCAGAACCGAAGTGCCGGAAGACGTCAAATTTGCAAAACAAATTTATTGAATTATTTGGGCCGGAGACACCCGACAAACCCAATCGAAAGGATGAAGTGCCCAGGGTCCCAGAACCGAAGTGCCGGAAGACGTCAAATTTACAAAACAAATTTATTGAATTATTTGGGCCGGAGACACCCGACAAACCCGATCGAAAGGATGAAGTGCCCAGGGTCCCAGAACCGAAGTGCCGGAAGACGTCAAATTTACAAAACAAATTTATTGAATTATTTGGGCCAGACACACCCAAAAAAATGGATGATGTTCCTAGGGATACAGAGATAAAGCGCCGCCAGACGAACTCCCTGCAAAGCCGAGTTAAATTATTTATGCCCGACATGCCTACATCGAAGCGAACACGTAAAGGTTAATTAAAAAAATATTACAAATAAGATTGTTATTTATAGAAAAATTAGTTAAATAAAAGATAATATTAAATGAAAAAAAAAACTTTGTATGTGGATCTCATTACTGTTCTTTTTGTAGCCCAGAAATACTCAAGTCTTTGATAGAAAAATCATAAAGCAGTTATTTAATATAAAAAATCACCATGAGCGAATTATATTTCAACAAAGGTGGGTTGGCCGGTTCGGAAGTTATAGGAGAAATATTAATTTCCAAAAAAAATAGGTAATTTGTATGAGAGATAACAAAGGGTGTCGATATGAAACATATTCATTCTTAGTCAGGTTTTCATTAGCATGAATCTTACGCAAAATATGACTAAATTCAGACTCCTTACAAGTAATATACTACTACTTATTTAATTTCCCTTTACACCCCATGATAGCTTCTCGCGTTGTTACGAATAAACACGCTTTCTGTTCTAGATTAGAGACCGAGGTCGTACTATAAAAGGGTACATGTTTCTGATGACGAATCTATGACAAGGGGAATCAGGGCCGCCATTAATTAATCACTGCTCCATATTGGGTATCCTCTAGAGAGATACAAATAGGAGGGTGATGTCTCCGTCGTTCCCCTAGTCGTTCCGCAATTCGAGCTGTTCATGAAAACTACAGGTAGAAGAGGCAGGAGGCGACTCGACTCTTCAGGCGAAAAAACGAAAGCTGAAGGAGCGGAATAATGTGCGTATTGATAAATACAGAAACAGAGGCGAAGTCCGTAAATTCTACCAGAAGATAAAAAGTAGAGTACATGGAACAGATCTTCCCCCCCTGCAAAAACAAGGATGGTCATTTCATCTAGAAACACTACTTTTGTAATAGTGTTTCTAGATTAACTTTATAACATTTGCTAAAAGACACAGATTGTACAGAATAAACCTTTCCGAACACCTGACAATATTTTATGGTTATTAGGCTGTAAACACAAGGAAGGTTCTTAAGACTGGTAGATTTATGATGTCCTATTTTCTTATTAAGCCATGTAGAAAATAGAGCGCACCTGGGGAGTTTGTTTATTCCAATAATTGTCCATAGGCACAGGTAGAAATATGGAAATTCCAAACTGCACAGGTACCTCCAAATGAGAAACGATCGCACATTTAGGGATGTCATATTATGCGTGCTTTCCATGTACACACTAAAACTATTACCTGGTTATGCCGGGCTTGTCTAGAAGAAAGGGTATAAAACAGTCTAATTTCCAGAGCCTTTCATCATAACCAAATTAACAGTTCAACAGCACAGAGCAATTGAAACTTTCGCGTCCCAGTAAAAACTTAAAACAATACAAATATGAATATGTTAGCGTCCTCAACTAAAACTGTTAATATAACTATTCGCGATATTCTACAAGCCAAATACGTCGAATTATTTGGACCGGAGACGCCCACAAAAATGGATGATGAATCTAAGGAAGCAAAGCGCCGTGAGATGTACGCCACTCAAACAAATTTATCTGATTTATTTAGACCAGATGAACCCAAACGAAAGGATGAAGTGCCCAGGGTCCCAGAACCGAAGTGCCGGAAGACGTCCAATTTACAAAACAAATTTATTGAATTATTTGGGCCGGAGACACCCGACAAACCCAATCGAAAGGATGAAGTGCCCAGGGTCCCAGAACCGAAGTGCCGGAAGACGTCAAATTTACAAAACAAATTTATTGAATTATTTGGGCCAGAGACGCCCAAAAAAATGGATGATGTTCCTAGGGATACAGAGATAAAGCGCCGCAAGACGAACTCCCTGCAAAGCCGAGTTAAATTATTTTTGCCTACATCGAAGCGAACACGTAAAGGTTAATTAAAAAAATATTACAAATAAGATTGTTATTTATAGAAAAATTAGTTAAATAAAAGATAATATTAAATGAAAAAAAAAACTTTGTATGTGGATCTCATTACTGTTCTTTTTGTAGCCCAGACATACTCAAGTCTTTGATAGAAAAATCATAAAGGAGTTATTTAATATAAAAAATCACCATGAGCGAATTATATTTCAACAAAGGTGGGTTGGCCGGTTCGGAAGTTATAGGAGAAATATTAATTTCCAAAAAAATAGGTAATTTGTATGAGAGATAACAAAGGGTGTTGATATGAAACATATTCATTCTTAGTCAGGTTTTCATTAGCATGAATCTTACGCAAAATATGACTAAA
This sequence comes from Muscina levida, assembly GCA_964034835.1. Classification (NCBI taxonomy): domain Eukaryota; kingdom Metazoa; phylum Arthropoda; class Insecta; order Diptera; family Muscidae; genus Muscina; species Muscina levida. Next base: position 39,684,594 of record OZ035881.1, on the reverse strand, counting down.
TTCAGACTCCTTACAAGTTATATACTACTACTTACTTAATTTCCCTTTACACCCCATGATAGCTTCTCGCGTTGTTACGAATAAACACGCTTTCTGTTCTAGATTAGAGACCGAGTTCGTACTATAAAAGGGTACATGTTCCTGATGACGAATCTATGACATGGGGAATCAGGGCCGCCATTAAATAAGCACTGCTCCATATGGGGTATCCTCGAGAGAGATACAAATAGGAGGGTGATGTCTCCGTCGTTCCCCTAGTCGTTCCGCAATTCGAGCTGTTCATAAAAAGTACAAGGAGAAGAGGCGACTCGACTCTTCAGGCGAAAAAAACGAGAGCTGAGGCGGCGGAATAATATGTGTACTGAAGAATACAGAAACAGAGGTGAAGTCCGAAAATTCTACCTGAAGATAAAAAGTAGGGTACATGGAACAGGTCTTCCCTCCTGTAAAAACAAGGATGGTCGTTTCATTTAGAAACACTACTTTTGTAATAGTGTTTCTAGATTAACTTTATAACATTTGCTAAAAGGCACAGATTAAACCTTTCCGAACACCTGACAATATTTTATGGTTATTAGGCTGTAAACACAAGGAAGGTCCTTAAGACTGGTAGATTTATGATGTCCTATTTTCTTATTAAGCCATGTAGAAAATAGAGCGTACCTGGGGAGTTTGTTTATTCCAATAGTTGTCCATAGGCACAGGTAGAAATATGGAAATTCCAAACTGCACAGGTACCTCCAAATGAGAAACGATCGCACATTTAGGGATGTCATATTATGCGTACTTTCCATGTACACACTAAAACTATTACCTGATTATGCCGGGCTTGTCTAGAAGAAAGGGTATAAAACAGTCTAATTTCCTGAGCCTTTCATCATAACCAAATAAACAGTTCAACAGCACAGAGCAATTGAAACTTTCGCGTCGCATTAAAAATTAAAAACAATACAAATATGAATATGTCAGCGTCCTCAACTAAAACAGTTAATAGAACTATTCGCGATACTCTACAAGCCAAATACGTCGAATTATTTGGACCGGAGACGCCCACAAAAATGGATGATGAATCTAAGGAAGCAAAGCGCCGTGAGATGTACGCCACTCAAACAAATTTATCTGATTTATTTAGACCAGATGAACCCAAACGAAAGGATGAAGTGCCCAGGGTCCCAGAAGCGAAGCGCCGGAAGACGTCAAATTTGCAAAACAAGTTTATTGAATTATTTGGGCCGGAGAAACCCGACAAACCCAATCGAAAGGATGAAGTGCCCAGGGTCCCAGAACCGAAGTGCCGGAAGACGTCAAATTTACAAAACAAATTTATTGAATTATTTGGGCCGGAGACACCCGACAAACCCAATCGAAACGATGAAGTGCCCAAGATCCCAGAACCGAAGTGCCGGAAGACGTCAAATTTACAAAACAAATTTATTGAATTATTTGGGCCAGAGACGCCCAAAAAAATGGATGATGTTCCTAGGGATACAGAGATAAAGCGCCGCAAGACGAACTCCCTGCAAAGCCGAGTTAAATTATTTATGCCCGACATGCCTACATCGAAGCGAACACGTAAAGGTTAATTAAAAAAATATTACAAATAAGATTGTTATTTATAGAAAAATTAGTTAAATAAAAGATAATATTAAATGAAAAAAAAAACTTTGTATGTGGATCTCATTACTGTTCTTTTTGTAGCCCAGACATACTCAAGTCTTTGATAGAAAAAATCATAAAGGAGTTATTTAATATAAAAAATCACCATGAGCGAATTATATTTCAACAAAGGTGGGTTGGCCGGTTCGGAAGTTATAGGAGAAATATTAATTTCCAAAAAAATAGGTAATTTGTATGAGAGATAACAAAGGGTGTTGATATGAAACATATTCATTCTTAGTCAGGTTTTCATTAGCATGAATCTTACGCAAAATATGACTAAATTCAGACTCCTTACAAGTTATATACTACTACTTACTTAATTTCCCTTTACACCCCATTATAGCTTCTCGCGTTGTTACGAATAAACACGCTTTCTGTTCTAGATTAGAGACCGAGGTCGTACTATAAAAGGGTACATGTTCCTGATGACGAATCTATGACATGGGGAATCAGGGGCGCCATTAAATAAGCACTGCTCCATATGGGGTATCCTCTAGAGAGATACAAATATGAGGGTGATGTCTCCGTCGTTCCCCTAGTCGTTCCGCAATTCGAGCTGTTCATAAAAAGTACAAGGAGAAGAGGCAGGAGGCGACTCGACTCTTCAGGCGAAAAAAAAGACAGCTGAGGCGGCGGAATAATATGTGTACTGAAGAATACCGAAACAGAGGTGAAGTCCGAAAATTCTACCAGAAGATAAAAAGTAGGGTACATGGAACATGTCTTCCCTCCTGTAAAAACAAGGATGGTCATTTCATCTAGAAACACTACTTTTGTAATAGTGTTTCTAGATTAACTTTATAACATTTGCTAAAAGGCACAGATTGTACAGAATAAACCTTTCCGAACACCTGACAATATTTTATGGTTATTAGGCTGTAAACACAAGGAAAGTCCTTAAGACTGGTAGATTTATGATGTCCTATTTTCTTATTAAGCCATATAGAAAATAGAGCGTACCTGGGGAGTTTGTTTATTCCAATAGTTGTCCATAGGCACAGGTAGAAATATGGAAATTCCAAACTGCACAGGTACCTCCAAATGAGAAACGATCGCACATTTAGGGATGTCACATTATGCGTGCTTTCCATGTACACACTAAAACTATTACCTGATTATGCCGGGCTTGTCTAGAAGAAAGGGTATAAAACAGTCTAATTTCCAGAGCCTTTCATCATAACCAAATTAACAGTTCAACAGCACAGAGCAATTGAAACTTTCGCGTCGCATTAAAAATTAAAAACAATACAAATATGAATATGTCAGCGTCCTCAACTAAAACAGTTAATAGAACTATTCGCGATACTCTACAAGCCAAATACGTCGAATTATTTGGACCGGAGACGCTCACAAAAATGGATGATGAATCTAAGGAAGCAAAGCGCCGTGAGATGTACGCCACTCAAACAAATTTATCTGATTTATTTAGACCAGATGAACCCAAACGAAAGGATGAAGTGCCCAGGGTCCCAGAAGCGAAGCGCCGGAAGACGTCCAATTTACAAAACAAATTGATTGCATTATTTGGGCCGGAAACACCCAAAAAATCCAAACGAAAGGATGAAGTGCCCAGGATTCCAGAAGCGAAGCGCCGGAAGACGTCCAATTTGCAAAACAAGTTTATTGAATTATTTGGGCCGGAGACACCTGACAAACCCAATCGAAAGGATGAAGTGCCCAGGGTCCCAGAACCGAAGTGCCGGAAGACGTCAAATTTACAAAACAAATTGATTGCATTATTTGGGCCGGAAACACCCAAAAAATCCAAACGAAAGGATGAAGTGCCCAGGATTCCAGAAGCGATGCGCCGGAAGACGTCCAATTTGCAAAACAAGTTTATTGAATTATTTGGACCGGAGACACCCAAAAAATGGATGATGTTCCTAGGGATACAGAGATAAAGCGCCGCAAGACGAACTCCCTGCAAAGCCGAGTTAAATTATTTTTGCCCGACATGCCTACATCGAAGCGAACACGTAAAGGTTAATTAAAAAAATATAACAAATAAGATTGTTATTTATAGAAAAATTAGTTAAATAAAAGATAATATTAAATGAAAAAAAAACTATGTATGTGGATCTCATTACTGTTCTTTTTGTAGCCCAGACATACTCAAGTCTTTGATAGAAAAATCATAAAGGAGTTATTTAATATAAACTAGCACGTCGGTTATCTTCGGCTATGCCGAAGCTCAGATATCTTTCACCATTTGTAAAAATGGTGGTAAAACTGGTTATTTGCACTACGACTATATTTTATTAAACTTTGTACCACAAAACAGGGGAGTTGGTGAGAAGTGGACGTTACTTTTAGCTTCACACATCCATTGCGTATGTAATTATACCATCACCCTTAGGGATGAGGGTATATATCATTTGATACGGAAAAAAGTGTAACGCATTAAAGGAGACGAGTTAGACCCCAAGTATCTTAAGACCAAATTCGTTTCAGAACTTTTTAAGAAGAATGAGCTATGTCCGTCTGTCTGGCTGGCTGGATGGATGGTCAGCAGGATAACTCGAGTAAACCTTAACGGATCGGTATGAAAATTTACCAGTATCAATATTTTTCAAAACGAACTTATGGGATTGTAAATGGGCTGAATAGCCCCACCCCCTCTGGTACCTCCCATACAAAATTACCTATTTTTGGAAAATTAATATTTCTTCCATAACTTCCAAACGGACAACCGGAGGATGTTTGAATTTGGTCAGTTTATTTATCTTGCAAAAGTAGACAAACCCTAATAAAACCGAAACCTGTGCCCCACCCATTCTGGTACCTCCCATACAAATGACCGAATTGACCCTTATAGTTTTACATACATATCTTTTTTGCACGTAAACTTAGATCACTCAAATTTTGCGTATGATGTTTGCTTATAAATATTAGACTGAGGTATGAATATGGACTATATCGGTTCACGCCTTCTGGTACCTCCCATACAAAATGACCTATTTTTGGAAATTATATATTTCTCCAATAACTTCAAAACAGTCACTTGGGGGGTTATGAACATTGGTCGATAAATTAATGTTGTGATAGGAGGCGAAACCTCAGAGAGCCTAACTATTTGACACACCCCTTCTGGTACCTCCCATACAAATGACCGAATTGGCTCTTATAGTTTTACATACATATCTTTTTTGTAAGTAAACTGAGATCACTCAAATTTTGCGTATGATGTTTGCTTATGAAAATTAGACTCAGGTATGAATATGGACTATATCAGTTCACGCCTTCTGGTACTTCCCATACAAAATTACCAATTTTTTAAAAATTAATATTTCTCCTATAACTTCAAAACGGACTCTTGGGGGGTAATGAAAATTGGTCGATTAATTTAAGTTATTATAAGAGGCAAAACCCTAGAAAACCTAACTCTTTGACACACCCCTTCTGGTACCTACCATACAAATGACCGAACTCACCCCCATAGTATTACAAACATATCTTTTTTCTAAGTACACTGAATTCAGTCAAATTATGAGTAATTTGTACGCTTATGAAAATATGAATCAGGAGTGAATATGGACTATATCGGGTCACCCCTTCTGGTACCTCCCATACAAAATTACCTATTTTTGGAAAATTAATAATTCTCCCATAACTTCCAAACGGACATTTGAGGGGTAATGAAAATTTGTCGGTTAGTTTATATTGTGATAGGAGGCGAAACCTCAGAAAACCTAACTATTTGACACACCCCTTCTGGTACCTCCAACACAAAGGACCGAACTCACCCCCATAGTCTTACATACATATATTTTTTTGTAAGTGCACTGAATTCAGTCAAATTATTCGTAAGTTGTACGTATGAAAATTTGAGTTAGGAATGAATAAGGACTGTATCGGTTCACCTCTTGTGGTACCCCCTATCAAGATTAAATTTTTTTGAAAAACTTATATTTCTAACATAAATTCCAAACAGGCACCTATACCCCCTACACAAATAAGTAAAGTTTTGGACGATTTTGCACCACAAGCAGGGGAAAAAATATACATAAGTAATTTTATTTTAATTAAAAATCTATTCATTTCAATAACTTAAGACTTCAACAATATCTTATATTGGGTGATGGTATTTATCAGTCAGTTTATCTGACTGAAATTTCTGTACTGGTTTTGTATTGATTTTATTCGATTTTATGAATTTTGTAACTCCCCAAATATGGGAAGTTGTGTGGGATGTGGGAGTAGTTTAAATCCGACCATGCCTATCTTAGAACTTAACCTCTGCTTACATACCAAATTGCAAACTAAAAACTCATAAACTATAGGGATATACAGACGGACACTCCCAAAAAGGGGGAAAATAGTATAGCAGGTGGGAGAAGTATTCGTCCGATATTGCTCATCTTACAAAGTAAACTCCTATTATAGGAATAAAGCTTGCATATACAATTTCAGCTCAATATTTTCTAACCTACGGCTATAATCGGGAGGCAGTTAAGCAGCCACCCCAAAAAAATTTAGTTTGAATGGGAGGTGGGAGTAGTTTTTGACCGACATTGCTTATCTTAAAAAGTAGCCTCCGCTTAGATAGTGAATCTTACACACACCCCCAAAAAGAGGGATTTTGTATGGGAGTTGAGAGTAGTTTTTGACCGATCAGTCTCATTTTAATATTCAACCTCCGCTTAGAGTAGGGAAGCTTGCATACATTATTTTAGCTTGATTGCTCTTAAATTACTACTGTAATCGCGGGACTGACATACAGACACCCCCAAAAAGAGGGATTGTGTATGGGAGGTGGGAGTAGTTTTTGACCGATCGGGCTCATCTTACCACTTACCCTCCGCTTAGTGTAGGGAAGCTCACATACAAAATTTCAGCTTGATTGCCCTTAAACTACAGCTGTAACCGCAGGGATATACCCAAAAAAGGGGGAGTTTGTATGGGAGGTGGGAGAAGTTTTTGACCGATCGGGCTCAACTTAGAACTCAACCTCCGCCTAGTGTTGGGAAGCTTGCATACAAAATTTCAGCTTGATTCCCCTTAAACTACGGCTGTAACCGCAGGGATATACCCAAAAAGGGGGAGTTTGTATGGGAGGTAGGAGCAGTTTTTGACCGATCGGACTCATCTTAGAACTCAACCTCCACCTAGTGTTGGGAAGCTTGCATACAAAATTTCAGCTTGATTCCCCTTAAACTACGGCTGTAACCGCAGGGATAGACCCCAAAAAGGGGGAGTTTGTATGGGAGGTGGGAGTAGTTTTTGACCGATCGGGCTCATCTTAGAACTTAACCTCCGCTTTGATGATAGAAGCTTGCGTTCCAAATTTCAGCTCGATATAACATAAACTGCGGCTGTAATAGCGGGGACAGACAGACGGACAGACGGTCACCCTTAAATCGACTCAGATTTTGATGCTGATCATTTATATATATATATTGTTATACATACCACGCCTCCTTATGGGCGTTACAAATGGAAGAACAAAATGAATATACCCTTCACTCCGTTCATGCGCATGGTGAAGGGTATAAAAATCACCATGAGCGAATTATATTTCAACAAAGGTGGGTTGGCCGGTTCGGAAGTTATAGGAGAAATATTAATTTCCAAAAAAATAGGTAATTTGTATGAGAGATAACAAAGAGTGATGATATGAAACATATTCATTCTTAGTCAGGTTTTCATTAGCATGAATCTTACGCAAAATATGACTAAATTCAGACTCCTTACAAGTAATATACTACTACTTACTTAATTTCCCTTTACACCCCATGATAGCTTCTCGCGTTGTTACGAATAAAGACGCTTTCTGTTCTAGATTAGATACCGAGGTCGTACTATAAAAGGGTACATGTGCTTGATGACGAATCAATGACATGGGGAATCAGGGGCGCCATTAAATAAGCACTGCTCCATATGGGGTATCCTCTAGAGAGATACCAATAGGAGGGTGATGTCTCCGTCGTTCCCCTTGTCATTCCGCAATTCGAGCTGTTCATAAAAATGACAAGGAGAAGAGGCGACTCGACTCTTTAGGCGAAAAAAACGAGAGCTGAGGCGGCGGAATAATATGTGTACTGAAGAATACAGAAACAGAGGTGAAGTCCGTAAATTCTACCTGTAGATAAAAAGAAGGATACATGGAACAGGTCTTCCCTCCTGTAAAAACAATGATTGTCATTTCATCTAGAAACACAACTTTTGTAATAATGTTTCTAGATTAACTTTATAACATTTGCTAAAATGCACAGATTGTACAGAATAAACCTTTCCGAACACCTGACAATATTTTATGGTTATTAGGTTGTAAACACAAGGAAGGTCCTTAAGACTGGTAGATTTATGATGTCCTATTTTCTTATTAAGCCATGTAGAAAATAGAGCGTACCTGGGGAGTTTGTTTATTCCAATAGTTGTCCATAGGCATAGGTAGAAATATGGAAATTCCAAACTGCACAGGTACCTCCAAATGAGAAACGATCGCACATTTAGGGATGTCATATTATGTGTGCTTTCCATGTACACACTAAAACTATTACCTGATTATGCCGGGCTTGTCTAGAAGAAAGGGTATAAAACAGTCTAATTTCCAGAGCCTTTCATCATAACCAAATTAACAGTTCAACAGCACAGAGCAATTGAAACTTTCGCGTCGCATTAAAAATTAAAAACAATACAAATATGAATATGTCACCGTCCTCAACTAAAACAGTTAATAGAACTATTCGCGATACTCTACAAGCCAAATATGTCGAATTATTTGGACCGGAGACGCCCACAAAAATGGATGATGAATCTAAGGAAGCAAAGCGCCGTGAGATGTACGCCACTCAAACAAATTTATCTGATTTATTTAGACCAGATGAACCCAAACGAAAGGATGAAGTGCCCAGGGTCCCAGAAGCGAAGCGCCGGAAGACGTCCAATTTACAAAACAAATTGATTGCATTATTTGGGCCGGAAACACCCAAAAAATCCAAACGAAAGGATGAAGTGCCCAGGATTCCAGAAGCGAAGCGCCGGAAGACGTCCAATTTGCAAAACAAGTTTATTGAATTATTTGGGCCGGAGACACCTGACAAACCCAATCGAAAGGATGAAGTGCCCAGGGTCCCAGAACCGAAGTGCCGGAAGACGTCAAATTTGCAAAACAAATTTATTGAATTATTTGGGCCGGAGACACCCGACAAACCCAATCGAAACGATGAAGTGCCCAAGATCCCAGAACCGAAGTGCCGGAAGACGTCAAATTTACAAAACAAATTTATTGAATTATTTGGGCCAGAGACGCCCAAAAAAATGGATGATGTTCCTAGGGATACAGAGATAAAGCGCCGCAAGACGAACTCCCTGCAAAGCCGAGTTAAATTATTTTTGCCCGACATGCCAACATCGAAGCGAACACGTAAAGGTTAATTAAAAAAATATTACAAATAAAACTTTGTATGTGGATCTTATTACTGTTCTTTTTGTAGCCCAGACATACTCAAGTCTTTGATAGAAAAATCATAAAGAATTTATTTAATATAAAAAATCACCATGGGCGAATTATATTTCAACAAAGGTGGGTTGGCCGGTTCGGAAGTTATAGGAGAAATATTAATTTCCAAAAAAAATAGGTAATTTGTATGAGAGATAACAAAGGGTGTCGATATGAAACATATTCATTCTTATTCAGGTTTTCATTAGCATGAATCTTAGGCAAAATATGACTAAATTCAGACTACTTACAAGTAATATACTACTACCTACATAATTTCCCTTTACACCCCATGATAGCTTCTCGCGTTGTTACGAATAAACACGCTTTCTATTCTAGATTAGATACCGAGGTCGTACTATAAAAGGGTACATGTGCTTGATGACGAATCACTGACATGGGGAATCAGGGCCGCCATTAAATAAGCACAACTCCATATGGGGTATCCTCTAGAGAGATACACATAGGAGGCTGATGTCTCCGTCGTTCCCCTAGTCATTTCGCAATTCGAGCTGTTCATAAGAAGTACAAGGAGAAGAGGCAGGAGGCGACTCGACTCTTTAGGCGAAAAAACGAGAGCTGAGGCGGCGGAATAATATGTGTACTGAAGAATACAGAAACAGAGGTGAAGTCCGTAAATTCTACCAGAAGAAAAAAAAGTAGGGTACATGGAACAGGTCTTTCCTCCTGTAAAAACAAGGATGGCCATTTCATCTAGAAACACTACTTTTGTAATAGTGTTTCTAGATTAACTTTATAACATTTGCTAAAAGACACAGATTGTACAGAATAAACCTTTCCGAACACTTGACAATATTTTATGGTTATTTGGCTGTAAACACAAGGAAGGTCCTTAAGACTGGTAGATTTATGATGTCCTATTTTCTTATTAAGCCATGTAGAAAATAGACCGCACCTGGGGAGTTTGTTTATTCCAATAGTTGTCCATAGGCAAAGGTAGAAATATGGAAATTCCAAACTGCACAGGTGCCTCCAAATAAGAAACGATCGCACATTCAGGGATGTCATATTATGCGTGCTTTCCATGTTCACACTAAAACTATTACCTGATTATGCCGGGCTTGTCTAGAAGAAAGGGTATAAAACAGTCTAATTTCCAGAGCCTTTCATCATAACCAAATTAACAGTTCAACAGCACAGAACAATTGAAACTTTTGCGTCGCATTAAAAATTAAAAACAATTCAAATATGAACATGTCAGCGTCCTCAACTAAAACTGTTAATAGAACTATTCGTGATACTCTACAAGCCAAATACGTCGAATTATTTGGACCGGAGACGCCCACAAAAATGGATGATGAATCTAAGGAAGCAAAGTGCCGTGAGATGTACGCCACTCAAACAAATTTATCTGATTTATTTAGACCAGATGAACCCAAACGAAAGGATGAAGTGCCCAGGATTCCAGAAGCGAAGCGCCGGAAGACGTCCAATTTGCAAAACAAGTTTATTGAATTATTTGGGCCGGAGACACCCGACAAACCCAATCGAAAGGATGAAGTGCCCAGGGTCCCAGAACCGAAGTGCCGGAAGACGTCAAATTTGCAAAACAAATTTATTGAATTATTTGGGCCGGAGACACCCGACAAACCCAATCGAAAGGATGAAGTGCCCAGGGTCCCAGAACCGAAGTGCCGGAAGACGTCAAATTTGCAAAACAAATTTATTGAATTATTTGGGCCGGAGACACCCGACAAACCCAATCGAAAGGATGAAGTGCCCAGGGTCCCAGAACCGAAGTGCCGGAAGACGTCAAATTTACAAAACAAATTTATTGAATTATTTGGGCAAGAGACGCCCAAAAAAATGGATGATGTTCCTAGGGATACAGAGATAAAGCGCTGCAAGACGAACTCCCTGCTAAGCCGAGTTAAATTATTTATGCCCGACATGCCTACATCGAAGCGAACATGTAAAGGTTAATTAAAATAATATTACAAATAAGATTGTTATTTATAGAAAAATTAGTTAAATAAAAGATAATATTAAATGAAAAAAAAACTTTGTATGTGGATCTCATTACTGTTCTTTTTGTAGCCCAGACATACTCAAGTCTTTGATAGAAAAATCATAAAGGAGTTATTTAATATAAAAAATCACCATGAGCGAATTATATTTCAACAAAGGTGGGTTGGCCGGTTCGGAAGTTATAGGAGAAATATTAATTTCCAAAAAAATAGGTAATTTGTATGAGAGATAATAAAGGGTGTTGATAAGAAACATATTCATTCTTAGTCAGGTTTTCATTAGCATGAATCTTACGCAAAATATGACTAAATTCAGACTCCTTACAAGTAATATACTACTACTTACTTAATTTCCCTTTACACCCCATGATAGCTTCTCGCGTTGTTACGAATAAAGACGCTTTCTGTTCTAGATTAGAGACCGAGGTCATACTATAAAAAAAAAACGAGAGCTGAGGCGGCGGAATAATATGTGTACTGAAGAATACAGAAACAGAGGTGAAGTCCGAAAATTCTACCTGTAGATAAAAAGAAGGGTACATGGAACAGGTCTTCCCTCCTGTAAAAACAAGGATTGTCATTTCATCTAGAAACACTACTTTTGTAATAGTGTTTCTAGATTAACTTTATAACATTTGCTAAAATGCACAGATTGTACAGATTGTACAGAATAAACCTTTCCGAACACCTGACAATATTTTATTGTTATTAGGCTGTAAACACAAGGAAGGTCCTTAAGACTGGTAGATTTATGATGTCCTATTTTCTTATTAAGCCATGCAGAAAATATAGCGTACCTGGGGAGTTTGTTTATTCCAATAGTTGTCCACAGGCACAGGTAGAAATATGGAAATTCCAAACTGCACAGGTACCTCCAAATGAGAAACGATCGCACATTCAGGGATGTCATATTATGCGTGCTTTCCATGTTCACACTAAAACTATTACCTGATTATGCCGGGCTTGTCTAAAAGAAAGGGTATAAAACAGTCTAATTTCCAGAGCCTTTCATCATAACCAAATTAACAGTTCAACAGCACAGAGCAATTGAAGCTTTCGCGTCGTATTAAAAATTAAAAACAATACAAATATGAATATGTCAGCGTCCTCAACTAAAACAGTTAATAGAACTATTCGCGATACTCTACAAGCCAAATACGTCGAATTATTTGGACCGGAGACGCCCACAAAAATGGATGATGAGTCTAAGGAAGCAAAGCGCCGTGAGATATACGCCACTCAAACAAATTTATCTGATTTATTTAGACCAGATGAACCCAAACGAAAGGATGAAGTGCCCAGGGTCCCAGAAGCGAAGCGCCGGAAGACGTCCAATTTACAAAACAAATTGATTGCATTATTTGGGCCGGAAACACCCAAAAAATACAAACGAAAGGATGAAGTGCCCAGGATTCCAGAAGCGAAGCGGCGGAAGACGTCCAATTTGCAAAACAAGTTTATTGAATTATTTGGGCCGGAGACGCCCACAAAAATGGATGATGAATCTAAGGAAGCAAAGCGCCGTGAGATATACGCCACTCAAACAAATTTATCTGGTTTATTTAGACCTGACAAACCCAATCGAAAGGATGAAGTGCCCAGGGTCCCAGAACCGAAGTGCCGGAAGACGTCAAATTTGCAAAACAAATTTATTGAATTATTTGGGCCGGAGACACCCGACAAACCCAATCGAAAGGATGAAGTGTCCAGGGACCCAGAACCGAAGTGCCGGAAGACGTCAAATTTACAAAACAAATTTATTGAATTATTTGGGCCAGAGACGCCCAAAAAAATGGATGGTGTTCCTAGGGATACAGAGATAAAGCGCCGCAAGACGAACTCCCTGCAAAGCCGAGTTAAATTATTTATGCCCGACATGCCTACATCGAAGCGAACATGTAAAGGTTAATTAAAATAATATTACAAATAAGATTGTTATTTATAGAAAAATTAGTTAAATAAAAGATAATATTAAATGAAAAAAAAACTTTGTATGTGGATCTCATTACTGTTCTTTTTGTAGCCCAGACATACTCAAGTCTTTGATAGAAAAATCATAAAGGAGTTATTTAATATAAAAAATCACCATGAGCGAATTATATTTCAACAAAGGTGGGTTGGCCGGTTCGGAAGTTATAGGAGAAATATTAATTTCCAAAAAAATAGGTAATTTGTATGAGAGATAATAAAGGGTGTTGATAAGAAACATATTCATTCTTAGTCAGGTTTTCATTAGCATGAATCTTACGCAAAATATGACTAAATTCAGACTCCTTACAAGTAATATACTACTACTTACTTAATTTTGTTTGTTTATTCCAATAGTTGTCCATAGGCACATGTAGAAATATGGAAATTCCAAACTGCACAGGTACCTCCAAATGAGAAACGATCGCACATTTAGGGATGTCATATTATGTGTGCTTTCCATGTACACACTAAAACTATTACCTGATTATGCCGGGCTTGTCTAGAAGAAAGGGTATAAAACAGTCTAATTTCCAGAGCCTTTCATCATAACCAAATTAACAGTTCAACAGCACAGAGCAATTGAAACTTTCGCGTCGTATTAAAAATTAAAAACAATACAAATATGAATATGTCAGCGTCCTCAACTAAAACAGTTAATAGAACTATTCGCGATACTCTACAAGCCAAATACGTCGAATTATTTGGACCGGAAACGCCCACAAAAATGGATGATGAATCTAAGGAAGCAAAGCGCCGTGAGATGTACGCCACTCAAACAAATTTATCTGATTTATTTAGACCAGATGAACCCAAACGAAAGGATGAAGTGCCCAGGGTCCCAGAAGCGAAGCGCCGGAAGACGTTCAATTTACAAAACAAATTGATTGCATTATTTGGGCCGGAAACACCCAAAAAATCCAAACGAAAGGATGAAGTGCCCAGGATTCCAGCAGCGAAGCGACGGAAGACGTCCAATTTGCAAAACAAGTTTATTGAATTATTTGGGCCGGAGACACCTGACAAACCCAATCGAAAGGATGAAGTGCCCAGGGTCCCAGAACCGAAGTGCCGGAAGACGTCAAATTTGCAAAACAAATTTATTGAATTATTTGGGCCGGAGACACCCGACAAACCCAATCGAAAGGATGAAGTGCCCAGGGTCCCAGAACCGAAGTGCCGGAAGACGTCAAATTTACAAAACAAATTTATTGAATTATTTGGGCAAGAGACGCCCAAAAAAATGGATGATGTTCCTAGGGATACAGAGATAAAGCGCTGCAAGACGAACTCCCTGCTAAGCCGAGTTAAATTATTTATGCCCGACATGCCTACATCGAAGCGAACATGTAAAGGTTAATTAAAATAATATTACAAATAAGATTGTTATTTATAGAAAAATTAGTTAAATAAAAGATAATATTAAATGAAAAAAAAACTTTGTATGTGGATCTCATTACTGTTCTTTTTGTAGCCCAGACATACTCAAGTCTTTGATAGAAAAATCATAAAGGAGTTATTTAATATAAAAAATCACCATGAGCGAATTATATTTCAACAAAGGTGGGTTGGCCGGTTCGGAAGTTATAGGAGAAATATTAATTTCCAAAAAAATAGGTAATTTGTATGAGAGATAATAAAGGGTGTTGATATGAAACATATTCATTCTTAGTCAGGTTTTCATTAGCATGAATCTTACGCAAAATATGACTAAATTCAGACTCCTTACAAGTAATATACTACTACTTACTTAATTTCCCTTTACACCCCATGATAGCTTCTCGCGTTGTTACGAATAAAGACGCTTTCTGTTCTAGATTAGAGACCGAGGTCATACTATAAAAGGGTACATGTTCCTGATGACGAATCTATGACATGGGGAATCAGGGCCGCCATTAAATAAGCACTGCTCCATATGGGGTATCCTCTAGAGAGATACCAATAGGAGGGTGATGTCTCCGTCGTTCCCCTTGTCATTCCGCAATTCGAGCTGTTCATAAAAATGACAAGGAGAAGAGGCGACTCGACTCTTTAGGCGAAAAAAACGAGAGCTGAGGCGGCGGAATAATATGTGTACTGAAGAATACAGAAACAGAGGTGAAGTCCGTAAATTCTACCTGTAGATAAAAAGAAGGGTACATGGAACAGGTCTTTCCTCCTGTAAAAACAAGGATTGTCATTTCATCTAGAAACACTACATTTGTAATAGTGTTTCTAGATTAACTTTATAACATTTGCTAAAAGGCACAGATTGTACAGAATAAACCTTTCCGAACACCAGACAATATTTTATGGTTATTAGGCTGTAAACACAAGGAAAGTCCTTAAGACTGGTAGATTTATGATGTCCTATTTTCTTATTAAGCCATGTAGAAAATAGGACATCATAAGGGAAGTTTGTTTATTCCAATAGTTGTCCATAGGCAAAGGGAGAAATATGGAAATTCCAAACTGCACAGGTGCCTCCAAATAAGAAACGATCGCACATTCAGGGATGTCATATTATGCGTGCTTTCCATGTTCACACTAAAACTATTACCTGATTATGCCGGGCTTGTCTAGAAGAAAGGGTATAAAACAGTCTAATTTCCAGAGCCTTTCATCATAACCAAATTAACAGTTCAACAGCACAGAACAATTGAAACTTTTGCGTCGCATTAAAAATTAAAAACAATTCAAATATGAACATGTCAGCGTCCTCAACTAAAACTGTTAATAGAACTATTCGTGATACTCTACAAGCCAAATACGTCGAATTATTTGGACCGGAGACGCCCACAAAAATGGATGATGAATCTAAGGAAGCAAAGTGCCGTGAGATGTACGCCACTCAAACAAATTTATCTGATTTATTAGACCAGATGAACCCAAACGAAAGGATGAAGTGCCCAGGATTCCAGAAGCGAAGCGCCGGAAGACGTCCAATTTGCAAAACAAGTTTATTGAATTATTTGGGCCGGAGACACCCGACAAACCCAATCGAAAGGATGAAGTGCCCAGGGTCCCAGAACCGAAGTGCCGGAAGACGTCAAATTTACAAAACAAATTTATTGAATTACAGAAAGAGAAGCTGAAGCGACCGGTCGACATAAAATACATTCCGACATTTATTATTATTTCTGCCGTATTAACATAAAAAACACAGTTTAAGTTAGTGCATGTGTATGTTTCTTGAAGTTTAACCTTACAACATTAACTTTCATTAAGTATCTCGCACATATTAGTGAATTTAAAAAAAAATCAGTGAACATTTTTTGTGAAGACAAAATTATAAACATAAATCCGCTCTTTGCAATTGTGAGAGCCCACTCTTTAAACGAACATTCGTTGAGTGATTACATTGTAAAAACAAAACTAGAAACCAAAACAAACATAAAACTGATATATGCAATTGCGAGAGTGCACTCATTTTTAAGAACATTATTTTGAGTGATACACCACACAAACTAATAAAATAACGAAAAAGAAAACAAGAACAAAGAATAAAAATAAACACCAGTACAGAAATTTCAGTCAGGTAAACTGACTTATAAATACCATCACTCAATACAAGATATTGTTGAAGTCTTGAGTTATTGAAATGAATAGATTTTTAATTAAAATAAAATTACTTATGTATATTTTTTCCCCTGCTTGTGGTGCAAAATCGTCCAAAACTTTACTTATTTGTGTAGGGGGTATAGGTGCCGGTTTGGAATTTATGTGAGAAATATTAATTTTACAAATATTTAATTTTGATAGGGGGTACCACAAGAGGTGAACCGATACAGTCCTTATTCATTCCTTACTCAAATTTTCATACGTACAACTTACGAATAATTTGACTGAATTCAGTGCACTTACAAAAAAATATATGTATGTAAGACTATGGGGGTGAGTTCGGTCCTTTGCATGGGAGGTACCAGAAGGGGTGTGTCAAATAGTAAGGTTTTCTGAGGTTTTGCCTCCTATCACAATATAAATTAACCGACTAATTTTCATTACCCCTCAAATGTCCGTTTGGAAGTTATGGGAGAATTATTAATTTTCCAAAAATAGGTAATTTTGTATGGGAGGTACCAGAAGGGGTGACCCGATATAGTCCATATTCACTCCTGATTCATATTTTCATAAGCGTACAAATTACTCATTATTTGACTGAATTCAGTGTACTTAGAAAAAAGATATGTTTGTAATACTATGGGGGTGAGTTCGGTCATTTGTATGGGAGGTACCAGAAGGGGTGTGTCAAATAGTTAGGTTTTCTATTGTTTTGTCTCCTATAATAACATAAATTAATCGACCAATTTTCATTACCCCCCAAGAGTCCGTTTGAAAGTTATAGGAGAAATATTAATTTTCCAAAAATAGGTAATTTTGTATGGGAGGTACCAGAAGGCGTGAACTGATATAGTCCATATTCATACCTGAGTCTAATTTTCATAAGCAAACATCATACGCAAAATTTGAGTGATCTCAGTTTACTTACAAAAAAGATATGTATGTAAAACTATAAAGGTCAATTCGGTCATTTGTATGGGAGGTACCAGAAGGGATGTGTCAAATAGTTAGGCTCTCTGAGGTTTCGCCTCCTATCACAACATTAATTTATCGACCAATGTTCATAACCCCCCAAGTGACTGTTTTGAAGTTATTGGAGAAATATATAATTTCCAAAAATAGGTCATTTTGTATGGGAGGTACCAGAAGGGGTGCACCGATATAGTCCATATTCATACCTGAGTCTAATATTTATAAGCAAACATCATACGCAAAATTTGAGTGATCTCAGTTTACTTGCAAAAAAGATATGTATGTAAAACTATAAGGGTCAATTCGGTCATTTGTATGGGAGGTACCAGAAGGGATGTGTCAAATAGTTAGGCTCTCTGAGGTTTCGCCTCCTATCACAACATTAATTTATCGACCAATGTTCATAACCCCCCAAGTGACTGTTTTGAAGTTATAGGAGAAATATTAATTTCCAAAAATAGGTCATTTTGTATGGGAGGTACCAGAAGGGGTGCACCGATATAGTCCATATTCATACCTGAGTCTAATATTTATAAGCAAACATCATACGCAAAATTTGAGTGATCTCAGTTTACTTGCAAAAAAGATATGTATGTAAAACTATAAGGGTCAATTCGGTCATTTGTATGGGAGGTACCAGAATGGATGAGGCACAGGTTTCGGTTTTCTTAGGGTTTGTCTACTTTTGCAAGATAAATAAACTGACCAAATTCAAACATCCCCCGGATGTCCGTTTGGAAGTTATGGAATAAATATTAATTTTCCAAAAATAGGTACTATTGTATGGGAGGTACCAGAAGAGTTCGTTTAAAAAAATATTAATACTGGTAAATTTTCATACCGATCCGTTAAGGTTTACTCGAGTTATCCTGCTGACCAGCCATCCAGCCAGCCAGCCAGACAGACGGACATAGCCCATTCTTCTTAAAATGTTCTGAAACGAATTTGGTCTTAAGATACTTGGGGTCTAACTGGTCTGCTTTAATGCGTTACACTTTTTTTTATAATCAAATGATATATACCCTCATCCCTAAGGGTGATGGTATAAATATGTTTTAAAGATATGGATGCTGAAAAAAACAACAACATGCAAGCAAAAATAACCAAGAGACCAAGAGAATCTCTTCCAATCACTGAGAGCAGTGTGACCATTTTTGCAGCTAGATTTAGCATTTTATTTTTGTATTTAGCCGCAAAATTTTCATTTAGCATTTAGGTTTTTTCTTAGCTTTTTGCAATTATTAATTTAGCATTTTTAGCATTATTCTATCTGACACATTTGCTCTCTTAAATTCTCGTTTAGAAGATTTTTTTGTTCCAACACCACACATTAATTACAACTTTGAAGAATTTTTAAATCAAAGAAAGATGGAATCAATTCTGAAGAAGATAATGAAATAAGAGTTACTTGCCAAGCTTAGACAACGATTGCCAGCAAATTTTCTAAATCCTAAAAATACAATTATTTTTTTGTAGAAAACAGTTTAAAAACTAAAAAATTTAAATTATATGAACATTTTGAACATCGAATGGAAGATTTCACAGTGGATGAAATTACTATTTTAGAAAAGCAATGGCAAAAGCTAAGTACATATGAATGCGTAAACAAAAACTCAACAATTGATTTCTGGATAAGTGTATACGAATATAAAAATGATTTAAATGAAAACCCGTTCAAGGAAATGTCTTCTTCTGTTATTAAGTTTCTAGTTTTACCATTTAGTAACGCAGAAGTTGAAAGAGTTTTCAGTGAAATGAACCTTATAAAAACAAAAATTAGAAATAGAATGATATTGAACACTATGAATTCACTTCTTTACATTAAATGCGGATTGAAAAGGTTAAATAAATTTTGCGAAAGTTTTAAAATTACCAATGACCTCATAAAAAAATGTGGTAAAAACATGTATGATAATGATATTTCGACCGACTCTTCGGGAGTTGAGGAAAAATATTAATTTGATAACGAATATAATTATATATTTATATAATAATTAAATTTCATCATTTGTAAACAAATGATATTTAAAAATGCACTGAAATGCTATTAAAAAGTGATTTAAATTGTTATGTTATTTTTATACCCTTCCCCATGCGCATGAACAGAGTGAAGGGTATATTAATTTTTTTTCCATTTGTAACGCCCATAAGGAGGCGTGGTAGGTATGACAATATATATATATATATATAAATGATCATAATCGATATCTGAGTCGATTTAAAGCTGACCGTCTGCCTGTCTGTTCCCGCGATTAAAGCTGCAGTTTAAGAGATATCGAGCTGAAATTTGGAATGCAAGCTTTATAATCAAAGCGGAGGTAAAGTTCTAAGATGAGCCCGATCGGTCAAAAACTACTACCACCTTCCATTCAAACTACCCCTTTTTGGGGTATCCCTACGATTACAGCTGTAGTTTAAGGGCAATCAAGCTGAAATTTTGTATGTGAGCTTCCCTACACCAAGTCGAGGTTGAAATTTGGTATGCAAGCTTTTGTCCAGAAGCTGAGGTTAAGTTCTAAGATAAGAATTATCGGAAAAAATAAGCTTCAACTCATAAACTTATCGGTAAATCGAATAAAATCAATACAAAATTATTGACAAAATGGATGTGTGAAGCTTAAGTAACGTCCACTTCGCACCAACTCCCCTGTTTTGTGGTACAAAGTTTAGTAAAATAGTTGTAGTGCAAATAACCAGTTTGATCACCATTTTTACAAATGGTGAAGAGTATCTGCGCTTCGGCATAGCCGAAGATAACCGCCTTACTAGTTTTTATACAAACCAATGGATATTGAATTGAATGGACACTTTTTCTTTTATGTATGTAAGACTTTATGTTTCTTTTTTATTCAATAAATAGTTTTTTCTTTCTTGATTGCCATGGCTCAACAATACATGGTTGAATTATTACATGGCATTGTTTTATTCTAATGTAATATATTTCTAAGGCAACATTGAATACAAAATTTTAAAAATTAAATGCTTTATAGTGATCATTTTATTTAAAAAAACGTTTTTAAATTTAGAATTATTTTTTGGCATTTTAATATTTGTTTTTAGCATTTTTTAGCATTATTTTAATGTTGATTTAGCTGCAACACTTTTTTAGATCTGGTCACACTGGTTTCGAGCAATGCAATCTCTTGACAAGAGATTTGAAAAACTAACTCTTGAACTCACAGAGACCATAAAGGCAACAATAACTGCAGAAGTGAGAAAAATAGAGACAAAAATTGTCGAGGAATTCAACATTGAGTTAGCAAACTTGAAAGAACAACTCACAAAAGAGATAAATGCAAGTATCGAGGGAATGAAGAGCGAAGTAGAAGCGGTAAAACATCAAATAGATGCGATCGAGGAACAGTGTTCCGATATCACCAATATGGCCGATGAATTAAGTAAGATGAAGTCATCTATCTCTTACTTAAGTTCGAAAATGTCGCAACAGGAAAATGCCTAAGTGGCAAGTGATTTGAGAATCACAGGAATCCCGTGGTATAATGGTGAACATTTACCAGATGTTTTCACTAGTATATGCGGTATGCTAAATATTGAGGAGCCGTATTATAGATACATATATATGACTAAAACAAAGAGTAACTCGCCAGATTCAGCTATTAAATTTAAATTGGACTCTCCCACGGCAAAAGCTTATGTGCTGAAATCAATTAATGATTACAGAAAGAGTAACAAGACACAGCTTCGCTTAAATTGCATCGGAATCGAGTCGGACAGAATTTTTTATGTCAATGAATGTTTGTCTCCGTCTAACTATTCAATTTTTCAAAACACCTTGCGCTATAAAAAACAAAGTTTGATAGCAAAGGTATTTACTCGCCATCAACATAAATTCTTTGTATGATCTTCATAACCTTTTTCGTTCCTGATACATATATAATGTTTGTTAAATTAGTTAAAAATCAAATGAAACATCACTTTAAATATTTTACTTCCTACATATTCTTTTTTCAACTCAATCTTTATAATCATGCTCTCTTAAATATATTATCGAACAAATTTTCAATAATTTTAATTGCCGTCGTTGATTTAATAAATAACATCTTTGAGAACAATGGCGGTTAATAATAATATCCGTATTTCCAAAGACAATTTAAGCTATATGATTCGTGTGCTAGCAAACCGCAAACAAGGATTAAAAATTGTTCACCTGAATGCTCAGAGTATTCGGAATAAAATAGACGAATTACGGTTAATTTAAATGAATCCTGTGTTGACATAATATGTATATCGGAGACGTGGCTTTGGCCTAAATTTAATGACAATTTTTTTTCTTTAAATAACTATCAATTATTTCGGGCTGATAGAGGCACTCTAGGTGGAGGTGTCGCAATTAACGTGAAAAATTGTATATCATGTAAACTGAAAATGAAATCAAATGTTGGAGATCCTATTGAATTTTTATTTGTAGAAATCTCAAATGGTAAGGAAAAATTTTTAATTGGAGCTGTTTATCGTCCATCAAGTAGAGTAAATTATGACTCTTTTATGGAAAAATTAAAAGACCTTTGCTTGGAATACACTAATATTATAGTATGTGGCGATTTTATTTCTGATATGCAATCCATAGGACTTGATATTGTAAACACATTAATTCTTACTCACTACACACATTCTACTAATACATTAATAGATCTTTTCTTCGTCAGTTCGCCTCAACATGTCCTACTATATGACCAGCTTTCTGCTCCCATATTTTCAAAGCATGACATTTGCTTTTTAACTTTTGACTTTAAATTGAATATAACAACTGACATTTGTTATTACCACGATTTTAAAAATATAAACTTTAATATGCTTCACCAGGACCTTATGTATATAGATTGGAACTATATTCACTACATTTTAATGTACATTTCTTTCCATTTCTTTTAATTTACATTTCTTTCTGTCGGTACATTCTTTTCCAAACATGTTCCTCTAAAAAGGAAAATTGTAAAAAACTCACAGAGTCCGTGGATAGTCGATAGTGTCACAAAATTGATGGAACTTAGAAATGTTGCATTCAAACGTTGGAAAAGATTTAAAATACCTGAATTACACCAAGTATTAAAAAACTTGAGAAACAGCGTAATTTCTTTGATTCGGATTAAGAAGAAAAGCTACTACAGTCACAAATTCAGAAATGCTTTAAGCTGTAAACAGAAATGGTCACAAATTCGATCTATAGGCCTAAGTAAACAACGAGTAAATGCCCATGATAATATTAATGTTGATCACCTTAACAATGCATTTGTTAATATTGCCATGCCCGAGCGAAATTATAACTTTTATAACAGTTTTTTCAATGCCTCAAATCACAGCTTTCCACACTTCGAGTTTGGTCATGTAACACAATTAGAAGTTTTGCAATCGATTAACGAAATCAAATCCAATGCGATTGGCTGTGATGGAATGGACCCAAGATTTATAAAGATTATAATTCCTTACATTTTACCTTGTTTGACGCATATCTTTAATTCAATAATTTTGAATTGAAATTTTCCGACTGCTTGGAAACTTGCGAAGATAGTGCCAATACCCAAAAAACAATGCAGAGTACCGTCCTATTGCAATACTTTCGTTTTTATCTAAAGCCTTCGAACGATTAGCTAATAGGCAAATAAGGGATTATTTGCAAAGAAATTGTTTGCTGACAAACCTGCAATCGGGCTTTAGAGAAAAACACAGCTGCATTAGAGCTTTGCAGAAAGTTTCAGAGGATCTGAGATCGAGTTTAGATAGCAATAAAGTTTCAATTATGGTATTACTCGACCATTCTAAAGAATTTGATACGGTTGATCACAAAATTCTTTGCGATAAACTTAAACATTTCTTTAATTTTTCGACTACAGCCGAAAAACTTATAAATTCATACTTGTAAATGCGATTTCAAACATTAGCTGTAAAAGATAGGGTTTCAACACCACTTCCAATTAATAGAGGTGTACCGCAAGGTTCCATTCTGGGACCATTGCTTTACTCTTTATATAGCAATGATTTACCTCATCAAGTTCAACACTGTCGTATCCACATGTACGCTGACGATGTGCAGGTCTATATAAGCTCACCCAAAACTAACCTTAGAAATATTATTCTTCAACTCAACGCTGACCTTGCAAATATATTTGTGGGCTAGATCTAATGGATTAAATTTAAACCCCAATAAATCAAAGTGCATAATTTTTAGCAAACGGAATATTACACTCCGGAAGATACGCAGGTCAAAATCGCAGATACTCTGGTAGAAATTGTAGATAGTGCAAAAAATCTGGGTGTTATATTTGATAGCAAAATAACTTGGTCCTATCATATAAAATCAACAATCGGTAAAACGTATGGTGTGCTTAGAAACCTTTATGTATGTCAGAAATATACACCAACTAATACTAGACTCCTTTTGACTAAATCGTTGATTTTACCTAGTTTACTTTATGGTTGCGAAATTTTTGCAAATTGTAACAGAAATTTTATAAATAGACTAACTATGGTGTTTAACAATATAACGAGATATATTTATGGGCTTGGCAGACGAGATCACGTATCACAGTATTCTAATAAAATTTTTGGTGTATCATTTGAGAATTTTCTAAAAATAAGATGCCTCTTAAGTTTGCACAAAATAATTTATACACGATGTCCCCAATATTTGTATGAATGTCTTCGATTTGCAAGATCATCGAGAGGTAAACAATTAATTCAGTTACGACATACTCGAAGCACATCAAATAACTTTTTCTTCATTCATACAATTCGTCTTTGGAATAATCTACCCTTCCATGTACAATTACTTTCCAACGACCGGCAATTTAAATTAGCATTGTACCAGTTTTTCAGAGCATGATATTTTCTATATTTCTGTCTTCTCTGTCTTTCTCTATATTTTTGTTTTCTTTTTCTTATACACTGATTGTTTTATGTTTTAAAAATTAATTTTTAAATATGTCCTAATAATTCATTGAATCAACTTTGTTAGAAACTTTTATACTGTTAATCGTTTTGAATTTGCCAAAAATATTAATGTTTATTATCTGTTAAATATATGTATGTAACACAATATACCCTGTACTTAATATAAGACACAGTCTTTTGTGTAGGCGAATCAAATAAATAAATAAATAAATTATTTGGGCCAGAGACGCCCAAAAAAATGGATGATGTTCCTAGGGATACAGAGATAAAGCGCCGCAAGACGAACTCCCTGCAAAGCCGAGTTAAATTATTTATGCCCGACATGCCTACATCGAAGCGAACACGTAAAGGTTAATTAAAAAAATATTACAAATAAGATTGTTATTTATAGAAAAATTAGTTAAATAACAGATAATATTAAATGAAAAAAAAAACTTTGTATGTGGATCTCATTACTGTTCTTTTTGTAGCCCAGACATACTCAAGTCTTTGATAGAAAAATCATAAAGGAGTTATTTAATATAAAAAATCACCATGAGCGAATTATATTTCAACAAAGGTGGGTTGGCCGGTTCGGAAGTTATAGGAGAAATATTAATTTCCAAAAAAATAGGTAATTTGTATGAGAGATAATAAAGGGTGTTGATATGAAACATATTCATTCTTAGTCAGGTTTTCATTAGCATGAATCTTTCGCAAAATATGACTAAATTCAGACTCCTTACAAGTAATATACTACTACTTACTTAATTTCCCTTTACACCCCATGATAGCTTCTCGCGTTGTTACGAATAAAGACGCTTTCTGTTCTAGATTAGAGACCGAGGTCATACTATAAAAGTGTACATGTGCCTGATGACGAATCAATGACATGGGGAATCAGGGCCGCCATTAAATAAGCACTGCTCAATATGGGGTATCCTCTAGAGAGATACAAATACGAGGGTGATGTCTCCGTCGTTCCCCTAGTCGTTCCGCAATTCGAGCTGTTCATAAAAAGTACAAGGAGAAGAGGCAGGAGGCGACTCGACTCTTCAGGCGAAAAAAACGAGAGCTGGGGCGGCGCACAGTGGGGTATTGGACCCCTAAGACGGCGATTAATTGCATTTTTAAAATGATGTTTTCAGATTAGTTTTTTAAACTCGATTAAAATAGACAAAATTCTACGAAACTAGATGAAAGTACCAATGTCGTACATGGTTTATTTTTCCAACTACAGCCTGTACAACTTCAAACTTTTTGAAGTTTTTGTTTGAATATTGAAAAAAAGTGAAATTTGCAGTGATGCAGGTGTTTGTTTATCGGTGATTTCAATTATAAACCTCCATTTTTAAAAGAGAGTCATCAAGTTCAGGTAATATAGATTATATATATATATAATTATCATTAATTAATGCTGCATAAATGTTTTATATTACATTTTAAAAAATGCTTAAATTCAGTATATTTTTGGCCTTCATTGGACCACAATTAATGTTCCGGGCAAAGCCCGGCCGAGACTTTTGGCACGGTTTTAGTACAAGTCATAATCTAAAATATTCAACTAAAAACGGTTGCCACTTTTTGCCCCAAATCAAGTTTTTATAGATTTTTTACAAAAAGTCAATATAAAAAATTTTTATATTTTAAGTTGCCGACAATAGAACTCGAATTATAAAAGAATTCAGATCAAAAACTGGATTAATAACACTGTGGCACAAAATTTAACTTTTGGAATCGGAATGGGATGAAACCAAATGCAAATGAAAGTTGGGATTATGTATAACAAAACCCTCAAAGGATTTCTTAAGTTTAGTGCGAGATTTTTTTTACACGCATTTGAAGTTGGTGATTTTTGAACGCTGGCTAACATGAAAAATTCATTAAAAAAGTCATAAAATAATGCTATTTATCCCGGAAAGTTGTGGTATATTACTGTTTTTGGGGTCGAGAAATCCGTTTTTGATATTTATTTTTATTTTTAAGAGCCGCTAGAGGGCGCTTTCCTACATTTTTTTGATCTAGATCGAATTTTTTGTCTTTCCCCACGATTACAGCCGTAGATTAAGAGCTATCGAGCTAAAATTTGGTATGCGAGCTTCTATCCACCGAGCGGAGATTGGGTTCTTAGATGGGCATGATCGGACAAAACCTACTCCCACCTCCCATACAAATTGTACCTTTTTTGAGGTCTGTCCCTGCGATCACAGTCGTAGATTAAGAGCTATCGAGATGAAATTTGGTATGATTGCTTCTATCCTCTAAGCGGAGATTAAGTTCTAAGATGGGCATGATCGGACAAAAACTACTCCCACCTGTAATCGTGTGGAAAGACAAAAAATTTGACCTAAACCAAAAAAATGTACGAAAGCGCCCTCTAGTGGCGCTTAAAAATAAAAATAAATGTCAAAAATGGATTCCTCGACCCCAAAAACAGTAAGATGCCACAACTTACCGGGATAAATAGCATTATTTTATGACTTTTTTAATGAATTTTTTTGTTAGCCAGCGTTCAAAAATCACCAACTTCAAATGGGTGTAAAAAAAAATCTCGCACTAAACTTAAGAAATCCTTTGAGGGTTTTGTTATACATAATCCCAACTTTCATTTGCATTTGGTTTCATTCCATTCCGATTTTGGTTGTTGCACAGTGTAATAGACCAACCAAAGCCTGGCTTTGAAAATTCTAACGATAGAAACACCGCTAGACATTTTTTCAATGCGCAGAAACTTTAGCGGAAATTACTAAAAAAAAGGGAGAGTCAATCAAAATATGCATGTATAGCTAATAGTTGTGTCCAGTGGTCATCAAGTCCGTGTAGATAAATTTCAAGAGTATGCGCACGATACAGCCCGTCATTTGGTTAACCTGTTCCCATGGTATAAAATGTCCCCAACCATTCACAAATTTTTTATACATAGTCCAGAGATTATATCTCGTATCCTATTACTGATTGGCCAGTTATCGGAGGAGGCTCAATAAGCTCATAAAAGGGACTTCGAGAAAAATCAAACGAGAACATTTTCAACAGATTCCTACTGAGTTCTGATCCTATGTATTATAAGCAGCATAATTAAAATACATGAGAAGGTAAAAGTGAATCTTC
Organism: Muscina levida; assembly: GCA_964034835.1. Taxonomy (NCBI): domain Eukaryota; kingdom Metazoa; phylum Arthropoda; class Insecta; order Diptera; family Muscidae; genus Muscina; species Muscina levida. The sequence goes on along the minus strand of OZ035881.1, from coordinate 39,657,030 downwards.
TGACATCCGCTTTAGAATTACTAATTGTACCAAATCTTTCGACAAACCAGTCTGAAGAAGATGTTGATCTTAGTGAGGAAGATTTAAGAGACGAGGAAAGCAATGACTACGATCATCGATGAAAATGTTGTATAAATTTACTTAAATTGAATATGGCTTTTAATTTGTTTGTTTGTAGTTGCAATCCTATGGAATCAAAAATAGCTTAATTGCGAAAATATTGTTTTACTTGCTATTAAATCCTAAAATTGGTAAAAAAAAAATCCGGGAGGATACTGCTATAAGCATATAAACCTAAAAAAAATTTCGCACATAGCATATAGCAAAAACATAATATACAGAATATTACAAGAAAGGCATATAAATATATATATATTATGTATATATATGTATATATACCAAAATTAAAAAAAAATGCGACAACATTTATGTTCTACCTTTGATATATATGGGGACTATATGTATATGTGAACCGATTTCTTCAAAACTTCATACAGACAGTTCATGTAGCAGTAGGATCGTCTGTACCAAATTTGGTTAAGATCGAATGCTTCCCTGAATTAATCGCCGTTTTGGGGGTCCCATACCCCACTGTGCGGCGGAATACTGAACTGAAGAATACAGAAACAGAGGTGAAGTACGTAAATTCTACCAGAAGATAAAAAGTAGGGTACATGGAAAAGGTCTTCCTTCTTGTAAAAACAAGGATGGTCATTTCATCTAGAAATACTACTTTTGTAATAGTGTTTCTAGATTAACTTTATAACATTTGCTAAAAGGCACAGATTGTACAGAATAAACCTTTCCGAACACTTGACAATATTTTATGGTTATTTGGCTGTAAACACAAGGAAGGTCCTTAAGATTGTTAGTTTTATGATGTCCTACTTTCATATTAAGTCATGTAGCAAATAGAGCGCACATGGGGAGTTTGTTTATTCCAATAGTTGTCCACAGGCACAGGTAGAAATATGGAAATTCCTAACTGCACAGGTACCTCCAAATGAGGAACGATCGCACATTTAGGGATGTCATATTATGCGTGCTTTCCATGTACACACTAAAACTATTACCTGATTATGCCGGGCTTGTCTAGAAGAAAGGGTATAAAACAGTCTAATTTCCAGAGCCTTTCATCATAACCAAATTAACAGTTCAACAGCACAGAGCAATTGAAACTTTCGCGTCGCATTAAAAATTAAAAACAATACAAATATGAATATGTCAGCGTCCTCAACTAAAACAGTTAATAGAACTATTCGCGATACTCTACAAGCCAAATACGTCGAATTATTTGGACCGGAGACGCCCACAAAAATGGATGATGAATCTAAGGAAGCAAAGCGCCGTGAGATGTACGCCACTCAAACAAATTTATCTGATTTATTTAGACCAGATGAACCCAAACGAAAGTATGAAGTGCCCAGGGTCCCAGAAGCGAAACGCCGGAAGACGTCCACTTTACAAAACAAATTGATTGCATTATTTGGGCCGGAAACACCCAAAAATACAAACGAAATGATGAAGTGCCCAGGGTCCCAGAAGCGAAGCGCCGGAAGACGTCCAATTTACAAAACAAATTGATTGCATTATTTGGGCCGGAAACACCCAAAAAATCCAAACGAAAGGATGAAGTGCCCAGGATTCCAGAAGCGACGGAAGACGTCCAATTTGCAAAACAAGTTTATTGAATTATTTGGGCCGGAGACACCTGACAAACCCAATCGAAAGGATGAAGTGCCCAGGGTCCCAGAACCGAAGTGCCGGAAGACGTCAAATTTACAAAACAAATTTATTGAATTATTTGGGCCAGAGACGCCCAAAAAAATGGATGATGTTCCTAGGGATACAGAGATAAAGCGCTGCAAGACGAACTCCCTGCAAAGCCGAGTTAAATTATTTATGCCCGACATGCCTACATCGAAGCGAACATGTAAAGGTTAATTAAAATAATATTACAAATAAGATTGTTTTTTATAGAAAAATTAGTTAAATAAAAGATAATAATAAATGAAAAAAAAAACTTTGTATGTGGATCTCATTACTGTTCTTTTTGTAGCCCAGACATACTCAAGTCTTTGATAGAAAAATCATAAAGGAGTTATTTAATATAAAAAATCACCATGAGCGAATTATATTTCAACAAAGGTGGGTTGGCCGGTTCGGAAGTTATAGGAGAAATATTAATTTCCAAAAAAATGGGTAATTTGTATGAGAGATAATAAAGGGTGTTGATAAGAAACATATTCATTCTTAGTCAGGTTTTCATTAGCATGAATCTTACGCAAAATATGACTAAATTCAGACTACTTACAAGTAATATACTACTACTTACTTAATTTCCCTTTACACCCCATGATAGCTTCTCGCGTTGTTACGAATAAACACGCTTTCTATTCTAGATTAGATACCGAGGTCGTACTATAAAAGGGTACATGTGCTTGATGACGAATCAATGACATGGGGAGTCAGGGCCGCCATTAAATAAGCAGTGCTCCATATGGGGTATCCTCTAGAGAGATACACATAGGAGGCTGATGTCTCCGTCGTTCCCCTAGTCATTCCGCAATTCGAGCTGTTCATAAGAAGTACAAGGAGAAGAGGCAGGAGGCGACTCGACTCTTCAGGCGAAAAAACGAGAGCTGAGGCGGCGGAATAATATGTGTACTGAAGAATACAGAAACAGAGGTGAAGTCCGAAAATTCTACCTGAAGATAAAAAGTAGGGTACATGGAACAGGTCTTTCCTCCTGTAAAAACAAGGATGGTCATTTCATCTAGAAACACTACTTTTGTAATAGTGTTTCTAGATTAACTTTATAACATATGCTAAAAGGCACAGATTGTACAGAATAAACCTTTCCGAACACCTGACAATATTTTATGGTTATTTGGCTGTAAACACAAGGAAGGTCCTTAAGACTGGTGGTTTTATGATGTCCTATTTTCTTATTAAGCCATGTAGAAAATAGAGCGCACCTGGGGAGTTTGTTTATTCCAATAGTTGTCCATAGGTAAAGGTAGAAATATGGAAATTCCAAACTGCACAGGTGCCTCCAAATAAGAAGCGATCGCACATTCAGGGATGTCATATTATGCGTGCTTTCCATGTACACACTAAAACTATTACCTGATTATGCCGGGCTTGTCTAGAAGAAAGGGTATAAAACAGTCTAATTTCCAGAGCCTTTCATCATAACCAAATTAACAGTTCAACAGCACAGAACAATTGAAACTTTCGCGTCGCATTAAAAATTAAAAACAATACAAATATGAACATGTCAGCGTCCTCAACTAAAACTGTTAATAGAACTATTCGCGATACTCTACAAGCCAAATACGTCGAATTATTTGGACCGGAGACGCCCACAAAAATGGATGATGAATCTAAGGAAGCAAAGTGCCGTGAGATGTACGCCACTCAAACAAATTTATCTGATTTATTTAGACCAGATGAACCCAAACGAAAGGATGATTCATATTTTCATATTTTCATAAGCGTACAAATTACTCATTATTTGACTGAATTCAGTGTACTTAGAAAAAAGATATGTTTGTAATACTATGGGGGTGAGTTCGGTCATTTGTATGGGAGGTACCAGAAGGGGTGTGTCAAATAGTTAGGTTTTCTAGGGTTTTGCCTCCTATAATAACATAAATTAATTGACCAATTTTCATTACCCCCCAAGAGTCCGTTTGGAAGTTATAGGAGAAATATTAATTTTCCAAAAATAGGTAATTTTGTATGGGAGGTACCAGAAGGCGTGAACTGATATAGTCCATATTCATACCTGAGTCTAATTTTCATAAGCAAACATCATACGCAAAATTTGAGTGATCTCAGTTTACTTACAAAAAAGATATGTATGTAAAACTATAAGGGTCAATTTGGTCATTTGTATGGGAGGTACCAGAAGGGATGTGTCAAATAGTTAGGCTCTCTGAGGTTCTCTGATGGAATCAATTCTGAAGAAGATAATGAAAAAGGAGTTACTTGCCAAAGCTTAGACAACGATTGCCAGCAAATTTTCTAAATCCTAAAAATACAATTATTTTTTTGTAGAAAACAGTTTAAAAACTAAAAAATTTAAATTATATGAACATTTTGAACATCGAATGGAAGATTTCACAGTGGATGAAATTACTATTTTAAAAAGCAATGGCAAAAGCTAAGTACATATGAATGCGTAAACAAAAACTTAACAATTGATTTCTGGATAAGTGTATACGAATATAAAAATGATTTAAATGAAAACCCGTTCAAGGAAATGTCTTCTTCTGTTATTAAGTTTCTAGTTTTACCATTTAGTAACGCAGAAGTTGAAAGAGTTTTCAGAGAAATGAACCTTATAAAAACAAAAATTAGAAATAGAATGATATTGAACACTATGAATTCACTTCTTTACATTAGATGCGGATTGAAAAGGTTAAATAAATTTTGCGAAAGTTTTAAAATTACCAATGACCTCATAAAAAAATGTGGTAAAAACATGTATGATAATGATATTTCGACCGACTCTTCGGGAGTTGAGGAAGAATATTAATTTGATAACGAATATAATTATATATTTATATAATAATTAAATTTCATCATTTGTAAACAAATGATATTTAAAAATGTACTGAAATGCTATTAAAAAGTGATTTAAATTGTTATGTTATTTTTATACCCTTCCCCATGCGCATGAACAGAGTGAAGGGTATATTAATTTTGTGCTTCCATTTGTAACGCCCATAAGGAGGTGTGGTAGGTATGACAATATATATATATATATATAAATGATCATAATCGATATCTGAGTCGAGTTAAAGCTGACCGTCTGCCTGTCTGTTCCCGCGATTACAGTTGCAGTTTAAGAGATATCGAGCTGAAATTTGGAATGCAAGCTTTTATAATCAAAGCGGAGGTAAAGTTCTAAGATGAGCCCGATCGGTCAAAAACTACTACCACCTCCCATTCAAACTACCCCTTTTTGGGGTATCCCTACGATTACAGCTGTAGTTTAAGGGCAATCAAGCTGAAATTTTGTATGTGAGCTTCCCTACACCAAGTGGAGGTTGAAATTTGGTATGCAAGCTTTTGTCCAGAAGCAGAGGTTAAGTTCTAAGATAAGAATTATCGGATTTAAAGTATTTCCACATCCCACACCACTTCCCATTTTTTTGGGTGTTACAAAATTCATAAAAATAAGCTTCAACTCATAAACTTATCGGTAAATCGAATAAAATCAATACAAAATTATTGACAAAATGGATGTGTGAAGCTTAAGTAACGTCCAATTCGCACCAACTCCCCTGTTTTGTGGTACAAAGTTTAGTAAAATAGTTGTAGTGCAAATAACCAGTTTGATCACCATTTTTACAAATGGTGAAGAGTATCTGCGCTTCGGCATAGCCGAAGATAACCGCCTTACTAGTTTTTATACAAACCAATGGGATATTGAATTGAATGGACACTTTTTCTTTAATGTATGTAAGACTTTATGTTTCTTTTTTATTCAATAAATAGTTTTTTCTTTCTTGATTGCCATGGCTCAACAATACATGGTTGAATTATTACATGGCATTGTTTTATTCTAATGTAATATATTTCTAAGGCAACATTGAATACAAAATTTTAAAAATTAAATGCTTTATAGTGATCATTTTATTTAAAAAAACGTTTTTAAATTTAGAATTATTTTTTGGCATTTTAATATTTGTTTTTAGCATTTTTTAGCATTATTTTAATGTTGATTTAGCTGCAACACTTTTTTAGATCTGGTCACACTGGTTTCGAGCAATGCAATCTCTTGACAAGAGATTTGAAAAACTAACTCTTGAACTCACAGAGACCATAAAGGCAACAATAACTGCAGAAGTGAGAAAAATAGAGACAAAAATTGTCGAGGAATTCAACATTGAGTTAGCAAACTTGAAAGAACAACTCACAAAAGAGATAAATGCAAGTACCGAAGGAATGAAGAGCGAAGTAGGAGTGGTAAAACATCGAATAGATGCGATCGAGGAACAGTGTTCCGATATCACCAATATGGCCGATGAATTAAGTAAGATGAAGTCATCTATCTCTTACTTAAGTTCGAAAATGTCGCAACAGGAAAATGCCTAAGTGGCAAGTGATTTGAGAATCACAGGAATCCCGTGGTATAATGGTGAACATTTACCAGATGTTTTCACTAGTATATGCGGTATGCTAAATATTGAGGAGCCGTATTATAGATACATATATAGGACTAAAACAAAGAGTAACTCGCCAGATTCAGCTATTATAATTAAATTGGACTCTCCCACGGCAAAAGCTTATGTGCTGAAATCAATTAATGATTACAGAAAGAGTAACAAGACACAGCTTCGCTTAAATTGCATCGGAATCGAGTTCTTTGGATGATCTTCATAACCTTTTTCGTTCCTAATTCATATATATTGTTTGTTAAATTAGTTAAAAATCAAATGAAACATCACTTTAAATATTTTACTTCCTACATATTCTTTTTTCAACTCAATCTTTATAATCATGCTCTCTTAAATATATTATCGAACAAATTTTCAATAATTTTAATTGCCGTCGTTGATTTAATAAATAACATCTTTGAGAACAATGGCGGATAATAATAATATCCGTATTTCCACAGATAATTTGAGCTATATGATTCGTGTGCTACCAAACCGCAAACAAGGATTAAAAATTGTTCACCTAAATCCTCAGAGTATTCGGAATAAAATAGACGAATACGGCTAATTTAAATTAATCCTGTGTTGACATAATATGTATATCAGGGACGTGGCTTTGGCCTAAATTTAATGACAATTTTTTTCTTTAAATAACTATCAATTATTTCGGGCTGATAGAGGCACTCTAGGTGGAGGTGTCGCAATTTACGTGAAAAATTGTATATCATGTAAACTGAAAATGAAATCATATGTTGGAGATCCTATTGAATTTTTATTTGTAGAAATCTCAAATGGTACGGAAAAATTTTTAATTGGAGCTGTTTATCGTCCATCAAGTAAAGTAAATTATGACTCTTTTATGGAAAAATTAGAAGACCTTTGCTTGGAATACACTAATATTATAGTATGTGGCGATTTTAATTGCAATGTGCTAAGGGACAACACCATTATTTCTGATATGCAATCCATAGGACTTGATATTGTAAACACATTAATTCTTACTCACTACACACATTCTACTATTACATTAATAGATCTTTTCTTCGTCAGTTCGCCTCAACATGTCCTACTATATGACCAGCTTTCTGCTCCCATATTTTCAAAGCATGACATTTGCTTTTTAACTTTTGACTTTAAATTGAATATAACAACTGACATTTGTTATTACCACGATTTTAAAAATATAAACTTTAATATGCTTCACCAGGACCTTATGTATATAGATTGGAACTATATTCACTACATTTTAATGTACATTTCATTCCATTTCTTTTAATTTACATTTCTTTCTTTCAGTACATTCTTTTCCAAACATGTTCCTCTGAAAAGGAATATTGTAAAAAACTCACAGTGTCCGTGGATAGACGATAGTGTCACAAAATTGATGGAACTTAGAAATGTTGCATTCAAACGTTGGAAAAGATTTAAAATACCTGCATTACACCAAGTATTTAAAAACTTGAGAAACAGCGTAATTTCTTTGATTCGGATGAAGAAGAAATGCTACTACAGTCACAAATTCAGAAATGCTTTAAGCTGTAAACAGAAATGGTCACAAATTCGATCTATAGGCCTAAGTAAACAACGAGTAAATGTCCATGATAATATTAATGTTGATCACCTTAACAATGCATTTGTTAATATTGCCATGCCCGAGCCAAATTATAACTTTTATAACAGTTTTTTCAATGCCTCAAATCACAGCTTTCCACACTTCGCTTTTCCAAACAGCTTTGCAAGTTTTGCAATCGATTAACGAAATCAAATCCAATGCGATTGGCTGTGATGGAATGGACCCACGATTTATAAAGATTATAATTCCTTACATTTTACCTTGTTTGACGCATATCTTTAATTCAATAATTTTGAATTGAAATTTTCCAACTGCTTGGAAACTTGCGAAGATAGTGCCAATACCCAAAAACAATGCAGAGTACCGTCCTATTGCAATACTTCCGTTTTTATCTAAAGCCTTCGAACGATTAGCTAATAGGCAAATAAGGGATTATTTGCAAAGAAATTGTTTGCTGACAAACCTGCAATCGGGCTTTAGAGAAAAACACAGCTGTATTACCGCTTTGCAGAAAGTTTCAGAGGATCTGAGATCGAGTTTAGATAGCAATAATGTTTTAATTATGGTATTACTCGACCATTCTAAAGCATTTGATACGGTTGATCACAAAATTCTTTGCGATAAACTTAAACATTAGGGTGGGGCGATTTGAACATCTTAATGGGCGCTTCGCGTCGATATGAAACATATTCATTCTTAGTCAGATTTTCATTAGCATGAATCTTACGCAAAATATGACTAAATTCAGACTCCTTACATGTAATATACTACTACTTACTTAATTTCCCTTTACACCCCATGATAGCTTCTCGCGTTGTTACGAATAAACACGCTTTCTGTTCTAGATTAGAGACCGAGGTCGTACTATAAAAGGGTACATGTTCCTGATGACGATAACAAGAGGTGTCGATATGAAACATATTCATTCTTAGTCAGGTTTTCATTAGCATGAATCTTACGCAAAATATGACTAAATTCAGACTCCTTACAAGTAATATACTACTACTTACTTAATTTCCCTTTACACCCCATGATAGCTTCTCGCGTTGTTACGAATAAACACCCTTTCTGTTCTAGATTAGAGACCGAGGTCGTACTATAAAAGGGTACATGTTCCTGATGACGAATCTATGACATGGGGAATCAGGGCCGCCATTAAATAAGCACTGCTCCATATGGGGTATCCTCTAGAGAGATACAAATAGGAGGGTGATGTCTCCGTCGTTCCCCTAGTCGTTCCGCAATTCGAGCTGTTCATAAAAATGACAAGGAGAAGAGGCAGGAGGCGACTCGACTCTTCAGGCGAAAAAACGAGAGCTGAGGCGGCGGAATAATATGTGTACTGAAGAATACAGAAACAGAGGTGAAGTCCGAAAATTCTACCAGAAGATAAAAAGTAGGGTACATGGAACAGGTCTTTCCTCCTGTAAAAACAAGGATGGTCATTTCATCTAGAAACACTACTTTTGTAATAGTGTTTCTAGATTAACTTTATAACATATGCTAAAAGGCACAGATTGTACAGAATAAACCTTTCCGAACACCTGACAATATTTTATGGTTATTTGGCTGTAAACACAAGGAAGGTCCTTAAGACTGGTGGTTTTATGATGTCCTATTTTCTTATTAAGCCATGTAGAAAATAGAGCGCACCTGGGGAGTTTGTTTATTCCAATAGTTGTCCATAGGTAAAGGTAGAAATATGGAAATTCCAAACTGCACAGGTACCTCCAAATGAGAAACGATCGCACATTTAGGGATGTCATATTATGCGTGCTTTCCATGTACACACTAAAACTATTACCTGATTATGCCGGGCTTGTCTAGAAGAAAGGGTATAAAACAGTCTAATTTCCAGAGCCTTTCATCATAACCAAATTAACAGTTCAACAGCACAGAGCAATTGAAACTTTCGCGTCGCATTAAAAATTAAAAACAATACAAATATGAATATGTCAGCGTCCTCAACTAAAACTGTTAATAGAACTATTCGCGATACTCTACAAGCCAAATACGTCGAATTATTTGGACCGGAGACGCCCACAAAAATGGATGATGAATCTAAGGAAGCAAAGCGCCGTGAGATGTACGCCACTCAAACAAATTTATCTGATTTATTTAGACCAGATGAACCCAAACGAAAGTATGAAGTGCCCAGGGTCCCAGAAGCGAAACGCCGGAAGACGTCCACTTTACAAAACAAATTGATTGCATTATTTGGGCCGGAAACACCCAAAAATACAAACGAAATGATGAAGTGCCCAGGGTCCCAGAAGCGAAGCGCCGGAAGACGTCCAATTTACAAAACAAATTGATTGCATTATTTGGGCCGGAAACACCCAAAAAATCCAAACGAAAGGATGAAGTGCCCAGGATTCCAGAAGCGACGGAAGACGTCCAATTTGCAAATCAAGTTTATTGAATAATTTGGGCCGGAGACTCCCGACAAACCCAATCGAAAGGATGAAGTGCCCAGGGTCCCAGAATCCAAGTGCCGGAAGACGTCAAATTTACAAAACAAATTTATTGAATTATTTGGGCCAGAGACGCCCAAAAAAATGGATGATGTTCCTAGGGATACAGAGATAAAGCGCCGCAAGACGAACTTCCTGCAAAGCCGAGTTAAATTATTTTTGCCCGACATGCCTACATCGAAGCGAACACGTAAAGGTTAATTAAAAAATATTACAAATAAGATTGTTATTTATCGAAAAATTAGTTAAATAAAAGATAATATTAAATGAAAAAAAAAACTTTGTATGTGGATCTCATTACTGTTCTTTTTGTAGCCCAGACATACTCAAGTCTTTGATAGAAATATCATAAAGGAGTTATTTAATATAAAAAATCACCATGAGCGAATTATATTTCAACAAAGGTGGGTTGGCCGGTTCGGAAGTTATAGGAGAAATAGGTAATTTGTATGAGAGATAACAAAGGGTGTTGATATGAAACATATTCATTCTTAGTCAGGTTTTCATTAGCATGAATCTTACGCAAAATATGACTAAATTCAGACTACTTACAAGTAATATACTACTACTTACTTAATTTCCCTTTACACCCCATGATAGCTTCTCGCGTTGTTACGAATAAACACGCTTTCTATTCTAGATTAGATACCGAGGTCGTACTATAAAAGGGTACATGTTCCTGATGACGAATCTATGACATGGGGAATCAGGGCCGCCATTAAATAAGCACTGCTCCATATGGGGTATCCTCTAGAGAGATACAAATAGGAGGGTGATGTCTCCGTCGTTCCCCTAGTCGTTCCGCAATTCGAGCTGTTCATAAAAAGTACAAGGAGAAGAGGCAGGAGGCGACTCGACTCTTCAGGCGAAAAAACGAGAGCTGAGGCGGCGGAATAATATGTGTACTGAAGAATACAGAAACAGAGGTGAAGTCCGAAAATTCTACCTGAAGATAAAAAGAAGGGTACATGGAACAGGTCTTCCGTCCTGTAAAAACAAGGATTGTCATTTCTTCTAGAAACTTTATAACATTTGCTAAAAGGCACAGATTGTACAGAATAAACCTTTCCGAACACCTGACAATATTTTATGGTTATTAGGCTGTAAACACAAGGAAGGTCCTTAAGACTGGTAGATTTATGATGTCCTATTTTCTTATTAAGCCATGTAGAAAATATAGCGTACCTGGGGAGTTTGTTTATTCCAATAGTTGTCCATAGGCACAGGTAGAAATATGGAAATTCCAAACTGCACAGGTACCTCCAAATGAGAAACGATCGCACATTTAGGGATGTCATATTATGCGTGCTTTCCATGTACACACTAAAACTATTACCTGATTATGCCGGGCTTGTCTAGAAGAAAGGGTATAAAACAGTCTAATTTCCAGAGCCTTTCATCATAACCAAATTAACTGTTCAACAGCACAGAGCAATTGAAACTTTCGCGTCGCATTAAAAATTAAAAACAATACAAATATGAATATGTCAGCGTCCTCAACTAAAACTGTTAATAGAACTATTCGCGATACTCTACAAGCCAAATACGTCGAATTATTTGGACCGGAGACGCCCACAAAAATGGATGATGAATCTAAGGAAGCAAAGCGCCGTGAGATGTACGCCACTCAAACAAATTTATCTGATTTATTTAGACCAGATGAACCCAAACGAAAGGATGAAGTGCCCAGGGTCCCAGAAGCGAAGCGCCGGAAGACGTCTAATTTACAAAACAAATTGATTGCATTATTTGGGCCGGAAACACCCAAAAAATCCAAACGAAAGGATGAAGTGCCCAGGATTCCAGAAGCGAAGCGCCGGAAGACGTCCAATTTGCAAAACAAGTTTATTGAATTATTTGGGCCGGAGACACCCGACAAACCCAATCGAAAGGATGGAGTGCCCAGGGTCCCAGAACCGAAGTGCCTGAAAACGTCAAATTTGCAAAACAAATTTATTGAATTATTTGGGCCAGAGACGCCCAAAAAAATGGATGATGTTCCTAGGGATACAGAGATAAAGCGCCGCAAGACGAACTCCCTGCAAAGCCGAGTTAAATTATTTATGCCCGACATGCCTACATCGAAGCGAACACGTAAAGGTTAATTAAAAAAATATTACAAATAAGATTGTTATTTATAGAAAAATTAGTTAAATAAAAGATAATATTAAATGAAAAAAAAACTTTGTATGTGGATCTCATTACTGTTCTTTTTGTAGCCCAGACATACTCAAGTCTTTGATAGAAAAATCATAAAGGAGTTATTTAATATAAAAAATCACCATGAGCGAATTATATTTCAACAAAGGTAGGTGGGAAATATTAATTTCCAAAGAAATAGGTAATTTGTGTGAGAGATAACAAAGGGTGTTGATATGAAACATATTCATTCTTAGTCAGGTTTTCATTAGCATGAATCTTACGCAAAATATGACTAAATTCAGACTCCTTACAAGTAATATACTACTACTTACTTAATTTCCCTTTACACCCCATGATAGCTTTGTTACGTGTCCCTTTTTTGTCTGTGTGTTTCGATTGGTCCCCCAGCAGCCAGCGGTATCTCAGAGGGTTTGAACCCGTTCCAATCGCAACACTGGGCACGAACATGAAATATTTATTGAACTTGAAACACTGAACAAGACAATACGAACTTTTTACACAATTAAACAAACCACATCGATCTAGAGAACTTGGTGTCCGTTCTCGCACTCGCCCTCCCTACCATGAATCCTTTATTACCCTTTTTTTCACTTTAAAAGGATTCCCATTAATCCACACACTTTCACTCACACTCCCTTCATTATTAGTTTCCCCCTCTCACTTACAAATTTAGCACAACATTCTTTAATATATTACACTGAACAAATTACATTTATTTTTGTTTTCTTCTTTATAACTAACTTAACTAACTCACAAAACATATATCTTAACTATACCTAACAAATCACTAACACCAGTATCATTTTTTAAATTAACGGAGCAAAATTTACAGATATTAAACACCACTAGAAAGGTCTTTCACTCGTGGACCTAATAACCACATAAACACATAAAACAATACTTGGTTGAAAGAGCTCTTTAAACTGGGTATAAATCGATCTAACTCTTGATCATATAATACTTAAAATTAATTCACCTTCTTCTAGTTGATATTCTTTCTCTGCCTCCTCATTCACAAAAAAAAACCTGGCGTTAACAACCTTTACAAAATTCACTATTAACATATAATTTTATATTATTTTTGGACACCACAAACGACACAACATTTATAAACATTTTTTTTTTTCACTACTTATAACTTTTAATTTCTCTCCTTTTCTTTTTTTTTCAGAATCAAAACAAATCTCTAGTCGGCGCTGATTTGTCTGCCTTTTTTTTTGGTAAGTATGGACATTCTTTCGTTACCTTACTTTGTCCAGACATTCAATATATTGTTTTTATTTGTTGCAGCTTATCGTGACCTGATTTGGGTGGTCCGCTCGTTCGTTGGACAAATCTGCCGATCAGCACATACGTACGCTTGCCTCACGCTGTCCGGATGTCTTCAAGCTTCCACTACTATGCCTTCAATTTGTTGGACAACGCTGTGCCACGGATTTAAAATATGTCTGCTGGCCCCGAGATGGTAGGGGTCCAGCAGCAGGAGGAACTTGGCGGTTGGTTGGTGAACTAAAACAAAACAATAAACACAAACTACATCATACAAATCTATCAACCAACCATGACGTCACTTACTAAACACAACATCCACAAGATATAAATTATTTCCACAGTAAGGACTGGAAACACAACAATCGCGGTAAGTTTTTTTGTTTATTTTATTTATTACTTTTTTTTTTATTAACTGGTGTTTACCGAATTCAACGGTTTAAACGCACGGTTTGCGTGAACGTCGTAGTAGTTTGACCGTTCGGAACTTAATTTTCCCGTTCAGTCGCTCGAAAACCCTTTTATACCGCGATTTGTCCCGCGTACCGTTTATATATTTAACTTTAATCAAATTTGCAGTCGCTGCCATCTATACATAAGTTGATACATAATAACAAATCTTCCCGCTCTAGACTTTCAGCTGTTTTATACAGCGTTGTTATTTTCCGTACCCCCTTTTCTAATAGCAGGTGGCAACTCTCCCCCACTACTCTTTTGACGTTGCCAATCACTACTCCTTTTTTCCTTTCTGTTCTTTTACTTCCTTTTCAGTTTATCCGACATATTTCTACACGTGCAAGTGTTTCTAGTTTTTCTTTAATTTTTTTTGTTATATTGTTTTAATTTTTGCATTAAGTATGTGTTCTTCTTTTATTTCTTCATAATTACTGACTTTTTGTTTGTTTTTTTTTCAGTCATGTTGCCGAACACACTATTCTGTGCTCTAATGGGTAAGACACGATCAGTAATTGGAGTTTTTAACTTCGCTAACCCTAGATGACAAGTTGCTTATTAAACTAAAATAGGCACGGGCTTAATTTTTCATTTTCCATCACCGGTCGGATGTGAAGCCACTCCAAGGCCACCAGTTTTCCCCGTCGCGCATTAGACGCATGGGCATGTGTGTGTACTTTATACACACACATTTGTCTTATGGCGTAGTGGAATTTAGATGTGAGTATTTTCCCACTATTCTCATGAATGAATATACTAAATACATTTCCATTCAGGTAGTGCGTCCTAATTCACTTGGCCACCTGTCCCATGGATGGTTTGGCCTCCATTCATCACTCACGGTGAGATGACGACACCAAACAACACCCTGCAGCAAAAGATGAATCCCCTTAATTGTAATTGCCAATACGTTTTGTGTGAACGGTCCATAAGACCAATAAACGTAAACAAACAGACATAAATAAATGTGTTTTTCTGCCACACGCAACAAAACTTCGTGGCTTCGAAGAATTTCGACAAGGAACGATGTGCGTGGCTTGGAAATAAGAGTTCTCGTCACGTGGGGACTTCTCACGCCCTGAGAATTATCAGCCGGGCATTAGCATTGTGGATTCTGGCGACCTAAAATTTGTTGTAAGGAGGTTTGGTGAGTATTAAACATTGTCTTGCATAGCATGTCTAACTTCTACTTTTTATAGATGTTCAGTGCAATTTTGTCATTTATGATCGGTAGGCCCATTTGTTTATAACCCTGGACACCCATTTGTATGCTACATATATATATATAACGATGCCGGCGACCCCTGTTGTTTATTACGACGCATGTTGTACATGTAGACACCTCGACGTAATTAACCTCCCGGGACAGCTGCGAATGCCAACGTTAGATACAATCCGACTCCCTAAAAGGCTATAAAGGTACCCGGTGTGGGTTTTGTTCTCCATGGGCCACAGCCGGACGCTTGTTTGTTGATGGAATTGCTGCATCAAAACGGGTGAGTTATTTCAATGTTTACATTAGTTTAGCTTTCCTGTGATTACCCTTTGGCATAGAACATCGTAGGTATTGGCACCTAGTGTGCATAAACAACGTCCTTGCTCCAGTGTCCCATGTCCTATCGCACCCTTTATAGTATAAACTATTCCTATTGCTGTAACCGGTTATCGATTTCAATTTGGGCTCGTGTTAACATACACCACATTCATTTCATGGTACATGCGTGAAATTATAATTTCTATTGCCCTCCACTATTTTGATGGAACATTGTGTTCCTACACTGAAAGAAAAGTATAGGTACTTTTGTGCCTATACTGACTTAATGCTCTTTATAATGCACTGATTTTACACTAAACCTGCAAAACATATAACTGTTCATAAATTTACTGTTCTCCGGATAATACACTAAGCTTAAATGTTATCTTCGACTACGATTCAAAATCATTCATTGTACTTTAACAAGGCTCAATAAAATTTGTAATTTAGAAGGCACTGGTTTTAAGCTGCCCCCTTATTTCAGTGACAATTAAAGTCTCAAATGTTACGGCTATGAATCTTGTTGAAATACGCACAATCTCATACAATTAAAAAGTATGTGATTTATCTATTTTTTTGTCATTTGTCATGGTCGGTGTGTAGGCAAAGAACGTGAATTAGAGAAGAAGTATATTACCCGTTTGTTTTGATCATTAAATAACACTGCGGTAGGTTGGTAGAAGATGAGTGTAGATTGGAAGAAGAAGAATGTAGTTTGGTAGATGTGAATATGCAAAAAAAAATTAAGAAAATAAATTATGGAGTTATAATGCTGATTGGATGTTACATTTATCTTTTCGTCCGTCGTGTTATCGGTTGTGGTGTGGCAGCTTTATTCCGTGCTTTACAGTTTTATACTTCGCTTGCTAAATCTAACCACATATACAAAAAAAACAACAACTAGGGCTCCTTTTTATAATTCTTTTATTCTTTTAAAACATTCGGTCAATCGATTTAGTTGCTGACCCCCTTCATAACATGCCTGTTCTCGTAATGCCTATAGTCTTTATCAGGATTATTGTTATTGGCACGTCGCACCGTTCTGGTAATAGTTTCTATTTTTTTTTTCCTTTTTTTTTTTTTGCGCAAGCCTGTTATATTTATTATAACATATCTCTACGTTTTTAAATCTTTTGTGTGGCACGTTCCTAGGGGTCTGCCCTGTAGATCTTCAATCTCGTACATGTTATTTCCCACGGGCTTGACAATTCTACACTTTAAGAATTTTCGTGCAAATTTTGCATTGAAGTTTTTGCCAAAGTCGCTAAGGGCATGATTTCTTCTAAAGACTTCCTGACCTGGGACTAACTTTATAATTCGGGCTCGTTCGTTGTACCTTTTGGCACTTTTTTCAAAGGCATCATGTAAATTTTTCCTGATTTTTTCTCGTATTAGTTCCAGCCTATCTTTATTGCTCAAATGGGCGATTTCATGATCGGTCAAAGATTTTAATTTGCGGGCCAATTTATAATCTGTCCCATTTGTGTACATTTCGTACCCAAATAGGGCAAAAAATGGGGTAACACCGGTTGCAGAATGTACTGATGTCCTCAAAGCATGTTCTATCTCTGATAAATAGAGATCCCAGTCCCGATGGTCTTTTTCTAAATAAGTTCTTATAGCTGACAAGACTGACTGGTTTACCCTTTCAGAAGCATTTGATTGCGGAGAGTAGGGTGCCGTTTGAATGTGATTAATTTTATACATTTCAATCACATTTTTAAAATCTTTCGCTAAAAATTGGGCCCCATTGTCGCTATGAATGCTTTCTGGTACACCAAACTTTCTGAATATCTCTTCTACAAGGAATTTTATCACATTACTCGTGGTGGCCTCTTTCATCGATTTTAGAAAAACGAACTTAGAGAAGTGATCTACGACGACAAATATATAGGCATTTCCAATTTTTGATCTTGGATATTTTCCTAGGAAGTCTATGTACAGCTTTTGGAATGGTCTCTCGGTTATGACTTCGTTACCAATTGGTGGTTGTAGATGTTGGTTCGCGGGCTTAGACTCTTTACAGGTTATGCACCTTGACACATATTGACGTACTTGGGATGCCATTTTTGGCCAATAATATAGTCGCCTTAGGCGATGTAGCGTTTTTGCTATTCCCCCATGTGCCGATGTCAAGTCGTCATGGGCTTTTTGAATTAGAATATGTGTTAACGCCTCGGGAACCCATAACTTCCACTGTACCTCGTCAATTGATTCTTCTTCATCAATTTTGCTTCTTTTATAAATCAAGCCATCTTTCACTATTAAATCAGGCAATTTTTCCTTGTTATTTTGGATTTCTTCAATAAGGGCTTTATATTCTTCACTCTCAAACTCATTTGTTTCAAAATCGAAATATTGATCCTCATTTTGAAGCTCATCAACTACAGCTAATCGAGATAGCATGTCTGCCACCACGTTGTCTTTTCCTTTTCGGTGTTCGATCTGAAAATCATAGGCTTGTAATTGCAGCGACCACCTGGCCAATCTGCCACTTAAGTCTTTTAGACTCATTAACCATTTCAGGCTCGCATGGTCGGTGATGACAGTAAACTTCATCATCTCGACATATGGCCTAAATCTTTTCACTGCCATCACAGCCGCGAGACACTCTTTCTCGGTCACGCTGTAGTTCTTTTGACAACTATTTAACTTTTGAGAGAAAAAAGCTATAGGGTTTTCTTCACCCTCTCTGCCTACTTGAAACAAAACCGCTCCTATCCCTACATCTGACGCGTCGCACTGAATAAAGAATTCTTTCGCAAAATCTGGGTGTTTTAATACCGGGGCTGTAGTCAAGGCATATTTCAATTGGTGAAAAGCTTCTATGGCTGCAGGTTTCATTGAAAATTTATCTCCTTTCTTCAAGGTATCTGTGAGGTCAGCGGACAATGTCGCAAAATTCTTGATGAACCTACGATACCAACCTGCAGTCCCTAAAAAACTTCTCACTTCCCGTGGTGATCTTGGTATTTTTATGTTTTGTATTGCCGATACTTTTTGTGGGTCTGTTTTTAACATACCACCGCCAATAATAAACCCCAAATACTTAAGCTCTCTGAAACAAAACATACTTTTCTTAAGTCCGATTGTCAAATTCGCTTTTCCTAAACAGTCCGCAACTTGCTCCAGTAGAGAGAAATGTTTATCGATATCATCAGCAATAATTAACAAATCATCTAGATAAACGAATACATTTGACTTTAATCTAGCTGGTATGACTTTATCCATGAGTCGGCAGAGTCGTTGTGCAGCATTGCACAGTCCAAATGGCATCACTCTAAATTGATACAACGGCCGTCCTGGGACTGTGAACGCTGTATAAGCTTTCGACTCTTCGTCCAACTCAATCTGCCAAAACGCATGTTTCAAATCTACGCTACTAATGTATATCGTTTGATCTATTCTGCTCAGTATACCATCGATGTTTTGAAGAGGGTAGGCATCTTTTATAGTTACTGCGTTGAGCTTTCGTGCGTCCAAGCAAAATCTATTCTTTCCTGGCTTTCTAACTATAGTCGTTCTGTTAGACCAGGCGCTTTCGCTCTCTTCAATTACGTTGAGTTTGAGCATGTTGTCAATCTCCTGATAAACTATTTCCTGCATGGCCGGTGAAATCGGGTAATGCTTATCTTTTACGGGATTTGTGCCTTCTATTAACTTTATTGAATGCTTTTCTAACTGAGTTTGACCTAAACCCATTTCTTCGAAGGCTGGGAATTTTTTTACTATTTTTTCTAACTGTTTGTTTTGCTCTGTCGTTAATTTATGCATGTGTAATTTATGTTGATCTTTCTCTTCGGCGTATTGGGATTGTAGCTTTTCCATGTCTATTTCGTTAATTGTAAAGACGTCTGGAGCTAAATCAAATGTTTTCCAAAAGTTAATACCTAAATAAAGATCTTGCTCCAGATCTGGACATAAGTAGAAACGTACTTCAGCCTCTTTTTCCTTATATCGCACATTTATCAATACTGATCCCAATACCCTATGTTTTTGACCAGAAGCAGTTGTTAAATTAGCAAAATATTTCTCCATTTTTAATCCCAGTTCTTCAAGCAATTCACGGCAACCCTTTCCTAATACACATACCGACGCACCTGAATCAAGCAAGCCTGTAACTTCTTTGCCACCCAAATTAATCGTCGCATATGGTCTCGGATCATGAATTTTATCATATCTAAATATTGATTCGACGATGGCCTTTTTGCGAATTTTATTTAATTTGTGTCTCTCCCTGAGTTTAAGAATTCTTCTGTTTATTTGTTTTTCTTTGTTGTTTGTAGTCTGACCTTCATTATTTTCACTCGAGTTGTTGAGAGTTTTGCCAGTGTCGATAACGTAATCGGAAAAAATTCTGTCTCTAGCTATTTGATAGTTTTGTTCTCTAATTGCTAATGGTAGGTAGTGTCGTTTTTCAGTGTAAGGTATAATTTTTGTCGGATTATCCTCTATGTTTACTTGGGCATTTGGCCCGTTGCGGGATTGTCCGACGAACAATGATTTCCCGCAGTCATCACGTTCCTCCGGCTGTTTCCCGACCGACAGTTGGGACACTTAGGTGTGATGGTGTTGGGACGGCCACAGCGATAGCAGAACAGAGCTCTTTCGGTCGCTGGACAATCCATGAAAAAGTGTCCAGGTGTACGACAGTTCCAGCAGATTATGTTGGTGCCGATAGCCGCGACTTCTTCTACGTCGTTGTTATCTTCATAGCTATCGGTCATGTCTGCCTCCATATAGGCCTCATTTACCCTTACATTTCTGCTTGGAATCGGTACTGGCGCTCTCATGTCACGTCTTGGAAAAGTTCTTTCTACCTCAATGCATTCGACTCGCAATTGCTCCATCGAAGAAATTTGCATTGGGTATATGATCCTTGATATATTCTCCCTTATATTGCGTTTCACTATTCGGATCAATTCGTATTCCGATATAGGATGTTCTAACCTAGAACGCATTTCATTTATATCTTGGAAGAACTTATCTGTATTTTCGCCGGGTAGTTGTTTTCTGTCTACTATGTCCCTTAAAACTTCGACATTAGTTTTCGTGTTTTTGAAACGATTTAACAATGCATGCCTAAGAGATTTCCAATCTGACACTGTTCTACTTTTAACTTGTAGCCAATACCATTTTCTGGCCGTATCTGTTACAAGCACATGAAAGTCCCCGTATATTTCCTCCCATGGCAGCTGATATTGGGCCTGTAAGTGCTCCAATCTAAAGATAAAATCTTCCACTGTTAGACCAGATGGGTTTCCATCAAACTGTAACCCTAGTTTTTCTACCCTAATACCTTTGTAATTAGCCTGCCACATGGTTGGAGTTGGATTGGTTCGAGGAGGTGCTATTGCTCCCATTCCACCATATTGGTTAAATGGCATCATGTGCGCGTTTGGGGCGTCCGGTCGATTTTCGTTTATTTGAGCATTTTGAACACTACTATTGGAGCCCTCAGATAACGCTTTAACCATATTAGCTAATCTCTCAATACTTTCATTTACGCTTCTCATCTCCTCGCTTATGCATTCTCTTACTAAAGGTCGTAGTTCAAGTTGCGCTTCATTAATTCCCTCTTGTACCATAGCCCGAAGAGGGTCATTGCTCCCGGATGGGCCAGGGTAAGGCATTTGATTATTTATGTTAGAGGTGTTAGGCATGTTTGGATTATTAATAGTATTTGACATATCTACCACGGCCGGAGGAATTGATTGGCCGGCATTTGCCATTTTCTCTGTATCGGTTTTTCTAACTTTCGGTTCAGCCTGTACCGAGAATCTACTTGCATCAAACGCGGATTTCCGATTTCGTTTGCTTCTTCGCATGGGCACTGGGATTTCCGCGCGCATTTGATTTTATGCTACTGATGTCGTACCTTTTTTTGTTAACACAGATCTTTTATATCTCGGTCTAACATTTACTTTGGCAGTCAGCTTATTTTTTTAAGGGTCGAATAATGTATAAAAATCAAACAAAACAAAAAACACAAAAAAAATCTTACATATAGACGAATAGAACGTAATTATCTTACATTCTAACATAAAACTACTAAGTACGATAATATTAGATTACTACAACAATTATTACTAGATAAGACAAATTTCAAAATATAAAATACGACAAAAAAGATTAATATAACTAATTAAACATACACTATAACATTAACAAAACATAGATTTACTAATTGATATTATTATATATTTTTTATACCATCACCCGTAGGGATGAAGGTATATATCATTTGATACGACCCAAAAGTGTAACACATAGAAGGAGTCACTTTAGACCCTAGGTTTCTTTGAACCAAATTCGATTCATGACTTTTTAAGTCGTTTGAGCCATGTCCGTCTGTCTGTCTGTCTGTCTGTCTGTCTGTCTGTCGGGTGGCTGTCCGGCTGGTTCGCACGATAACTTTCGAAAGACGCAACCAAATGTTTTGAAATTTTACACGAGTTATTATTTTCTCAAAACTACTTACGGTATTGCAAATGGGCTACATGGCCCCGCCCCTTCTGGTACCTCCCATATAAATACATCATTCCGCCCACTTTAGAAATCGAGTAATAATATCAATACACCCTAGGGGATCGTCCCCAAATTCTGTATTTAGTAAAGCTATAACAGGATAAAGTTTTGGAAAAAATTTTGAAAGCCTAGCCACGCCCCTTCTGGTACCTCCCATACAAATCTACCTTTCCGCCCACTATAGAGATTGAGAAATAATATCAATAAATTAAACGTGATCGTACCCAAATTCTATTTTGAGTAAAGTAAAGCTATAACAAGATAAAGTTTTAGAGAAAAAAATTGGAAGTCTATTCACGCCCCATCTGGTACCTCCCATACACATCTGGTACCGCCCACTTTATAAATCGATTAATATTATTAAAAGACCTAACGCGATCGTGCCCAAATTCTGTATTTGGTAAAGTTTAAGCAGGATAAAGTTTTGGAGAAAAAATCTGGAAGTCTAGACACGCCCCTTCTGGTACCTCCCATACAAATGTACCACTCCGCCCACTTTAGAAATAGAGTAATAATATCAATACACTCGACACGATCGTGCCCAAATTCTGTATTTTGTTATATTATAACAGGACAAAGTTTTGGAGAAAAAATTGGAAGTCTAGACACGCCCCTTATGGTACCTCCCATACAAATGTACCTTTCCGCCCACTTTAGGGATGTACTAATAATATCAGTACACCCAAGGCAATCGTGCCCAAATTCTGTATTTAGTAAAGCTATAACAGGATAAAGTAATGGAGAATAAATCTGGAAGCCTAAACACACCCCTTCACGTACCTCCCAAATAAATGTACCACTCCGCCCAATTTCGAAATCGAGTAATAATATCAATAAAATAGAAAATTATTTGTTTTACTGAGGGTAAGGGTAAATGTAAGTCGGGTTGCCCGACTGAAACTTTCTAACTGGTTTTAATTACAAATCGATTATTTTCAATAACTCAAGACTTAAACAATATATTATATTGGGTGATGGTATTTATCAGTCAGTTTAACTGACTGAAATTTCTGTACTGGTTTTTTCTTTTTATAGACGCAGATTTGACAGAACTTTTCACATATAACGCATTTGAAGGGGAACCCAATAATGATTTTCAGGGAGCGGTGTGGATTGTTAATTAATTTTGTTTATAGTGCCCTTGCATAGGCGATCGATGGGTATGTTGGTTGACTGACATTTAACACAAATTGTACAATAATTCTTCTTTTCATTTTCAGATTCGCGGCATTTTCACTAGATCATATCTATGAAAAAGATCTCGCTATGGTTCGGGCGCATACTTCGGCAAGTTTTCTATACCACCCAATGTAAGTCTACCCTTACCATCTATCACTGATAATTTAATATCTATTGACTTTACTTTACATTAAAATACGAAATTTCTCACGATAACTAACAAGGTCTTTGACAAAACAAACATTGTTACACTTACACAACAAGTCATTGTACCGACCTAATGGTACGTGGAGGGTAATGTCCAAAATTATCTTTTACGGATCCTATAACCTATATTGCACTTTAAAAAAAAAACATGATAATAATCATGGATGCAATATCAGCTAGGTACACAAAAATAATTGCGATATTCCCTTAAAGTCTATTGTTTCCCTATATTCTATAGTTATGTGCCTAGATGTTATTGCACAATGTCCATGATGCTGCGCCATTTTGCCGCCACTAGTCTAGCGGGGCTTTGCGCGTTGTCGCGCCATTTTTCAGCGCCATTGCATCTCTCCGACTAAATTTTCTCAAGCCAACCATTTTGGTATGGCTGGGCATCTAGCGAAGCTAATTTTCTGTTTGGGCGCCATTCTGTTACGTGTCCCTTTTTTGTCTGTGTGTTTCGATTGGTCCCCCAGCAGCCAGCGGTATCTCAGAGGGTTTGAACCCGTTCCAATCGCAACACTGGGCACGAACATGAAATATTTATTGAACTTGAAACACTGAACAAGACAATACGAACTTTTTACACAATTAAACAAACCACATCGATCTAGAGAACTTGGTGTCCGTTCTCGCACTCGCCCTCCCTACCATGAATCCTTAATTACCCTTTTTTTCACTTTAAAAGGATTCCCATTAATCCACACACTTTCACTCACACTCCCTTCATTATTAGTTTCCCCCTCTCACTTACAAATTTAGCACAACATTCTTTAATATATTACACTGAACAAATTACATTTATTTTTGTTTTCTTCTTTATAACTAACTTAACTAACTCACAAAACATATATCTTAACTATACCTAACAAATCACTAACACCAGTATCATTTTTTAAATTAACGGAGCAAAATTTACAGATATTAAACACCACTAGAAAGGTCTTTCACTCGTGGACCTAATAACCACATAAACACATAAAACAATACTTGGTTGAAAGAGCTCTTTAAACTGGGTATAAATCGATCTAACTCTTGATCATATAATACTTAAAATTAATTCACCTTCTTCTAGTTGATATTCTTTCTCTGCCTCCTCATTCACAAAAAAAAACCTGGCGTTAACAACCTTTACAAAATTCACTATTAACATATAATTTTATATTATTTTTGGACACCACAAACGACACAACATTTATAAACATTTTTTTTTTTTCACTACTTATAACTTTTATTTTCTCTCCTTTTCTTTTTTTTTCAGAATCAAAACAAATCTCTAGTCGGCGCTGATTTGTCTGCCTTTTTTTTTGGTAAGTATGGACATTCTTTCGTTACCTTACTTTGTCCAGACATTCAATATATTGTTTTTATTTGTTGCAGCTTATCGTGACCTGATTTGGGTGGTCCGCTCGTTCGTTGGACAAATCTGCCGATCAGCACATACGTACGCTTGCCTCACGCTGTCCGGATGTCTTCAAGCTTCCACTACTATGCCTTCAATTTGTTGGACAACGCTGTGCCACGGATTTAAAATATGTCTGCTGGCCCCGAGATGGTAGGGGTCCAGCAGCAGGAGGAACTTGGCGGTTGGTTGGTGAACTAAAACAAAACAATAAACACAAACTACATCATACAAATCTATCAACCAACCATGACGTCACTTACTAAACACAACATCCACAAGATATAAATTATTTCCACAGTAAGGACTGGAAACACAACAATCGCGGTAAGTTTTTTTGTTTATTTTATTTATTACTTTTTTTTTTATTAACTGGTGTTTACCGAATTCAACGGTTTAAACGCACGGTTTGCGTGAACGTCGTAGTAGTTTGACCGTTCGGAACTTAATTTTCCCGTTCAGTCGCTCGAAAACCCTTTTATACCGCGATTTGTCCCGCGTACCGTTTATATATTTAACTTTAATCAAATTTGCAGTCGCTGCCATCTATACATAAGTTGATACATAATAACAAATCTTCCCGCTCTAGACTTTCAGCTGTTTTATACAGCGTTGTTATTTTCCGTACCCCCTTTTCTAATAGCAGGTGGCAACTCTCCCCCACTACTCTTTTGACGTTGCCAATCACTACTCCTTTTTTCCTTTCTGTTGTTTTACTTCCTTTTCAGTTTATCCGACATATTTCTACACGTGCAAGTGTTTCTAGTTTTTCTTTAATTTTTTTTGTTATATTGTTTTAATTTTTGCATTAAGTATGTGTTCTTCTTTTATTTCTTCATAATTACTGACTTTTTGTTTGTTTTTTTTTCAGTCATGTTGCCGAACACACTGTTCTGTGCTCTAATGGGTAAGACACGATCAGTAATTGGAGTTTTTAACTTCGCTAACCCTAGATGACAAGTTGCTTATTAAACTAAAATAGGCACGGGCTTAATTTTTCATTTTCCATCACCGGTCGGATGTGAAGCCACTCCAAGGCCACCAGTTTTCCCCGTCGCGCATTAGACGCATGGGCATGTGTGTGTACTTTATACACACACATTTGTCTTATGGCGTAGTGGAATTTAGATGTGAGTATTTTCCCACTATTCTCATGAATGAATATACTAAATACATTTCCATTCAGGTAGTGCGTCCTAATTCACTTGGCCACCTGTCCCATGGATGGTTTGGCCTCCATTCATCACTCACGGTGAGATGACGACACCAAACAACACCCTGCAGCAAAAGATGAATCCCCTTAATTGTAATTGCCAATACGTTTTGTGTGAACGGTCCATAAGACCAATAAACGTAAACAAACAGACATAAATAAATGTGTTTTTCTGCCACACGCAACAGCTTCTCGCGTTGTTACGCATAAACACGCTTTCTGTTCTAGATTAGAGACCGAGGTCGTACTATAAAAGGGTACATGTTCCTGATGACGAATCTATGACATGGGGAATCAGGGCCGCCATTAAATAAGCACTGCTCCATATGGGGTATCCTCTAGAGAGATACAAATAGGAGGGTGATGTCTCCGTCGTTCCCCTAGTCGTTCCGCAATTCGAGCTGTTCATAAAAAGTACAAGGAGAAGAGGCAGGAGGCGACTCGACTCTTCAGGCGAAAAAAACGAGAGCTGAGGCGGCGGAATAATATGTGTACTGAAGAATACAGAAACAGAGGTGAAGTCCGAAAATTCTACCTGAAGATAAAAAGTAGGGTACCTGTTCCATGGTCTTCCCTCCTGTAAAAACAAGGATGGTCATTTCATCTAGAAACACTACTTTTGTAATAGTGTTTCTAGATTAACTTTATAACATTTGCTAAAAGGCACAGATTGTACAGAATAAACCTTTCCGAACACCTGACAATATTTTATGGTTATTTGGCTGTAAACACAAGGAAGGTCCTTAAGACTGGTAGATTTATGATGTTCTATTTTCTTATTAAGCCATGTAGAAAATAGAGCGTACCTGGGAAGTTTGTTTATTCCAATAGTTGTCCATAGGCACAGGTAGAAATATGGAAATTCCAAACTGCACAGGTACCTCCAAATGAGAAACGATCGCACATTTAGGGATGTCATATTATGCGTGCTTTCCATGTACACACTAAAACTATTACCTGATTATGCCGGGCTTGTCTAGAAGAAAGGGTATAAAACAGAAAGGGTAAATTTCCAGAGCCTTTCATCATAACCAAATTAACAGTTCAACAGCACAGAGCAATTGAAACTTTCGCGTCGCATTAAAAATTAAAAACAATACAAATATGAATATGTCAGCGTCCTCAACTAAAACAGTTAATAGAACTATTCGCGATACTCTACAAGCCAAATACGTCGAATTATTTGGACCGGAGACGCCCACAAAAATGGATGATGAATCTAAGGAAGCAAAGCGCCGTGAGATGTACGCCACTCAAACAAATTTATCTGATTTATTTAGACCAGATGAACCCAAACGAAAGGATGAAGTGCCCAGGGTCCCAGAAGCGAAGCGCCGGAAGACGTCCAATTTACAAAACAAATTGATTGCATTATTTGGGCCGGAAACACCCAAAAAATCCAAACGAAAGGATGAAGTGCCCAGGATTCCAGAAGCGAAGCGCCGGAAGACGTCCAATTTGCAAAACAAGTTTATTGAATTATTTGGGCCGGAGACTCCCGACAAACCCAATCGAAAGGATGAAGTGCCCAGGGCTCCAGAACAGAAGTGCCGGAAGACGTCAAATTTACAAAACAAATTTATTGAATTATTTGGGCCAGAGACGCCCAAAAAAATGGATGATGTTCCTAGGGATACAGAGATAAAGCGCCGCAAGACGAACTCCCTGCAAAGCCGAGTTAAATTATTTATGCCCGACATGCCTACATCGAAGCGAACACGTAAAGGTTAATTAAAAAAATATTACAAATAAGATTGTTATTTATAGAAAAATTAGTTAAATAAAAGATAATATTAAATGAAAAAAAAATCAAGTATCAAGTCTTTGATAGAAAAATCATAAAGGAGTTATTTAATATAAAAAATCACCATGAGCAAATTATATTTCAACAAAGGTGGGTTGGCCGGTTCGGAAGTTATAGGAGAAATATTAATTTCCAAAAAAAATAGGTAATTTGTATGAGAGGTAGGCTTGCCAGATTTAAAATTGTAAAATTCTTGACATTCGCCAAAAAATATCTTGATTATGAAAAAAAATCTTGACAAATAAAAACACTCATACGTTAGTATGTAAATACAACAATTTAATTTTTTTAAGATATAGTTTTCACATAGAAAGTATTCAAAACATTAAACAAATCAAGTACACATATTTCAGTCAGATGAAGTGACTGATAAATACCCTTACCTTATGAATGATATTACTAAGGTCTCGAGCTATTGAAACTAAACCATTTTTAAATGAAATTAGTTAACATATGTATTAAAATTTTCTAGCTTGTAGAGCGTAAACGGTAAGAGATAGGACTCTCGGTCGTATGGCTAGACTTTTACTGACACGTAGTTACAACGTTGAAAGAATTGAAGTGTAAAAAGTGTTAATGAATTTGCCGACAAATATAGAAATTGTAATTCTATATCTCTGGACATATTATAATTTTGTATAGGGCTACCGAGAGAGTGTTTTTGGCACAAAAATCTCTAAAGAATTCATAATTTCAAATGGGATGGCAAAATATGGAAAATATTAAAAGTATGTATAAATTGTATAGAAGGTACCAGCAGGGGCAACACAAAGAGTCCGATTTTTATTCGCAGGTCAACGTTCAATAAAATTTTACATTGTGCAAAATTTCACTAAATTCAGTGTAGTTAACATAAAGGATATGCATGTAGAACTATGTGGGTGTTTTCGGTCTATTTTATGGGATATACTGGAAAGGGTGTTTAGGTTTTGGAAGATTTTATACTATCACAAGATTAGAAAACTGACCAAACTTAAGCATCATTCAGTTGTCTCTTTAGATGTAATGGTAGAAATATGAATTTTTAAAAAATAGGTCATTTTGTATAGGAGGAATCAGTTAGGGTCGGCCGATATAGTCCATATTCATTCCGGAGTCAAATTTCTATTATATGTTTGAATTCAGTATACTAACAAAATGATATGTATGTAAAATTATGATGGTAAATTCGCTCATTTGAACTGGATGTACCAAAATGGTTGTGGCAAACGTTTAGAGTTTTTCAGGGTTGGTCTGCTATTACCTCACACCTAAGGTTGAGGATATAAATAATATAGTGGGAATACTGATGTTGATTGTTATTTTTATTTTGCGAGGTAGTGAAATTGGTAAATTTTACACTTCGCAGAACAAAATGAGAAATATTACGTATTGACATTATTTCGCTGTCCTGATATTATCTCTCGACGGCTTTCTAGAACCATGAAGAATTTTCTCATTAATTTACACTAGCTTCTGCTTCACATTGGCTGTTTATTGTTGTCAAAAATATAAGAGTTGATAGAGTTTCAAACAATTATACTAAAAAGAAACTTTTCACAGTTATTTTTCAATGAACTGTTCATTAGATTTTTACAAAACTTTGTACAAGAAAAAGTAATTTTGAAAAACATATTTACGGTATTTTTTGGTTGGTTTGTAAAAATCTTGACAAAACTTATTTTTTCTTGATTCTTGACGAGCATTAAAAATTCTTGTAAATCAAGAAAAATCAAGACCGTCTGGCAACCCTAATGAGAGGTAACAAAGGGTGTCGATATGAAACATATTGATTCTTAGTCAGGTTTTCATTAGCATGAATCTTACGCAAAATATGACTAAATTCAGACTACTTACCAGCAATATACTACTACTTACTTAATTTCCCTTTACACCCCATGATAGCTTCTCGCGTTGTTACGAATAAAAACGCTTTCTAGATTAGAGACCGAGGTCGTACTATTAAAGGGTACATGTGCCTGATGACGAATCTATTACATGGCGAATCAGGGCCGCCATTAAATAAGCACTGCTTCACATGGGGTATCCTCTAGAGAGATACAAATAGTAGGGTGATGTCTCCGTCGTTCCGCAATTCGAGCTGTTCATGAAAACTACAGGGAGAAGAGGCAGGAGGCGACTCGACTCTTCAGGCGAAAAAAACGAGAGCTGAAGGAGCGGAATAATGTGCGTATTGATGAATACAGAAACAGAGGTGAAGTCCGTAAATTCTACCAGAAGATAAAAAGTAGGGTACATGGAACAGGTCTTCTCTCCTGTAAAAACTAGGATGGTCATTTCATCTAGAAACACTAATTTTTTAATAGTGTTTCTAAATTTACTTTATAAAATTTGTTAAAAGGCACAGATTGTACAGAATAACCCTTTCCGAACGCCTGACAATATTTTATGGTTATTAGGCTGTAAACACAAGGAAGATCGCACATTTAGGGATGTCATATTATGCGTGCTTTCCATGTACACACTTAAACTATTACCTGATTATGCCGGGCTTGTCTAGAACTGAACTGTTAATTATGCTATATTAAAGTAGCTTTCTAAAATAGGTAAGTTTATAAGAAACGGTTGAAAAATGAATGAGTTATGCTAAATTTTGTAATAACATGTTCGCGTTATTTTGTGGTTTTTCCTTATAGTGTGTGTGTCACTTTGTACAAATACATATGACGTATACGTATCACAACAAGTAATTCGTACTACATATTCCAAAGAATGTCGAAAAATATATTAAAAAAATTAGCATTACTCATTCATTTTTCCACCGATTCTTATAAACTTACCTATTTTAGAAAGCTACTTTAATATAACATAATACAAAAATAAAAAATATACATTGCGCTGCTTCATGATCAACTGAGAGCGTTGAGAAAATGAGAATTCGCAATTTTTTTCGAGGTTGTTTTGCTTAAACAGCCGCCGTTTCACTATTTTTTAACCGATTTTCAAAATTCTTTTTTTTAATAAATGGTGAAAGTCATTGCTTTACAACAGATGTAAGGTTTTGAAGATCGGTTTACAAAGAGAGGACTTATGAATTTTGGAACTTGTAATTTTAGGAATATCGTCATTTCACTTAATTTGCTATAAAAACATTACTTAACGAAGTGACCGAGAAAAACTAAAAGTATCACTTTACTCTATGGTCTCCAGTCTAACAGAAATGCTACATGAGAACGCCTGTATATATTTTTCCTTCACATTTGTATCACTGTGAAATTAAAAACAATACAAATATGAATATGTCAGCGTCCTCAACTAAAATTGGTAATAGAACTATTCGCGATACTCTACAAGCCAAATACGTCGCATTATTTGGACCGGAGACGCCCACAAAAATGGATGATGATTAAGAAGTACTAAAAACTTTCGTAACCAAACGAAAATGAAGCAGACATAACAAAGCTGCATACCACCGGAATAGCCAATGCCTACTCCAACCAACTCTTTCAAATACTTTAAACCAACCCCCCTAATTCTGATGTTCCCGACACCCAGTGGCAGC
This sequence comes from Muscina levida, assembly GCA_964034835.1. Taxonomy (NCBI): domain Eukaryota; kingdom Metazoa; phylum Arthropoda; class Insecta; order Diptera; family Muscidae; genus Muscina; species Muscina levida. Next base: position 39,625,559 of record OZ035881.1, on the reverse strand, counting down.
ATATTGCAAGTTTTATGACCACTGCCGCAACGACCGTACTGCTCAGACAAGCCCGGGTACGATGTGGAATGTGGCGAAATGTCTGAAGAAAAGGATGCTGCATACAGGGCAAAACTGCAGCCAATGGTAACGCGTGCAGTGACGGAGCGTTATAATGAGAAGAGGAGGTGGATGACACGCATCTTCAGGCGAAAGGAGTCTATGAAAGAAAGAAAAAAGCCAGAATATTGATAATTACAGGGAAAGATTTGAAACCCGAAAGTTCTACCAAAAGTTAAAAATAAAGGTTTTGGACCAGGGATCCCCATTTGTAAGGAAATCTTGTCATTGACATTCAGAATGTGCTGCAAATGTAAAGGAAACACTTTCGATCTCTATTCGTTCCCAAAGGCAGCATAAGTGACGAAATCACACCAATCAGCGATGATTGAGTAGACTGTCGACCATCGAGCCAAAACGAGATCAACACGGCATTTGTACGGTATAAAAACAATAAAGCTGCACGAACCGATAGACTACCGCCAGAGATTTTTAAAGCCCTCGGCCATGAGCTGTCAACGTGCATGCACAAACTCATAAACATAATTTGGCTTAAGAAATGCATGCCCGATGATTGGAATCTGAGTGTTCTATATCCTGTGCTTAATAATGGTAATTCAGTATGTGTGTACCAATTATCGCGGGATCATCCTTTTACCCATCGCATACAAGGTCCTGTTTAGTGTGTTATGTGAAAGACTAAAGCCCATTTTAGCGAACCTGATTGGACCTTATCAGCGTGGCTTTAGGGCCTTGTAAACCCACGAACGTCCAGATATTCACATTACGACAAATCCTGAAGAAGACCCAAAAAATGCAGATCGACACCTACCATCTGTTTATCAACTACAAAGTTGAATTTGGCAGCCCAATACGACAGAAACTATTAGATGCTATGACTGAGTTTGGTATCCCCGCAAAGCTTATAAGACTTTGCGGGATGACACTAGAGTTTCTCTCCCGGGATTTCCCGGGATTCCCGGTCATTTTTAATTCCCGGTTTCCCGGGAAATTCGTCCGGAATTCCCGGGAAATTAAAGCACCTTTGGCAGATCAAATTTTAGAAGCTTAAAAAAAGCGAATTGAAGAAAGAAGGGGCAAGCGTCTTTATACTTTAGTGAAGTATCTTAAAGATCCAACAGTATTTGATAAGAAAGCTAATAACTTCTTTCTAACTGCTTCAGAACAAAATGTGATCGCGTACGCTGAACAAATTTATACTCGACTTTTTAAAGAAGACGTTATCGACGAAGTTCGGGAATCGGACGAAATTCCTATTTGTGACATTAGTACCGAAAGACCATTTGAGGATATTTTAACCGATGCCATAACAAATGCAATGTTGCATCAAGTAATAGACAACTTAATTACTCGATAAAAAATGGATTTACAATTTTACGAAGCAAGTGGAAAAGCAACGGAAATGTCACTATTTTATTGAATGCTCTTCTGACAATAGGGACAACATCAGTTGAAAGCGAGAGAATGTTCTCAACAACAGGGCAATTTGTAAATAGAATTAGAACCAGACTGTTCTGTTTTAAAAACGTTTTTTTCAAAATGACAAATTAACTTTTATTGTTTAACTAATATTTTTATATAAAAATGAATGTTTTTATACCATCACCCTTAGGGATGAAGGTATATATCATTTGATACGACCCAAAAGTGTAACACATAGAAGGAGTGACTTTAGACCCTAGGTTTCTTTAAACCAAATTCGATTCATGACTTTTTAAGTTATTTGAACCATGTCCGTCTGTCTGTCTGTCTGTCTGTCTGTCTGTCTGTCTGTCTGTCTGTCGGGTGGCTGTCCGGCTGGTTCGCACGATAACTTTCGAAAGACGCAACCAAATGTCTAGAAATTTTGCACGAGTTAATATTTTCCCAAAACTACTTACGGTATTGCAAATGGGTTACATGGCCCCGTCCCTTCTGGTACCTCCCATACAAATACATCATTCCGCCCACTTCAGAAATCGAGTAATAGTATCAATACTCCCTAGGGGATCGTCCAAAATTCAGTATTTAGTAAAGCTACAACAGGAAAAAATTTTGGAAAAAATTTTGAAAGCCTAGCCACGCCCCTTCTGGTACCTCCCATACAAACCTACCTTTCCGCCCACTATGGAGATGGAGAAACAATATCAATAAATCAAACGTGATCGTACCCAAATTCTTTTTTTTGTAAAACAATAACGGGATAAAGTTTTGGAGAAAAAAATTGGAAGTCTATCCACGCCCCATCTGGTACCTCCCATACACATCTGGTACCGCCCACTTTAGAAATCGATTAATATTATTAAAAGACCTAACGCGATCATGCCCAAATTCTGTATTTGGTAAAGTTCAAGCAGGATAAAGTTTTGGAGAAAAAATCTGGAAGTCTAGACACGCCCCTTCTGGTACCTCCCATACAAATGTACAACTCCGCCCACTTTAGAAATAGGGTAATAATATCAACACACTAGACACGATCGTGCCCAAATTCTGTATTTTGTTATATTATAACAGGACAAAGTTTTGGCGAAAAAATTGGAAGTCTAGACACGCCCCTTATGGTACCTCCCATACAAATGTACCTTTCCGCAAGGGCGTAGCCAGGATCTAATGTAGGGGGGGGGCAGTCGAATTTACACTTCATATTAATAGTATGTTTACAAAAATAAAATTAGAACTAAGTACCTATCGAAAAGCAATACTCTTTGTTTTGGCAATATTTTATTAAACAAAGGTAGACTACAATTTTTATACCATCACCCGTAGGGATGAAGGTATATATCATTTGATACGACCCAAAAGTGTAACACATAGAAGGAGTCACTTTAGACCCTAGGTTTCTTTGAACCAAATTCGATTCATGACTTTTTAAGTCGTTTGAGCCATGTCCGTCTGTCTGTCTGTCTGTCTGTCTGTCTGTCGGGTGGCTGTCCGGCTGGTTCGCACGATAACTTTCGAAAGACGCAACCAAATGTTTTGAAATTTTACACGAGTTATTATTTTCTCAAAACTACTTACGGTATTGCAAATGGGCTACATGGCCCCGCCCCTTCTGGTACCTCCCATATAAATACATCATTCCGCCCACTTTAGAAATCGAGTAATAATATCAATACACCCTAGGGGATCGTCCCCAAATTCTGTATTTAGTAAAGCTATAACAGGATAAAGTTTTGGAAAAAATTTTGAAAGCCTAGCCACGCCCCTTCTGGTACCTCCCATACAAATCTACCTTTCCGCCCACTATAGAGATTGAGAAATAATATCAATAAATTAAACGTGATCGTACCCAAATTCTATTTTGAGTAAAGTAAAGCTATAACAAGATAAAGTTTTAGAGAAAAAAATTGGAAGTCTATTCACGCCCCATCTGGTACCTCCCATACACATCTGGTACCGCCCACTTTATAAATCGATTAATATTATTAAAAGACCTAACGCGATCGTGCCCAAATTCTGTATTTGGTAAAGTTTAAGCAGGATAAAGTTTTGGAGAAAAAATCTGGAAGTCTAGACACGCCCCTTCTGGTACCTCCCATACAAATGTACCACTCCGCCCACTTTAGAAATAGAGTAATAATATCAATACACTCGACACGATCGTGCCCAAATTCTGTATTTTGTTATATTATAACAGGACAAAGTTTTGGAGAAAAAATTGGAAGTCTAGACACGCCCCTTATGGTACCTCCCATACAAATGTACCTTTCCGCCCACTTTAGGGATGTACTAATAATATCAGTACACCCAAGGCAATCGTGCCCAAATTCTGTATTTAGTAAAGCTATAACAGGATAAAGTAATGGAGAATAAATCTGGAAGCCTAAACACACCCCTTCACGTACCTCCCAAATAAATGTACCACTCCGCCCAATTTCGAAATCGAGTAATAATATCAATAAAATAGAAAATTATTTGTTTTACTGAGGGTAAGGGTAAATGTAAGTCGGGTTGCCCGACTAAAACTTTCTAACTGGTTTTAATTACAAATCGATTATTTTCAATAACTCAAGACTTAAACAATATATTATATTGGGTGATGGTATTTATCAGTCAGTTTAACTGACTGAAATTTCTGTACTGGTTTTTTTTAAATTTAGGTTATCGAATTCATGTAGTACCAAAAAATTATTTTTTTTTCATATTAGTTGTTTTTTTTTTGGACATATGCAAATTTAAGCCGCAATTCTTGAGCGATTTTTCTGTGATTGATTTATTGTGCACAGAATGAACGTGTTTTTTATTCTAAACTAGCTGACCCGGCAAACTTCGTCCTGCCAGCAAATTTATTGGCATAAGAAAGAGTTGTACCAAGCTCTATGGACACAAATAAAATATGTCCTAAGGGAAAGTGGTCTAAGAACTGAAGCCTCATACACACTTGCCATATTTTATATCTGAATCTCCAATGTTAAACGTTTTTAAAAGTTTACACGAAGTAGATGGTAGTGAAGGCTAAAGAAGTTCAGATCTAATAATACGAACTCTTTTTATCATTAAAAGTTGTATCAACATCCGTCAGGCCGTAAAAGATAAGTGACATACACAGATATAAATATAATTATTAAGAAAGACTGGGAAAACAAAACAAAACTTTTGCTATGATCTCTTTGTCCTCAGATCGAGTATTGGTAAGTACTACCTATGTATCAAAATTCATCACGACCAAAATACATTTGTATCACACTACCTTGCCTCCCCTACTGATCAAAATAAACATATCGTTTCTATATTATCATCTTCATCTTGAATTTGTCTGCTCTGTAGATAAAACTCACCATTTTGCAACGCGTATTCCGTCCACTACTCAAAAATAAAATTTTAGCCGGAATATTCATAAATGCAGTGGTAAATCTTTTCTATGCATCCGTCTTATTTCTATGGCCAAACAACTACATTTGACGCCGGCACCTTACAGAAGGACTTCTTTCGTTTGCTTCACTTACTCATATATTTTCCATAGTAAGGGGTTTAATAAACCTTTTCGTACGTTCCATCAATTTTGAAAATTTGGTGCAGTCGTTCGGATTTGTGCGCGTACACACGTTTTGGAGATTCACACTTGACTATTAAACTATATTATAATCGAAAAGTTTTAATAAAAATATTCACTAAATTCACATCACCGTGTCCATTCCTTAAAATTTTCATTATAATTCCACCCCAGCGTCACCTACCGGGTCCATTTATACATAAATTTTTGTAAAATATGTTGAGTGTAGTTGAAATCTAATACCGATTGGTTTATTTCTTTGACCTCTAAAATATTTCAATTTAAAGGGCGAGGTTTCCCGGACAAATTCTGTTCTTCATATATCTTAAAGATTATTATAGATTATTATAAGAATTGCTAAAACGGATCAGCAGTGTCGTCCATGATGTGATGAAAACTTACTTATTGATAGGCATATATTCTAAAACCAAATTTTTAAGCCGATTGACTGAAATAGAACTTTCTGCGGTGGTGTACTTGGTGAGTGTACCTTTTTATCCTAAGGAGTACGAATTTCCAAAAATGCCTTCATTAGGCTCAGCAACCCCATTAACCGTATGGTCTGGGTGATATCAACAGTTATTCCTATTTTCGTTATTGTCCCCTAAAATTTCGAAATGTGCCATTATAAAAGTTAGTCATTCTTCTTTTAGCCTTTTTGCGGTCTGGGTGACCATCTATAGCCAATCCTCAACTTTCACTGAAATTTTGGGACAAATGGGGTCAACCGTTTTCACGATTATGGTGACATCAAAATGTACATCTGTTTTATATATAGGTTTTTACTCTCAAATTAACTGTTTTTCGGATCAAATTAAATTATTTTAAAATCAAACACAATTTCTTTCAAAATAAATTAAACTTTATTTAAATCAAATTAAACTATTTACAATGTAAATTCAATATATTTCATGTCTAATACAATTTATTTTATTACTTATTCATTATTTTTAATTTCAAATTCATTTTTTTTAATATCAAATTAAATTCTTTATTCTAAATTCATATTTTATTAGTTACAAAATTTACTTAATTCTTATAAACATAATTTATTAAAATACTATTAAAAAGCGAAATTTTTATACATATGACAGTTTTTTTTAATGCAAATGCTCTCCAGAGGCAGCTAGTGGCAAATTCATTGTCATGTCAACATAATAATTGTTGCAATCTGATGGTGTTACTGATTCTATGGAACGTTTAAAAATTGTAACTAAGTCTGTATTATTTTCTGGATCCGAAAGCAAATTCCGAGCACAGAGTTTAGTTTTAAAAAAAAAAGTTTTTTTATGGGATTTACAATAGGATAAAGTATAAAATATGGCAATAATCTCAACAGTAAGGTTAAAACAAGGTGACCAGTTTTTACATATATAATATTACTAGCAAATACAAATTATCCGTTACAATTGCGAGAGACCTGTTAATAAATGTCATTCCAATAGAAACGTTTCATGCTAGAGGAATGCAAAGCTCTATTTTCTTATATATATATTATATAAAAACTGGTCACCTTGATTTAACCTTACTGTTGAGATTATTGCAAACACATGTTTTACTAGTTATTAACCTTACGAAACGTTAGTGAAATTCAAATATTGGACTGCGTGAATATTTTGAAATATGTCATCTACAACAGAGAGTAATTGTAGCTCAAATTTTGTTGCAACAAATACACGAAATTATCGTCGTATTCAACGTTTAACAGATAGCTCTTCAGAAGAAAGCGTATCGGAGATATCAACACATGAACGTTGTCGTATCAGACGTGGAAAATACGATCATATAAGTTTGGATAAAAAAAATATTTTGATAAAATTTAACGAAGAGGGAAGAAGCATAGTTGACTCCGCGGAAATCGCTGGTATAAACAAAAACACTGCCATGTCAATTATTAATCGCTATATGAAGGATGGGTGCGTTGTCACAAAAAACCGTGGTGGTCGACGTCATTTCAAATTGACTGCAGAAATATTGGACAAAATTGAGATCATAATCGAAAGCAACCCTTGTATAACATTAAAAGGCATTCGTGAAAAAAATCGAAACACATACAATGTGGAGTTAAGTGTTACAAGCATACACACTAGGGTGGGGCGATTTGAACATCTTAATGGGCGCTTCGCGTTTCTGATTCTTGGGATTGTACTGAGCAAAAAAGTCCACTAGACCATATGTCTACAGTGAAAATCGAGCCTCCCCATTTTGACTTGAAGTTTTTTCTCAAACCTTATTTTTTTTGGAAAATTTGCAAATTTTCTTCGGCTCATATTTCGTAAACTATTTAAAGTTTTGACTTATTTTCAAAAGAAGGTTATATCTATTGACCGGGCTTCAATTTCTCTGAATACATTATTTACAAAAAACTTCGTTTGCATGGTCAAAAAGTCGAAAATGTAGATAATTCACCACTTTTTGTCCCGTTTTTTAGATATTTTGGCCTATAACAGCCAAACCATTAAGATTTTCGATCTAATACTAACACAAAAATGGTAGCCAATACAATAGTTACGAACTCTCTAGTACATCGCAAATGCATTGGAATGCTCCTTCAGGCGGTTTTGGCCGTGTGAAAGTGCATATTTTTCATGAAAATATTGATAAATTACCATTTTCAGTTGTTCATAGCGCAAAATCATAAAAATGTTATATTTCTTAAATAAAAAAAATGTTTTTTAATAGCACTGCATAGTTTATACACGAAACAATTATTTATAAAACTTACATTTGCGGCAAATATTTAAAAATGCGTATTTAATTTTATGTGTATTTGATGCTGTGATCGTTTACAATAAACTAACAAAAATGCGTCAAATGAACTGAAACCAATAGAAGACTAAAAAATAAGAAATAAGATAAATAGAAAAAATAATAAAATAGAATAAAAATAATAAATAGAACATTTTTATGATTTTGCCCTATGAACAACTGAAAATGGTAATTTTTCAATATTTTCACGAAAAATATGCACTTTCACAAGGCCAAAACTACTAGAAGGAGTGTTCCAATGCTTTTGCGATGTACTAGAGAGTTCTTAACTATTGTCTTGGCTACCATTTTTGTGTTAGTATTGGATCGAAAATCTCAATGGTTTGGCTGTTATAGGCCAAAATATCTAAAAAAAACGTGACAAAAAGTGGTGAATTTTCCACATTTTCGACTATTTCACCATGCAAACGAAGTTTTTTCTAAATAATATGTTCAGAGGAATTGTAGCCCGAGATAATAGCTATAACTTTATTTTTGAAAATAAGTCAAAATTTTAAATAATTTACGAGATATGAGCCGAAGAACATTTGCAAATTTTTCAAAAAAATAAGGTTTGAGAAAAAACTTCAAGTCAAAATGGGGAGGCTCGATTTTCACCGTAGACATATGGTCTAGTGGACTTTTTTGCTCAGTACAATCCCAGGAATCAGAAACACGAAGCGCCCATTAAGATTTTTTTCCTTCCATACTAATCGCCCCACCCTAATACACACTGCATTAAAAACATTAAAAATTACACTAAAAACAGCCACAATTAATCAGCCCTATTCTGCGTTTCGATTACGCACGGATTTTCTCCGTTTTGGCAACTTTGGTATTCTGCGTTCCGTTCCGCTTTTCTTTCGATTGTAGCTATTCTACATTACGAACGTAGTTACGTTTTTGTAAGTTGTAATTTAGCTGGCGGAGTTTGCGTAAAAAAATACAAAATATAAAAAAGTATTTAGAAAAATGTAAGTATCAAATAGATAAATGTTTTTTATTTCTTTTTACTTATTTCTGATGTTTATTTCATTTATTACAGGTCAAAAACAACAACGCCCGCGCAATACGAAAAGCTGCTAGCTTTCATGGCCAAAAATTAGGTTTGGACGGACTGGAAATGCTATATCAAGCGGAAGCTCTCCCACAACAGACAGGAGAGAATGAGCACAGGAGGAGGCGAATGTCGTTTGCAGCGCATTACTTCCCTTGAAGAGAGGGTTATCCAGTTGACGGGACTGTGCATACTGATCCGCGTTGTCATCCTCTTCCAACAAAAACGCCGCTGCTATTGATCGTTTAAATAGTGAATCTACGATTCAACGGCGCATGCCGTATGCCGTAAATTTCGCTCAAAACGCTCCAGAAATAAGAGAAAAAATAATATTCATTGACGAGTCCGGTTTCAATTACCACCTCCGAAGAAACAAGGCGAGATCTAAAAGAAATACTGCAGCACATGTCATTGTTCCCACTGTTAGAGGACGAAATGTTTCTCTCATCGCAGCTATGAACATACATGGCATATTACAGCAAAAAGTAATTTAACTCCGCAGTTAATACTAATATTTATACCATCACCCGTAGGGATGAAGGTATATATCATTTGATACGACCCAAAAGTGTAACACATAGAAGGAGTGACTTTAGACCCTAGGTTTCTTTGAACCAAATTCGATTCATGACTTTTTAAGTCGTTTGAGCCATGTCCGTCTGTCTGTCTGTCTGTCTGTCTGTCTGTCTGTCTGTCTGTCTGTCTGTCTGTCTGTCTGTCGGGTGGCTGTCCGGCTGGTTCGCACGATAACTTTCGAAAGACGCAACCAAATGTTTTGAAATTTTGCACGAGTTATTATTTTCTCAAAACTACTTACGGTATTGCAAATGGGCTACATGGCTCCGCCCCTTCTGGTACCTCCCATACAAATGCATCATTCCGCCCACTTTAGAAATCGAGTAATAATATCAATACACCCTAAGGGATCGTCCCCAAATTCTGTATTTAGTAAAGCTATAACAGGATAAAGTTTTGGAAAAAATTTTGAAAGCCTAGCCACGCCCCTTCTGGTACCTCCCATACAAATCTACCTTTCCGCCCACTATAGAGATGGAGAAATAATATCAATAAATTAAACGTGATCGTACCCAAATTCTATTTTGAGTAAAGCTATAACAAGATAAAGTTTTAGAGAAAAAAATTGGAAGTCTATTCACGCCCCATCTGGTACCTCCCATACACATCTGGTACCGCCCACTTTAGAAATCGATTAAAATTATTAAAAGACCTAACGCGATCGTGCCCAAATTCTGTATTTGGTAAAGTTTAAGCAGGATAAAGTTTTGGAGAAAAAATCTGGAAGTCTAGACACGCCCCTTCTGGTACCTCCCATACAAATGTACCACTCCGCCCACTTTAGAAATAGGGTAATAATATCAATACACTCGACACGATCGTGCCCAAATTCTGTATTTTGTTATATTATAACAGGACAAAGTTTTGGAGAAAAAATTGGAAGTCTAGACACGCCCTTATGGTACCTCCCATACAAATGTACCTTTCCGCCCACTTTTGGGATGTAGTAATAATATCAGTACACCCAACGCAATCGTGCGCAAATTCTGTATTTAGTAAAGCTATAACAGGATAAAGTTATGGAGAATAAATCTGGAGCCTAAACACACCCCTTCACGTACCTCCCATATAAATGTACCACTCCGCCCAATTTCGAAATCGAGTAATAATATCAATAAAATAGAAAATTATTTGTTTTACTGAGGGTAAGGGTAAATGTAAGTCGGGTTGCCCGACTGAAACTTTCTAACTGGTTTTAATTACAAATCGATAATTTTCAATAACTCAAGACTTAAACAATATATTATATTGGGTGATGGTATTTATCAGTCAGTTTAACTGACTGAAATTTCTGTACTGGTTTTGTATCTTTTCTTGATGAACTTTTCGACAAATTAGCTGAATCCAATATCACAGGTGCATGGCTTATACTAGATAATGCTCAGATACACAAAACACAAGCAGTGAAGGATAAAATTACGGAGTCTGGTCATATTTTAGTTTTTCTTCCTCCATACTCACCTATGCTAAATCCCATAGGAAAAGTTTTTTTCAAAAACTAAACTGTGCTCGGAATTTGCTTTCGGATTCAGAAAATAATACAGACTTAGTTACAATTATTAAACGTTCCATAGAATCAGTAACACCATCAGATTGCAACAATTATTATGTTGACATGACAATGAATTTGCCACTAGCTGCCTCTGGAGAGCATTTGCATTAAAAAAACTGTCATATGTATAAAAATTTCGCTTTTTAATAGTATTTTAATAAATTATGTTTATAAGAATTAAGTAAATTTTGTAACTAATAAAATATGAATTTATAATAAAGAATTTAATTTGATATTAAAAAAAATGAATTTGAAATTAAAAATAATGAATAAGTAATAAAATAAAATGTATTAGACATGAAATATATTGAATTTACATTGTAAATAGTTTAATTTGATTTAAATAAAGTTTAATTTATTTTGAAATAAATTGTGTTTGATTTTAAATTAATTTAATTTGATCCGAAAAACAGTTAATTTGAGAGTAAAAACCTATATATAGACTTCTGAATAACTATGATGTTTAAAAATGTGACTAAATGACATTCCAAAAAATAAGTGTGTCATAAGCTAAACACCGGCAACTGGTTCCAAACATACATTCAAAATTTTCTCATGTCAAAAAAATCATATATTTTAAGTTTAAGTAAAATCGGACAATGGATATAAATTTTCGAAATAATTCAACCCCAGCCAAATCAACCGTAGGTCCATATATACAAAAAAAATTCTCTTAATAAAACAAATATACATTCAAAATTTCAGTCAAATTGTTTAATTCGTAAAAATTTTCATTATAATTCCACCCTAGCGATACCTCCCGGTCAATTTATACAAACAATTTTTTCTCCAGGTTCCACAAACATAAATACTAAATTTCAGTTAAATTAGTACATGCATTCAAATTTTCTATATAAATCCCAGATGATCAAACAAACATATATTCTGAATTTCAGTTAAATTGGCACTTTCGTTAAAATTTTGATTGTAAACCGACCCCAGCGCCACCTACCGGGTCCATTTGTACATAAAATGTTTTCTCATGATCAAACGAATATCCATTCTAAATTTCAGTTGAATTGGTACATGCATTCAAATTTTCAATATAAATCCACCCTAGCGCCACCTGGATTTGATTTTTTTCAACACAAACAATCTACGGAAAATTTCGAATCGAATAAAAAAAAATCAGCCAAATCGCTCCAGCCGTTCTCAAGTGATGGTATGACATACGTGGACCATTTCATTTTTATATATATAGAAGAGTAAGTATTGCTAAAACGGATCAGCAGTGTCGTCCATGATGTGATGACAACTTACTTATTGATATGCATATATTCTAAAACCACATTTTTAAGCCGATTGACTGACATATAACTTTCGTCGTTGGTGTACTGGGTGATTGTTCCTTTTTATCTTAAGGAGTACGAATTTCCAAAAATGCCTTCATTAGGCTCAGCAACCCCATTAACCGTATGGTCTGGGTGATATCAACAGTTATTCCTATTTTCGTTATTGTCCCCTAAAAATGGGAAAAACCACTTTGAGAAGCTCTCTACTTCTGTAGGAAGTGCGTTAGTTATTCTTCTTTAAGCCTTTTTGCGGTCTGGGTGACCATCTACAGCCAATCCTCAACTTTCACTGCAATTTTGGGACAAATGGGGTCAACCGCTTTCAGAATTAGTGGTGACATCAAAATGTACATCTATATATATAAAAATGAAATGGTCCACGTATGTCATACCATCACTTGAGAACGGCTGGAGCGATTTGGCTGATTTTTATACCATCACCCGTAGGGATGAAGGTATATATCATTTGATACGACCCAAAAGTGTAACACATAGAAGGAGTCACTTTAGACCCTAGGTTTCTTTGAACCAAATTCGATTCATGACTTTTTAAGTCGTTTGAGCCATGTCCGTCTGTCTGTCTGTCTGTCTGTCTGTCTGTCTGTCTGTCTGTCGGGTGGCTGTCCGGCTGGTTCGCACGATAACTTTCGAAAGACGCAACCAAATGTTTTGAAATTTTACACGAGTTATTATTTTCTCAAAACTACTTACGGTATTGCAAATGGGCTACATGGCCCCGCCCCTTCTGGTACCTCCCATATAAATACATCATTCCGCCCACTTTAGAAATCGAGTAATAATATCAATACACCCTAGGGGATCGTCCCCAAATTCTGTATTTAGTAAAGCTATAACAGGATAAAGTTTTGGAAAAAATTTGAAAGCCTAGCCACGCCCCTTCTGGTACCTCCCATACAAATCTACCTTTCCGCCCACTATAGAGATTGAGAAATAATATCAATAAATTAAACGTGATCGTACCCAAATTCTATTTTGAGTAAAGTAAAGCTATAACAAGATAAAGTTTTAGAGAAAAAAATTGGAAGTCTATTCACGCCCCATCTGGTACCTCCCATACACATCTGGTACCGCCCACTTTATAAATCGATTAATATTATTAAAAGACCTAACGCGATCGTGCCCAAATTCTGTATTTGGTAAAGTTTAAGCAGGATAAAGTTTTGGAGAAAAAATCTGGAAGTCTAGACACGCCCCTTCTGGTACCTCCCATACAAATGTACCACTCCGCCCACTTTAGAAATAGAGTAATAATATCAATACACTCGACACGATCGTGCCCAAATTCTGTATTTTGTTATATTATAACAGGACAAAGTTTTGGAGAAAAAATTGGAAGTCTAGACACGCCCCTTATGGTACCTCCCATACAAATGTACCTTTCCGCCCACTTTAGGGATGTACTAATAATATCAGTACACCCAAGGCAATCGTGCCCAAATTCTGTATTTAGTAAAGCTATAACAGGATAAAGTAATGGAGAATAAATCTGGAAGCCTAAACACACCCCTTCACGTACCTCCCAAATAAATGTACCACTCCGCCCAATTTCGAAATCGAGTAATAATATCAATAAAATAGAAAATTATTTGTTTTACTGAGGGTAAGGGTAAATGTAAGTCGGGTTGCCCGACTGAAACTTTCTAACTGGTTTTAATTACAAATCGATTATTTTCAATAACTCAAGACTTAAACAATATATTATATTGGGTGATGGTATTTATCAGTCAGTTTAACTGACTGAAATTTCTGTACTGGTTTTTTTATTCGATTCGAAATTTTCCGTAGATTGTTTGTGTTGAAAAAAATCAAATCCAGGTGGCGCTAGGGTGGATTTATATCGAATATTTGAATGCATGTACCAATTCAACTGAAATTTAGAATGGATATTCGTTTGATCATGAGAAAACATTTTATGTACAAATGGACCCGGTAGGTGGCGCTGGGGTCGGTTTACAATCAATATTTTAACGAAAGGGCCAATTTAACTGAAATTCAGAATCTATGTTTGTTTGATCATTAGAAAAAATCGTATGTACAAATGGACCCGGTAGATGGCGCTAGGGTGGATTTATATCGGAAATTCTAATGGATGGACCAATTTTACTGAAATTCAGAATAGATATTCATGTGATCATGAGAAAACTTTTTATGTACAAACGGACCCAGTAGCTGGCGTTTGGGTGCATTTTTAATCAAAATTTGAACGAATGGACCAATTTAACTGAAATTTAGTACGTATATTTGTGTGATCATGAGAAAAAAGCTTTTTGTAAAAATGAACCGGGTAGGTGCCGCTAGGGTAGAATCAACGAATCAACAATTTGTCTACAATTAAGAGAAATAATATAATGAGAAATTTTTTTTGTATAAATGGACCCGCTGTTGAGGTGGCTGGAGCTGAATTATTTCGAAAATTTATATCGACTGTCCGATTTTTTGACATGAGCAAATTTTGGATATATGTTTGGATCCAGTTGCTGGTGTTTAGCTTATGATACACTTAATTTTTTGAAAGTCATTTAGTCACCATTGATTACATTACATGTAACCATTTTTTTAACATCACAATTATTGAAAACTCTTTATATGTAAAATTAGATGTCAATTTTGATGACACCACTAATTGCGAAAACGGTTAAACCAAAGTTTGACCAAAATTGCAGTGAAAGTTGGGGATGGGCTGTAGATGGTCACCCAGACCGCAAACGGCGCACTTCCCATACAATTAGAGAGCTTCACAAAGAGGTTTTTCGCATTTCAAACTTTTAGGGGACAAACCCGAAAATGGGAAAAACTGTTGGTATCACCCAGACCAAACGTTAAATAGGGCTGTTGAGCCAAATGAAGGGGATTTTTTGAAATTCGTACTCCTTGAGATAAAAAGGAGCAAAGAGTTATCATTACTCCAACGGAGAATGTTTTATGTCAGTCAATCGGCATAAAAATGTTGTTTCAGAATATATGCCTATCAATAATTAAGTTTTCATTAAATCATGGACGATACTGCTGATCCATTTTAGCAATTCTTACAATTATATATAAATCTCTTAGAGATATGAAGTACAAAATTTGTCCGGAAAAACCTCGCCTTTTACATTGAAATATTACAGGGGTCAAAGTAATAAACTAATCGCTATAAGATTTCAACAGCAATCAATATCTTTTACAATAATTTAAAGGCAGGACGAAGTCTGCCGGGCCAGCTAGTCTTTTTATATAAATAGATTTCTGCTTAACTATGTTGTTAAAAAAAGTGACTAAATGATATTCCAAAAATTAAGTGTATCATAAGCTAAACACCGGCAACTGGTTCCAAACATACATTTAAAATTTTCTCATGCCAAAAAAATCATATACTTTAAGTTTAAGTAAAATCGGACAATCGATATTCAAAATTTTCTCATACCAAAAAAATCATATATTTTAAGTTTAAGTAAAATGGGACAATCGATATAAATTTTCGAAATAATTCAACCCCAGCTAAATCAACTGCGGGTCCATATATACAAAAAAAATTCTCATAATAAAACAAATATCGTATACATTCTAAATTTCAGACAAATTGTTTAATTCGTTAAAATTTTCATTATAATTCCACCATAGCGACACCTACCGGGTCAATTTATACAAAAAAATTTTTCTCAAGGTTCCACAAACATAAATACAAAACTGAAGGTACACAGAACGGGGTTGGCACTTTGTCAACAACAAAACTCCTGTGCAATTGTGTCCGATGGACACATGCATAGGCAAGTGCTTGTGTGTGTATTATGTTGGCATGTTGTGCGCTTCGAGGATGCTTTCTTCGCACCGGAGGGAACAGTTCTCATTAACTTGGAGATGCTTTCTTCCCTTAAGATTTGTGATGATAGAGGAGAAGGCACAGCAAAGGGCGCTGATGAGACATTGTGGTTAATGTCGAAATGACGTCATACGCCTAACCTGCTGTCAACATAATACATTTCACAAACTCTTGATTAAAAACCTATTGGCAATAATAAATAATTGCCAATAGAACTGATCTCAAACCGAATGACAATATCATAAATACAAAATTTCAGTAAAATTGGTACATGCATTAAAATTTTCGAAATAAATCCAACCTAGCGCCATCTACCGGGTCCATTTGTATATACGATTCTTTCTAATGATCAAACAAACATAGATTCTGAATTTCAGTTAAATTGGTCCATTCGTTAAAATTTTGATTGTAAACCGACCCCAGCGCCACCTACCGGGTCCATTTATACATAAAATGTTTTCTCATGCTCAAACAAATATCCATTATAAATTTCAGTTGAATTGGTACATGCATTAAAATTTTCGATATAAATCCACCCTAGCGCCACCTGGATTTGATTTTTTTCAACACAAACAATCTACGGAAAATTTCGAATCGAATAAAAAAAAAATCAGCCAAATCGCTCCAGCCGTTCTCAAGTGATGGTATGACATACGTGGACCATTTCATTTTTATATATATAGATTCCTTATCGTTATTTTTTTAAAAATGTGTCAGTCGATGAAAAAATAAATAATTATTGTAAGCATATGTTACAAATTGAACTAAGTGAAAATATAAGCAATTACTATGTACTCCTGCTCACAATTATTATCCGATTAAAACAAATCTAAAACAATCCTGGAAAATTTTTAAAAAAGTCCTCTGAAAAAAAATAGGTCAAACTGGTGTAAGTCACCATGAAATTTTGTTTGCATATATACCAAAAATTTAGTTTTAGACTGCAAATAAAATAATATTTTGTGTTTACCAGTAGGCAGAGGAGTCTGCTTTTCATTTAAAAAGACCAATATCACTATATGTTACATCATCTGTCAAAATAAAGAAATTTGTTAAATTTGTAATTAAATACAAAAATTAATTTTTTCATCGAATTTGCCAATTTTTTACAAAATAACGCTAGGGGATTTAGAATATAAAAACGTACATTCTGTGCACAATTTTATTTCTAATAATACAAAAAAAAGAAGATTTTGAAAATCGGTCAAGAATTGCGGCCTTAAATTTCATATGTCGAAAAAACACTTTATTTCCCACTGTGGGCTTAAAACAAGTTTAGGTTGCATGAAAATGACGATAACAATTGTAAATGCCACTGTGTTCTGGGTTGAACATACATCAAAAAACTGCTTGAATTGAAATCCTAGCTGACCTTTTATTGAAAATATCGATATTTTTCATTTCTGCAGACTGAGCCAAAAAACTTTTTACTTTTTAATTTTTTTTTAAACGACAGTAAACAAAAAATGGACAAATGAGATAAAATCTGTTTATTTCTTATGAAAGTACACAAACAGGTATTTACTTTTTATTCGTGAATTGTCTTAAATTTTTTGACATTGCTACAACATGGAGGCTTAACATGTAGTCAAATTTTACATTTAAGGTAAAAACATAGTTTGATAGATAAAAAAAAAGAAATTTAGCATGCACAGAAGCATGACATAGCCTCCAACTAGGAGAAACACAGTAATAAATTGTTCAAACTTCTATATCTTTTAAAATATTAAAAGTCCTTTACAAAGTTAACGAAACCTCTGATGATAAAGTGAGTATGCAGTTTTCCTATACATGGTCACTACTATCACTTGTACATAGTTTCGACCATGGGCAATTGGTAATTGGTGTCTCATGGTGTCATATACTTGGTATTGGGTAAAGGATTTCAATTACGGATATTAAGCTTTACTAGTTTTCTGAATCAAATCTGGTTTTATTTTTTTATTGAAGGTTAAAATTCGTGTGTTTTGAATTCTTTAACGCATTATCTGAAGATGCTATTATATATCCATTTAAAAGTAAGAACAAACATTCTCATTAATAATGGATCACAACTACCCAGCAAAAACAAATTAACATGAGAAGCCCATTCCCATATAACACCCTGCTACAATTTTCAATTTTTTTTCACACCGAATGAAGACCATATATACGTGAAACTAGAAACCTTATGTAGTAAAACTGCGTTCTCAGTTTATCGCCAGAACGTCAGGATTTGTTTTTAAAAGGACTTCAAAGTTTCAAAGGATGCACCCTGGGCTGAAATCGATTTTCGCAGACTATAGTTGAAGTTTCAGATATGCTGTCTTTGACAAAGTTGTTTTAAATAAGTCAAGCTTTTCCAAAAGCCTTACTATAGCTTGTCAAAAATCTATTTAACACCATAAAACACTACTCAAAGCAAAAAAAAAATTAAATTAATTCTTTATTCCACACTCTATTGCTTTTGTTAATATTTTACTGTGTTCATTCAACTGACTGCATCGGCTCACATCTAAGTAGCTCATTCTGTCACTCCAATTTGTCAAGACCTTGTTAATGCTTTCGGCCAGTAGCTCACGGATTGCTTTGATGATATTGGCTTAAGTGTTTAAATCCCTACTGGATTAAAATAATCTATGATTTTAATATTAACTTGTATTTGGTCCACCCTCTACATCATTTGACACGAGAAAAAGTGTAACGTATTAAATGAGACACGTTGGAACTTAAGTATCTGAAAAGCGGTTTGAATTCTGGAGCCATATCCGTCTGTCTGGGCAGCTGGCTTGTGTGCAGGATAACTCGAGTAAAATCCTTTAAAGATTTAACAGTTCTATTATTTTCCAAAATTTAGTTTTAACTTCATAAAGAAAAACATAACTTCCTAATGAAAAACTGGACGATATTTAAATTTGGTCAGTTTAATTACCTAACAACAGTAGGTAAAATCTCAGACAACCGAAATATTTTTTACCACACTTTTCGTAACTTCAATACAAATTACCAAATTCACCCATATTCATTTACATACATACTATGTATCTTTGTTGCAAGTGCACTAAATACAGTTAAAATTTTGCAAAATCGTATCGCCTTTTAAACGTTAACTTACGAATAGAAATGGGCCTCGTTCTACGTACTAGTACTTCCAATACAATGTAGTCTAAACTTTCCCAATAATTTCAAGGAGGAAGTCTTAATGTTTTGTGAATTCATTAGCACTTTCTAAACTGTAACCATTTTTAAAGCTTTGAGACATGCCTGTTAACGTCAGCCCAACAGTAACAAATCATAAGTACTTTTACTTAAAAATCAGTTAATTTTATAGACTCAGAGTTAAAACAAATATCGACTAGAATTTTGGAGAATATGTGAACGTTTTTATCAGTGAGTTCACATTACTGAAATTTTTGTACTGTTTTATATTGATTTTCATATTTACTGGGATTTTGACAGATTTTTCAAGCTGTAGGGGGGGGCAGCTGCCCCCCCCTGCCCCTACCTGGTTACGCCCTTGCCTTTCGCCCACTTTAGGGATGTAGTAATAATATCAGTACACCCAACGCAATCGTGCCCAAATTCTGTATTTAGTAAAGCTATAACAGGATAAAGTTATGGAGAATAAATCTAGAAGCCTAGACACACCCCTTTTCGTACCGTTCCCATACAAATGTACCACTCTGCCCACTTTCGAAATCGAGTAATAATATCAATATAATAGAAAATTATTTGTTTTACTGAGGGTAAGGGTAAATGTAAGTCGGGTTGCCCGACTGAAACTTTCTACTGGTTTTAATTAATAATCGATTAATTTCAATAACTCAAGACTTAAACAATATCTTATATTGCGTGATGGTATTTATCAGTCAGTTTAACTGACTGAAATTTCTGTACTGGTTTGTTTATGTTTTTGTTTGTAATGTTTTGGTTTTACTTGCAGCTTGTGCTATATAATCTCATACTGCAAAATTTAAAAAAATTAACATAGTTTGTCTTGTTTTTCTACCACGCGAAATTTCCCGGGAATTCCCGGGATCCCGGGAAAGGCAAAAATTTTTCCCGGTTTCCCGGGAAATGAAAAGTCCGGGAAAAAGAGAAACTCTAGATGACACTGATTGACACGAAGTCTTCAGTGAAAATAGGCACAAATATAATAGAGCCGTTTTCTACCAAGCGAGGCTTCAGACAAGGCGATAGTCTGTCATGCGATCTCTTTAACCCTTTAGTGACGAGAGCGAAATAATGGGAATTTTTTAAGATTTTGTCAGTACTACATACAAATTAGTTAAAAAACGGCTTTTACATAAAATAAGTAAGACGAAAAATATCCATTTTTACTGACGTTGTGACGACTGTGACCATATGGTAACAGCTTTAAAACAGGTAAATAAAAAGAACCAAGTACAAAATAATAAATGCAATACGTTTTTATGATATTTCATATTCTTCTCTAATAACAAAAACTAAAAGTCTTTAATGTATTAGTCATTAAACAACCAAAAAATATTCTTAATATGGAGTGACTTTTTATATCCCTCCATATTGCTGTTTTGCGCATATGTGAAAAACACCTTGTATAAATGATCCGCCACGCTGGCTACTAGCATCTGATCGCATAGCGGTAAAGTAAGAATTAAAGATCAAAGCATGCTTTGATGAAATCAAAAAAGAATATTCTTGACATTTATTCTTGTGTTTATTTATTGCGTGCAATATCTAACGCTGTCGGCGTTACCATATGGTAACAGTCGTCACTAATGGGTTAAAATCATCATGGAGATGATCACGCCAAACGCAGAAATAAACACGACTGGCACCATCTTTAACAAAAGCCACATGCTGCTCGCGTATGCTTATGTTAAAGATATCATTGGCCGAGGAATGCGGGATGATGCTGCGGCCTATTCGCACATTGAGATGCAGTCGGCAGAAGTGGGTCTGGTAATTAATGAGTACAAAACTAAGTTATTTGTTTCAACGAACAAAGAGTCTACTTGTTTGGGACGCTGCGTAAACGTTGATAACTATAACTTTGAAGTGATAGATGATTTTGTGTACCATGGCTCCGCCATAAACAAAAATAATAATGTCAGCGTGGAAATCAAGAGACGAGAATTGATCGCAAACGGCTGATATTATGCGCTGAGCAAGCGTTTTAGTGATAAAGCCCTCTCTCGACGAACGAAGATCCAATTCTACAAGACACTGATCCTGCCTGTCATACTCTCCTGGGTAATGACGCAGGCGGATCAATCTATTCTGTTAGTTTTCGAGCGAAAAATATTTGGACCCATCGTCGTTAATGGGGAGTCGTCGAATAAATCATGAGCTGTAACGACATCGATGTAGTCAAGCGCGTTCAAATAGACCGAATGCGCTGGCTTTGACACGTTGTACAAATGGATGAAAACGCTCCGGCTCGAAGAGTCGTCGGCAATAAACTCGATGGGCGGCGCAGGAGGGGGTGACAAAACTCCTATGAATGGACCAGTTGAAAGAGCTGTTATCTACGAACTCTCTACGCAGCGCAAAAAAACCCAAGCGTTTTGAATACTTTTGTACGTGCGGCTACTGATAGATAAATTTCTGTTGTTGCTGTCATTAAAGAAGAAGAAAAAGTTTGCGCAACTACAGCGCTTTTTCAACAATGCGAATTTTTATAAGTAAGGGTAAAATAATAAAATATTTAAACAATTTAATATGAGTCCTTGTCACTATCATTAAAATTATACGTTTTTTGACAGATAAAAAAATTAAATTTTGTCTCGTTCAAACATTGTATATTTGTTTGTTTGCCACATGAAGAATACACATTGTGTCCTCTTAAAATTTAGTTCCTTTATCACACACTTTTTATCTTGAAAGGAACAGCTGCACTGTCAGTTGTATTAAATATTGAATCCTGGTTCCACTATGGACAACAAACTAAAGCTTTCATGGAACACATTATGGAGCATTTGCATTTTTTTGACCTCTGCTTTTTTGAATATTTTTAAAGTATTTCAATAGTATTTGAATATCTTTTCATCCATTTATATTTCCTTCTTCGAGCTCTTACGTTCGGTTTGAAATAACAGACAGAAAAACAATTCAACAAAATCCGTCTATCGAATAGATTTTATTTTAAACAATTCCATTCCAATTTTGAGATTTTTTTCAACCATTTTCCTTAGGTGTTGTTTTTCTTTGCCCTTACACTTCCTAATCTCAAATATGTGTCCTTAAATCGCTTTAAGGTTGTTATGCAAATGTGCAGCGTTTTCCATTTTGTATTACTTTGTTATATTCTTGGGGGGTTTTTTATGACTTCTTTCAGTTTAAATCTCTTTTGCATAACATCGAAAAGAATTTTTATTCCTGATATTATTGTAGTAGTAAGAAACAATCGAAACTACTTTTCAATGATTGTACTTATTCGAAATGGCCAGGGAGTATTGAATGGAATGAAACAAACAAAGGCAGTATATAAGTATAATAATAAAAAAAATATTTTAAATATACTTCCCTGACCTTTTTTTTGCATATAATCATATTTAAAATATGGATTTGTCAAATATTGTGAATGTTTTTACGAAACTTTTATTTCGGTTTTAACACTAATGTATTCTATTAAATGGACCGTTCGTGGCATGATTGTTAAAGCACGCGACTACCGCTCTGGATATCCCAGGTTCGATTCCTGTCCCCCTCGATGTGGTCGACAGCAACTTCGCAGTATATTGTCAAGTCAATCGGCATGTCTAGTAAAAGCTTCTCAAACACAAACGTTCGGATTCGTCGATAAACAAGTAGGTGCCGTTAGTTTTGAGTCTAAAAATAGAAAGCGTGTTAATTCACAACAACGCGAGAACCTACCCCGTACCTCATTCATGGGGTGTTAAGGGAAATTAAGTAAGTTAAGTATTCCATCAAATATTCTTGTATTGTATGTTTGCAAATCATGCACTATTTTAATAGTTTGTATATTGGTATCATCATTTCTATTATTATTTAAATCCTCATGATGAAACATCGTTTAAGTTTACAAAGCCACATTTATTGCCGTTCATTTTGTTATACATATCATCTGTTTAATTATCGTAAAACCCAGCAAGTTTTACATATTATTTGGATTAGACCCTCTTATATAATTTCACTTCATTACTATTTTAGTTATCTCATTTGAGCTTTGTTAGTTTTAGTCTTTGTCCCTTTATCCCATGTTGTTGCGTGTGTGTGTGTGTGTGCCTGTCTGTAACTAACACAATTACATTATTAGTCTATGTTTTTGACTTTAATGTGGTTTATTTGCTTATTTTGGGTTTATTGTGGTTTTGTTTTATAAATTCTCTAAACAAACAAATGATAACTTCATTATGTATTTAGTACATACATATATGTAAATGCGAACGCAAGCTTTGTTTAACTTTAGGTGTGCTTATTTTTTTAGAATGTTTTTTTAATAGTATTTGGTTTTTTTTGGAAAGTTAAAACAATTGAAAGCAATCCAAATTTATTATGTGGAGAGAAAATAAAATAAATGTTACAATAAGAACAATAAAGCGGCTTGATTTATAAAAGGATAAAGGTTTATTAAACGTTGACTTATGTATAAAATATCGGCCACATTGTGATGCCCATACTGATTTATCTGATTTACAGAAAATTTATAAATTTTTAATAATTTATTAAACAAAAACTCGTTATGGGGGATTTTCTAATTTGAGCCTTTCTGATGGTTATTCAGTGGAAAATGTCCGAACTCTATACAGACATGGTGCCCCTATCCAACTGGCGGATGTCCTCGACGAATACAAGGCTGACATCACCGCCATAGAGGAAATAAGATGCACACGACGAAAGAACTGACATCTTTTACAGCTGCCATGCAGAAAGACACGGTTTCATAGTCGGCAAGAGACTTCGATAGCTGGTCTTGCGGTTTAACCCTGTAAGTGACGAATAGCCACTATTCGCATCAAAGCGAAATATTTTTATATTACGCTGATTTGTGCACACGCCCCGACGGAAGACAAAGATGAGGACATTCAAGATGCATTGTATGAGCGCCTAGAGGAAATATATGACCGCTGCCCTGAACATGACATTAAAATTGTTCTGAGAGATATTAATGCTAAAATAGGAAGGGAAGATGCTCTTGGGTCAGCAGTCGGAAAATTCAGTCTGCACAACATCACCTCCGATTACAGATTCAGACCAGTTATCTTCGTGTCGGCAAGAAACATGTTAGTGAGTGGAACCAAAATCCCGCATAAATATATCCACAAGCCAACCTGGATATTCCCTGATCAAAATACAAGAAACCAAATTGATCACATGGTAATTGATGAAAGGCATGTCTCAAGCGTTATGAAACTGCGTGTGATGCGATGCAAATGTTGACTCGAATCACCACCTAGTTGCAGCCAAGATACGCACGCGACTATGTAGTCTTAAAAACTCTCGTAACCAAATGCCAAGAAAGCTAGACATAACATAGCTGCGTACCACCGGGATAGCCAATGCTTACTTCAATCAACTCTCTCAATTACTTCGACACCCAGTGGCAGCATATTGCAAATTCTATGACTACTGCCGCAACGACCGTACTGGGTTATGCAAAACCGTGCTCAGACAAGCCCGGGTACGATGTGGAATGCCGCGAAATGTCTGAAGAAAAGGATGCTGCATACAGGGCAAAACTTCAGCCAATGGCAACGCTTGCAGTGACGGAGCGTTATAATGGGAAGAGGAGGGAGATGACACGCCTCTTCAGGCGAAAGGAGTCTATGAAAGAAAAAAGAAAGCCAGGATATCGATAATTAAAAATAGGTAAAAAATAAAGGTTTTGGACCGGGGATCCCCACCTGTAAGGACGGAGACGGAAATCTGGGCACTGACATTCAAATGTAAAGGAAACACTATCGATCTCTATTCGTTCCCGAAGGCAGCATTAGTGACAAAATCACACCAATCAGCAACGATTGAGTAGACTGTCCTCCACCGAGCCAAAACGAGATCAACACGGCAATTGCACGGTATAAAAACAATAAAGCTGCACGAACCGATCGACTACCGCCAGAGATTTTAAAGCCCGTGGCGATGAGCTGTCAACGTGAATGCACAAGCTCATAAACATAATTTGGCTCAAGGAATTCATGCCCGATGATGGCAATCTGGGTGTTTAATGTCCTGTCCTTAAACGAGGAGATCCAAGTGTGTGTCCCAATTATCGCGAAATCAGCTTTGTACACGTCGCATACAAGGTCATGTCTAGTGTGTTATGTGAAGACTAAAGCCCAGATTTGACCTTATCAGCGTGGCTTTAGGGCATTATAAACCCACGAACGAACATATATTAACACTACGACAAATCCTGGAGAAGGCCCAAGAAATGCAGATCGACACCTACCATCTGTTTATCGACTACAAAGCTGCATTTGGCAGTCCAATACGACATAAACCCTTAGATTATATGACTGAGTTTGGTATCCCCGCGAAGCTGATACGACTTTGCGGGATGACACTGATTGACACAAAGTCTTCAGTGAAAATAGGCACAAATGTAATAGAGCCGTTTTCTACTAAGCGAGGCGTCAGACAAGACGATAGTCTGTCATGCGATCTCTTTAAGATCGTCATGGAGATATGATCATGCGGAAGGCAGCAATAAACACGACTGACACCATCTTTAACAAAAGCCACATGCTACTCGCGTATGCTTATGTTAAAGATATCATTGGCCGAGGACTGCGGGATGTTGCTGCGGCATTTTCGAGCATTGAGATGCAGTCGGCAGATGTGGATCTGGTGATTAATGAGTACAAAACTAAGTTATTTGTTTCAACGAACAAAGAGTCTACTCGTTTGGGACACTGCGTAAACTTTGATAACTATAACACTATGGCTCCGCCATAAACAAAAATAATAATGTCGGCGTGGAAATCAAGATACGAGTATTGATCGCAAACGGCAGCTATTATGCGCTGAGCAAGCGTTTTAATGATAAAGTCCTCTCCCGACGAACGAAGATCCAATTCTACCAGACACTGAACCTACCTGTGATGCTCTCCTGGGTAATGACGTAGGCGCATCAATCTATTTTGGGAGTTTTCGAGCGAAAAATACTACCCAAAATATTTGGACCCATCGTCGTTGACGGGGAGTCGTCGAATTAATCATGAGCTGTAACGACATCGACGTAGTCAAGCGCGTTCAAATAAACCAAATTCGCTGGCTTGGACACTAAGCCGGGTCGATCTATATGGAGAAAAAAAATATATGAATGTTACCGCCTTATATGAACAGTCTTATAAAAACAATTTCGGAGGTGCAAAATTTTTATTTTTGTGTGCGTGGCAAAAACGCCGGTTTTGACGTTTTGTCCATAACTTTGTTATTCGCTGTCCGATTCTTAAGTTTCGTTGAAGATGGATTAAAAAGAGCTTTGTTATTAATATAGTTACATAAAACTATGACGTCATATTCCAGTGGTTCTCAACATTGTATCCTTAAAAACCCCCCTAATCATAAAATTTTTTGATGCAGATTTGAAGCCCTGTTGAAACTATAAAATAATTGCGAAATAAACGTTACATTTTCTTCATAAACAAAAAAGTTATATTGATTTAACATTTTAGTACATATGATAGTTCGAAGTAGATTTGTATAAAAAGTTTTATTTGCTCAACCAAAGATTTCCTCATGATCCGATATGGCATTAAGCGTCATCATACTTAATTTACATTGGTCCCAAAAAAAATCTTTGGAAGTTCTG
Organism: Muscina levida; assembly: GCA_964034835.1. Lineage (NCBI taxonomy): Eukaryota > Metazoa > Arthropoda > Insecta > Diptera > Muscidae > Muscina > Muscina levida. The sequence goes on along the minus strand of OZ035881.1, from coordinate 39,598,741 downwards.
CAGTTAGATAGTATTCCGATTATTTGGTATTTTCGAATATTGATTTTTATTTGTTTGAACTTTATTTATTTTTCAATTGTACACGTTTTATAACAAACGAATGTAATAAAAATAAACAAATGTATATTTCGCATTATCACATGTACTGACTTTTTAAATCAATATAACTTTTTTGTTTATGAATAAAAGTTAACGGTTTTTTCTAAAATCGTTAATAGTATTTCAAGGCCTTCAAATCTACATCAAAAAATTATATGCTTAATTATATGCTTAAGAATACAATGATGAGAACCGCTGGAAGATGGCGTCGTAGTTAAAAGTCTTTAACACACTAACAAAGCTGTGGCTAATACCTTTTCAACGATGCATAGATCTTGACAATCGGTGTAGAAATAACCATGTTATGGTAAAAACCCCGAATCCGGAGTTTTTGCCGCGACCACAGAAAAAAATTTTTCGCTCCCCCGAAATTGTTTTAACTTAATTTTTTATATAAGGCGGTAACATTGACAACTTTTTTTTCGATCCGGCTTACTGCACAACTTACGCAAAATTCGACTGTATTCACTGTACTTATATATATGTATTTAAAACTATGGTGGTATGTTCGGTATTTTGAATGGGAGGTACCAGAAGGGGTGCGTCAAATAGTTATGTTTTGTAAGGTTTTGCTTCCTATCACAAGATAAATTAATTGACCAATTTTCATTACCCCCCAAGTGTCCGTTTGGAAATTATGGGATAAATGTTAATTTTTCAAAAATAGGTGATTTTGTATGGGAGGTGCCAGAAGGGGTGATCTGATATAATGCATATTCATTCCTGATTTAAATGTTCATAACTGTACAAGTTACGCCAAATTTGACTGAATTAATTGTACTTACAAAAAAGATATGTATGTAGGACTATGAGGGTGAATTCGGGAATTTGTATAGGAGGTACCATAAGGGATGCGTTAAATAGTAAAGTTTTCTGAGGTTTTGCTTCCTATCGCAAGATAAATTAACCGACCATTTGTCATTATCCTCCAAGTGTCCGTTTGGAAGTTATGGGAGAAATATTAAATTTGCAAAAATAGGTCATTTTGTATGGGAGGTGCCAGAAGGCGTGAACCGATATAGTTCATATAGGTCTTAAGATACTTGGGGTCTAACTCGTCTTCTTTAATGCGTTACACCTTTTTTCGTATCAAATGATATTAATTAATTAATGATTAATTTATTAAACAAAAACTCGATATGGGGGATTTTCTAATTTGAGCCTTTCTGATGGTTATTCATTTGTGAATAACCAGAAGCTCTCTTTGGAGATTCCTAAGCAGCTCACAACGTTCGAGAGATCACTTATACCCAGGGCAATGCCATTGAACATTAGTTCAGTGGTAGCAAATGTTAGAAGGCGAAATGTTGAGCAACCTAGTCGAAATGCTAACATCGATGCGTCTTAGGATGTACGTAATAGAAGTTACTGAAGCTCAACACAGAGGCTCTCTTAGTGTAGAAGAAACTAGTATCGGCTGCGGTGGCCTTATAAGCCACTCTCCTTAAACAAAACAATTATTATGAAACATGAAGAAAAGAAAAATCAAGAACACCCAAAATGTTGACGCCCCGCAAACGTTATAAGGACCATGATTTAAGGATATGCACCTGAAATGTCCGAACTCTATACAGACATGGTGCCTCTATCCAACTGGCGGATGTCCTCGACAAATACAGGCTGACATCACCGCCATACAGGAAATAAGATGGATGGGATATTGATGCACACGACGAAAGAACTGTGACATCTTTTACAGCTGCCATGCAGAAAGACACGGTTTCATAGTCGGCAAGAGACTTCGATAGCTGGTCTTGCGGTTTAACCCTGTAAGTGACCGAATAGCCACTATTCGCATCCGGGCGAAATATTTTTGCATTACGCTGATTTGTGTACACGCCCCGACGGAAGACAAATACGACGACATTAAAGAAGCATTCTATGAGCGCCTGGAGGAGGTATATGAGGTATATGCACTACACACGACATTAAAATTGTTCTGGAAGATTTTAATGCTAAAATAGGAAGGTAAGATGCTCTTAGTGCAGCAGTCGGGAAATTCAGTCTACACAACAACACTTCCGATAACAGATTCAGACTGGTTAGTTTTGCGTCGGTAAGAAACATGGATATGAGTGGAACTAGATTCCCGCATAAAGAAAACAAACAAAAAAAAAAAAAAAAAAAAAGATATCCACAAGGCAACCTGGATATCTCCCGATCAAAATACAAGAAATCAGATTGATCACGTCGAAATTGATGGAAGTCATGTCTTAAGCCTTATGGACGTGCGTATGATGCGCTGTGCAAATATTGGCTAAGATCCCCACCTAGTTGCAGCCAAGATACGCTCACGATTAAGTAGTGCTAAAAATACTCGTAATACAACGCAAATCACTCTATACATCACTAAGCTGCATACCACCAAGATAGCCAATGCCTACTCCAACCAACTCTCCGAAACATACCCCCTAGTTCAGATGTTCATATTGCGAATTCTATGAGAGCACTGCCGCAAGGACCTATTGGGTTATGAAAAACCACGTTCAGACAAGCCCTGCTGCATACAAGGCAAAACTGCAGCCAATGGCGACGCGTGCGGTGATGGAGCGTTATAATGAGAAAAGGAGGGAAATGAAACGCCTGTTAAGGCGGAAAAAGCGTCTTTGGAAGAAAAGAGAGTGCCAGGATATCGAAAATTACAGGGATAGAGGTGAGCCCCGAAAAATCTACCAAAGGGTTAAAAGCAAAGGTTTTGAAACCGCGATCCCCACCTGTAAGGATAGAGACGGAAGTTTGGTCACGGATTAGCCTTTTACACATCGCTTACAAGGTCCTGTGTGTTATGTGAAAGACTAAAGCCCATTCTGGCGAACCTGATTGGACCTTAGGAGTGTAGCTTTAGACCTGGTAAATCCACCACCGACCTGATATTCACGCTACGACAAATCCTGGAGAAGACCCACAGATCGACACCTACCATCTGTTCATCGATTACAAAGCTGCATTAGACAGTTCGACGCGACTAAAATTGTTGGATGTTATGGCTGAGTTTGGTATCCCCGCGAAGCTATCGGCTCCCGAAGCTTTATTATTTTTAAGCCGGGCAATTCCGTGCTGATTTCGTTTTGGCTCGGTGGTGGACAGTCTACTTCATCGTCGATGATTGCTGCGATTTCGTCACTTATGCTAGAGATTGAAAGTGTTCCCTGCATATTTGCAGCACACTCTGAGTGACCGTCTCTGTCCTTACAGGTGGGGATCCCTGTTCTAAAACATATACTTTTTACCTTTTGGCAGAACTTTCGAAACTCACCTCTATCCCTGTAGTTTTCAATATCCTGGCTCTCTCTTTTCTTCCACAGACGCTTTTTCCGTCTGAACAGGCGTTTCATCTCCCTCCTTTTCTCTTTATAACGCTCCGTGACCGCGCGCATCACCATTGGGCTGCAGTTTTGCCTTGTATGAGGCATCCATTTCGCGACATTCATCATCGTACCAGGGCTTGTCTGAGCGTGGTTTTTCATAACCCATAGAATTCGCAATATGCTGCCACTGTATGTCGGGAACACTGTCTGTCGGTGCTTGTTTGGAGTAATTGAGAGAGTTGGTTGGAGTAGGCATTGGCTATCTCGGTGGTATGTAGCTTTGTGATGTTTAGCTTCCTTTGCGTTTGATTACCAGTATTTTTAGCAATACATAATCGTGTACTGTAACTAGGTGGTGATCTGAGTCAATATTTGCACCGCGCATCACACGCACCATCAATTACAACATTATCAATCTGATTTCTTATATTTTGATCGGGAGATATCCAGGTTGCCTTGTTGATATCTTTATGCCGGAATCTGGTTCCACTCACAACCATGTTTCTTGCCGACGCGAAAATTACCAGTCTGAATCCGTTATCGGAGGTGTTGTTGTGCAGACTGAATTTTCCGACTGCTGAACCAAGAGCATCTTCCCTTCCTAGTTTAGCATTAAAATCTCACAGGACAATTTTAATCTCATGTGCAGGGCAGCGGTCATATATCTCCTACAGGCGCTCAAAGAATGCATCTTTAATGTCATCGTCTTTGTCCTCCGTCGGGGCTTGTACACAAATCAGCGTAATGTAAAAATATTTCGCTCGGATGCGAATAGTGGCGTTCCGGTCACTTACAGGGTTAAAAAGCGAGACCAGGTGTAGAAGTCTTTGAAACCGACTTTGTAACCACATCCACATTTGGATGTGATACCTCTCGTACAAATGACTGAATTAACCCTCAAAGTTTTACATACATATCTTTTTTGTAAGTAAACTTACAAATTTTGCATATGATGTTCGCTTATAAAAATTGGACTTCCTTCTGGTACTCCCATACAAAATTACATATTTTTGGAAAATTAATATTTCTCCAATAACTTCCAAACGAAAACTTGGGGGGTAATGAAAATTGGTCGGTTAATTTATATTGTGATAGCAGGCGAAACCTAAGAAAACCTAACTATTTGACACACCCCTTCTGGTACCTCCCATACAAATGACCGAACTCACTCCCATAGTCTTACATACATATATTTTTATACCATCACCCTTAGGGATGAGGGTATATATCATTTGATACGAACCAAAAGTGTAACACATAGAAGGAGTGACTTTAGACCCTAGGTTTCTTTGAACCAAATTCGGTTCATGACTTTTTAAGTCGTTTGACCCATGTCCGTCTGTCTGTCTGTCCGGCTGGTTCGCACGATAACTTTCGAAAGACGCAACCAAATGTTTTCAAATTTTGCACGAGTTAACATTTCCCCAAAACTACTTACGGTATTGCAAATGGTCTTCATGGCCCCGCCTCTTCTGGTACCTCCCATACAAATACATCATTCCGCCCACATTATATATCGAGTAATAATATCAATACAACCAACGGTATCGTACCGAAATTCTGTACTTAGTAAAGCTATTACAGAATAAAGTTTAGGGAAAAAATTGGAAGTCTAGCCAAGCCCCTTCAGGTACCTCCCATACAAATGTGTCTTTCAGCCCACTTTAGAGATGGAGTAATAATATCAATAAATCCAACGCGATCGTACCCAAATTCTACAGTTACAGGATACAGTTTTTGGAGAAAAATCTGAAAGTCTAGCCACGCCCCATCTGAGACCTCTAATACACATTTGGTACCGCCCACTTTAGAAATCGATTAATATTATTAATATACCTGACGTGATCGTGCCCAAATTCTTTAATTAGTAAAGTTCTGACAGGATAAAATTTTAGAGATAAAATCTTGAAATCTAGACACGCCCCTTCTGGTACCTCCCATACAAATGTATCACTCCGCCCACTTTAGAGATGGAGTAATAATATCAATACACTCGACACGATCGGGCCCAAATTCTGTACTTTGTTAAGTTATAACAGGATAAAGTTTTGGAGAAAAAATCTGGAAGTCTAGACACGCCCCTTCTGGTACCTCCCATACAAATGTACCTTTCCGCCCACTTTAAAGATGGATTAATAATATCAATACACTCGACACGATCGTGCCCAAATTCTGTATTTAACAAAGCTATAACAGGATAAAGCTTTGGAAAAAATTTCTGGAAGTCTAGGCACGCCCCTTCTGGTACCTCCCATACAAATGTACCACTTCGCCCACTTTAGAAATCGAGTAATATAATGTAATAGATTTTTTTTTGTTTTACTGAGGGTGATGGTATATGTAAGTCGGGTTGCCCGACTGAAACTTTCTTACTGGTTTATAAGTACACTGAATTCAGTAGAATTTAGCTTAAGTTGTACGTTTATGAAAATTTGAATATGGAATGCATATGGATTATATCGGTTCACGCCTTCTGGTACCTCCCATGCAAAATGACCTATTTTTGGAAAATTAATATTTCTCCCATAAATTTTAAAGGGACACTTAGGGGGTAATGAAAATTGGCAGGTTAATTTTCTTATAATAGGTGTCAAAATATCAGAAATCGTAACTATTTCACACACCCCTTATGGTACCTCCCATACCCGATATTGCCCCTTTTACATATTTCATATTATATTGCATTTTTGTCTGTACACCGAATTCAGATGATTTTTGCCAAGGAAATCGTTTATTGAACATTGATTTACGACAAAAAATAATCACACACATTGGGCTGCCTCTAATTGTACCTCCTTTACAAGTAATTTATTTGTTTACGGTTTTGCTCCACAAGCAGACAAAAAGTAATACATAAGTAATTTTATATTAATTGAAAATCTATTAATTTCAATAACTCAAGACTTAAACAATATCTTATATTGGGTGATGGTATTTATCAGTCAGTTTATCTGATTGAAATTTTTGTACTGTTTATATCTCACACAAGTATGAGTGTTCTATCTCTCGTTTTAAAAAAAAAAAAAATCTGAATGAATGATTTTTTTAAATAAATATACCTTAAATATATTTTCGGAAGAAGCCCTTTATAAAAAATAAATTAGCAGCTCGCAAATGCCTGTAATGTCTTCAATGGAAACAATACTTTATTACGAATAGCCTATACCCACAAAAGATATTATTTGCCGATACGTTATGTGCCACCAATTATACAAAATAATCATGCACTTGACTTTTCACATTTTTCACTTACCCAAATATCATTGACATGCTGTTGATGGCAATCTCCAAAAAGGTCATCATAAAGATTATATTTTTAAAAATTTCCATTTTAATAAATTAGAAAACGTATCGATACATCATATTGAATATCCATTAAGCATTTACCGACCTTTAACATAAATATAAGGCTCTTTTCAATAAATCCCCAAAAGCCTATAAATGGCCATATAAATTTATAGAGGGTCAACAACAATTTGATTGTCTACAAACAAACATTAAAACGTTAGCCTGGCTGACAACTCTCGATGGCCAATCAAACATTAAAAGCCAATTCTTATAAACATTTATGAGGCACTTAACATCAAAATGTACAAGTCGGTATACAAACTCTCCCTGTTTTAGGGGGGGTCGGTTAAAGTGAGTCTTAGACCCCTTTGGGAAAGGTCTTGCTTGGATACGCAAAATGTTCATGATGATGATGACGATGACGGTGGGCGATGATGACGGCTGTGATGTCAATGACGTTGTCAATGTTGATAACTCAATCAGCGTCAACGTGACCAATGACGCCGACCGCTCAGTTTACCAAGTGGACATGTCATTTATTTCAAATGACCATCGTATACGCCGAAAGGAAGAGGCCTGGCCAAATACAACAAATCGTGTTGGTACCATTGAGACAAATAGACAATGTAAAACGTACGCTTTTTGCGTTCGTTCCATGTACACCTGTCAACTTTGTGTGCTTTTAATTGTAGCAATTAATGTCCGACATTTAGCCCCGCGTTCGCGACATCCGTTTACTAGAGTATGGGCGTCTGCAAGTGTCACTTGGCCAACATTGGCTATGTGGCCTCCCGTGTGTTTCCGGCTATATGTGTGCCGGCGTATGTACTTAGGTTAACATGTAGACTTGCTTAACTACCTTCGCGCTGTGTTCTTTACCCCCGGTGAGGTTGTTCTGACAACAGACTGTTTGTCTGCGGCCATAGGTTTGCAGTGAAAACAACAGTAGACACCAGAGCGCTTTAGCAATTCCCTTTAATTGGTAATTTTTCACACTTCAAGTTTAGACACATTGAAGAACAGACAGGCATTTAATCACAATATTTTAAAGTGTCTGATGTGATATTAAGTGTGATGATATTCGAAAGCTTGTATACTGTTATCACTGATTATATGCTTTTATGTAAAGTGAGTGATTGATGGAAGCGGAATGTGCAATAACGATCAAAAAAGATTAATTGTCGAGTTTAATATAAAATTGCCAAAAATGTGGAAAGAAAATTAATTTTGAAATGAAAAATCGCTATAAAGATTTTGTGCGCTGTATGCGCTATGTTCCTCTAACAATAGTAATGGCCCAGTATATAAATTTATTGGATATAAACATTTTATAACCGCACAAGCAGATTTCTGCCTCAAACGTAGCTGCATATATCATATAAGTGCTTGGCGTAGATTGAGCGATCAGACTGCATAATACGACTCAACATTATATCTGACATGTGTAAAAGATAAGACTACACTGTTTCACAAAGGAAGTTTGCGCAAATCATTTCCCTGCCTGAGTGGTGTACAACCAGGATGTGTCATTTGGACTATATTCTTTACCACAACATGAGATAACGTGTGCGACCAATAGTATAAACTAGGGCTTTAATAAAATATTAACCTCCTTTGCTTATGCAGACGGTACCGTACATATCGCCAATAAACAACGAGGCATGCGGTCGCAAATGTAAGCCCTTTCTCAAAAAGTTTTCAAAATCGGACTGAAAGTTTACTCATAAGTAATCAAATGAACGCAAATAAATGGGAACAACATCTCCTCTCTCGAATTCCCCGTCAGTTGGTTTTATATACCAAAATGACCCGAATTATTCCGCTACGACAGCCGCTAGCGGAATAATTCGGGTCATTCGGGTCACTCCGACTTATTTAGAAATGGAGTAACATCTTCTGGTATTGTAGCTCCGTATCCTTTGGTCCGTGCTGGAATCAAAATAAATAGATCTATACAGTTTGCCAGAATAGGTTGCACCATATGTCTATCCAATTAAGGTGCAATGTGCGTTTGGGCTGGTGTTACCTCAAGAACTGCTCTGAACTAAACAATCATTGGGAGTGGTCGGCGACTTTTGTCGCCTCATGCTGCCAACAACAGCGACAAAAGTCAACAACATCGTTGACAACTTTATCGTCATCATCATATGCCACACCACCGCCCTTCCCACCGCAATCACAGTTACCGCAGCAAACTCAACATTGACAGCAACAACAACAACAACATTCCAGAGAACTATGGTCATATCCACATTGCAGTTTAACTGCAATCGACTCCAAAATAAATTACCCGAGATAACCAGATTTATGCAGCAGAACAACGTCATGGTCGCAGCGGTTCTGGAGACATAACTGACGAGTAATTCCAGTCTGAACTATTGTAACGGATACGTTATTCTCCGAAAGGACCGCACCAGAAGCAACGGTGGCGACATCGCATTCGTCATAGACAACCCGGTGCAGTCTATACTGGATCTCAACGCTAGAGACCAATACCTCGAAGTTCAATGTAACATATTGTAGTCAGATTCGGGGAAACCGCCCTAGAGCTCTATAAAGTCTACAAAGTATCCAGTTATGGATCAGGCTACCTTCCCGATATCATGACCGTACTATTTAGATGGTAATATGCGTCTAGTCCTTGAGGACTTCAATGCATCACTGGCAAAACAGATTGACGTATCCACCTTTTGCACCACACGGATTGTGGGTAACTGCGGCAGATCCTCAGACATAACAATTGCGAGCCAGGTTAACTGCGCAAACTGGAGAGTAGGTGTAGGAGCACTAGCATCAGACCATTTACACACAATTGTTTGTCTGGATGGACCCAACAACATCATTGTGCCTGAGCGCCGAATATACATAAACCAGATGAAAGCAGCCTGGCATGGCCTCAGAGAATTCACTGATCGCATCTTCAATATTCTTCCAGCTCCCACCAACGTAGAGCAAATACCGCCAAACTGTTTTCGCGGCAACAACCCGCTTTATTCCTGCAGGTCGACTATCTGACTCCGACGACCCAAGTATTTTCCAGGTTTATAAATTCAGACAAGCGCAATAAATGGTATGATCATTTGAAGAACTACAACTTGAGCTCGGGAGTTGGTTAGTTCGGTCTCTCTCTAACCTGAGGAAAAATGACGACAGGCTGGCTATAATGGTTGCAAATCCCATTATTTCCGACCCTGAAAGGTGTTCCTGTGCATTTTGCCAACTTTTTATTGAACACAGAGAGAGAGAAAAGGCGAGACGAAATGTTGTTCGTTAACTTCACAACCGTACAGTCTCGGACATTCAACAACCCTACACCGCTTATGAAGTTGCAGAGGACATCAACGCAGCCAAATAATCCAATGCGATTGGCCCCGAAGGGCCAATATGCGTCTAGTCCTTGAGGACTTCAATGCATCACTGGCAAAACAGATTGACGTATCCACCTTTTGCACCACACGGATTGTGGGTAACTGCGGCAGATCCTCAGACATAACAATTGCGAGCCAGGTTAACTACGCAAACTGGAGAGCAGGTGTAGGAGCACTAGCATCAGACCATTTACCCACAATTGTTTGTCTGGATGGACCCAACGGCATTATTGTGTCTGAGCGCCGAATTTACATAAACCATGAAGGCAGCCTGGCATGGCCTCAGAGAATTCACTGATCGCATCTTCAATATTCTTCCAGCTCCCACCAACGTAGAGCAAATACCGCCAAACTGTTTTCGCGGCAACAACCCGCTTTATTCCTGCAGGTCGACTATTTGACTCCGACGACCCAAGTATTTTCCAGGTTTATAAATTCAGACAAGCGCAATAAATGGTATGATCATTTGAAGAACTACAACTTGAGCTCGGGAGTTGGTTAGTTCGGTCTCTCTCTAACCTGAGGAAAAATGACGACAGGCTTGCTATAATGGTTGCAAATCCCATTATTTCCGACCCTGAAAGGTGTTCCTGTGCATTTTGCCAACTTTTTATTGAACACAGAGAGAGAGAAAAGGCGAGACGAAATGTTGTTCGTTAACTTCACAACCGTACAGTCTCGGACATTCAACAACCCTACACCGCTTATGAAGTTGCAGAGAACATCAACGCAGCCAAATAATCCAATGCGATTGGCCCCGAAGGGGGATTTGAGTACTTGGTAATAGTTTTTAACCTGCCAACGAGTAGCCTGATAATACCCAATTCCTGAAAAAAGGGTAAGGTCGTCCTGATTCTTAAACCAGGGAAGAACGCGACAGAGGGAAAATCATACAGGCCAACTTGTCACCAGTCGCGAAGACTCTTGAGGCATTCTTTCTCGTCCAGCTGCACAGCCACCTATCAGCAGCATGCCACCAGCATGGATTCCGTGAAATTCACAGTATCACCATAGTATTAACCGCAACAACCACTCAGATCTCACAGTGCTTAAATCCGCAGAGACCTTTTGACACCTAGTGACAATGGACTTGTTGACGACCTTTGACACAGTCAACTTGAAGAGATGGATTATGAATTATCCGAGTTGTCGGCAGTCGTTTGTTGATTTAAGAGACAAATGATCAAAACCCCACAAGGCCGTGTACTATCCCCCACTTGTTTAACTTCAACCTCCCTAAATCCCCAAAGGTGTGGAAGTAATATCATATGCGAGCGACTGTACCATAATGACGACGGTGAAAACGTTAATGAGCTATGCGATCTAGTGAATGGTTATCTCCGAGAAATACATAATTTCTTCACTGGACGTAATCTGAAACTAACGCCAGCGAAGTCTACCACGTGGACGAAGGAGGTAAACTTAAATTTAGACGTCGTAGTCGATGGAGTCGCTATACCCACTGTGAACCCCCCAAAAATGTGGGGGTCAACATTGATAGCTTGATTACCTTCTCATGCCACTGCAATTACGCACAGATTGCGAAGTACGAATAAGGACAAAGAAACCTTATTAACTACCTACATAACAATCGGCCGGTAAGTGGTCTACTAAGCTATACGAGTGTGGTCTTCTTTGCTGAGTGATAACTAGTGGGAAAAAATTCAAAGCTTCCAAAATGTTGCCCTTCGGACCATAACGGGGTGCATGCAGGTAACCTCTCAGCACCATCTACACGAGCAAACGAAGGTCCTCCCAGTCAAGGAACATAATGTCATACTAAACAGTTCCTCCTGGGAAGTCGACGGAGGGGTCATCCCAACTTTAACATCACTCAGTTGGTTGCTTCTCCGAGGCATGTCAGGATAGATCTTTGTGTATACGAGGAGACCATACGAAATTATGTGCAGAATCTCTTGGATCGTACTTCGTAAACAGTAGCTTTGGAAGACATTCATACAGACGCCATCAATACTGCGGTTTCAGGTTACCGCAAGAATGTCGTACTTGGAGAAAATAGAGACAATCCCATAGCAAATGGAGACAATCCTCACAAGAGTTTATTTGGCACAACTTAGTTCGGGATAGAGCAACTGGCTAAATGCCTTCTGGCCCAGCATAGACAGTACTTACATACTTAAGTGTCCCATTACAACTTAGGAATGTGGTTTATAAATTTGAGGCCTGAAGTATTAAAGAATTTCACACGCTTCGGTCTTCTGCGTGAATTCTCCAGTTAGTCCTACCAAATCGTGGAACGTCGACAACCACTTGGTCCTTGGCCCTGCTCTGCGCCGTCCTTTAGGTTCGCCTCCAAACAACTTTCTCGCCGGAACATTTACATCCACCCTGACAACATGTCCCAGCCATTGTAGTCGTTGGATTCTGACTCTTTTAGTTACGTCGATGTCGTGGTAAAGCTCATACAGCTCATGGTTCATCCGATGGCGAAACTCGCCGTCGACACAGACAGGTCCATATATTTTTCGGAGTACTTTTCTCTCGAATACTCCCTGGTTTTGAATGTCCGTTGTCGTAAGCACCAACGATTCGGCAGCATACAACAGAGCGGGTAAAATTAACACCTGGTACATCTGTTTCTTAGTATCTCGAGATAAGGTGGTGTTTCTAAAGTGCTGTCGAAGTCCGTAAAAACATCCATTGGCTAGCACTACTTCTTGGCTGACATTAGTTTTCTTGTTGACGGAAGATCCGTGGTAGGTAAACTTATCTACTACCTCAAAACAGTGATTACACAGTGCAACAGTGAAAAAAATACAAGAACGTGACAGTATACGTTCGATTCTACTATCGAAGGGTAATAAAACCCTATACTCAGTTTGGCGAGATTGGTGACCAATTTTTTTTATGGGCCCCTAAAGATTCTCAAAATCAGTGAGCCCCATGAAAAAAGGTGTCATCAGTTTTTGTCCAACAGCTAACTCACACTTCGTGATAGCGCTAAACTGTATTCGGCAATATTGTAGCTGGGAGTTTTGCGCTCTAACTTTATTAACAATTAATGCCAAAAAGGTTGGTTATCCCTGCACTTTTTCAAAAAAAATTTAAGAAAAAATTTTAATTTTTCACTTTTTTGGGCATTACTTTGAGGGAGTCGAAATTTTTCACTAACAATGTTCGCCAAAAATGTAGCCATGGTCAAGTTGAATAATTTTCGTGAACATACCAATACAATCTGAACGGGTCTAGGCAATCTAAATAGCTCAGTCAGACCACTAGGATACCGGTTTGTTGTACTATTACGCATTTTAAAGCCAGTAACGTGGTTGAATATAAACCGATTTAAAGTTTCTCAGCGGTTTTAGAAAGAAGAGACTGCGGCCTTTCCAACCTTATATATAGTTATATTGATTACTTGTCATATCTGTCTGGTTTTTGCCTCGATATTTTAAACTTTAGTGCATTTTTCACTATTTTTTAGGTTTGACGAAGTTTGTAGCCACTATTTTATAAGGACACCCTAATGTTTACTATTTTATTCAGAAAGTGCACGAGTTAAACGCATATTTGTTTGTAAAAATCGGTTAACAAATAGTTAAGTTATTCATGTTTTTCGAGGGACGCAACTTTCATGTCCTATGTTTAAATCAAATTTAAAGTAATTAACAACAACACCAAAACAATGCTTCTTCTTCAACTCTTTGATTTTAGTATAGGATATGAAAGTTGCGTCCCTCGGAAAACATGAATAACTTAACTATTTGTTAACGGATTTTTACAAACAAATATGCGTTTAAGTGCTGATAGCGTGCACTCTGAATAAAATAGAAAACATTAGGGTGTCCTTATAAAATAGGGGCTACAAACTTCATCAAACTAAAAAAATAGTGAAAAAATTGCAAAAGTTTGAAATTTCGAGGCAGAAAACAAACAGATATGACAAGTTACCAATATAACTAAATATATGGTTAGAAAGGCCGCAGTCTCTTCTTTCTAAATTCACTGAGAAATTTAAAATCGGTTGATATTTAACCACGTTACTGGCTTATAAGTGCGTAAAGGTTTGAAAAACCGGTATCAACGTGGACTTTATAAGCTATTTAGGTTGCCTAGACACGTTCAGATTGGATTGATATGTTCACGAAAGTTGTTTATCTTTACCAGGGCTACAATTTTGGCGAACAGTGTTAGAGAAAAATTTGGACTCCCTCAAAGTAATGCTCAAAAAAGTGAAAAAATAATAAATTCTTCTTAAATTTTTTTTTAAAATGGGCAGGAATAACCAGCCTTTTTGACATAATTTGTTAATAAAGTTAGTGCGCAAAACTCCCAGCTACATTATTGCCGAATACAGTTTAGCGCTATCACGAAGTGTGAGTTAGCTGTTTGACAAAAACTGATGGCACCTTTTTTCATAGGGCTCACTGATTTTGAGAATCTTTAGGGGCCCATAAAAAAAAATGGTCACCAATCTTGCCAAACTGAATATAGGGTTTTATTACCCTTCGATAGTAGAATCGAACCTATACTATCCCGTTTTTGTATTTTACAAAAAGTCGTCATTTGTTGCATAGTGTTATCAACGTTCATGTTGCGTCACCATTGAGAGGACTCTTTGTTCATCGAAGTCATTATTTTTGCCTTGTTCTTGTAGACCGTTGTATCCAGTAAATTTCTGAAATGATCTATCCATATCATCCGAACGTTGTCCGGATCCGCCACTAGCTGAGCATCGCTGTCCTTGCAGGAGGGCCACGCATTCTCGCCTTAACTATCTGGTAGAATTTTCGGGCTTCCCCTCTATTTCGGAACAACTGCGTGCACTTATCCTGTCTCTTCTTCAGCTCTTTCTTTATCCATCTAAAAGGACGAGTTGCCGCTCGTCTCTTCTCCCTGTGCCTTTCACGATCGGCTCGCGTTGCAATTGTCTGCAGTTTCGCCATGTATGCAGCATTCGCCTATCTCGTGACATTACGACATTCATCGTCGTACCAGGTATTTTCTTGAGACGGCTTTTTATGTACCCAAATAAGCTTCTTGCAATCCCTTCTATGGAGTTGGCTATTTATTGCCACTGTGAGGTAATATTATCTGGGGTTGCAGCAATCCGTAGCAGTTGAGTTAGTTGGTTGGAGTAGGCGTCCGCTAACTCTGTGGTCCGCCGTTTACCGATGTGCCTGGTTATGTACGTTTTTCGTCATGCTTAGCCTAGTGCATACCTTAATTGCGATAAGGTGGTGATCGGAGTCAATGTTCGCACCCCTGATCACTCGTAAGTCCAGAACACTCGATGCGTGCTCTATCTGATTCCTCGGCAATTGATCTGGAGATGACCATGTTGCCTTATGAATATTTTTATGGTCTAATCTAGTGCCGCTAACTACCATATTTCTTGTCGCGGAGAAATCAATCAGCCTGGTGCCATTGTTCGATGTTTCGTTGTGCAGACTGAATTTTCCGATGGTAGTCTCAAATGCGGTGGCCCTGCGTTTTTAAGCATTAAAATCGCCTGGTACAATTTTGATGTCATGACTCGGGCTACGGTCATATACATTTTATAGGCTCTCGTAGAACTCGTCTTTGTCCTCATCGCTTTTCTCTTCTGTGGGAGCATGGGCACATATAAGTGTTCTATGGAAAAACTTTGTTTTGACTCTTATATTATTTAGTTATATTATTTTCATACTTCTTTTTATTGCAATAGTTTTAACGTCAGTGGTGGGTTGCAAACCCAGCGCACCACGTCGCAGTTCTCTCCTCCTGCCAGGATTTTACTACAGCCGCCCATTCTGGGTCAGACGCTGACCAGGGTACCGCTCACTATGAGCCGACATGTCTGTGTTATAGGTTTCGCTCCTCACATAGAAGCAGGATATTGTTGGTTACGAAAGTAGTTATATTTACAAATGCCTGAGCAATACACTTGGCTTCTGGTGGCCAAGGTGGCCAGTTTTGTGCAGGTCACTTATGAGGAGAAAATCGAGATCGAAATCCACCGAAAAAAGTACAATTGGCTATGAAATTACTGACGTAATGTACCCGACGATTTCACATATGCCTACTTGTAGAGGAATACATAGGGTAGCCGTATTAAAGAAACAAAAAAATGGTTAGCCCGTTAAGATAAGTAGGATATGTAACAAACCGAAACATTTTTACTATAAATTAATCAGCCAGAAAACTCCGCATAACCAGAGGGTTAATTTGTTTGGTTAATAAGCGGAAGAGAAGCGAAAACATTTTGTCCAATGAGGGAGAGCATCGTCTCAAAAAAATCTGATCACTTCGAAGCGCTGGTCTAATTTTTTTAACTATTATACTCAAATCTTCATGTTGGGCAACATTATTCTATAAGTCGTATCAAGTGCGTCGGCCATGCCAATTGCATTTTTTTCGTATTGAGCTGATTGAGAGTCTACTTCTGTATTCAACTTCTATTAATATTTGAAAAATCTTTATTTGCCAAGTATTTGCAACTTATTCAATATCATAAATAAATAGTGTTTCATTTATTAATTTAGTATATAAGATTTATACCACCCCATTCAATATATTCAACCGCTTTTTCGCTACTAACGTAAGGCAAATATGTGCGAAGCAAGCCTTCTGTTAGTATTGTATTTCACATAAACCATTTCCGGGATTCAGTTCGCTTTACCAACCTTTATCAATGTCGGCTATCTCCTTGCCCTTATTAACTGCATTTACAAACACTTACTCCTCAATCTGTGTGTAACTTTGTGTGTCGTTGGCCACATATTGTTTCTTTTGTCTTTTCTACTTAAGGTCTGTTAAGGTGATTCCATCCCTGGCTATCATATCATTTAACACCTTTTATCGGACTATCATTGTCATTGACACTTGTTTATCGTGTTTGATTGTGGGGTGTACAATTGTGGTAGTCCATAATTTGTTGCTAATGTTCATATAATTTTGTTTGCAACTTGTGTCTTTACTTTATGTTTGGATAGACAAAGGAGGCAGAAAAATGAAAAGGCAATAACATAGGTATATTACGGAAAATTATAGGCTATATGATCAGTTAGTAGCGTAAACATTTGGGAGGGATTAAAGGTTAATTGAGTGAATTTACTGGATAATTGTAAGAGGGGCTATTGGTGTATTTAAAAAGTTGCGAAGAACTATTATTTAAAGTTGTATTTTGTAAGCTGCAAAGAAACCATTCATTTATAATAATAGAGTTGATAGTTATTTAGGTGCAAGGTGAGTTCCAATTATTGATAAGTGATACCATAGGTAATGGCTTGGGGTCACTTCTTTAATAGGAATTTAATGCACCTCGAACAATTATACTCGAACCATTGGGTTATAAGAAATAGATTCTACAATCCATATACGTTGTATGTTAAGCCACAACATATGTATGTATGCATAAATCGACATTTTTAACGTATGAGTGCTATCTATGAATGCATAAAGTATACGTCTATGTGCACTAAGTTAACCTCCAAAGTCAAACGAAATGAAATTCCATTTCAGATGAATTCTATCAATCCATTATGAACAATTTAACTGAACGTGCCTACATATACATGTTAACTACCAACGATAACATGTCATTTGTTCTTAAACGGTTTATTGTAATGGAATTTATTGAAAACTATAAAAAACCCGATTCTCAATTTATGTAAATTTAATTCAACATTATGCATATGTAGCACGAATTGACGTCTGGCAGAGTAATATCTATTTTGGTAGATAGAAAAAAACTTACTTATACAAAAAAGCCATCAGCCATGAATAATGGGATTGAAAAAGAAGCACTTCACACACCGCACAACGCATAGGAAAATAGCGTGAAATGAAATCTTGAAAACGACATCATCTACTTTGGACTGGGGCAAAAAAAAAACTTGAGCATTCATATGTAAATGGGAATACAAAGAAAGTATTGAATATAAAAAATCACTGCACAAAAATAAGTTTTGATGTGTGAATTGAATAAAAAAAACTTTTCCGACAAGGAACATCAGTACGGTGTGGTAGAACGTGAAATAAACTAGATAGTATGCAGAGAAATTGCAAAAGAATGAAATCTTTTGTACTGACAACTTGTTGAATGGAATGTGTTATGCCAAGTGCAAAGTTCATAGCCAAATGAATGTTAATAGAGTAAAGAAACGAAAAGGCGTTATGAATAGATTGAGAGTAAATATAGCACCCTACCTACTATTTGCTTGTAATGATACGGGTTATGTAATAGCAAGGTTTAGAACTATAAGACATTGTCTGTGTAAATGTAAAAAAGTAAACAATTTTTAACAAATTAGTTGTATTTGTGGGTTTTTTTATTTAATATATGTATTGAACGATTGTCCTTTAATAAAAACAACCATTCCGGATGAGTAGTTGTAAATTACTGCTTTTATTTCCGAAAAATATGAACTTACTTGCTAACATTGAAAATAAATCTTAACTAACCTAACCTAACGATAGACAGAGAGAGAAAAGAAAGAAATAGTCTATATATCATAATAAGCGGCCACACAAGCGCAGTATGAATGCACACACGAGGCCGCACAATCACCTTATCAGCATGGAAAATTCCACAGCATAAACATCCTGACCCTGAGTGTATGGTTTCCCTTATCTCCTGCTACCTGCAGACGACGATTTATTTATTTGTTTCAATAAGGGAAAACCACACATTACAAAAATATAAAACACATGTTCAAATTTAAACATGTATAATGACTTATATCAGTTAGTTTTACAGCATATTCACTGAGATATGATGGCATAGACTAAGATCTTGTCACCAAAATAAATTCATATCACCGACATCTAAAAGTATAAGCGCATATTTTAAAAGGAAATGTATTTCTTTATTTGCTCCTTATAAACAATTAGTCAACAGAAATATATTATGAAAAATTCCAAAAGTTAAAGATGAGTTGGAAATGAAAAAAAAAAATTTTAACACATTAAGAAAATAAAGTATTTTCTTTATATTGCGAAACAATGACTTAAGTCTTAAGAAAATAATGGAAACAAATGATTCTAAAAGGTGGTTAAATTGTAAGGGTCGATTTTGAACATTTCATTTCATTTCACATTTCATTAAACATTTCTCAATTTCAGACTAACTTAATTTGAACCATGCTTCGAGCAACGCGTTAAAGTTATTCAGGCTTATAATGAAAATGGGCGTTCAAATCAAAATGCATATGGTGCACTCGTGATTTTTTCGGTCAATTTAATCGTCCAAATGTGCGTACAATCGGAAAAAATCGTCCAAAAATTTGAGCAAACCGGGCCTGTAGGAGATGTGATACTTGCATTTACATGCTTACAAGGTGACTTAGTTGACTTAAGTACTAAAGCCTCTTGACCATTCCAAACTTCGTCAATGATCAGAATGGTGGCAAGAAATGGCAATAGTGGATGATCAATTTTCGAAGAAAATCATCTTCAGTGATGAGGCACATTTTCACCTTAGTGAATTCGTCCGGCCATGGCATAGTGGTTAGAACACGCGACTATCATGCGGGAGATCGCAGGTTCAAACCTGGCTCCAGTTATCTTAAAAAGAAAAAAAATAAATAAAATTTTCTTTCATTGTCGGCTCCCCTCGAATGTTGTTGACAGCAACTTCGCAGTATTAAGCGTAGATTCAATCGTCGTGTCTAGTAAGAGCTTCTCAGACAGTGACGTTCTCATTCGTCGATAAACAAGTAGGTGCCGTTAGTTGTGAATCTAAAAATAGAAAGCGTGTTAATTCACAACAACGTGAGAAGCTATCCCATACCTCATTCATGGGGTGCAAAGGGAAATTAAGTAAGTTTTAAGAATTCGTCAATAGACAGAATTGCCGCATTTGGGCTAATGAAAATCCAAGATTGATTGTCGAAAAACTAATGCATCAACAAAAAGTGACTATTGGTGCAGTTTATGGGCTGACGGCATCATCGGGCCGTATTTTTTTCTAAAATTTGGCCGGTCAGGACAGTAACTGCCTGGTGTTCGCTATCGTGAGATAACGAACTTTTTATGGCCCGAATTGGAAGATATGGATGTGGACGATATGTGGTTTCAACAGGACGGTGCCACTTGCAACACTGTTAACGATACAATGGCTCTTTTGCGCGACAAATTCAATGGCCGTGTAATCTCACATGGTGGCGGTGTCATTTGGCCGCCAATATCTTGTGATTCGGCACCGTGCGACTTATTTTTTGGGGTAGTTTGAAAGAAAATGTGTACATCGCTAAGCCAGCAACAATTCAAGAGATAAAGGATAAGACAATTTGGCACATTAATGGCAAAGAACCTCAATTATGCCTCAGCGTCATCGAAAATTTGCACCATCGGATGGAGGTGTGCTGCCGAGGACTCAGCGGCCATTTGGTCGATATTTTGTTCTATACATAATTGAACCATACCAATATTATCAAATAAAAAAAAAATGACAATAATTTCTTAAATAACACTATGACACAAAACCAAACTTTTTGAAAAACACCCGAACGTGACTATATAGGTTCGATAGTACAACCGGAGCTGAGTAAAATCCTAGCTCAGTTTGGCTAGATTGGCTACCAATTTTTTTTTTGGCCCCCTAAACTTTTTGAAATCCCTTGGACCCCTTGAAAAAAGGTGACATCAATTGTTGGCCAACAGTTTCTACAGTTTTTAATCTAGCTCTTTCTCTTCATCAGCAAAGTTTTAGCTAATAGTCCGCTTAAGAAACTGATATAATAAAAATTCCCAAAAAAATTAGACTTCCCTCGTTTATTTTCCAAAAACTTCGATAAAAATTCTAATTTTTTCACTATTTTTTATATAAGTCGTAGGGAATCCAGATTTTTCTTAAAACACACTATCTACTTTAAACAAATCAGTTTTTTAGGAGTTTAGGGCCATTGTGCAATGTTTTTACTTGCTATCTTTAGATAAAAGATGAGATCTTTAGGTCTTTATTTCAGCTATTGAACGGCTTGTTACTACTTAGTCTATATACGAAACAAAAATACTCAGCGGCAATAAACTGATTTGAGAATAAATTCATACTTTAACCTCATTGCGGCACACCCTAATGTCCAACTATTGATACAAAATTTCTCATAATATATTCCTAATATTGGCAAAAAGGAACGTAAGGTGAAGATAGATGACCAACATCGCGATTAATGCATATTTTTAACGAAATTCGAAAAAATGCCATATAAGGAACACCCTAATGCTCTTTGTGAACAATTAAGGGGGTGGAGTATTCCGATCATATTGGTTGTTTACAGAAGTTATTCAGTTATACAATAAGTACGTTTTTGGTAAAGATAGCAAGTAAAAACATTGCACAATGGCCCAAAACTCATAAAAAACTGATTTGTTTAAAGTAGATAGTGTGTTTTGAGAGCTATTTAATATCCCTAGACTTGTTCAGATTGCATAGGTTTGTTCAGAGAAGTTATTCGGTGTTACCTAAACTACAATTTCACTGAATAGAGTATGCAAAAAATCTGGATTCCCTACGACTTATATAAAAAATAGTGAAAAAATTAGAATTTTTATCGAAGTTTTTTGAAAATAAACGAGGGAAGTATAATTTTTTTGGGAAATTTTATTATATCACTTTCTTAAGCGGACTATTAGCTAAAACTTTGTTGAAGAAGAGAAAGAGCTAGATTAAAAACTGTCGAAACTGTTGGCCAACAATTGATGTCACCTTTTTCCAAGGGGTCCAAAGGATTTCAAAAAGTTTAGGGGGCCAAAAAAAAATTTGGTAGCCAATCTAGCCAAACTGAGCTAGGGTTTTACTCAGCTCCGGTTGTACTATCGATCCTATATATAGTCTCGTTCGGGTGTTTTTTTCACTGTTGCACTGTGTAATTTGTGTTTTATTCAAAATCAACATCGGCCCTTAATATTTAACAATTCTGTTATTTATTGCGATCATAAATTTAATTACATGCTATGCAAAAAAAAAACACCACATGAGATAAGAATCTTACGTCGTAAAATTATAAATTAGTTATGCTGTAATGTCAAAACAGAGATTTAGAAAAAAATCTTACGCTATCAGGGTTAATTTCTTTACTAGAAAAGATACTAACTTGAAATATCCATACCGGATACATGGATTAGGCACGCTAAATCCAGTTAGAACGTTATAGATTGTGACCAAAGATACTCATTCTATCTTCTAAAAAATTTGAGTTGATTTAACTTTGTTTGCTCATCCTTCCACCTACTAATTTTTTGTGTAACATTTTAACTCTTTTTCACGATTCCTCACATGTCCTTTTCATCCGTAGTTCAAGAAAAGGGAATTTTTTTTGGAACATTTTAACTCTCTATCTCGACTCTTTAGGTGTCATTTCCGTCCTTATTTCGAAAAATGTTAGAAATGGACTTTAGAATGAGACAACTAAAACGACACATAAAATGTCCAGAAAATGAGTTGAAATTTTGAACAAAAAAATCTCTAATGCATCTGATATTAAAAATGATCTTTAACGTATAATTACGGAATATTTGCCTCTCGAAAACTTCTAGAACAGATTCATCCCCTTGACAGGTAGATCCAATATCTGGTATAGCTGGATTTTCGTTCGTCGAGGGTCATTTAATAGCTTGGTAAGCCCGTAATAGCTTATATTAGAGGGCATGACTCTTCTCCGGTTTTCAGGGCTGACACTTTTTATTATATGAAATAATCTATCACTTCAAAATTATAGTTGTTAACGTTCACGCATGGTCCCAAACGATTAGATTCTTTGTTCGTTCAAGCTACTAACTTCGCTTTGTCCTCGTTAGTTGTTAGTACCATTTTTGCTGATTCATCCTGCATACCTAAGAAAGCTGCAGTCAAATCTGGCAGTTTTTTGTCGATAATGTCTATGGCATCAGCGTATGCAAGTTGCAGCTTTCCCTTGATAAGGTCCTTGCCAATCATAACTGAAGACTTCGTGTCAGTCTGCGTCATTCCTCAAAGGCGTATCAGTACAGGCGTATGGTACAAGTCGATTTGTTTCTTTTGGGTCTTTTCCAGGGTTTTCCACAAAGTAAATATGGTTAGTTTTTGATTACCCAGGTCTAAAGCCACACTATAAGGCCCGATCAGGTTGAATAATATTGGCTTTAGTCTTTCACATGACAGAATCTTATGTCATATGCGATGGTTGTTATACGTTGTATGCGAAGGATGATCCCGCGGTAATTCTATATACCTCTAGTGATAACTTGGATCATCCTTTTTCAGCACATGACCTAATACGCTTATATTCTAATCATCAGGCATGCATTCTTTAAGGTAAACTGTCCGTAGAGCTAGTGCTTTCTAGTTATCAGCTCATCGCCAACGGACTTGATTGACGAGTTCTTTTTATACCATCACCCTTAGGGATGAGGGTATATATCATTTGATACGACCCAAAAGTGTAACACATAAAAGGAGTGACTTTAGACCCTAAGATTCTTTGAACTAAATTCCATTCATGACTTTTTAAGTCGTTTGAGCCATCATATATCAGTACAACCGACGGGATCGTACTCAAATTCTGTACTTACTAAAGCTATTACAGGATAAAGTTTTGGAAAAACATTTAAAGTCTAGCCACGCCCCTTCAGGTACCTCCCATACAAATGCACCTTTCCGCCCACTTAAGAGATGGAGTAATAATATCAATAAACTCGACACGATCGGGCCCAAATTCTGTTTTTAGCAAAGCTATAACAGAATAAAGTTTTGGAGAAAAATTCTGGTAGTCTAGGCACGCCCCTTCTGGTACCTCCCATACAAATGTGCCAATTCGCACACTTAAGGTAGTGG
Organism: Muscina levida; assembly: GCA_964034835.1. Taxonomy (NCBI): domain Eukaryota; kingdom Metazoa; phylum Arthropoda; class Insecta; order Diptera; family Muscidae; genus Muscina; species Muscina levida. Next base: position 39,574,925 of record OZ035881.1, on the reverse strand, counting down.
CTATCTCTGGAGTTGGCAGCTTCGCGATATCCAACTTCCTTTGTGATTGGTTACTTGGGTTTTTCGCTCTGCTTAATCTCTGCATATAGGTAATGCTCCAAGCCAATATTAGCACCACACGAATCACACTCACGTCCATGACACTAAATGCATGTCTTCTATTGATTACCACATTATCTATTTAATTCTTGGTATTTTGAATTGCGCCTAGCCATGTTGCCTTATGTATATCTTTATGCTGAAATCTGGTTTCACTGACAACCATGTTCCTTGCCGCTGCAAAGCTAACCAGGCTGAATTTACCGATCGATAGATCAAGAACATCTTCGCTTACTATTTTAAGTCTGCCAGAACAATTTTAATGTTGTGGCCATGGAAGCGGTCGTATGTTTCTTCAAGACGCCCTTAAAATGCATCTTTAATCTCATCGGTATTATCTGCCGTCGGGGCATGAGCACAAATTAGCGTGATGTAGAAATATTTCGCCTTGATGCGGATTGTTGCCATTCGATCACTAACAGGATTGAATCGCAAGACAACATGTCTGAGTCTCTGGCCAATTAGAAATACACATCCAAATTCGTTATTTTCCGCATGACAGCTGTAACAAATGTTGCAATTTTTACGTCGCGGGCATTCCTGCCCTGTCCTTTTCATCTCCTGGATGGTGGTCATATAAGCCTTGTATTTTTGTTGAGGACATCCGCCAGTCTAATAGTGGCAAATGATTTTAAACTGGGTTTATTTTGAAGCAGTAACAACAAAACAATTGTACACCGTGGCGTATGATTTTTGTGGATATTCCTTATGATAATCATACGCCACCATATAACAATATAACAAAAGAATTGAAGTTCAGAAACCATGTGTTGAACTGTGTATTATTTGATAGGAGTATTCGTACAAGAAATTACGTAGGGTGAAAAGTTCATACTGAAACAGTTCTAACAAAAATATATGCCCGCCATAATATGTAATGCTATCTGCCCCAGATTCACAAATTCCCCCACAAATTAATATGTTTATGTGAATAAATTCTACACTTTACAAGTATATATGTATAATTTTGAGTTTTAATTTAAAACAATTTCTCTTATTTCCGCTCAATTCTCAAATGTTTTCTACCCCCTAAAGACTTCTATTCATCTCTGACACTGCCATAATTAAATTAAATGGAATTAATACTTAGATCATAACACTTTTACTTTTTATTGCTCCCAGCGGGCAAACAAACGCACATTTCATGCACGGGTTGAAAATTAAAACCCGTAATATAATCAAGCAATGAAAGAGTGAACTTTCACATTGAATAGATAAAACAGTATCAGTGCAACGACGAGAAAGAAGCATCAGAAGTTTTACTATCTGCAAAAGCATCAGTTACAGTTGCATTATTATTAGCCAAGTTTACAAGGGCCAAAAGCTTAACACCCACATTTTAACGCTGCAATGCCAAAGTAACAATTTCGTTGTGAAAAAGTCAAAATCAATGGTTACTTAAAATTTTTGTTGGTTTGAATGTGGGGAAAATTTGTTACATAAACGGAAAATGAAATGAAATTGAGAGTTGGGAAAACTTGAGCAAATGCGATTTTAAAAAGAGATTTTCAAGGTCGAAAATTTATATGAAATGTAATGAAAAATGTGTTTTAAATGAGAAATTACATTAAATTAGAAATCGTATAAATTGGTTAATGGCTACGGTAATGTACATACAAATGGCAATAGCTAATTTTAGTAAGGATCACAAAAATCTAATCGTCTTACACTTCATTAGTTTAAATTTCCAAATTTCGGTTAAAAAAAATATGATAATGATGAATAATAAAACATTTTAGAGTAAAAAATTCTTGAGCACTTCACTGTAAATAAAAAAATAAGATTGCAAGAATGACTTTAGCCGATGTTCGTTTACAGCGATAACAATACTATTTTGTAGCATATTTTTGTAAAAGATTATTATATGTTACTAGCTTTCCCGGCTCGCGTAGCTTTACCCGTACTTACAATGAATTTTCTTAAGTCTTTAAGCAATACAGGTGCCAACGCTTTATGTGATTGTAGCTTTATCCCATTGGTCTAAGTGATTGTATCGCTTTAGTCCCTTTTTATCTCTAAAAGTACGAATTTTAAAAGATATACAACTGAAATGGACCGGTACCCCCTCTAACTCCGTAGGAAGCATGCCCATATACGATTATAGCTATAGCCGTTTGATCTAGGCGATGGTACCAGCTAACCCTAAGTGTTTGAATTTTGAAAAACCCCATGTGACAGCTCTCTAATTCTATATATAGTTTCGTAACCCTACCTTTACGTATTTGATCTGGGTGATATCATCAGTTATATCCATTTTTCGGTATTTGTACAACTTAAGAACGAATTTTAAAATTTCTTCACATCGCACAATTTTTGAAACCATACCTTTAGCCGTTTATTACCAGTTTAATGCTTTTTCAGTTCTTTTTACCCCTAAAAGGTAAGAATTTCGTAAACCCTCCTTGCTTCGTTCTAATTCCATAGGGAACAAGCCAAGCAAGTTATATAAACTTATCGTGAGTACATCATTGGCCGTTGATAGTAAGCATTTCAATATCAATTTTCGCGATTATACGATAAGCCGATTGGTTTAGGTGATGATACAACTTTAATCCCTTATTCGCAATTTTTAACCCATAAAAGTACGAGTTTCCAAAAATCCGGTCTTAGCTATTAATATGATCGACATAACAGTTGTTTCAAAAGAGGCGTGGCACTGCCCATTTCCCAGGGAGACGTAATCCTTAGTCTAAGTATGTTTTCATGTAACCTACGATATAGAGCCTACAGATAGTACTACACATTGAAAATTTCATTGCCATCGGTTCATTTATTTCGCCCAGATAACGACTTTTTCAAAAGGGGCGTTGCACCGCCCATTTTCCAGCGAGACGTAATCCTCATTATATCAGTAACATTCGTAGCAAATCTCATCTTCATAGCTCTTGAGATAAAACCGATTGCAATTTCGGTTTGTGTGGGCGGTGCCACGCCCCTGTGTATAATTATGTTTTCATGTAGCCTATGATAGAGGCCCTATGGACAATATCACACATAGAAAATTCAATTGCAATCGGTCCATTTATTTAGCCAATATTACTATTTTTAAAAAAGGGGTGTTCCACCGCCCACTTTCCAAAAACATAGTATTTTTTCTTATACGACCGATATAGGTACCAAATCTCGACTTCGTACCTATAATGGTTCAAAAGATACAGACATTTTAAAATTACAGTTGTATGGGGCGGTGTCACGCCCATTTTGCCCCCTTACAGTCCGAATTTCCAAAAACCCTTCTTAGTGCGCGCCTACGTCATAAAAGAAACCTAAATTCTTAATTTCACAGTTCTAGCTTTAGCCGTTTGGGCTGGGCAGTGATCAGTCAGTCACCCTAGCCTTTTATATATATAGATAATCACGGATATTAAAAACTAAACCAAAATAATTAAAAGTATTGTCATTACATCCTGCAATAATAATAGATTACGGTTAATTTGTTTGTAACATTTCTAATTGACTACTCAGCCTCTCATGTCGGATCATTATCAACTTAATGTCTAATCACAGCAATTTCATTTAAAATGTAAAAATATTATTTATAAGGATTTATTTAATTAACCGCAACATTTAGTAATAAACATGCAAAGCGAATAACGGCCAATGACCAATTTTTTTTGTCCTGTTTACAGGAAATTTATTTAGAAAGAATATAAATATTCACCACTAAATATACTAATCCAATTAAAAATACAATACATGGCGGCACCAACACAAATATACATTCGCACAATTTGAAATGTGTAAAACATACACAATTGCACAAACATTTACTAATGCCTATGCACGTATGTTATGTATGTATACAAGTGTATTTATTTGCTTTTTCACTTTGTGAAATTTCAGTTATTTACTAGAATTTTGTTTGGTTGACTATCACGATTTTCAGTTTGGCCCAAATATCAACGATGTACTACAACACTGAAATCTCCCTTTCGAAATCAGATGAAAACCACAATTTGGTATTTAATTTTATATGTTTCTCATTTATTTTTATCGAAATCAACATACACACAAAAAAAAACAATATTGAGCGGATTTGAGTATCATTGGCCAAAAATCACTATGAACTAAATTGTTTTGTGTGTGCGTCTGTGTGTTTTGTTATGACCATTTCAGTTTCAATTCCTGACCAGCTAAACAAAACGACCACAGAACGTGTGAAATTGCTTTGGGCCATAAACCACATTATTTAATGAGTTGTGTATTGTATTTGTTAGCCAATAAATAATAATGATTGAATTGTTTTATAAATTAACGTGCAATAATAATTGTGATCATATGGATGCGTTTAGTTGGTTTAAATTCAAATTCTGAGAGGGGGAATGGTGAGTTTAAGGTTAAAAAAAATTCAAAGCTATTAACTAATTAGATTATCCTGCCCAAAGTTATTAGTAATATAAAAAAGGACGGAAATGTTCTTGACAAAATATATTGCTTAAATACATACGAAAAATGTGCAAAGAAAACGGAAGTTTAAAAGAAATCAAGTATTAAAAAAAATGGATCTACCATTAGTTTAAAGTTCTATTAGTTACAACTTTCAATAGTCTCTTGGAACCTATTAAAGTAAGTATATACGATATTAAGTAACTTAAACGGCATGCTACCACCGATGCGTCTTAGGAAGTAGGTAACAGAAGTTATTGAAGCTCAACACAGATATTCTCTTAGTGTCTTCGACAGCCCCAAGAAACTATGATCGGGCGCAGTGGCCTAATGAACAACTCTCCTTATACAAACCAATTATTATGAAAACACGAAGAAAAGAAAAAACAATAACCCGCCCAAATGTTGATGACCCTGAAAACGTTATAAGGACCATGATTTAAGGATATGCACCTGGAATTTCCGAACTCTATCCAACTGACGGATGCCCTCGACAAATACAAGGCTGACATCACCGCTATAAATGAAATGAGATGGACGGGACAGGGATACACACGACGAAAGAACTGTGACATCTTTTACAGCTACAATGCAGAAAAACACGAATTTGGCTGTGGTTTCATAGTCGAGAGAGATATATGACTTCGACACCTGGTCTCGCGGTTTAACCTGATAAATGATCGAATAGCCACTATTCGCATCCGAGCGAAATATTTTTACATTACGCTGCCCTGTGTACACTCCCCGACGGAAGACAAAGAAGATGCATTCAATGAGCGCTTGGAGGATATATATGACCACTACCCTGCACATGACATTAAAATTGTTCTAGGCGATTCTACTGCTAATATAGGAAGGGGAGATGCTCTTAGTTTAGCAGTCGGAAAATTCAGTCTACACAACAACACCTTCCGATAATGGACTCAGACTGGTTAGTTTAGCGTCGGCAAGAAACATGGTTATGAGTGGAACCAGATTCCCGCATAAAGATATCCACTAGGCAACCTGGATATCTCCCGATCAAAATACAAGAAATCAGATTGATCACGTGGTAATTGATGGAAGGCATGTCTTAAGGGTTATGGACGTGCGTGTAGTGCGTGGTGAAAATATTGACTCGGAACACCACCTAGTTGCAGCCAAGGTATGCACACGATTAAGTAGAGCTAAAAACACTCGTAACCAAACGCAAAGGAAGCTAGATATCACAAAGCTTCATACCACCAAGATAGCCAATGCCTACTTCAACCAACTCTCTCAATTACTTCAAACAAACCACCCTAGTTCAGATGTTCCCGACACACAGTGGCAGCAAATTGCGAATTCTATGACTACTGCCGCAACGACCGTATTGGGTTATGGAAAACCACGCTTAGACAAGCCCTGGTACTATGATGAATGTCGCGAAATGTGGGGGTAAATGGATGCTGCATACAGAAAAAACTGCAGCCTATGGCAATATATGCGGTGACGAAGCGTTGTAATGAAAAGAGGAGGGAGATGGAACGCATATTTAAAGAGAAAGCCAGGATATCGAAAACTACAGTTATAGAAGTGAAGCCTAAAAGTTCTATCAAAAGATAAAAAGCAAAGGTTTTGGAACTGGGATCCCCACCTGTAAGGACAGAGACGGAAATCTGGTCACGGACACTCAGAGTGTGCTGTAATTCGATCTCTACTCGTTCCAAAGGCATCATAAGTGAAGAAATCACACCAATCATAGATGACGGAGTATATTGTCCACTACCGAGCCAAAAAAAAGATCAGCCCGGCGACCGCAAGGTTTAATAATAATAGAGCTGCGGGAGCTGATGGACTGCCGGCAAAGCTTTTTAATGCCGGCGGTGACGAGCTGGCATCATGCATGCACCAGCTCATAAACACAATTTGGCTAAAGGAATGCATGTCCGATGATTGGAATCTGAGTGTTTTATGTCCTACGCTTAAGTAAGGCGATCCAAGTGTATGTTCCAACTATCGCGGGATCAGCCTTTTACCCATCGCTTACAAGGTCCTGTCTAGGAAGTTATGTAAAGGGTTAAACCTTATCAGTGTGGCTTTAGACGTGGTAAATCGACGACCGACCAGATATTTACACTAAGACAAATCCTGGAGAAGACCCAAGAACTGCAAATCGACACTTACCACCTGTTCGTCGACTACAAAGCTGCATTCGACAGTCCGATACGACAAAAATTGTTGGATGGTATGGCTGAGTTTGGTATCTCCGCGAAGCTAATACGACTTTGCGGGATGGCACTGACTGGCACGAAGTCTTCAGTAAAAAATGGCAAGAATCTGACAGAGCCATTTTCTACCAAGCGATTCTCTTTCTAACAAGCTACATCTTTAACATCGTTATGAACATGATCATGCGGAAGGCAGTAAACAGAACTAGTACCATCTTTAGCAAAAGTCACATGCTGCTCGCGTATGCCATTGATATAGATATCATTGGACATGGATTGCGAGATGTTAATGCGGCTTTTTCGAGCATTAAAAAGCAGTCGGCGGATGTGGGTCTGGTGATAAACAAGAAAAAAACCAAGTTATTTGTTTCAACGAACAAAGAGTCCACTCGTCTGGGACGCTGCGTGAACGTTGACAACTATAACTTTGAAGTGGTAGATGAAATCAAAAGACGAGTATTGATCGCAAACCGCTGCTACTATGCGCTAAGCAAGCGATTTAACGACAATGCGCTCTCTCGAAGACTCTACCAGCTCTACCAGACTCTGAACCTACCTGTCGTGCTTTACAGCGCAGAATCCTGGGTAATGACGCAACCGGATCAATCTATTCTGGAAGTCTTCGAGAGAAAAATACTACGCAAAATATTTGAACCCATCATCGTTAACGGCGAGTACCGTCGACGAATGAATCATGAGCTGTATGAGCTGTACAACGACATCGACGTAGTCAAGTGCGTTCAAATAGACCAAATGATCTGGCTTGGACACGTTGTACGAATGGACGAAAACTCTCTGACTCGAAAAGTATTCGGCAATAAACAAAATGGGCGGCGCAGTAGTGGGCGACCAAAACTCCGATGGATGGTTTAAATGTACATACTTTTAAATGTTCTAAAACATACTTTTGAGCCGGAGAGGTTTCGTCCATTCGTCCTACAGCTCATACAGCTCATGATTCATCAATCTGTGAATATCCAACCGTGTTTTTTTTTTTGCTAGCAGACATTGATGGTTAACAAATTTCGAACTTAATTTTAAAAAATATTGATAATTTTTAAACCCAAAACCATTTGTAGTGCTCTGCATAAAAGCATTCTTACATTAGCAAACACACAGCAAATGCAGTTGTATGTGTGTGTTTTATTGACATATGAATATGTTTATTTACTTTATCCACCCCCATACACTAACAAATACAGAACGAACTAAAATAAAAGATGAAAATATATTTTCATTGGCAAAGATCTCTAAAAGTTTGTGGTTTTATGCAAATGACTTTGTGGTTAAGAGAACTTTTGAATTATGAAGTAGTGTTGTTATGATATTTCAAAGTTGCCAACACATACAAAAGAAGCAGATTGATTATAATCTACTTATGTCATTTTCTTGTTTATGTTACTTAAGATATATGTATGTGCGAATGATGTGATGGATCCCAAGTATAGAACAACGGTAGCTGTGCGTTTGTAATATATTTTAGTTTTGAATATTTAAACTATGGCAGTGGCAAACTTTTAACTAGTAAATATTGTTCAATAAACGCATACCCAACAAAAGCTGAGGCATTATGGCTGAAGTTACTTAAGTTTCGACAAGAATATGGGTCGTTACTTCCTTATTGTGTAAGCTTGTAGTGAGCTGTTTCATTGCCTTCTTAATAGTGGTGCTATGTTCACAAATGGAATATGTATGAGAACAAGAATCATAGAAGCTTATCAATTATATTACATAACAACTAGCTCTATGTAAGATCTAAATATGAATGTTAAGTTATTAGTTTTTCAGCCGTTTCTACTGTGTTTCTTATTGAAAATTTCCTTATAGGTTAAACTGTTACAATATATTGAACGAAAATATTATAAAATATTAAATTATTAAAGCAAGCTTACGAAAATCGTTTTGATTTTCCACTCAGTTCTCATGGGCTTACCTGGTTATTATACCATCACCCTTAGGGATGAGGGTATATATCATCTGATTCGAAAAAAGGTGTAACGCATTAAAATAGACGAGTTAGACCCCAAGTATCTTATGGAAGGAATTTTTAAGAACATTGAGCTATGTTCGTCTGTCTGGCTGGCTGGTTGGCAGGATAACTCGAGTAAACCTTCAAAACGAACTTATGGGATTGTAAATGGGCTGAATAGCCCCACCCCTTCTGGTAGCTCTCATACACTATACCTATTATTGGATAATTAAAATTTCTTTCATTACTGCCAAACAAACTTCTCTTCTTCTTTAAATTTATCCATCAGTAGCCGCAAGTAGAAAAGTATTCCAAGCGCTTCGGTCTTTTGCGCTCCGTAGATAGTTCGTCACACCAAGCTTAGTTAACAGCTCTTTCACCTGGTCCATCCATCGGAGTTTTGGTTGCCCCCTGACATTATTATTTTTACTTATGGCGGAGCCAAGGTAGACAAAATCATCTACCACTTCAAAGTTATAGTTGTCAACATTCACGCAGCGTCCCAGACGAGTGGACTCTTTGTTCGTTGAAACAAATAACTTGGGTGTGTCCTCGTTTATCACCAGACCCACTTCTGCCGCCTGCTTTTCAATGCTCGAGAAAGCCGCAGTAACATCCCGCAATTCAAGCCAATGATATCGATAGCATCGGCATAGGCGAGCAGCATGTTACTTTTGTTGAAGATGGTACCATTCCTGTTTACCGCATGATCATCTCCATTACGATGTTAAAGAGATCGCAAGACAGACTATCGCCTTGCCTAAAGCCTCGCTTGGTAGACAATGGCTCTGTCAGATTTTTGCTAATTTTCATTGAAGACTTCAGTCAGTGTCATCCCGAAAAGTCGTATTAGCTTCGCGGGGATACTAAATTCAGCCATAGCATCTAACAATTTTTGCCGTATCGACAGTCGAATGCAGCTTTGTAGGCGATGAACAGATGGTAGGTGTAGGTCTGAATTTCTAAGGTCTTCTCCAGGATTTGTCGTAGTGAGAATATCCTGTCTATCGTGGATTTATCAGGTCTAAAGCCACACTAATAAGATTTAATCAGGTTCGCCAGCATGGGCTTTAGTCTTTCACATAACATACTAGACAGGACATTGTATGTGATGAGTAAAAGGCTAATCACGCGATACTTGGAATACACACTTAGATCGCCTTTCATAAGCACAGGACATAGAACATTCAGATTCCAATCATCGGGCATGCATTCCTAGAGCCAAATCGTGCTTATGAACTGGTGCATGCATGCGGCCAGCTCATCGCCGCCGGCTTTAAAAAGCTCTGCTGGTAGTCCATCGGCTCTCGCAGCTTTATTATTTGTAAGCCTTGCGATAGCCGTGCTGATCTTGTTTTGGCTCGTTGGTGGACAAACTGTGATCTGAGTCAATATTTGCACCGCGCATCACACGCACGTCCGTAACCCTTAAGACATGCCTGCCATCAACTACCACGTGATCAATTTGATTTCTTGTATTATGACCGGGAGATATCGAGGTTGCCTTGTGGATATCTTTGTGCGGGAATCTGGTTCCACTCACAAACATGTTTCTTGCCGACTCGAAACTAACCAGTCTGAATCCGTTATCGGAAGTGATGTTGTGCAGACTGAATTTTCCGACTGCTGAACCAAGAGCATCTTCCCTTCCTCTTTTTTGGCATTAAAATCTCCGAGAACAATTTCAATGTCATGTGCAGGGCATAAGTCATATATCTCCTCCAGGCGCTCATAGAATGCATATTTAATGCAATCCTCTTTATCTTCCGTCGGGGCGAGTACACAAATCAGCGTAATTTAAAAATATTTCGCCCGGATGCGAATAGTGGCTATTCGATCACTTACAGGGTTAAACTGCGAGACCAGGTGTCGAAGTCTCTTGCCGACTATGAAACCACATCCAAATTCGAGTCTTTCTGCATTGCAGCTGTAAAAGATGTCACAGTTCTTTCGTCGTTTGCATCCCTGTCCCGCCTATCTAATTTCCTGTATGGCGGCGATGTCAGTCTTGTATTTGTCGAGGACATCTGTCAGTTGGATAGAGGCACCTTCTCTGTATAGAGTTCGGACATTTTAGGTGCATATCCATAAATCATGGTCCTTATAACATTTGGGAGGGTTCTTGCTTTTTCATTTATTCGTGTTTTCATTATAATTGTTTTGTTTGAGGAGAACGGTTTATAAGGCCACGGCTACCGATTCTAGTTTCTTGGGGCTGCCAAAGCCACTAAAACAGCCTCAGTACTGAGCTTCAGCAACTTCTGTTACCTACTTCCTATGACGCATCGGTGGTAGCATACCGTTTAAGTTACTCAACATTGCGCCTTCTCACATTTGCTACCGCTTAACGGATGTTCAGTGGCAGTGCCCGGGGAATATATGATCTCTCGGACGGTGTAAGCTGCTTGGGAACCTCCAATGAGATCTTCTGTTTATACCAAAATGAATAACAATCAAAAAGACTCAAATTAGAAAATTCCCCATTCCCCCTGTTGATTATCACTTAATTATAATTTTTACCATCAACCTGACAATTGCATCGCTACTAAATTTTATCTAACTTCATATGTTTTATGTATACATCCACATATTCCGAGCAAATTTAAAAATTCAAACACTTGTTCCGGAGACAAAAATGATAAATGTCTCGGAATTTTTCACTTGCCAAACGGTCCACTTACGTGTTTCATCATATCGTTGCACATACATCATATCGAAAATAATAGTTCTTCTCCCAGCCATGTTGTACTCGTACTCTTTATACTGCCTGCCACGAATGAAGAATGATGTACCACCGATGTTTCGTACGTTGCATTGTTTTATGCACCATGCATTTATTGGTGCTCAGTCTAACATCGATGCTGTGTATGTGTGTGTTGTGTTGTTTTTGCCCTTTCGTTGGTGCAACATGACTTTTTTTGTAGCTTGTTGCAAGTTTAAGCCATAAATTTTCATTGGTATATAACAGATTGTCATGACATGTTCGGAGGGAGAAATCTGGGTGTGTACCATGCATGTTCTTGGGGCTGGTAATATACACACAGATATGAATTGATTGTTTTTGAACAATTTTTTAAAGTATTTTACAGTTGTGAACTATGCTGGTGAAAGTTAAAACGTAAAATGTAAATTCACACATATTTTTTTAGAAACTTAATATGAAGTATTGTATATTTTTTTGGGTAAACTTGAAAAAATTAAGTAAACATTTATCAAATCTAGTTATATCTATGTTACTATGGGCGTTAAAAAATATCAACACCGGACCAAATCAAGCTCTTCTTACATATAATGTAAAGCGGTTACAGGTTATTTTATTCTTGAATCCAAATAAAAAAAGGAAAATAGGGAAAATTAAGGAAAATACGCTAACTATTATCAATGTTTTGAAGACTTTTTTTTAAATTTATTTTCAAGAATTTGACTAATTTCTATAGGAGGTACCATTAAGATCAGCACAACAAGTCCGATTTTACATACATACAAAGAAGATACATGCATATTCTGTTATTTGTGTGGGAGCTAACAGAAGGTGTGTGTTAAATAGTTACCTTTTTTTTATTGCAAGATAAACAAATTTCAACATCCCCCAGATGTCCGTTTGGAAGTTATTGAAGAAATATTCGAAAAATAAGTCATTTTGGAAGTACCAGAAGGGGTTAACCGATACAGTCCATATTTATTTCTCAGTCAGATTTTCATAAGCGTACTTCTTACGCAAAGTTTTACTGAATTCAGTTTACTTACAAAAAAGATATGTTTATAAAACTATGAGGGTGAATTCGGCCATTTGTATGGACGTTCGGGAATGTGATGCAAGCTAAAGCTTCCGATCGGTTTAACTTGGCAAACCCAGAGTGATTCTTGCCACGTGCACTTCAAGTCTACTGACAGAGCTCCGAATTCGTGGTACTACTGCGGAAGGAGTACCTCCACATGGTGACGCTGGAAACGTGCTTTTGACACCCGTCCGACGGCTAATAGTCCGAGAGCTAGGGGTCAATTTTGAGTATTGTTTTTATACCGTTTGATTATTATCTTTATTCATTGGTGAGTATTAGTAGACAACAAATACCGTGAAAGTTGTTAAAAAAATATTTTTTTTTTAGTTATTTTATGCCAACTGAATTTAACAAATTAATAATTGTCAAAAAATAATAGTCAGCTGGTTCGTAAACGGGGAATTGCACGTCAGTTGCTAGTGCGAACTTGTAAAAAAATTAAAATATTAAACTTATTGCATGCCGAACGAAATTGTTTTCCATGACTTCGGAGACATATATAAGTGTGATAATAATCGTCAGATGCTTGTATAATGTGGGTAAGACCGTCAGCTGTAGTATTTTCATAATTATACCCTCACCCTACGAGTAGGAGGGTATATATCATTTGATACGACCCAAAAGTGTGACACATAGAAGGAGTCACTTTATACCCTAGGTTTCTTTGAACCAAATTCCATTCATGACTTTTTAAGTCGTTTGAGCCATGTCTGTCTGTCGGTCCAGCTGGTTCGCACGATAACTTTCGAAAGACGCAACCAAGTGTTTTGAAATTTTGTACGAGTTAACATTTCCCCAAAATAAATCCAACGTGATCGTACCCAAATTCTTTATTTAGTAAAGCTGTAGCAGGATACAGTTTTGGAGAACAAAGCTGCAAGTCTAGCCACGCCCCATCTGGTACCACCCAAACCCACTTTAAAAATCGATTAATATTATTTATAGACCTAACGCGATCGTGGGCCAAATTCAGTATTTAGTAAAGCTCAAGCAGGATAAAGTTTTTGAGAAAAAATCTGGAAGTCTAGACACGCCCCTTCTGATACCTCCCATTTAAATGTACCACTTGGCCCACTGTCTAATACACTCGACACGATCGTGCTCACTTTCTGTATTTTGTTAAGCAATAACAGGATATAGTTTTGGAAAAATGATATATACCCTAATCCCTAAGGATGATGGTATACAAATTTGAAAGTCTAGACACGCCCCTTCTGGTACCTCAAATACAAATGTACCAATCCGCCCACTTTAGAAATAGAGTAATAATATCAATATAATAGAAAACTTTTTGTTTTACAGAGTTTGAGGGTATATGTAAGTCGGGTTGCCCGACTGAAACTTTCTTACTGGCTTCTCCAAGCTGTCGTATGAACTCCAAAGAATATTAACTCCAAAAAGACAAACTGAAAATTAATTTATTGCTCTTCTTAAAGCGAAACGAGGAGATAACTTACATTTCTCAGCAAAAGATTACGTCTACTCACTCCAATAAGGGAACTAAACTTTGGGTTCATTCAGAAAACGTCGAAGTCTTAGAGGGACCAGCGTGTTTTCATGACATGAACCCTGTTGAAAATTTGTGGGGCGTACTTGTTCATGAAATGTACTCCAACAACAGGCAATAAAATAGCGTTGCAGACCTAAAATCGGAAGTAATAGCGGCTTGGGACTCTATAGAAAGTTCAACCCCGAAAACCCTGATAAATAGTATGACCGAAATGCATTTTTTAAATTTATTCAAAATAAGAGAGGTCACGACAGAATGTTTTTTATTTTAAGTTTGCTTTTTGTTTTAATAAAAAAGTTTTATTTCGTAATAAAAAACCACTGCGTTAAATTCCATGATCACCCCAAAATGTAAAAAAAAATTCAAAAAACATTAACTTACCAATGTAAAAGTGTAGTTTTTGATTCTCTTTCATTCCTCATATTCGGTTTTTGGATTTTGACCCTTTAAGTACATCTGCATCGAAATTCCTGCTCTCCAGCGTATATGTCTCAAAAGTCATGGAAAAAAATTTCATTCGGCATCCAATAAGTTTAATTTTTTAGTTTTTACAAGTTCGCATGAGCAGCTGACGTGCAGTCCCGCCTCCACGAACCAGCTGACTATTATTTTTCGACTCTACCTGTCATCAACAATTGATATTGGAAAATTCAGTTGGCATAAAATAACTAAAAAATATCTTTTTAAACAACTTGAGGCTACCCCCAGCCACCCCACCCTTCCTTGAGCAGCTGACGGTCGTTTAAGATATCTCCAACGTAAAATCTATTACGACTCTTAGAATCAGCCGGCATGCAATGATTATGTCAAAAAGACGCCTAGCTCTCGGACTATAACTGTGAGAGGCGATATCTAAAACCCAGGCACGTCGGCTCAGATTGAGCTGTACCCTGGTCAGCATCTGACACAGAATAGGCGACTGTTTTAAAATCCTGGCAGGAGGAGGAAATTGCGTCTTGGTGCGCCGGACTTACAACCCGCCACTAACGTTTAAACTATTGCAATGAAAAGAAATATGAAAATATTAAAACGGACCCCTAAAATGTCGACGACCACCGCAAACGAGTTAAGGACCATTATTTGAGGATATGCACCTGGAATGTTAGAACACTGTATAGACCAGGTGCCTCCATCCAACTGGCGGAAGTCCTTGAAAAATACAAGGCTGACATAACCGCTTAACAGGAAATCTTGAGGACAGGACACGGGTGCTCGCGCATGAAGACGTGCAACATCTACTATGGCGGCCTTGCGGGCGAACACGAGTTTGGATGTGGATTTGTGGTTGGCAAAAGATTCCGACACCTAATCTTACGGTTCAAACCTGTGTGAACGAATTGCCACCATAAGAGTCAAGGCAAAGTTTTTCTACATTAACACTAACACGACAAAGACGGATTCTACGAGAGCCAAGATAATGTATGTGACCGTAGCCCGAGCCGTGACCTCAAAATTGTACTAGGCGATTTCAATGCTAAAATAGGCAGGTAGACCGCATTTGAATCTACCATCGACAAATTTCGTCTGCACGAAAACATCGAACAATGGCATCAGACTGATCTGCGGATAGAAATAGGGTAGTTAGCAGCACTATATTTGACCATAAAAATATTTATAAGGCAACACGGTTATCTCCAGATCAATTGACGAGGAATCAGATAGACCACGTGGTAGTCGATGGAAGGCACGCATCGAAAGTTCTGGACGTACGAGTAATCAGGGGTGTGAACATTGACTCCAATCACTACCTTACCGCAGTTAAGGTACGCACAAGGCTAAGCATGGGAAAAAACGTACGTAACTAGGCACAACGATAGCTGGACATCGGTAAACTGCGGACCACAGAATGCTGCGGAATGCTCCAACCCCCGATAATCTTACCTCGCAGTAGCAATATATAGCCGTCTCCGTGGAACGGACCACGAGAAGCGTACTTGTGAACTCAAAGCCGACCCAAGAAGATACCTGATACGATGATGAATGTTGCAATGCCACGAGAGAGACGCTGCATACAGGGCGAAACTGCAGCCAATAGCAACGCGAGCTGTTCGTGAACGGCACATGGAGAAGAGACAAAAGGAAACTCGTCTTTTTAGACGTAAAAAGAAGGAGCTGAAGAAGAGACAGGATGAGTACACAGAGTTGGTGCAAATTAGAGGGGAAGCCCGAAAATTCTACCAGAGATTTAAGGGGAGAATGCGCTAAACAAGGTTGCTCTCCTGCAAAGACAGCGTTGGCCAGCTAGTGACGGACCCGGATAACGTTCTGACGATATGGAGGAATCATTTTAGAAATTTACTGGATACGGACACCACTCCAGAAGACCCCGCTCTAATCCATGTAGATGGTATTAACTGTCCACCTCTGAGCCAGAGCGAAATATGTGTCTGTGCTGTACACTATTTAATAGTTATGGAGAAGGTGAGCAAAAAGGCTGGTGTCTACATGTCGGGCACCATAATCCACAAGAGCCACATGCTACTAGCCTATGCAGATGATATAGACATCATTTGCCGAAATCTGTGGTATGTTACTGCAGTTTTCTCATCATATGAAAAGGAGTCAGCAAAAATGGGTTTAGCGGTCAACGAGGACAAAACAAAAATAATGATTTCGACGAACAAAGAGTCCTTCCGATAGTGACGCAGTTGTAGATGTTTTTACGGACTAAAAAAGTACTCCGAAAAATATATGGACCTATCTGTGTCGTCAGCGAGTTTCGCCATCAGATGAACCATTAGCTGTATGAGCATTACCGCGTCATCGACGTAAAGAGTCAGAATCCAACGACTACAATGGCTGGGACATATTGTCAGGATGAATGTAAATGCTCCAACGGGAAAGGTGTTTGAAGGCGAACCTGAAGGACGGCGCAGAGCAGGCAGAGCCAAACTTCGTTGGATGGACCAAGTGGTTGCCGACGTGCCACCATCTGGTAGGACTTACTGGAAAACGCACGCAGAAGACCAAAAAGTAGGGAATTCTTTAATATCACAGGCCTCAAATTTATGAACCACGTTCGTAAGTTGTAATGGGCCACTAAAGTAAATAAGTAAGTGTAAAATGCAAGTTTTACAGAAACGGTTTGCTGAAAAATTTAAGTATTTTAACACTGTACTCCTAGCAGAACCTCAAGCGTGATTTCAACATAAACACTACTGTGATTCAACAATAATATATACCTTAAGCGGGTTCGAATTTTCCAATTTTTAAAAAATGGTGACATATTTTGTGCGTTTCCAACACATTGTGAAAAAAAGACGACTATAACACAAAACTAAATAGTTTATCATTTCGTGTAAATGCCATAAAATTACCATGAGACTAAAAAATTTACTAACACATTAATATCACTTCGATTGAAAACTAATTTTCCAAGTTAAATCAGTTATAATTATAGCCAATGATTTATGATACCTGTTCGTCCGGTGTTTTTGCATAATAAATTTCATAAAATCCCACCGACAGTATAAACTCTATTCTAATATAATTTAGTTATTAAAACGACTTGATATTAAGCCCGCCACAAAATTCTATTCTTTCATAATGCAATATACCAAACATCCCGGGAGCTGCACTCCTCCTGTGCATACATATAAAGTCATCAATTTTAATTAGTTACGTCGACATGCAGCATGAGGCACAACTATGCTAACTATTGCTACCTTGCCACAAAGACTACCCGGAGTATCCACAGTAATGACGACATGCAACAGCAACATTAATTTCCACCTAAAGAGAGGGATGAAGACAGACAGACAGAGCATGGGAGCAAAGTAAATATTATCCCTAATACTTTAGGGGTATACGCTGTATGTTTCACCAGAAATACGCGGTTTGGTTTATAGCCATGTACATTTTGGGGGCATAACTGGTATTTGCTATGGAATTGCATTATACATATTGTGTTGCATTGTGTTCGTCTAAATAACTATGAGGGTAAACAATGGTACCTGCTAAAATGCATCCTCACAGGATACACATGCATACGCAGGAAATGTACATGCGAAGGTGTGTAGATAAAATTTATGTTACATTCTTAACGGCAAACAGACACTTTTATAGACCGCATGTTTATCACAGTGGTGTTGGCGAAATGGTTGCAACGAAAGAAAATTTAATTCGTGACGTCGGAAGTTTTCTATAATATGTTTAATCATTGTTCAGATACAGATATAAGTCTTTAACCAAGAAATACTGGTTTTAAACGAATAAATTCGGATATACATACAACAACACTGTGATTCATAGTCGGAATTTAAAAAAAAAACTGTTTTTGATGACTGCCTTCCGCCGAGGATCCATTGGCACACTCGTAGGACGATAACTAGAGTTTTCTCAAAGCGGAATGAAGTTTGACGCTGCAGAAAACGTTTCCACAGTGGGAGTGTCGTATATAGCCATACTTAATGTATATAAGCAAATGCTTATGAAAGTTAAGGTATCAGGGTGATGTTCATTCGCCACTCAGCATAGGGATAATTCCTTGGGATATCTCTACTGCATCTACATCTACAAAGGTACTGGGCGTAGTGCGGGAAGTGGTGAGATTGCTTGCTTGCTCCGTTGCGGCTGTTCTTTCCTAGAGCTTAGGTTCAGACTCC
The DNA here is from genome assembly GCA_964034835.1 of Muscina levida. Classification (NCBI taxonomy): domain Eukaryota; kingdom Metazoa; phylum Arthropoda; class Insecta; order Diptera; family Muscidae; genus Muscina; species Muscina levida. Next base: position 39,556,386 of record OZ035881.1, on the reverse strand, counting down.
ACTTCCTTCAGGGGAGCCACGGTCCTGAACAGAGCGGAAATCGCAGAAGGCAAGGCGTTGGTAAGGTCGCGGACGGTACTGGGTATGGATGCAATACTGGAGAAATGTGTGAAAGCATTCAGAAGGCGGTCCCGGATTACCTGAAGGCTATATACAGACATTGAGTGCATGATGAATATTTTCTACGTTAGTGTCGATCGCAGCCAATATTGGGTCTTATCTGGGTATCAGTTTCCTTCCACGGATTGGAAAAGTAAATATAATGGTACATAGGCTAAGTGGTAAGTAGAGTGGGGCTTCAAAAGGGGCCGTTGTGATAATGATGCCTGGATTCATGCTAAGAGATGCGTGAGTGAATTCCAAGGGGATCTATGTTCTAGGTGTATTCGTAGACTTTGAGTAAGCTTTCGACTAACTGAGATGGGACAGTGTGTTACAAAGCCTTTGAAAAATAGGAGCTGCCCTTATGGCAAAAATGCAAGCGTAGATGGGACAAATATTTCAGTGGAGCTCCATTTTGTTCTTGACTGTCCGCATGGGTCTATTTGTGGTCCATTCGTATGGAACTTCATGATGGATCCATTGCTAAGGCATGTAGGTGATCAGTACTCATTTTCTTTGAGAGTAGGTCTCACTCTGTGTTGAAGCAGCAATTCTAGGCCATGATGGGTATTGTCAGCTAATGATTGGGACAAGTCGGTGTCGACGTCTCAGTCAAAAAATCTTATATAACGCCTTTGCGAGTCAAATAGTTGCGTATGCCGTTAGTCAGGCTTTTGAATTGATATATACGGAGGTGACATGTTTGTCTGTCGCCATGGGCGATCGGATGAACAATTTACAGTATTTTGATAGAGCCAGCTGAGGCAAGTACTTAGGAACGACTGTGGTCTTAGTAGACCAGCTATCCATACTGTTTATCAGGAACTCTTTTTGTTGCTATAGTAGCATATGGGGCTTGTTTTTTGTTGTTATTATCCGTCATGCGGCGGATTTCAAGCGCAGGAATGAGAGTTTGATTAGTTTCAGTAGGGCTCAGTGAAGGAAGCTCTTTGAGGAGCATGTCTTTCTAAAATGTTGGGGAGAACTATGATTTTGACTTCAGGATATGGATCACTCCATGCCATTTTGCATAAGAGAGCACTGCCCGATCGCGGTCCGTGCACCTATGGAAACTTTAGAAGACTGGTGGCACATACTGTGTGACTGTCTTTTATACGATGATGTAAATGATCTTCAGTGATAAGCGATTACTAGATTAGGAAATGAGTGGAACTTTTACTTCCAGACTGTTTGCACGACGTAAAGCGAGTCTGTATTTCCTTAATCTCACGGGGTTTGAAACTTCACCGCATCCTACAGTTGATGGTTCAGCACCTTTGCAATATTGTATGGGCCGTTCCATTGGAACTAGCGAGTATGTAAAAGTTTCACTCAGATTTTTTTTTGCGAAAGGCGGATTATTCGCCTTTGAGGTGTGGTACATTTAAACACAAATTAGTAACAGGTTCTTTGTGAAACTCCTACCGCCGAGTAAGGCCGGTAGCGCGTGGAACATGAGACACGAACCCGGTGCTGCCGACCCATAGAGTAGTAGAGGTGGTAAGGTTGGTCCTTCACATGACTAAAGGAGTGTTTTTACTAGTGTTTTTGTCCCGAGAATTTCCGGGACAAAACTCCTGGGAATCCCGGGCAGTTGTTTGTCCCGAAATCCAGGGAATGCGCTTATTTAATGAGTCAATATCAAAATGTTTGATTTATCACTACAATCATAAATTATTTAGTTTCCACATTTTTACCATAAAATTACCAATTGGTGACTATTTTCTTGACCATCACTCTGGTTTTCCGTCTCTCGATGTTTTATTTTTCAAATGTGCTTTCATATAAAGAGAAAACATCGAACGTATTGCATTGATTGGCGATACCATGTCCATGAGTTGATGAGTTGAAGCCGATAGACTGACATATAACTTTCTTTGTTGGTGTACTGGGGGATTGTACCTTTAGCTGTTTGGCCTGAGCGATGATAACACTTTTCCTCTTTTTGTCCCAAGGAGTACGAATCTCAAAAAGTCCCTTCATATTTCACAATTACCTTTTAAAATAAGTGTTAAATCTAGTTGTCGCGATTTTACCTTTAACTATTTGGTCTGGGTGATGGTAACAGTTTCATTCCATTTCCGGTTTTGTCTTCCTAAAAGTTCGAAATTCTTTCATATCGCGCAATTGCTCCATTAAAAAAATATTAGTCCCAATAAGTTTTTCCTTAATGGGGAACAATTTTGAAAAATCCTCTTATGCAGCTCTCAAATTCTATAAGAAATATTCCCATATAGATTTTTGCGATTCTACCAGTACAAGTTTTACACCTTTTGGGGCATTTTTAGCACTAAAGAACGAATTTTGAAAAATGCCTTCCGATATGGATTTGTGTGAATATAACTTTAGTCGTTTAGATTATTTTTTATTCTAAAAGCTTTGTCCCTGGGGAATGGGACTTTGCTCAGAGGTGGAAAGTTACTGATTGCTACTCACTTGTGATTGACCAGAATCGATTCCTTTGTGGCACAGTCCAATCAGCTAACTACTTCCGGTCTTAGACCAAGTATTCCCTGGGCAATGACTTCAAAGCAACCGCTTAGAAGTTAGCTAAAGTTAGAAGGCATTACAACCATGTATCCTGAATGGTCAAAGAGACGTCTCAGGAAAGTAGGCTTGAACCGCTGAAGCATGGTTGCATCGTGGGATTGGACGTGCAGATAGCAGCCGTATAACCAATCTAGGAGACGAGAGTAAGCAACCCACATCTTCCGAAAACTAAATTGCGAAAATCCATAGCGTCTGTTCCATATTGGGCGGCTTTCTGGTCAGCGTCTGCCTCAGAATGAGCGGCTGAAATGTTTCCTGGCAGTAGGAATAAAATGCAGAACCTGGTGGGCTGGGCTTGCCACCCGCCACCAGTATAATGGCAGTGAATAAAATGAGAAATAGGAGAAAAAGAAACCCCCAAAATGGTGACGACCACCGCAAACATTTTATTTGAGAATATGATTTGAGAATATGCACTTGGAATGTTAGAACTCTTTACCGACCAGGTGCCTCTATTCAACTGCCACTATTCAACATTTTAAATATCTGATCCGTCGTGGATTTGCCTGGTCTAAAGCCGCACTGATAAGGTCCAATCAGGTTTTCCACAATTGGCTTTAGACGTTCACACAGTTTGCTAGACAGGACCTTATACGCAATGGGTAAGAGGCTAATTCCACGATAGTTTTTACACTCACTACGGTCACCTTTTTTGTAGATTGGACATAGCACACTGAGATTCCAATCCTCTGGCATGCTCTCCTGAAGCCAAATGTTCTCTATGAGCTGTTGCATGCTTAAAACAAGCTTTTATCTTCTGATAGAATTTTCGGGCTTCACCTCTATTCCTGTAATCTTCAATACACACATTATTCCGCTCCTTAAGCTCTCGTTTTTATCGCCTGAAGAGTCGAGTCGCTTCCCGCCTATTCTCCCTATACTTTTCATGAACAGCTCGCGTTGCCATTGGCTGCAGTTTGCCCCTGTATGCAGCATCTTGTTCCCGGGTGGCATCGCGGCATTGGTCATCGTACCAGGCATTATCGTTAAAGGGCTTCACATCCAAATCCAAATCCTCTGTTCGGATTGGCAAGGATCTATCTGCACCATTCGATACGACGAGAGGTCTTAGACAGGGTGACGGTTTGTCATGTATGCTGTTCAACATAGTGATGGAGAAGGTGTTACGGAAAGCAGCGGTTAACATGTCTGGCACCATATTTAATAAGAGCCACATGCTGCTCGCATATGCCGATGATATCGACATTATCGGCCATCGAAAGGGAGTCAGCTAAAAAGGGTTTGGCAGTGAATGAGGACAAGACGAAGTTAATGGTATCATCGAACAAAGTGTCCACCCGTTGGGGACGCAGCGTGAACGTTGAAAACTATTGCTTTGAGGTAGTGGATGAATTTATCTACCTTGGATCCGCCATGAACAAGAACAACAGTGTCAGTCTTGAAATAAAACGGAGAATAGTGCTTGCTAACAGGTGTTTCTTTGGACTACGCGAGCACTTTATAAACACCACCCTATCTCGAACTACCAAAGTCCAGCTGTACCAGGTACTAATTTTACCGGTCCTGTTGTACGCCTCCGAATCTTGAGTGCTTACACAGGCAGATGCAGCTCATCTGGCGGTGTTTGAGAGAAAATTATTATTTTGCAAAATATATGGACCCATTTGCGTAAACGGCGAGTTTAGGATTCGGATGAACCATGAGCTGTACGAGTTATACCACGACATTGATGTCGTCAAGCGGATCAAAGTGCAACGATTACGCTGGCTAGGCCATGTCGTGAGAATGGATGAGGAAACTCCAGCGCGAAAGGTATTCTATCAAGACCTCGAAGGACGGCGCAAAAGAGGGAGACCGCGACTACGTTGGAAGGACCAGGTGGAGGAATCACTGACGCTGCTTGGTAGGACTGACTGGAGACGGTGCGCACAAGATCGAAGCGAATGGAAATCTTTGATCATTTCGGCCTCTGTGTCAAGTTGTTTTAAAGGCTATTAATATTAATAATTTGTCCCTTTTTGGCCTTAGAGAGGGGGTAACTCTAAGTCAATAAGGAGATTGCTCATATACAGGTTTCACGATGATAGCTTGTGTAAGTATTAACACCTTTTCTGATAAACCTTATCACCAGATTTTTAGAATTACACAGTACAAACAAAAGAGAGTTCTGCATAATTCGTTTTGTCAACTTACGTGCCATAATAATTTAATATCTATTAGAAGTTAGTAAGTATCGTATTGGGGAATTTGCCACGTTTTATGCTCTTTTGTTTGACATAACATAAATACTATATGGTGGCGTATGTTTATCATAAGTAATATCCCACGCAAATCATACGCCACGGGGTACAACAGATTTATTGTAACTGCTACAAAATAAATGCATTTCAAAACAGTGCACGAAAATAAACAAAACATTTCGCAAACGTTTACAGAATGTCAAAAACTTTTCAATTTTTTTTAGAGTTTTGTGCAAAAGCAAAATACAAACTTTTCAAGACAGAATGAGCGAAAACGAAACAATTAGAGTTTGAATCTTACATTTGAGTACAAAACAAATGCAGAAATGTTTTTTTATTGTTTTTGTAGCACAACTGTGCACAGAAAATGAAAATTTGGTTAACTCTGCTCTAGTACATTCTCTATAATGAGTGAAACGTTTGTCAAACTTTTATTCTCAAAACGTTTCAATATTGTTCTCATGCATTCCCTTTCCAACTGCGTACGTTTATAATAGTGTACAGTTTACTCTCACAAGCAAAAACAATACAAAACTAAGTGGGCACAATCGTTCCCATTGTTTATGTTTTGTTTTTGTTTTACTCACTGCAAAGAACAAAACAAAAAGAAAGCAAAAGATTCGTTTTGTATATTTTCGTACTCTGTTTCAAAATCATTTGATGATCAAACTGTTTTTTTTTTAATAGATAAAAACACTTTCCCAGAAAATGGAAAATGCCGGGAAATCAAAATCACTTGTTTTTACCATACTATCATACTCAATTTTGTACCTTCTGTCCGGAAGTCCGGGTAGTTCCAAATGTTGTCGACCCAGTATTGATTTTGTTGTATTTTGATTTTTATGAAATTTAACACTCGTTGCTGTCGATACAATGCCATTTGTTTAAGGTCAAAAAGTCTCATGTTTCATGTTTGATAGCTGTCTAAAGTTGTTCATCTGCAGCATTTTTGTGAACAGATAACTGAGTTCATGTTGAAATAACTTTTGAACTAGGCATGGGTTTAAGACGATCATAGTACATAGACTGATAGGTTTCCACCTCCTCTCTATGAATGAAAAAAAATTATTCTTGCTCCTTATATGCGGTTCAACTGGATTTTTTCCCTCGTTTGCCAAAATTTTTCTCTTTGTCCACTTTCAACTCCAAAGTTAATTTTGACATTTGATAAGAATCTATTTTGGATATTCAATATAAAAAATTGACATAGGATGCTAACATGACCAAAGAAAAATATTGAGATATTGGTAAAACTTTAACAACAATATGCGTTTTGTTCCGGTAGGATACGAAATAACAAACATGAAAAAAATCATTTTTTTTGGGGTGTTTGGGAAGATTATTGTTGTACTCATCTGTCACTACCAGAAAAATAGTATCATTATCCAGGTAATTTTTTTTATCGCACAGTGATATTGAAAAACAGGTAATTATGTGGAAAGAGGCAATGTTTGCATGCTCTGCATTTTCAAATTATGATAATCATTGTTTTTTTTATTAACTAATTTGATTCATAATAAAAAAAAAACTTAATTTCCCTTTACACTCCATTGTTGTGAATTGTCACGCTGGTCACCGGTCCCATAATTATGAGCCTAAAACGTGACAAAATCTCCTATACGATACTAACTAATTTCAAATCGATAAAAATATTTTGGCGGCAGAACACTGAGAAAAATAACATTAACAGTTTAAAAAAATATTAAAAACATAATATGACAAAACTTATTTTTACCTCGTCTATCGATATTATAAAATATTTAAAAAAAAATCACACACACAAAGGATGAATTCTGACTCTATTAGCAATTTCAATAACTTTGTATTACTTGAACCTGGAGACGGTCTAAACCACTGTATTTGCTTCCCGTTAATATCGTCGATGTATTTTTCGCCTGCCCTCTTGTTTGACTGCTGTTGCACAATATTTATCATATAATAAATTCTTCTGGCATTATGGTTGCCTTGCAACAATGCAACAACCACCTTATGTGCAGCGTACGTAATCGACCAATATGCAACATTGTGTTTGTGTGTTATTGCTACAATCGCCACTGTTGCAACTCGCTCGTACCACATTCTCTGGACAATGTTACGTGGAATCCCTGATATCTCTGACAACGCGTAAATTTTGTATTCATAGATTATACAAGTAACAAACAAACAAACCAATAATAACAAGGATAATGGCAACAACAAAGGATTCCTATCACATGTACAGGGTATTGTTTTCGTTCACACACACACACACCCACATATACGTTTACAATTTCAACTGGGGATTTTGATGATGTTGGTGTAAAATCAATTGTTTGTGTATGCTCGTAGTGGTAGTGATGTGGTAGTGCCGGCAGTTGCGTATGTGTTAAATGCTCCCTCTGGTGCACAAATGAAACACTATTATTCCTTTGGGTGGCTAAACACTATTGTCTGCTGGACAACCATATGCCAGGGTTGTGTATAAAGTGTAAATTAGACATGAATGCAAACCATAATGACTGATGATGGATGTGGTAGGTTGATTAGTTTCAATTTATAGTTTAATTGAAGCAAAAATATTATGTGAATGATGTAGTGTAAATATGTATATAGTATTTATTAGCGGATAGTAATGTAATATATGTTACTAGTTCTGATATCTATAATTCGCACTTGATCTAAGGATATTTTTCTTTTGTTTAGAACTACATAAATAAATAATAAACATATGTACAAAAGGAAATTTAAATATAAAAAATTGGAATAGAAGTTATGATGACTGCTTCTAGAAATTTGCCAAGTCCCAATACACAGGTTATCTAAGATAAGAATATCACCGGGAGTGGTGCATAGTGTAAAAAGCATACTATGGTAATATATTATTATTATACATAATTCTTTTTCTTAAAAATAGCTCACACAATTTTAATGTCTTTGGACATGGTGTAATTGCATACTGAGCCAGCGAGGCAATATTACGTCGTGATTTGCTTGGGCATCAACTTGCTGCCTTAATAAGTGTCTAATTAAATATGTTTTCATACAAGATTTCCAGGGAAACACAAGAATTTTATTATTTATTCCAAAATGTAACCATCAACCAGAACAAGAAAGTAAATGATGTAAACAACCTTTTTGTTTTTTAAGTTGCTAACAGTATTTGTGTTGCTTTTAATGTCTATCTTTACTTTCTACTGAATAACTAAGTTTGTCTGACGCCTTCACCATTTTCCATTCCCCGAAAACAACATAATTCATATCGTATTTATTTTTTATAATCACATCATAATTTTCTAAACGTTTTATGCCATTAAAACAAACTGGCAATGACAGTAGAGGAGAAAGATCAAGAGAAAGAGATAATAAGGATGCTATAAACATCATCGTCAGCTTAAGAGATATACGTTATAACTTGAACAACATCGTTCTTTGTCTTTCAGCGCGGTAATGCTTTGATGATAATTTGATATTTCTTATTACATTTTAACATTTCAGAGCTTGAAAAATCCGTTGAGATGACTTAACGCTGATGGCGTTATTTACAAGCAAGTCCTTATGGCAAAATTGCCACTGGATGAAAGTTTTTTAACTTAATTTTATGTATTATTATCGCATGGCACACAAATTTCATTATGAGAGTACTTTGGAGTTAATGTCAACTCTTCCAGCAAGGACTATGTACATGGTGGGAAAGCTACTCGTAGGAGATGAGCGTTGTGGGTGGATGATGAACGAAATGCTAAGAGAGATGTTGATAGTAATCATAGGGAAAATGCATAATTATCTAATGATGAAATGAGGGTAAAAACATGTTATTGTATTTTCCATAACATTTAAATAGTTAACATTACTTGAATTATGTGTAAATTGTTGACTCATTCGAGTTAGTTATTCTAATCGTGTTTGTAGGTGCATTTTGGAACGCAACTTTAAACCTCCATCTCAAGCCGACTCACAACCTTAAGGTGGTAGCGGATGGGCAACATTGTTTCGTGGTTGCATCGCAGCGGCAAGTGAAACCAGATTTTACCATACAAATATATTCGAAGCAACTTTCTCCGATAAAACAACAAAAGCCAGCTGATGGAAGGAATGCATCTAGTATTATAGACTAACGCGTGATTCGTGGCGGTAACACTGGCTCAAATCACTATGAAACGCACGTAACCAATTACAAAGAAAGTTGGACATCGCAAAGCATCAAACCCATGAGATAGCCACTGACTCTTCCAACAACTACGACACTACGTCTCTACTTCTGGCATTCCAGATACACATTGGCAGCACATCATGTACTCCAATCTTCCAGGTCCATATCCTCAAATCAGGGACCTTAATTCGTTTGCGGTGGTCGTTAACAGTTTGGGGGGTCCATATTATTCTTTTCCTTATTCTTTTCATTGCAATAGTTCAAACGTCAGTGGCGGGTTGCAAGCCCAGCGCATCACGTCGCAGTTTTTCCTCCTGCCAGGATTTTATTTCAGCTGCTGCATTCTAGGTCAGACGCTGACCAGGGTACCGCTCACTCTGAGCCGACCTGCCTGGGTTTTAGGTTTCGAACCTCATGGTTAGCTATGTCCTGACGGGTGTCAAAGGCACGTTTTCAGGCGTCACTACGTGGTGGTACTCCGTCCGCAGTAGTACCACGAATACGGAGCTCTGTGAGTAGACTTGGAGTGCAATTAGCGAGGTTCACTCTAGATAAATCGTTCAGAAGTTTTACCTTGTATCACACTCCCGACACCTGTACACGGCGACACGTATATGAGTATGCAGACGACATATGAATTTTGGATCAGCAGGCGATGGGGGCGTGGCTAAACTGATTTTTAGCCCTCGAGAGAAAAAATCTGATATACAGCTATTAATAGACAACACAAATATGAATATGCCGACGAAATTTTAATTTGGATCGGTGGGCGGAGTGATCATGCAAAACTGTATTTTAGTCCGACAGACCTGGAAGGAACATGGTAGTGAGTGGAACTAGATTCCAGCACAAAGTTATTCACAAAGCAACTTCGCTATTCCCCGATCAAAACACCACAAATCAAATTGATCATGTGGTAATTGATAGCAGGCATGCAACTAGTGCCAATTGTAATCTGGGCACAAAAAAACAGTTAAACAGGTGAGGTAGCTATTTAAGCGAAAAAAAAACTTCAGATGAAGGAACGGGAAAACGAGGATATAGAGGAGGTACAGGGATATATGTGTAGCCCGAAAATTCAAGCAGAAGATACAAGTTTACGGTACTGGGCTTCCTTCCAGTAAGGACAAAGATCTGGTTACGGAAATGCAGAGTATGCTGCACATATATTCAGAGATCACTTCCACCAATTGTTGGTATCGGAAGGCAGCGCACTTGAAGGTATCACGCCAATTGTCGACAACGGCTTAGGTTGCCCACCACCAAGCCAACCCGAAGTATGAAGAGTAATATTACTTCTAAAAGTGATATTCAAGTCCGGTGGCGATGAGCTGATATCTTGTATGCACCAGCCAGATGATTCGAGTATAAACGTATTATGTCTTGTGCTGAAAAGAAGTAATGTTAGAATTGTGTTCTCCAACTACCGCGCGAATTGCCTTTTACATATAAGTTTTTGTCGAGTGTGTTATGTAATAGATTAATGCTCATGTAATCCAACATGGTAGGGCCTTTCAGTGTGGCTTTATACCTGATAAGTCAACAACTGACCAGATATTTCCACTTCGCCAAATCTTGAAAAAGACCCAAGAGATTCAGATCGACATGTTCCATCTTTTCGTCGACTCGAAAGCCGCCTTCAAAGTCATGGCTAAGTTTGGTTTTCCAGTGAAGGTGATACGCCTTTGCGGTTAGACACTAACCACTCTATACCTGATGAGGCCTAAGACAAGGCGACGAGGAAGAAGACAAGTGATGGAAATTAATATGAAGAAAGCTGCAATAAACACTAGTGGCTCGATACACATACTGATGACGTAGAAATCATCAGCAGAAGGAATCAGTAAAATGTGTCTAACGGCGAACGAGGAAAAAACGAAGTTATTAGTTTCAAAGAACAATGAATCTACTCATTTAGGGCGTTGCGTAAAAGTTGGCAACTATAATTTCGACATGGAAGGTGATTTTTGATTAGACCATGTGACTACCATGTAATAGATCCATGTTTCTGCTCCCGTCTCCAGTCATCTACATATTTCTTTCATTAGCGGCCCCATCGATATTGTCGACAAAAACTTCGCAGTATTTTGACGAATCAGTAAATGATTCTCGAACAGTGACGTTCGCATTCGTCGATAAACAAGAAGGTGCCGTTAGTTGTGAATCTAAAAATAGAAAGCGTGACAATTCACTACAACGCGCGAAGCCATCTTGTACCTTATGCATAAAGTGTAAAGGGAATTTAAGGTTTTAAGATCTACATAGGCTCCACCATCAATAAAACTAATAGCATTGGACTAGAAATCCGGACAAAGCTAAATACAGCTATACAAAATACTAGTTCTACGTTCTACTACCAATCATGCGTTTTGGCTGAAAATACTATTTTGGTCTGTAGGCCAGACTACTTGACGGAGAAAAGGACGATGTCATTATCATAGCCAAATTCATCTAGGTGACTAAACAGGTCCCAATGCAAATCTCTTTTTTTCTACTAGAGTTGCGTTGAGCACGTCATCAAGCAGAATTAGAAAGAGCAGTGGTGACAGCCCTGTTTGACCCCAGAATTTGTTGAAATTGGTGAGGAAGGCTCGATTTGTACCAATTTACTTGGTACGTTTCTAGTCTGTAGGGATCTCTCTATGTGCTCTCTGCATATATTGTTGAAGGCAGTGATGATGAAGATCAGATTGCAATTCTTTGACTTGCTAGAGGATTACACGGTGTGAGACGATGTTATCCGTGCATAAGGAGTTGGTGCGGAAACCGGCTTGCTGTCGGTGGAGAGTTGACTCAAACTTGTCCTCAATTTTGTTCAATAGCAGTTTTGCTAGAATTTTTGAAGGAGAGCTTAGTAGCTTAATGACTCTGAAGCTCTAACCTTTATAGGTACTTTGATCAGGGTCCTAACCATTCAGTCTTTCGGGATCTTTACTTCCTTTCAGATAGATTCAAAAAGGGGTGAAGGTATAGCGCTATTACTCTTGACGAAACCGTTAAAGCTTTGGCTGGGAGGACCTAATTTTCAGCTACAGTTCAAAACAATCATCGACGATGGAGTAGACTGTCCACCACCAAGCCAAAACAAGAACAGCACGGCAATTGCACGCTTAAAAATAATAAAGCTGCGTTAGCCGATGGACTGCCGGCAGAACTTTTTAAAGCCGGCGGCGATGACCTGGTAACATGCATGCATCAGCTCATAAACACGATTTGGCTCAGGGAGTGCATGCCCGATGATTGGAATCTGAGTGTCCTATGTCCCGTGCTTAAGAAAAGCGATCCTAGTGTAAGTACCAACTTTCGCGGGATTAGCCTTTTACCCATCGCATACAAGGTCCTGTCTAGTGTGTTATGTGAAAGACTAAAGCCCCTTCTGGCGAACCTGATTGGACCTTATCAGTGTGGCTTTAGACCTGGTAAGTCCACCACCGACCAGATATTCACGCTACGACAAATCCTGGAGAAGACCCAAGAAATGCAGAACGACACCTACCATCTGTTTATCGATTACAAAGCTGCATTTGACAGTCCGATACGACATAAATTGTTGGATGCTATGGCTGAGTTTGGTATCCCCGCAAAGCTAATTCGACACTGCGGGATGACACTGACTGACACGAAGTCTTCAGTGAAAATTGACAAAAATCTGTCAGAGCTATTTTCCACCAAGCGAGGCTTTAGACAAGGTGATAGTCTGTCCTGCGATCTCTTTAACATCGTAATTGAGAAGATCATTCGGAAGGCTGCAGTAAACAGAAATGGTACCATCTTTAACAAAACTCACATGTTGCTCGCCTATGCTGCTGATATAGATATTATTGAACGTGGATTGCGTGATGTTACTGCGGCTTTTTCGAGCATTGAAAAGCAGTCGGCTGAAGTGGGTCTGGTGATAAACGAGGACAAAACCAAGTTATTTGTTACAACGAACAAAGAGTCCACTCGTCTGGGACGCTGCGTGAACGTTGACAACTATAACTTTGAAGTGGTAGATGATTTTGTCTACCTTGACTCCGCCATAAACAAAAATAATAATGTCAGCCTCGAAATCAAAAGACGATTGATCGCAAACCGCTGCTACTATGCGCTAAGCAAGCGATTTAACGACAAAGCGCTCTCTCGAAGAACAAAGATCCAGCTCTACCAGACTCTGATCCTACCTGTCTTGCTCTACAGCGCAGAATCGTGGGTAATGACTAGGGCGACCAATTTTCAGCATATGCTGAATATTGCTGATGCTGCTTAATTTAACGATTTCAATCGATCTTGCTTATTTTAAAGGTTTGTGCTTTTTATGCTGTTTTTGCCCTTATTGAAATTTTTGATACATTTTGATAAAAATATGTTTCTATCAATTGAAAATTTTTACATGTCACAAGTCCTTGCGGATCTATAAATATGACGGGTAGTATTAAATTTGCAAACTATCCTCTTATTTTACACACAGCCTGTGTTCAAGATTTTGTAATAGCCCTGTTTTTATCGATAGCTTAGATCGTTCGATTCGTTATATTCCTATAGTTTTCAGGCGCCTAATCGAAAACAAAAATTTAAACTAATGAAACCTAATGTGCATCTATAACCTTAACCAATAACGACACGATGGGGAACGTGGTTGGAAGCAGCGGAGTATTATACTAATTATTTGGAAGACATAAGGGAAGTCATTCCAGAGTTTAACGAAAATGATTCGGAAGCATTGCGATAAAGCAACGAAGTTCTTTCTAATGAAAATTTGTAATCCGACTTTTCCTTCATAAAAACAAACTTTAAGTGCATCCGGCATGCATCACAAAAATTGAGTCAAGCGGATTGCCATTGAATGAAAGCTTGGAAACAATACAATCAATTCAACATGCTATAGAAAAACATCTGATAAAAATTATTTTGTGGAAATCACTAAAATCAACAATATTATTTTAAAAATTCAAAAACAACAAGTGCGTTTATCGGAAAATATTCGCCTGCTGAATCAACACTTTTTAAATACGCTCCTGTTTCATCGTGTGACGTGGAACGTGTTTTTTCTATATATGGAAATATTTTTACAAACCAGAGCGTAAAAGTTTCACCTTAAGAAATTTAAGAAATTTTTTTTTGGTTTGAAACATACTTTCTTTGTATGAATACCCGACTGAATAATTTTTTTAATTTACTTACACAGTACAACACATGATTTCCCAACTCAATTCTGTGAACTGTATGTGAAATTAGACCAAAAGAAGAATTTCTGCATCATTCGTTTTGTCTTCTTACCTGCGATTTGAAGTTAGTATCGATTTGAAGTTAGTACTATCGTATAGGGGAATTTATCACGTTTTAGGCCCTGTTGTTTGACATAGCTCGACAACCACTAGCCCAATTTAGTTGAAATAAATTTAAAAAAATTAAGAATTACAATTCCCTTAATCTGTTCATATATTGTTTTCCCTATACAAGTAACACTTTCGAAGTTAAAATGAATGTATGAAGGGAAAAAATTATTTTTTGCCTAAAAATTTAAATTTTTTTTTAAAAATACATAAAAATCCAAAATGGAAAAAAGTTTCAAGTCTAGTTATTTTTTCGCAAAGTCACATAACCTATGAGCAAAATGAGACAAAGATCATAAAAATCGATGCACGCGTTTCGCTTTTATTCGCAATTGAGTAAATGTATGAATTTCAAAATTTGCTCGATATATGCACAACATTATTTGGAGAAAACATTGACACCTTTTTCATGATTCTGAGAATTTAAAATAAAAGGAATAAACAAAGGTTATTTGATTTTTATGATTGCGGTAATAAATGTACGTGGACAATTAAACGGAAAGTGGACCTTTTTATTATCTGGGTTTTTCCGGTGGCTACCTATATGATTTTTTTACAGAAATTGCACCCACATTTAAGGGTGGTCATTATTGGAAAGTTTTGCACAGTTTGAAACGTACAAGTGCTGAATCAGGTATATAGCCAGCCGCCCTTAAAATATGCGCCCATTTATAAGTACCCTGGCAGTAAAATATTCAAAAATACGTAGTATTTATAGGTGTGCATTGATCGATTTTTGGCATTCAGCCAGTGCCGACGAACGCGAACAGTAAAAGTGATTTTTCTCCAGTTTTTTAAAAGTGAATAACAACAAAACATAAAATATATCAATATGGAAAACAACAAGTGCCCATATTTGGATGAATATTGTTACGTTTGTGGTCATATCGTCCGAAAAATACAGAAAAAAGATCGAAAAAATTTGTTTACTGAGCAATTCAAAACCGCGTATTGTAATTATTTCGATGAAGCAGATTTAAGTGGTGCAAATTTTACGCCGAACGCAGTGTGCAACAGTTGTTATACTACCCTTCTAAAATGGATTCACGGAAAAGTAGAAAGTTATCTTTTATGAAGCCAGTAATTTGGGTGGAAGACACAACTGGACATGATGAATCCAGGTGCTATGCATGCATAAATTTTCGTCCTGGATTAAACAGACAACAATTGAAAACAAAACTATACACTGCTGCATTTACTGCCACACTTCCAGTGCAACGCCCTGCTGATACCGATGCACCTAAACCTCGAGTGCGGATACTGTGTCCCAGCTAGCCGAAACCGTTTTCACCAATCCGACCGATTTGGATGATGCTGATTGGATACCCGATATTGAAAATAGTGCACCACAACCGCTACCACAAACCGAAATGGATTACATTGTGGCCAAGCTGGGACTATCACAACACGACTCCGAATGGCTGACATCATTTTTGAAGAGAAGAAAACTCACACAGCAAAATGTCAGCGCAACATCATACCGACAACGCCAAGCTGATTTTCAGAAATTTTATTCCGTTGACGAAGCAAATACGTTCACGTACTGCCATGATATCCCAGGTTTAGTGAAAAAATTGGGAATGGATTATATCGCTGGCGACTGGCGTTTATTCATCGATGGTTCAGTTACTAGTTTGAAGGCTGTGCTGCTGCACAAAAAAAATAAAAAAAACCATGCATTCCATTGGGATTCAGCACAACTGTGAAGGAAACGTATGAAGCATTGGGCGAAATTTTGAAGAAATCAAATACGATGAACACAAATGGAACATTTGTTGCGATCTGAAGGTGGTCAACATACTACAAGGGATTATAGAAAAGGGCGGATATCCAAAATACTTCTGCTTCCTTTGTAATTGGGATTCACGATACAAAGGAAATCAATATCAATGTAAAGATTGGAAAGGAAGAACTCCCGAGCTCAACAAACAATTAAAATTACGCAATGAACCTATGATAAAGGACCTGGATGATATTTTGTTGCCACCGCTCCACATGAAACTGGGAATAGCTGGGAAATTCGTTGAAGTGGTGGTCAAAAAAGTTAACGGCGCCTTTGACTGTTTGAAATCCATCTTTCCGAAACTCAGTGATGAGAAAATTAAAAACGGTACGTATCGTACTCTGTATTTCAATATTGTCATATCTAAATTTGTTAATTTCTATATTCGCATTACCAATAATTTTTTCGTTTTTCTTATGTATTTAAAACAGGTATTCTCAATGGACCTGATATTCGGAAATTGATCAAAAGTGATTCTATCACACATTTGCTTTCAGAGCATCACGACCACCAACATGCATGGAACGCATTGAAAGAAGTAATAGAAGGCGTTCTAGGAAAGAACCGTGTCCAGCGAGAAGAGATACAGCAACGAGTGGACAGGTTGCTGTTTTATTTCGAAAAAATCGGTGCATCCATGACGCTGAAATTGCATTTCTTGCACCACCACCTCGATACTTTTTTGGTGGAGTTCCACAATTATGCAGTTTGAAGAAAGCACCGAAGATGAAGACATTGAAATTGGTGGACACAGTGAAAGAAACACGCCCTTGAATAGTATGTGTATCTCGGATGAAGACAAGATCATCAGAACCACAAGCGTCAACTTCTACAAGGATGGATATTGCCAATAATTGAAAAAATGTTCTAAATTTTGTTTTTATGCATATTACAATTGCGTATTAATTGCATATTATTTTATTTTCATTAAGTTTTTATAAATAAAATTTTTTTTTGCATGATAATTTTTTAATTTATATTTTTATTTTAAGGGTGGTGGCTATAACTGATTTTTGAAATTCATACCTTTACTCAATTGCGAATAAAAGCGAAACGCGTGCATCGATTTTTATGATCTTTGTCTCATTTTGCTCATAGGTTATGTGACTTTGCGAAAAAATAACTAGACTTGAAACTTTTTTCCATTTTGGATTTTTTATGTATTTTTAAAAAAAAAATTTAAATTTTTAGGCAAAAAATAATTTTTTCCCTTCATACATTCATTTTTAACTTCGAAAGTGTTACTTGTATAGGAAAACAATATATGAACAGATTAAGGGAATTGTAATTCTTAATTTTTTAAAATTTATAATCAACTAAATTGGGCTAGTGGTTGTCGAGCTATGTCAAACAACAGGGCCTAAAACGTGATAAATTCCCCTATACGATAGTACTAACTTCAAATCGATACTAACTTCAAATCGCAGGTAAGAAGACAAAACGAATGATGCAGAAATTCTTCTTTTTGGGTCTAATTTCACATACAGTTCACAGAATTGAGTTGGCAATCAATTAACTGAAAAATGTTGTACTGTGTTATTGTTTTTTATTACTTGTTTAATAGAAGTGAAATTGCTCAAAATAAAATTAATCGTGCTTATTTCAAGGGTTTTTCATGCTGTTTTAAGTACTGAAAACCGTTTTTTTCGTGCTGAAAAATGGTCGCCCTAGTAATGACACAGCAGATCAATCTATTCTGGGAGTGTTCGAGAGAAAAATACTCCGCATAATATTTGGACCCATCATCGTAAACGGCAAGTACCGTCGTCGAATGAATCATGAGCTGTATGAGCTGTACAACGACATCCACGTGGTCAAGCGCGTTCAAATATAACGAATGCGCTGGCTTGGACACGTTGTACGAATGAACGAAAACGCTCTGGCTCGAAAAGTTTTCGGAAATAATCTCGATGGGCGGCGCAGGAGGGGCGACTAAAACTCCGTTGGATGGGCCAGGTGACGCCACTGTTAAGTAAGCTTGGTATGACGAACTATCTACGAAGCGCAAAAGACCGAAGTGCTTGGAATGCTTCTCTACGTGCGGCTACTGATAGATGAATTTCTGTTGTTGCTGCCAGTGAAGAAGAAGAAGAAGTTCAAAACATGGAACTGACAACAAAATGAAATTGGACTATATAACTTTTGCATGGCCTTCGCAGTATCGGTATCGATGATCACACCTCGCCTGAATGACGAATGGGTTGACCTAAAATGGCAACGAAAACGGTAAATGGGGTTTTGTTGGGGGTCAATTGTACATTAACAATCCACTTGAATCAAAATCCTAGAAGTGTCTTAGAAGTTTCTAGAAATGTCTTAAAAGAACGTCACTTCTAAAAAAGCAAAAAACCGAGATATAAAACAAAAAAATCAAATTTCCGTTTTGTATCTCCATCAGTTCGGTTTTCTTGGTTCGTTTGCCACTTTTGTTGAAGTTTGATATCTGGGGTTCCAAACAATATTATATGGCCAGCATAAGTATTGCATATGTAGTATTAAACTGCACATTGCTATTGTTTTTTAGCATGATTATTCCTTTAGGATTCACAATCGAAAGACTTTGATTTTGATGTTTATTGCAAGGTCTGAGAGTTCCTTTCCATTTAACACACTTAAGTTTTTAGATTTTCTTTTGGTGGAGACCATCACATAATTTCCACTTCTTCTTTGTACAGCCTTATGTCCATTTCATCATTCAGATTAAAACCAACTAGATATCACTAAAATACATATGATGTATTCTGCATGAACCTTATTTTCATTTTCCGAAATCCTTTTGGATATTTATATGACTTTTAAACTTTTTTAATAAATCTGAAAACATTAGTCAATTTATTCTCCAAAATCCTTGACAGCCTTGTGTTTTAAATATACGGTGGGGGAATTAAACCCAGACATCCCGTACTTTATATAACAAATGCTGGCGGCAGACGAACAACACAGAGAAAAGGGCTCCCTGCATGATACGTGAACATACAAACTTTCACATTTCCAGGGAGGTGGAAATCAAAAGGATTAAAGTTTGGTTATAACCGTATATATTCATCATTGTTTCGCAACCTAAAGAGTTCATTGCAGTGGGTATTGAACTATCTACCTCCCTGTTGTTACACTTTACATAGACATTCATCAAATTTCGTTACATTATGCCCAGACCATCAACAAAAGTGATGATGGTTAAATGCATATACAGTGATAGAGCCACACATACACACACACACACGCATATTTAACTGTTCAAAAATGCAAGCGAACGTATGTCCTTATGGATGCTCCTTTCTAAACATAAATCGACTTACATATACGTATACGTATCGTTATACAGACTAATACTCATACTCTCATATCTCTGCAAATGCATAGGGACGGATACATTCACTCATACACACTCAATCATTTAGACGACAACAACGAATACAACGAATGCCCCAAACCGATGAGGTATAATTCAATGTGACACCTACTTAAACACAAACAATGTTGGCAACATTTAGCCTCAAATATGATAGATGATAGGATGTGAAAAATGTTGTTGTGTTATTGCTGCTGCTGCTGCTGCTGTTACTGTTGACATTACTACCGTCGCTGTTGTCTGTGGTTAGGTTGGTGATATTATCATTGTTGACTGGATTGTTCCTCCTTCTGTCTCTTGTGTTGTGTTGATGATGATGCAGTAACAAAGACCAAACAAAAGAGTTAGAGTTGCACCCATACAAACGTACTAGATTATTTGATAAAATTTATGTACCAGCTACAAGTAAAGCAAGAATTCATCACTGGTGTACAATCAGTTATATATTTTTGAGCATGGGTTGGTTGTTGTGGAAATAACAAATGGTAAAATTATTAATAGAGACAATTCGGGGATACTCTGATAATGCTGGTTGCGTAGGAAGGAGCATAAAATGAAGTTAAAAGCAAGGGCAGCGAAGGTATTGAAGGAGCTAAACATAAATAGAAAAAATCGTATTCGCTTTGGGAACACTAAAAATTCTTTTCATTTTGAAATCATTTACGTGAAAATAAGTTCTTCTAAGAAAGAGAATTAATTCACCTTTTCGAAGTCTTTTTTAAAATAAAATAATGCTGCACAATTGTAATTTGTACACTTAACCGCATACGATCCTCGTAAAATCGTATTCGAAGTCACAGAAATGCAAAACTCCTACACATATATAAATCTCTGTGAGCATCCCCATAATGCAGTATAAAATATGACTTCAACTTAACTCCACTCAACACTCGGCTTACAGAGAGCACGCTGATGCTCAGCAACTACTGCTGTTGCTTTGGTTGTGGGTTGTTGTTGACAGTACTCCTTCCCCTAGCTGTGGTCGTTTTTGTGTCACACTCATTTTTCATTCCATTGTGCGACAAAATGTTGCATTTATTCATTGTGCAAAAAGGGCGTCAAGCAGTCAAGGGGATGGGAGGAAATGTTAAAAAATGTGTTTGAATTTATCGCGTATAAATGTGATTATTTTGTAAAATATTTTCATCCTGTATTGTGTCAACAGTACAAAAATCGCTGCCAGATGAAACAATGTGGCATGTGGCAAAACCATGGCAACCGGAGTTCAAGCAATGCTTTGTGTCATCGGCATTGCATTGGAAAAGGTGCATATGTTTTAAATCACAGCTAGTGCTCCCACTACTGCCACTTTGGCTGCCTTTAATCCATAATGCATCATTGGGCTTTTGTGGTGTGTAGCCATTGTAGTAGTTATTGTTTGTTGTCGATGTTATTATAGTTGATGTTATTATAGTTGTTGCAACAACTTTGTTATGCATTTTGCAACAAGTATTATTGTTTCGATACATTACCTTTTGTGTGTATTAGCGTAACAATCGGCTCAGCGAAATTGTTCAATACATTTAAAGAGCTTCTATAGGTTTTTAGGATTTGTTATGGATATCGTACATGTGCTGCAACTGTTTTTCATTCTGTTATAATGAAAATATTTAAAAACGAACATTTTTCATAGCGGTTTGTAAGAATATAATCCAAGAAGATCGGACGTTATCAGTGTGAACTTTGACATAATAAATCAACAACTGACCAGATATTCCCACAACGACAAATTTTGGAAATGACCCATGAAAAACAGATCGACACATATCATCTTGTTGTAGGCTACATAGCAGCTCTATACAAAAGATGTTGATTGAATCCATTTTTGGAATGGACCTAAGAAGATTGGTAAATACTTTTCCGAATCGACCTTTACCAGACGTGGCGTTGTACAATGCCGTTGGGGATGTAAAGTGAAAATTGCATCTCTAGCCGACTCACAACCTCTTTCGTGGTGGCACCTGGGCAACGGTGTTCGTAATATTTATTTATCATGAATAGCGGGTGATAGTGAGCGACGAACGCTGATGGTTGGGCTAGCCACCCGCCTTCAGGTCCTTTACTAGCTATGAAAACACGAGAAAGAAAAAGTAACAAACGGAACCCTCCAAACGTTGACGACCCCCGCAAACGAAATAAGGACCATGATTAAAGAATATTCACCTGGAACGTCCGGACTCTCTATAGAAAAGGTGCCACTATGCGACTGGCGGATGTCCTCAAAAAATATAAGGCTGTCATCACGGCCATCCAGGAAATGAGATGGACAGGACAAGGATGCTCGTGGCGTAAAAATTGCGACATCTATTAGAGCTGACATGCCGAAAAGCACGAATTTGGATGTGGATTTGTAGTTGGTGAGAGACTCAGACATCTTGTCTCGCGATTCAACAATGTTAGTGATCGAATAGCTGCAATCCGCATCAAGCGAAATATTTCTACATCACGCTGATTTGTGCTCATGCCCCGACGGAAGAAAAAAAGACGGTTGAAGATGCATTTTACAAGCGCCTAGAGGAAACATAGGGATTGTTAGAGGTAAAATATTATTGAAAGCTCCCTCGATGTCTAGGACAGTCCCAGAGCGTAAATCTTATTTTTAAGGGAGTTTTCGATTGTACTGACTAAAGAGTGGATAGCTTTAGTGTGAACATGCTGAGATTTTGAAAGTAAATTTTGAGGATGATTACTTCTAACATGGAATTTGAATAACCTCTCAAGTGCTTTAAGGACAAAAGGCTGATCGTGGAAAGTCTTTTCGTTTGACATAAGAACATATACGAACATCCGAGATGAAACCCATTTTGCTACATAATGTTCTGAAATGGGACTCTCTGAAAATTAATTCAAACCAACAACAAGTTAGGTATAAGGCCTTCTGTAAATGCGCTGAAATTATTCCGAAAGGTCCGGATGATTTATATGGTTTAAAACATTTGATGGTCCATATTTGATTCTTCCTGGTCACTATCGAGCGAACTGTATTTATGTTAGTCGGACTTTTCTGGCTGATGACAACTGTTCTTGTCGTTGTTGATAAAACGAGTGTCCAGAACCTGTAGCGTGTAGTCTGGCTTTTGCCCTCTATGTATTCACAGAAGTTTAGCCATGACTTCCGCTGAGCCTTTCTTTCCTCACCCTTATACAGATAAAGACTTATTATGTAAATGTCCCAATCTTTTTAATTGTTGCCAGCTTTGACGTTATCGAAAAGTTAACTAACGGAAGATATTAGATCCTGAAATTCAATGCTCCACTATTGAGGAATATTATTTCTCTCGGTAGCAGTTTTGCTAAGTCTTGGACATTGAAAAGCACTATGAATCATTCAAAAAAGCGTTAATTCGGGTAAAAAACTACTTCAAAACGGGTAAAAAACCACTGCGCTTTTAAATTAATTTTTTAACTCAAAATTATATGTTTAAATTTTTAACTATTAGGTAGTCTTTATTGTGAGATTACTTGGTTATATTCATATACGACGTACATAATTTTATATTAATAAAGAACAATAAAAAATAAAATGTATAAATCATATGAATTATATAACATTCTTCTTAACAGTTTTTTTTGTACATTTGGACTTTAAAAAAAATTGTTTCAAAATACAAGGCCTTCACTCTCGCCATCGCAGTCATTCGGCCACAAAACAGTTTCAATAAAATAATAAATTTTTTATAGCATTCGTTTGAATTGATTTTGCTATAAACACTTGAAGGAAGTTTATAATTATTGCAGCAAGATTTTTCTATTTTAATTCCATATTTAATTTTGGATTTAAAAAAACTCATTAGACTGAACGTTATTTCCACTTCTGCGTAAGAATATGGAAAAGATAATAATTGTAAAACGAAACTAGACAATTCTGCAAAAGGACGCTCATTTACCGAATTTTTAAAATTATAAACTTCAATCCAAAATGTATCAGTTCTTTCAGTACATTTGTGAAGTTTTACGTTTTCTAGGCTTGTTTCCATTTTTGTGAATATGTTTGGATCATGTATAAATTCTTTTAAAAAAGTAACTTTTTCATTTTGGGGTTCGTTAAAAATATTACTTATACTAAATAACAATTAATTTTTTTATAACTCGATTTTTTTTTTGAAAATTTTCGCCTCAATTCGGTCACAAGACTTTGAGTAAACGCATTCAAGTTTTTTTTAATTTCAAATTTCTCATCTGTAGATACATTATTGTCTTCCCAAGACTTTTCGAAGTTATAAAGCAGGTAGCAAAAACGATTTATATGATTGTCTATATCAGCCTTTATGTAGTCAAAATTATCACAAGGTATGATAATTTTATTTGTTAGGCCTCCGATTAAATCATATAATTCGTTATACAACCTAACATGATCAGCATTATCCGGGTCAATTTGGCCATTTGTGTGAGAGGTACCAAAAGGTGCGTGGAAAAAGTTTCGGTTTTCTTAGGTTTTGTCTGCTTTTGCAAGATAAATAAACTGACGAAATTCAAACATTCTCCGGTCGTCCGTTTGGAAGTTATGAAATACAAATTAATTATCCCAATATAGGGAATTTTGTATGGGAGGTACCAGACTTTTTTTCGTATCAAAAATTGCACCAAATACATGTACAAGTCATCTCTATATGCTAAAAATAAACTTCTTACCTTTATTATGAAAAAAGTTCTGGGTTAATTTAGCTTATATTTTACAGAATAATAGCACATACATTTAAGATTATTCGTGCAAAATTTTAGAACTCTATCTCTAAGAACAAAAAAGTTACAGATTTTTGATCTGATAAGCACTAAAATTTTCCACTGTGCAACGCCATAAGTAATTCATCAGCCGTACCTCCATTTAAATCAGTTAGAATTTTTCGACAGATATGTTCGTTCCTTCATCTAATATAAAAATGAAGGCATTGCCTTTCATATCTGCTGCAAGCTTTTCCATGAAGGAAGGAGTTATTACATTTGTTATTATGTTGAAACATGTAGTGCGATGTAATTTAAATGGTACAATTACGCTTAAATAACCAGTGATGGTACACAGTAAAAATAACTTTGTGTAAGTATACCCAAGATATGAAAAGCACCAAAAGCACTGGAAATAAATTCCAAAAGCACCATAATTATTTTTTTTCGGGTAACGGGTTTGAAGAAACAAATAGAGGTTGGAAAAGTCAAAAAAGCACCAAAAACAGTGCTTTAAGCACCAAAATGGCAACACTGCTCGGTAGCATTACCCAAGGTGCTTTTGCAGAATCCTCCCAATTTTTGAATGTACTTCCCAGAAATGTATGTAGAACTGCCTAAAATAACAAAAGACCTTACATTGACATAATAACGCCAAAGTTTTCTCAGACTTCCTTAATATTTAACGCGTAATCCTTTATACCAAGCAATGGAATATGTTATACCTCAGCTTAGGCTATCAGCTATAGTTATTTAATTCCATATATTTGATTGTCACTTTAATGACATTTTACAATTAATTTATTTGTTTATTCGCAAAAAAAAATACAAAAACAATCATGTAACACTAACTACTAATTACAACAAATGTCAAAACAACACATCAATGTTAGACATTAGCACTGTGTCAAACATGAAATGGAATTTACAATGAATTAGTTTATTGGCTGCCCAACCAAAAATAGTAAATCACATGAACTACATCATCTCTTTTTTGCGTTTGCAGAATAAAATAAAAATTTTATAAGCTGACAGTGAACAATTACATAAAACTTTATACGATTTGCGTAAAAACATGATAAGTTTTTTTGGTCAACGAAAAAAACAGAGATTTATTTTAATTAAAATGTTCTTGGTTTTTTCGCCATATCGTCATGTTTTGCAGTACATCAAATAACAATTTTATTGTTATAATATTTAATTTACACTTTTACGCATACTATCAACGAAAATACATATGCGAAAATAATGATAAAAAACAAAACAGGAAATCATGGGAGTAAAAACAACATAAAATCGATTAAAATTGTGAAAATTTCATTTCGCATTTCAATTGTTGAGGAATTTCATTGTCATACAACTTGACATAATTTCCACCACATACTCGCATGAACATCACGAACATGTTTTTGTTAACATGAAAGCGTCACTAGAACGAAAATACTCATCAACACACACGCCCCCACTCGCAGTGCCTGCCACACATACATCGTCGGCCGCTCCATCACATTTGCCAGTGAAGCCTGCAGCATGGCATCCTGGCAATCATCTGCATCGGCATCATCATCATCATCATCTGCGTTGCCATCATCTTTGTCGTTGCTGCTGTGTCACACTTTCCTCACTTGGGATAGCGCGTGAGAATGCATCAGACATAATGAAAAGCCTCGAAAGCGAAATGCGTAGAAATGTCTGTGGCTGCGTTAACAAGTGAATTTTTAAGTACCCACACGCATATCCTGCCGTGGGTCTTTACAAATTCGTTTAAAACGCCTGTAATTAAGAGGGTCGGCAAATAATGCCAGACACTAGAAAGTGCATACATTCAACTAGTTACTTTTAACTTTGCTTCCATTGTGTATGTATTAGTATTTAAAGTGAATCAAACGTATAAGTCGCGTAAGTTTTTTTTCTAAGTTATTAATATCAATTCGCGTTGGGTGTATTGATTTTATCACATGATTTCTAAAGTGGGCGGAATGTAGGGTTGCCAGACGATCTTGATTTTTCTTGATTTACAAGAATTTTTAATGCTTGTCAAGAATCAAGAAAAAGTAAGTTTTGTCAAGAATTTTATAGACAAGAAAATATTTCTTTTTCAAAATGTTTTTTCCTTGAACAAAGTTTTGTAAAAAATCAAATGAACAGCTCATTGAAATATTATTGTGAAAAGTTTTCTTTAGTGTATTTGTTCGAAAAAATATCGGCTCCATGAAAAGCCCCCCAATGAAATAACGCCCAGGAAATAAACCCCAATGAAATAAACCCCAAAAAATTGGAAATAACACCCAAAAACAGTGAATGAAATAACATCCAAAAATAAATGAAATAAACCCCAAAGCGAAAACGAAACAACCCCCAATATTTGGGAGTTATTTCATATGAAATAACACCCAATGATGAAAATGAAATAACCCCCAATGAAATAAACCCCAGCAACAAAAATGATATTATGCCCAAAATTCATAAAAGAGTCAGTTTCATCAAGGATTTCGTGAAGTCAATATGGACCAACAGCAAAGTCTCAAAATTATTGAAATGAATCGTGTGGATCGTAGATTGTTGTAGCCCTGCTCTATTTTTCAGTTCGGAATACAATTTGCCTTTTACGTTTGGCCTTTACACAACCACCTCCAGTGTTCACAAGCAAATCAACTCTCTGGTTTTATTGAATTCTACCTTTTGAAGAACTCTTACAAATTAAAAAAAAAAATGTCATTCTTAGTGTATACTAATCGAATTCTCAAAAAGAAAAAATTCTCGATGCATTTTGTTGATTTTCTATCCGTCAATATGAACACAAATGAAAATATCTGTAAACATTCAAAAGATATTGTAATATATTCACAGGCTAAAAGTTTTCTTGTAATAGGACTATTTTTATACAATTATAGAATTATAACCCCTAAAAACCAACAGCTTTCAAAATGAAATAACTCCCGAATAAAAAATGAAATAACACCCAAATTATTCACGATATGAAACAATCCCCAAATTTAAAAATTGGTTGAGTGTTATTTCATTGGAGATTATTTCATAATTTGAAAACCCCAAATGAGGAATGAAATAATTCCCAAAGAAAAATGAGAAACGGCCCAAAAAAATTGGGAGTTATTTCATATGTAATACCCAAAAATATATGAAAAAAATTTGGGGAATATTTAATTTCTCGTTTGAGCATTATTTCATTGGGGGGCTTTTCGTGGAGCCAAAATATTATCACTTATTTTTGCCTCTCTATTGAACTTTAATAACACAGTGATACAAATGTGAAGGAAAAAAATATACAGGGGTTCTCATGTAGCATTTCTGTTAGACTGGAGTCCATAGAGTACAGTGATGCATATAGTTTTTCTCGATCACTTCGTTAAGTAATGTTTTTATAACAAATTAAGTGAAATGACGATATTCCTAAAATTAACTAAATTTCCCTTTGCACCCCATGAATGGAGGTATGAGATAACTTTTCTATTTTTAGATTCACAACTAACGGCACCTACGACGAATGCGAACGTCACTGTTTGAGAAGCTCTTACTAGACACGCCGATTGACTCGACACTTATACTGTGAAGTTGCTGTCAACAAAATTCGAGGGGAGCCGACAATGAAAGAACAATTTTTTTAAGACGACTGGAGCCAGGTTTGGACTTGCGATCTCCAGCATGGTAGTCGCGTGTTCTAACCACTATGCCACGGCCGGACCCTAAAATTACAAGTTCCAAAAATCTTAAGTCTTCTCTTGGTAAACCGATTTTCAAAAGCTTACATCTGTTTTAAAGCTATTCAATAATTTTTCAATTGATTCTTATAAACTTACCTGTTTTAGAAAGGTACTTTAATATGGCATTGCGCAAAAAAAATATACATTGCACTGTCTCACTATCAACTTAGAGCGGTGACAAAATGAGGATCCGCAATTTTTTTGTCGCTTTTCTTTTACTTAAACAGCCGCCGTTTCACTATTTCAAAATTATTTTATTAATAAAAGGTGAAAATAATAGCTTTAAAACAGATGTAAGCTTTTGGAACTCGTAATTTTATGAATATCGTCATTTCAATTAATTTGCTATAAAAACATTACTTAACGAAGTGACCGAGAAAAACTATGAGTATCACTGTACTCTATGGACTCCAGTCTAACAGAAATGCTACATGAGAACCTTTGTATATTTTATGTGTAGCACAGTGTTATTTAACAACATTAAACAGCCAATTTCTAGCAGAAGCTCCGTTCGTGTAAACCCCAATTTTAGCTTATTCGGCTAAAGATCGCCGCCGTCTTGCTCTTGTAGAGAAAACCCTTAATGGTTTTAGAAAGCCGTATAGAGACAATATCAGGTCAGCGACGTAATGTGTTATTGAATCGTAATTTTTCTCATTTTAAGCTTCGAAGTGTTAAATTTACCAATAACACTAAGTCGTAAAATTATAAAAATCAATACTACACTATATTTTTTATACCCTATATTTTTTATACCCTCAACCTTATGTATGAGGTAATAGTGGACAAATCCTTAGAATATCGAAACGTATTGCCACAGTCTTTTGGCACCTCCCATACAAATGAGCAAATTTGCCCTCATAATTTAAGGTACATATCATTTTGGTAGTACACTGAATTTAAACATGTAATAAAAATTTCACTCCGGAATGAATATGGACTATATCGGCCAAGT
Source organism: Muscina levida (assembly GCA_964034835.1). Classification (NCBI taxonomy): domain Eukaryota; kingdom Metazoa; phylum Arthropoda; class Insecta; order Diptera; family Muscidae; genus Muscina; species Muscina levida. Next base: position 39,527,615 of record OZ035881.1, on the reverse strand, counting down.
ACACTAAATTTAGGTACAAGGTAAGATTTTATTCAACGTTATCCTGCAAATAAACATCTGTACTTTCAACAGTTTCTAAAATAAACTCAAGACGTTAAAAATAGTTTACTATTAATATTTTGCATTTATAGGTGAAACTTAATGAACTGAGTGTTTCATCCAACCCATTAGAAATTATGAATTTTTTAGAGATATTTGTGCGTAAAAGACTTTTTCGGTAAACCCATAGAAAATTGCAATATTTCCATAAATATAGAATTAAAATTTCTACATTTGTTGGCAAATTCATTAACACTTTTTTGCACTTTAACCCTTTAAACAGTGTAACAACATGTGAGTACTTTTTATAAAAAAATAAGTGACACTGAAATATTTACAACATCTAACGTATGAGTGTTTTTATTTGTCAAGATTTTTTTTCGCGATCAAGATATTTTTGGTAAATGTCAAGAATTTTACAATTTCAAATCTGGCAAGCCTAGCGAAATGGTACATTTGTATGGGTGGTACCAGGAGGGGCGTGGCTGGATTTCCAATTTTTCCTCCGAAAGTTTAAACAGAGCTTAACAAAATACAGAATTCGGGCAGGATCTTTTCGGATGTATTTATATTACTTCTCCCTTCCTAAATTTGTAAATTTGAATGAGAGGTAAAAGAAGGGGCGTGGCTAGGCTTTCAATCTTTTCACAAAAGCCTTATCGCGTTATATCTTAACAAAATACTTTGGGCACGAACGCTTTGGGTGTATTGGTATTATTACTCAAATTCCAAAGTGGACGGATTGGTACATTTGAGTGGAGGTAACAGGAGGGGCGTAACCTAATAATTAACCTATCGTGCGTATCAGCCGGACAGACAGGCAGGCTCAAACGACTTAAAAAGTTCATGAATCGAATTTGGTTTTGGTGAATCGTATTTTGCTTTTGCATGCGATGAATGAGATATCAGAGAGTTTCTTCCATTTTAGTGAGTCAACAAGTTTCTTTTTTTTAGACTTAAGCTTTACATTTCATTATGTTTAAATTTTTTTTATAAAGCTGATCTAAGGATATCCTAATATTCCTTCACATTTGGAAACGAGTCCAAATAATTAATATATCTTTACATAATCAACTTAACAAATTATATATGCCTTGTGGTCGAAGTGCTTTATAATAATACTGGGTGTCTTTAAGGGTAATGAATGATTCAAATTTCAAATATCCTTTTTTCAACTTTTTTCTTCCACTCCACACTGGTCTCAAATCGATTTTTTTGGCATAAAATCCAAAAATGTAGATACAGTAATGTAACTTTGCACAGTTAGTTGGCATAATACCAACAAATTTTGGATTTTTTAGTCCCGATCGGACGTACTCTAACACCTCCCATATAAGTCAGCAGTTCGGGTAGAGACTGGGTGCAAAACACAGGTTTCAAATATAAATCCATTGCAGCGAAACTTAACAAAATTTAGTTTTGTTGGCCGTAGATGAAATATGTTTAATTTCAAAGGAAATGCTTCAGGTTTTTTTCAGCTGCCTCAGCATGTTCTACTGCTTTCGGTTATATCAATCATTCATGCCATATTATTTTTTTTTATTTATTTGTTGCTATTATTCGATTTATTTTATTGTTAATCAGATTTTGATCAATTCCCAGAAGTGGCTACTATGTTACAACTACAACATTGCTTCATTTTGTTTGATAAGTTTCACAAATGTTGGCAAAAAAATGGGAATTTTTTGAGTTTGCTGAAAAATGCTGGCGAGATATACACTGTTACTTAAATTACATCCTTTGTCAAACACTACTATATTTTTAACTTTGTGCAAGTGTATGCCCGGGTACAACTTTTCGTCCTTGAAACTTATAGGTTATACTGGCAAATAACAATATAATATCAACAACTAAAAAATATCGACAATAACGCAATAAAAATTAAATTGAAAATAATGCAAAATTAGACTTCAGTTTCAACTATGTATCCTCTTTATTATTGTTCTTTACATACTTTGCTTATAGCAAAATTTAATTTTAGTATACCTATGTTTTTACTCCAAATTAATTACTCATGTTTCAACTTCCAACTTTAATTGCTTGAAAGACTGTTACCTTAAATTTTTGAAAACATTTGATAGCTTGATCTGTTGGCGACAAGAAAATATATATACTTTCATTAAATCTTATTTTTAGTTTTTAGACTTTCTGCCAAAAAAAACTAGCTTTGAGACCAGTGGGCATGCGTACATCAATGTCAGTGAACTGCTCGTACAGCTCGTGATTCATTGGACTTCAATATTCTCCATTAACGATGATGGGCCCATATGGCGTAGCCTAGGTAGGTGAAATTAGTTGTCAACCTTCACGCAGTTTCCCAAACGAGTAGATTCTTTGTTCGTTGAAACTAATAACTTAATTTTGTCCTCGTTCACCTTTATACCCATTTTTGCTGATTCCATCTGTATACTTGAGAAGGCTGCAGTCACATCCCGCAATTTTCGACCGATGATGTTTACTTAATCAGCGTACGCGAGTAACATGTGGCTTTTGTTGAATATCGTGCCACTCGTGTTTACTGCAGTGTTCCTCATTATCATATCAATCAATATGTTAGAGGTCACTGGAACGTCAGAAGTAGAGGCACTGTGTCGTAGAAGTTGGGAGAGCTAGTTGGAGTAGACGATGGCTATCTCTGAGATTTGAAGCTTCGCGATGTCCAGCTTTCTTTATGTTTGTGCTTCCATCAATTACCACATGATCAATTTAATTTTTGGTGTTTTGATCGGGGGATAGCCATATTGCCTTGTGGATATCTTTGTGCTGGAATCTGGTTCCACTCACTACCATGTTCCTTCGCGCTGCGAAGCTAACCAGCCCAAAATCAGTTGTCTGATGTGTCAGTATACAGGGAGAATTTACCGATCTATGGACTAAGAACATCTTCTCTTCCTATTTTTGCATCAAAGTTTCCCAGAACAATTTTAATGTCGTGGCCAGGGCAGCGGTCGAATGTTTTCTCTAGGCGCTCGTAAGATACACCTTTAATCTCATCGTCTTTATTTTACGTCGGGGCAGAAGCAGAAATCAGCGCGTGATGCAGGATTGAACTGCGAAATAAGATGTCTGAGTCTCTCACTAACTACAAATCCACATCCAAATTCTTACTTTTCGGCATGGCAGCTGTAATAGATTTCGCAATTTTTTCGTCGCGAGTATCCTTGTTCTCATCTCCTGGATGGCGGTGATGTCAACCTTATATTTTTGAGGACATCCGCCAGTAGGATGGTGGCGCCTTCTCTGTAAGAAGTCCGGACAAGAAATCATGGTTCTTATTGCTTTTGCGGGGGTCGTCAACATTTGGGGGGTTCCGTTTCATACTGTTTCTTTCTCGTGTTTCATAGCCAGTAAAGGACCTGAAGGCGTGTGGCTAGCCCAACCATTGGGTGGTTGCCCAGGTGCCACCACGAAGGAGATGTGAGTCGGCTTGAGATGAAAGATTCACTTTACATCCCCAACTGCACCCAAGAAGAATACCTCCTTATATAGTTTTTGTTGAACATATGGTACATCACCGACATTATCAAACCACATTTCAGACTTTACGTGCATACAAATGCATAAGCATTTTCCAAAACGCACACATACGAAAACATTTGCTGCCTGACGTGATATTCATTAATTTTGCAGTTCGCCACTGTTTGCTTGTAATGTTTGAAAATTGCCATTGTAATGTTTAATAACGCAAAACTTAATTTTTGCAATGAAATTACCAATTGTTGCTGCCAAGTGGTTGTTGCTATGTATTGCAGTTGTGCATATTGGCAAAATGAACTTTGCTAGCATGCTGCCTGCATGCAACAACAACAACAACATTAACAATACATGGCAGCATAAGGATGCACTTTCTCTTCCACAACCACATACCAATAATAACAACAACAGAGCACGACGTGCACGCCCAAATGTGCACATATCGATTGTCATAACAATAGCTGAAATTGTGGCAACAATCACATTCCAAGCCGTGGCAAGAAACATGCATACGCATGAGTTCGTGTGCGAAATTTTGTGTTTGCCTCAATATACATATGTAAATAAGTTGTTACATACGTATCTATGCATTGGCCATATGTCAGCATGGGTATCCCGTGAAAATACATTCGTATGCTTTGATTGTCTCGACGGTGAATGTCTGTCTGTCAATTCGATGTATTCTCCCTGTGAGTTCGTGTATTTCCTTTGTATTGTCTTCTTGTTTACATCAACAATTCGATTGTTTTTATCAACCACATTTGTAGGAGGAGTTTTTGAATCTGTCTCTGTGGCGACGTTGGATAGGTGTGAATTGATAAAGTGTTTTATGCACCAAGTATGTATTGTGAAGTGAGAGGGACTTTTATATTAACTTTTGAATTGATTTTACTGTTCTCTTGTATCGCAAATGCGAATGAGATAAGACGACCAAAAATTGATGAAACCAATACACCAATACATTTGATTTTTCTGATCGTTATTTACTTGGGAATTACCAGAGGCACACTTTTTGTGGGTCCCAAAGCAGCTTACAAGGCCCGATAGATCAAGTGTTCAGTTGTGAGAAGGCGCAATCTTCAGCAACATAAATAGCATGCTGCCACTGATGCGTCTTAGGGAATAGGTAACATAAGTTAACTTTTAGGTGCTCCGATGACTACATTTGTAGTAATTTTGCCGAATAACTCTTATAACTTTTTTGTTACAAAACGGAATGGTACGAAGTTTCCAATAGCTTACGACAAAATGGATTTTTACCAGATTTAACATATAAAACCATTAATAAAAATTACTTATGCTGCCTCCACATCATAATTTTAAATTTTTTACCGATATCGCACAGAATTCTGTAAGACTCGTTGAATTGGAATTTCATTTATTTTGCTCCGACGTATCTGATCGAGTTCGCAGCGATTTCGGAACTCTGTGTCGGAGGAAACAACAAAATGTTCCTGAAGAAACAACGAATTTCCCTTCAGATTTTCCTACGGTTTACATTCAACAATTTCATTCATTTGATTTCCCTCAGGTTAGTAGGTCAGACATCGTGTCAACCACTTCATGCGTTTTTATACCATCACCGTTAGGGTATATATCATTTGATACGACCCAAAAGTCACTTAAGACCCTAGGTATCTTTGAACCAAATTCGATTCATGACTTTTTGAGTCGTCTGAGCCATGTCCGTCTATCTGTCTGTCTGTCTGCTGTCCGGCTGGTGCGCACGATAACTTTCGAAAAACGCAACCAAATGTTTTAAAATTTTGCATGAGTTAATATTTTCCCAAAACTCCTTACGGTATTGTAAATGGGTTACATGGCCCCGCCCCTTCTGGTACCTCCCACACAAATGCATAATTCCGCCCACTTTAGAAATCGATCAATAATATCAATACACCCAACGGGATCGTACCCAAATTCTGTATTTAGTAAAGCTACAACAGGATAAAGTTTTGGTACCTCCCATACAAATGTACCACTCCGCCCACTTTAGAGATGGGGTAATAATATCGGCTCCACGAAAAGCCCCCCAATGAAATAACGCCCAGGAAATAACCCCCAATGAAATAAACCCCAAAAAATAGGAAATAACACCCAAAAACAGAGAATGAAATAACATCCAAAAATAAATGAAATAAAGTCCAAAGCGAAAAAGAAACAACCCCCAATATTTGGGAGTTATTTCATATGAAATAACACCCAATGATGAAAATGAAATAACCCCCAATGAAATAAACCCCATCAGCAACAAAAATGAAATTATGCCCAAAATTCATAAAAGAGTCAGTTTCACCAAGGGTTTCATGAAGTCAATATGGACCAACAGTAAAGTCGCAAAATTATTGAAATGAATCGTGTGGATCATAGATCGTTGTAGTCCTGCTCTACTTTTGCAGTTCGGAAGACAATTTGCCTTTTACGTTTGGCCTTTACACAACCACCTTTAGTGTTCGCAAGGAAATGAAACTCTCTGCTTTTATTGAATTCTTCCTTTTGAAGAACTCTTACAAATTTAAAAAAAATTCCATTCTTAGATATCAGTTCGTTGATTTTCTATCCGTTAATATGAACACAAATGGAAATATCTGTAAATATTCAAAAGTTATTGTAATATATTCACATGCTAAAAGTTTTCTTGTAAAAGGCCTATTTTTATATAATTATATAATTATATAATTATAACCCCTAAAAACCAACAGCTTTAAAAATGAAATAACCCCCGAATAAAAAATGAAATAACACCCAAATTATACACGATACGAAACAATCCCCAATTTAAAAAATTTGTTGGGTGTTATTTCATTGGAGATTATTTCATAATTTGAAAACCCCAAATGAGGAATGAAATAATTCCCAAAGAAAAATGAAAAACGGCCCAAACAAATTGGGAGTTATTTCATATGAAATAACATCCAAAAATGTATGAAATAAATTTGGGGAATATTTCATTTCTCGTTTGGGCGTTATTTCATTGGGGGGCTTTTCGTGGAGCCAATAATATCAATACGCTGGACACGATCGTGTCAAATTCTGTATTTTGTTAAGTTATAACAGGATAAAGTTTTGGAGAAAAAATTGGAAGTCTAGCGACGCCCCTTATGGTGCCTCACATACAAATGTACCTTTCCACCCACTTTAGAGATGGAGTAATAATATCAATACACCCAACGCAATCGTGCTCAAATTCAGTATTTAGTAAAGCTATCACAGGATTAAGTTTTGTAGAAAAATTTTGGAAGTCTAGACACACCCCTTCTGGTACCTCCCATACAAATGTACCACTTCGCCCTCTTTAGAAATCGAGTAATAATTCTTTTTTTTTTTTTCGAACGATCCCAACGCCGCCTCACACACCCGCTCCAACCGACCGAGGGAGCCACATCCCTATAACGTAGGGACAACGTACACACTGCAGACCGGTCTGTAGCGGAGAGCGAACATTAAGATTGCCAAATATTCGGCTACAGATAAACATATCATCAGCCAAATTTAAACACTACACTAACAATTATAACTTACAAGCTAATTGACATAAAAAAAAACAAGAACAGCAAAAATGTACTCAGCTATTCAGATAATTCATTATATATGATTTTATTGTTGTAGAAGAAGAGGAGAAGTCAATAAATTGATACAAGTGATTAAAATCAGAACACATTCTCTGCAGTGGTTCAGACATAGCATAATTTGATCGTTGAAATGGGATGAAGAGTGGTTTAAAATATCTTGAAGGTCTCATAGGAACATTTATCAATACACGACTAAGAAGGAATTCAGAGCGAATATCACTCATAAGGATCTTATAAATAGTTATAGCATTAAGCATGGTCCGTCTACTAGCTAAGGTAGGCAATTTAATCAGGGCCAACCTACATATATAAGGTGGAAGGTTTATGTTCAGATCCCAACGAAGATTCCTAAGACAGAAAAGTAGGAATTGCTTCTGTACGGATTCCAACATATTGACATATAAATCATAGTGCGGGTCCCACACAACCGAGCCATATTCAAGAATGGGTCTAACGAGAGATGTGAAAAGATTCTTCGTAATATAGGGGTCAGAAAATTCCTTAGCCCAACGTTTAATAAATGACAGAACGCCAAAAGCTTTATTCACAGTAGTAATGACATGGTTATTAAAAGTTAATTTTCTATCCAATAAAATACCAAGATCGATAAATGAATCAACAAGTTCCAATGATGAACCACCCAGAGTAAACTGAGAAATAATTGGACGAGATCTGGAAAACATCATATGTTTACACTTCTTCAGATTTAGTTCCATAAGGTTAATCTTGCACCATGTATAAAAAGCATCCAAATCATATTGCAGACGAACGTGATCTGGAGCATTATCGCAACTAATAAAAATTTTGACATCATCTGCGTACATTAGCAAATTAGATTCGGTTACCGCGTTAGGCAAATCATTTATGAATAACAAAAACAGTACAGGGCCAAGGTGGCTACCTTGTGGAACACCGGACGTCACATGGATAGGCCTAGAAATAGAATCCCCGAATGTGACCATTTGTTCGCGGCCTGTAAGATAGGACGTTATCCAGTCAATGATATTACCTTTGAAACCGACAGCATTTAATTTTTGAATAAGAAGACTATGATTAACCTTATCGAAAGCTTTACTGAAATCAGTGTAAATAACATCGGTCTGCATACCAGAAATAAAACCATTAATCACGTGTGAAGAAAACTGAAGGAGGTTTGTCACAGTTGATAAACCCTTACGAAAACCATGTTGACGGCTATCAATAATAGGAGAAACATTATAAGACACAATATCCGTAACCAATTTCTCAAACAATTTTGGAATCGCGCTAAGTTTTGCGATACCCCGATAATTTGAAACATTTAAAATACTTCCTGATTTGTGAAGAGGAAGCAAGTAGGAGCTCTTCCATATATCAGGAAAATAACCTAGTCTTAAAGAAGCATTAAATAACGTAGTCAATGGTTTAGCCAAGGAGCCAGAACAATACTTCAATACAGAATTTGGAATACCATCGGAACCAAAGGTATTTGTCGCCCTCAAAGTCAATAAATTTTCAAGGACCCACAAGTGGTCAAAATAAGGAACACTGAAAGGATCTATTGAGTGGATTCGATAAGGGTAATAATAATTTTCAGGGATTGAAGTATTGGAGTATACCGACGAGAAAAAGTCCGCAAAACAATTTGCAATTGAGTTGGAGTCTGTATATTCAACATTATTCATGACTACTCTTGTGGGAATTGGGGAGGAGTTACGTTTAATGTTCACAAATCTATAAAAGTTCTTAGGATTATTTCTGAAATTGTTTGCAATTCTCTTCAAATAAGCAGAATAGCACATTCTAGATTTAGCATCATATTCACATCTGGCTCTGGAATATCTGCTATAATCATAAATGCTACCCGACTTTTTATACTTTCTAAACAAACGAGTCCTAGCATTCTTTAGCTGTTTCAGATGTCGATTTCAAAGGAACAGACTTTTTTATGAAACCCCAAATAGTATCATAGAACTCTGCCAAGGATCTATCAAGCGCGCTGCGATTTTCACATTGCAACATTTGATCCCAATTTACGGATTCAAGGAGATTATTAAGTAAAATGTGATTTGCCCGAGAGAAGCAAAAATGTTTCCGATCGAAATTTGTTGAACTAGATAGTGCAACATGGCGAGAAAAACAAATTGAAAGAGTTGGATGATAAGGGTCTTCAGGATTACTTAAAGGATCAGCTCGTGACACATCAAAGTTATCAGAGTTATTAACTAAAACTAAATCAAGAGTCCTATTAATAGAATTAGTGATACCATTGATTTGAAGGAGACTGAGTGAGGAAATTATGTTGATAAAGTCAGAAGTCCAATCACTTGGCGTTAAGGCTGTAAAATATCCAGTTTCGGGTAAAGGCAACCAAGATATTGTCGGTAAATTAAAATCACCTAATATTAAAATGCTGTCACTATCACGAAGCATAGAACAAATTTCAGTAATTGCACCTAAGTGCCTTTCATAAATATTAAATTCGGACGATGGAGGAATATAAGAACAGGTGATATAGATTTTTGTAGACAAAACATTTACCGAAACTGCAACAAATTCAATGTCGTCAAAATTTGATGGAATTATCGCATGGGATAGCGAATTACGAATGGCAATCAAAACACCACCGCCAATTTTATCTTTACGATCCGTACGAGTAATCACATAATGATCGCAAAAAATTTCAGAATTAAGAGTGTGACCCTTCAGCCAAGTTTCAGAAAATACTACCACATCGTAGTCAAATCCAAAACTATCAACATAAAGTCTCGAAAGTTTCGTGTTTAGACCACGAACGTTTTGATAGATAATATTCAGTTTTTTGAAGTCGTTTTCATCGATTTAGGCAGCGATGCTAAGTTGTCACGCCTATCATTGTCCCGAAAAACAAATTCTTTTACTAGAGCCTTTGCAGGCCAAAAATTTACATCAACGATTTTCTCAAATAAATTATCGGGAACAATTATTTTAAACGAAGATAATCGTTCCGAAAATGTGGATTTCATCTTGTAACAAGATATTGCCTCCATGTTACGAACTCTATTTGAAATATAAAACTTTATATCCTCAACTGCGATCTCAGGTGAGAACCTAGAAATAAAAATCGTTCTCCTGGCGGGAACAACGGTCAACTCCCTATGTGGTTGCTGTTTCGAACCACCAGCACCAACAGATTTATCACTTACCACATGGCGTGGTAGAGACTCTAAATTATCCGGTACCAAGAGAGTCGAATTTTCATTCGAACTGACAGAAGGAGCAATATTCCCAGAAAAAGAACCCTTGTCAGCATTAATGAATATCAATATAATAGAAAAATTTTTGTTTTACTGTAAGTCGAGTTTGTTTTATATGTAAGTCGAGTTGCCCGACTGAAACTTTCTTACTGGTTTTATTTGTAAATCAACGTTTAATGGACGCTTACTTTGGCAAAATTTGTCTGTATTCATAGTTAGGTTATCTGAGGTTTCGCCTCCTATCACACTATAAATTTACCGACCAATTTTCATTACCTCCCATGTGTCCGTTTGGAAGTTATGGGAGAAATATTAATTTTCATAAAAGAGGTTTTTTTGTATGGGAGGTATCAGAAGGCGTGAACCGATTAGATTATATTTATTCCTCAGTCCAATTTTCATAAGCGAACATCATACGCAAAATTTGAGTCATTTGTATGGGAGGTACCAAAAGTGTGGCAAAGGTTTCGGTTTTCTTAGGGTTTGTCTACTATTGCAAGATAAATAAACTGACCAAATTCAAATATCCTCCGGTCGTCTGTTTGGCAGTTATGAAAGAAATATTAATCATCCATAAATAGGTAATTTTGTATGGGAGGTACCAGAAGGTGTGGGTCTATTCTGCCCATTTACAATCCCATTAGTTCGTTTTCATACCGATCCGTTAAGATTTACTCGAGTTATCCTGCTCACCAGTCACCCAGCCAGCCAGCCAGCCAGACGGATATGTGTGGCTAATGTTTCGGTTTTCAAAGGTTTAACCAACTACTGCATGTTTCCGTGTAAACGTTTTAGGACAAGTTATATTTTTTCAAAAAAGGTCATTTTGTATGAAAGGTGACAGAAGGGTTTGATTTTATTCATTCCTGAATCATATATTTATAGGCGTAGACCTTGCGGCAGTGGCATAGTGGTTAGAACACGCGATTACCATGCGGGAGATCGCAGGTTCAAACCTGGCTCCAGTCATCTTAAAAAAATTTTCTTTCATTGCCGGCTCCCCTCGAATGTTGTTGACAGCAACTTCGCAGTATAAGTGTCGAGTCAATCAGCTTGCCTAGTAAGAGCTTCTGAAACAGTAACGTTCGCATTCGTTGACAAACAAGTAGGTGCCGTTAGTTGTAAATCTTAAAATATAAATCGTGTTAATTCACAACAACGCGAGAAGCTATCCCATACCAAATTCTTGGGGTGTAAAGGGAAATTAAGTTAAGACCTTGCGCTGAATTTGCCTGAATTCAAAGTGTGCTTACAAAAAAAATATGCATGAGGGTGAATTCGGTCATTTGTATGGGTGGTCATTAATCTGATGAAATTTATGGTTTCGAAGTTGAGAGAGAAATATTTATTGTCTAAAAATATATATTTTGTATAGGAGGTACTATAAGAGATAGGGATTATTTGCCTTTCTACAATACCGTAACTAGTTTTGAGTCATATTACTCTTGATAAATTTTCATACTTGTTATACCATCACCCTTAGGGATGAGGGTATATATCATTTGATACGAAAAAAAAGTGTAACGCATTAAAGGAGACGAGTTAGACCCCAAGTATCTTAAGACCAAATTCGTTTCAGAACTTTTTAAGAAGAATGAGCTATGTCCGTCTGTCTGGCTGGCTGGCTGGATGGCTGGTCAGCAGGATAACTCGAGTAAACCTTAACGGATCGGTATGAAAATTTACCAGTATCAATATTTTTCGAAACGAACGTATGGGATTGTAAATGGGCAGAATAGACCCACCCCTTCTGGTACCTCCCATACAAAATTACCTATTTTTGGATAATTAATATTTCTTCCATAACTGTCAAACAGAGCATTGGAGGATATCTAAATTTGGTCAGATTATTTATCTTGCAATAGTAGACAAACCCTAAGAAAGCCGAAACCTTTGCCACACCCCTTCTGGTACCTCCCATACAAATTACCGAATTGACCCTTATAGTTTTACATACATATCTTTTTTGTAAGTAAACTGAGATCACTCAAATTTTGCTATGAAGTGCGCTTATGAAAATTATACTCAAGAATGAACATGGAGTATATCGAATCACGCATTGCGGTACCTCCCATACAAAATTACCTATTTTTGGAACATTAATATTTCCCCATAACTTCCAAACCGGCACCTGGGGGACAATCAGATTTAGTCAGTTAATTTATCTTGTAACAGGAGGCATAACCTCAACAAATCTAACTATTTGACACACCCCTTCTGGTACCTACCATACAAATGACCGAATTTACATATCTTTTTTACAAGTACACTGAATTTAGTCAGAATTTGCGTACGTTGTACGCTCATGAAAATTTGACTCTTTAATGAATAGGGACTTTATCGGTTGACCTCTTCTGGTACCTCCCATACAAATTTACCTATTTTTGGAAATTGAACGTTAATTTACAAAAATCTTCTGACACTTTGAGCTGCCCCTAACGGTATCTCGTAAACAAATAAGTCAAACTTTTACGGTTTTGCTACATGTCTTTAGACCATTGGTATTATGTTCCGAAAGTCTTAGCTACAACCGTTTACGCAAAGCAAGCATATACCTAATAACACATAAGTAATTTTAATTACAAATCAGTTAATTTCAACAACTCAAGACTTACACAATATCTTATAGTGGGTGATGGTATTTATCAGTCAGTTTATCTGACTGAAATTTCTGTACTGGTTTTTATGTTTTGTTGTCCATTGAAAATATAGTTTCGCCCAATTATATTGTAAAATCAATTTTTTCTTCTGCCTTTGCAAAAGCTTAAGCACTATCTAGTTTTTATTGAAGACTGAATTGTATTTTACTACTGGTACAGTTTATTTAGCAATTTATATTATCTATCTGCGATTGACTTAAATTTATAAACCTCGAACCATTACCCTGTTCCCCATATTCTTGTAAACCCATTTAACGTCTTCATCAATAAAAACTTAAAAGCTTCGTTCAAATGTTTGTCCATGATATCCAAAAGTTTTGAATGCCAATGCAAAATTTATTTTGTCGTTAATTTCAAGCTTATTCGGTTGTGGAAGATTTATTAAATTAACTCTCAATATGTCCTTTATGCAAAGCGAGATGTAAAACCTAAGATGAAACAGAATGTCCTTCGAAGAAAAATAAGAAAATCTACTCAAAAAAAAAACAAACGATGTAAAGAAAGAACCAAAGTGTAAGTAACAAACTAAGTACGAAAAAGTATTGAACATTATACTGACATGCAAGGGCAGTGGGTAAAAAATAGGAGGATGGTTTATAAATATTTGGAAATGTTAGAGACGGATGCAATAATGATGCTTATGTTGCTTGATAAATGTTTCTAAGGTACGTCAGGTCCATTCAGAGTAGCTATATGGACCTCCAAACTTTTTTTGAATGATAACTCATTAAATATTCTCGACTAAGGCAAAATAGCAATTCATATTTGTATTTCTATGTAGCAGGCATGTGATGCAAGGGTACACTTTTGATCGGTTTAAGTTGGTATACCCAGGGTGATCCTTCTCAATTAAACTTCAAGTCTACTCACAGAGCTCCGTATTCGTGGTCATACCTGGAAACGTGCCTTTCATATTGCAATGAAAAGAAGTAAGAAATAATAAAAATGGACCCCCCAAAATGTTAACGACCACCGCGAACGAATTCAGGACCATGATTTGAGGATATGCACCTGGCATGTTAGAACACTGTATAGACCTCCATCCAACTGGCGGGATGGAATACAAGGCTGAAATAGTCGCTTTGCAAGGAATCCGGTGGACGGGACACGGGTGATCGCGCATGAAGACGTGCGACATCTACTATAGTGGCCATGCGGACAAGCACGCGTTTGGATGTGAATTTGTGATTGGCACGAGATTACGAAAACTAGTCTTACGGTTCAACCCGGTGTGTGAAGGAATAGCCACCGTAAGAGTCAAGACAATTTTTATGACCGTAGCCAGAGCCATGTCATTTAAATTGTACTAGGCGATTTTAATGATAAAATAGGCAGGGAGACCGCATTTGATCCATCGGAATATTGAGTATGCACACTGAAATGTCGAACAATGGCATCAGACTGATTGATTTTTCTGCGGCAAGAAATCTAAATTTGACCATAAAAATATTCATAAGGCAACATGGTTATCTCCAGATCAATTGACGAGGAATCAGATTGCTCACGTGGTAGTCGATGGAAGGCACGCATCGAGTGTTCTGGACGAACAAGTGATTAGGGGCGCGAACATTGACTCCGATCACTTCCTTACCACACAAGGCTAAGCAATGGCGAAAAACGTACGTAACCATACACAACGAAAGCTGAACATCGATAAACTGCGGGCAACAGAGGTAGCGAAGGGTAATCCAACCACCTAATTCTACTACTACCGAATGCTCCAACCCCTGATGATATTACCTCGCAGTGGCAATATACAGCCGACTCCATAAAACGGACTGCGAGAAGCGTACTTGGGTACTCAAAGCCGTCTCAAGAAGATGTCAGATGTCAATGCCACGAGAGAGACGGATGCTGCATACAGGGCGAAACTGCAGCCAATGGCAACGCGAGCTGTTCGTGAACGGCACAGGGAGAAGAGACGAGAGATTACTCGTTTTTTTAGACGGAAAGAGAAGGAGCTGAAGAAGAGACAGGATGTGTGCTCAGAGTTGTTCCGAAGTAGAGGGGAAGCCCAGCGATGTCCAGCTAGTGACGGACCCGGATAGTGTTCTGAAGATATGGAGAGGACATTTCAGAAATCTACTAGATACGGACACAATTTCAGAAGACATCGAGCCAAAGTGAAATATATGTGGCAATATGTGGCAATATCCCGCCTTAAAAATAACAAAGCAGCTGGAGCCGATGGTCTGCCGGCTGAATTGTTTAAGGCAGGTGGAGAGGAGCTGACACGAGCATGCATCAGCTGATGGAGAACATCTGGTTGGAGGAGAGCGTACCTGGGGGGTTGGAATCTCAGTATATTATGTCTCATATGCAAGAAAGGAGATCGTAGTGAATATAAGAACTACCGTGGAATAAGCCTATTTCCAATCGCGTTCAAGGTTCTTTCGAGCATATTTTGTGAACGTCTACAGCCAATTGTCGGAAAACTAATTGGACAATATCAGTGCGGCTTTAGATCTGGGAAATCTACGATGGATCAAAGATGCACTTTCCGACAAGTCATGGGAAAAAACTCATGAAAAGCAGATCGACTCCTACCACCTCTTTGTCGACTACAATGCTGCCTTCGACTCTCCGATAAGGAATAGGCTATATGAGGCCATGCCTGCGTTTTGTATTCCTGCAAAGCTAATTCTACTTTGCAGATGTACCTTGAAAAACACCAAATCATCGGTTAAGATTGGTAAGGATCAGTCTGAACCATTCAACACAAAAAGAGGTCTCAGACAGGGTGATAGCCGGTCCTGTACACTATTTAATATAGTTATGAAGAAGGTGATGAGAAAGGCTGGTGTCAACATGTCTGGCACCGAATTCCAAAACTTTAAGCGTTTAACTTATTTTCAAAGTTCGCATTAGGGTTTTAGCTTAGTCTACTTGTGTATGATTTGTATAAATTTGGTTTATATGAGAGATGGCACATATCAGCGCGATTTTTGAAGAGTTTAGTTCTTATGAAATCTACGATAGGGTTTTGTCTGACTTTCTACTTGCAAAAGTTGAATGATTCAGTAGCATTCCCTATGGACAACTATTGGATTAAACAACTCGCCAGGTGTGTGCTAATTTCTAATTGACTTAATAAGAAAATGGGAAATCATAAAAATGTCCGTCGTAATGCTTGTGCTTGTGTTTCCAGCTTAATTGCCACAAAATATTGTCTAGATTTCTATAAGTGTTATACTGTACACTAGACCGTATCATCTTACAGGCACACAAAAAAAGTTCTCCGTACACCAGCGAATATGAAACATAGTTCCAAGGACATTTCAAAAATGTCCTTGGAACGTTATCCAAAAACGGCCTTAAATTTACGAACTACGTTCGTAAGTTGTAATAGGTCACTTAAGTAAGTAAGTAATTTGAGCAGACCGAAGTCCGATAAACATCCATATTCTATAGAACAAACGTCTCTGTAATAAGATACACAGGTGCAGATTTTGTCATCATAAGAGTAATATATATTGGGAAATTTCAATAAAAGTGTACACGAAAAATAACTCATAAAACAAAAAATTAAGTATTACCAATAAAACATCATCAACATATCATAGTATTTAAGCCTCATAAACCTAGTAATCACAACGTCAAGCGCTTAATTAAAAAAAAGTTCTGCATTATGGAACTATCCTCTTTTGTCGTGCATACTTCTAATACCATGGCGTCCAACTGTGTAATTTCATTCTTCAGTGTTAAACATATATCACCCAACCATAAAGGCAGAAAAAAGGATAACGCCCGAGTACATGCCCAATCAAATGAAGTTGATGTTATGGAACATGGCTCTTACCAAAAACGGCAATGTTAACTTTGTCTAGGGGTTAATAGCACACATACATATTTACCACTGTGAGTTGGCTATGGTTCACTAAGGCCAAAATAAAGTTTTTTTTGCGGTAAAGCCAAGGGAAAAACTTCTAAAATGTAGTTGTGGCAAACCTTGATAAAGACTGGTGTAATTTAAGGAAAATCTCAACGGCCACAACTTTAAACGTTTAACTTATTTTCAAAGTAAAGTTCGCATTAGGGTTTTAGTTTAGTCTACTTGTGTATGATTTGTATAAATTTAGTTTATATGGGAGATGGCATATATCAGCGCGATTTTTGAAGAGTTTAGTTCTTATGAAATCTACGATAGGGTTTTTTCTGACTTTCTACTTGCAAAAGTTGAATGTTTCAGTAGCATTCCCTATGGACAACTATTGGATTAAACAAATCGCCAGGTGTGTGCTAATTTCTAATTGACTTAATAGAAAATGGTAAATTATAAAAATGTCCGTCGTAATGCTTGTGCTTGTGTTTCCAGCTTAATTGCCACAAAATATTGTCTAGATTTCTATAAGTGTTATACTGTACAATCTATGTCTTTTGGCAAATGTTATAAAGTTAATTTGGAAACAACTTTTATAAACATACAAATAGACAGACTTAAAATGTAATGAACTGAATTTGGTTCAAAGAAGCCTGGGTTTTTAAAGTGACTCCTTCTATGTGTGTTGGCTCCTATCAAATGATATATGTTATACCCTCCTAACCGTAGAGTGAGGGTATAAAAAAATGTATTTCCTTTTACAATTGATGAATGTGGTATAGGATAACTTTTAGCTATGTTGTGAATTAACACGGTTTCTATTTTTAGATTCACAACAAAGGCCACCTACTTGTTTATAGACGAATGCGAACGTCACTATTTGATAAGCTTTTACTAGACTTGCTGATTGACTCGACACTATACGGCGAAGTTGTCGTCGACAACATAATGGGGGCCGGCGATGAATGAAAAATGTAGATGACTGGAGGCATTAAGCGAATTATGGATATCCCGCATGGTAGTCGCGTGTTCTAACCATCATGCAACATTACATAATGTTGAGTAATCTAAATTGGACCGACTAGATCCTCATATAGGCGTATTAGAAGCGTGAGGTCGTGACATGTTCCGCACAAACTAAGTTCATCCTAATTTACATCGACAGTAGTAAATATAACAGTGGGAACACTGTATAAAAAGAGGTAGTCAAAAAAGTTCAGTTACAAATGTTACTAAGTTTAAATACGGTCATATTGTCGCCACGATATTTTTTGCACAATATTACTGTACGTGATCCACTTTTCATATCATACGCTTCAGAAATGGTTCAATTTCGGTCCGTTTTAGTAGTGAATTGAAAATATAAATTCAGTCCATTAAAGTTTTCGCAGTTAGTTATGTGGCACCCGAAACATCGAACTTCTTTGTGTACCTAGCTTCTTCCGAATAGTTTCAGGACATATTAAAACGATTGATCCGTCCGCAGAAAATATGCGCTGATTATTATGAAAATTTGCAGGCATTAATATTTTCAGAATGCAGTAACTGGATTGTAAATATGCAAAATAGCTTAACCCTTCTGGTACCCTCATACAAAATAACCTATATTTTGGATACACAATATTTTTTAAATAACTTCCAAAAGGTCAACTGGGGAATGTTTACATTTTATGATAGAAGAGAAATCCTCAGAAACCCGAAACGTTTGTTACATCCTTTCTGAAACCTCCCATACATATAACATATTTAACCGTCATATTTTACATACATATATTTCTTGACCGGCCGTGGCATAGTGGTTAGAACACGCGACTACCATGCGGGAGATTGCAGGTTCAAACCTGGCTCCAGTCATCTTAAAAAGAAAAAAATAAATAAAATTTTCTTTCATTGTCGGCTCCCCTCGAATGTTGTTTGACAGCAACTTCGCAGTATTAAGCATCGATTCAATCGTCGTGTCTAGTAAGAGCTTCTCAAAACAGTGACGTTCGCATTCGTCGATAAATAAGTAGGTGCCGTTAGTTGTGAATCTAAAAATAGAAAGCGTGTTAATTCACAACAACGCGAGAAGCTATCCCATACCTCATTCATGGGGTGCAAAGGGAAATTAAGTTTTTTTTTATATTTCTTGACTGAATTCAGTCCAATTTTTCCCAAAGAAAACTCTTTTAGAAATCTGACTTAGGAAAGATTGCTGGCTATATCTGCCTACCTCTTCTGATACATCCCGTAAAAATTATTATTTTTTGGAAAATTAATATTTCACTTATAACATCCAAATAGAAGCCTGGAGGGTATTTGAATTTGATATTTTAATTTATCTTATATTTTAATTTATCTTTATCTTATTTGGCACACCCTAGTGGTACCTCCCATAAAAATTACCTATTTCAACCTTATAGTTTTAAATATATATATATTTTGTGAGTACTCTGAATTAAGTCATATTTTGCGTAAGAATCATGTTAATCAAAACCTGACTAAGAATGAATGTGTTTCATACCGACACCTTTTGGTACCTCTATACAAAATCGCCTTTTTTTGGAAATGAATAATTCTCCTATAACTTCCAAACCGGCCAAACCACGTTTTTTGAAATATAATTCGCTCAAGTTGATTTTTCATAGTAAATAACTACTTTTCTATTAAAGACTTGAGTATGTCTGGAACACAAAAAGGACAGTACTGGGGTCCACATAAATAGTTTTTCATTTAATATTATCTTTTTATTTAACTTATTTTTCTATAAATCACAAACTTATTTCTAATATTTTTTTTAATTAACCTTCACGCGTTTGCTTCGATGTGGGCATGTCGGGCATAAATAATTTAACTTGGCTTTGTAGGGAGTTCGTCTTGCGGCGCTTCACCTCTGTAACCCTAGGTGTCTCTGGCCAAAAAAATTCAATCAATTTGTTTTGAAGACTATACGTCTTTCGGCGCTTTGTTTCTGGGACCCTGGGCACTTCATAATTCCGTTTGGGGTTTTTTGGGAGTATTCCAATTTTTTCTCCAAAACTTTGTCCTGTTATAACATAACAAATACAGAATTTGGGCACGATCGTGCCGAGTGTATTGATATTATTACCCTATTTCTAAAGTGGGCGGAGTGGTACTTTGTATGGGAGGTACCATAAGGGGCGTGTCTAGACTTCCAGATTTTTTCTCCAAAACTTTATCCTGCTTAAACTTTACCAAATGCAGAATTTGGGCACGATCGCGTTAGGTCTTTTAATAATATTAATCGATGTCTAAAGTGGGCGGTACCAGATGTGTATGGGAGGTACCAGATGGGGCGTGATTAGACTTCCAATTTTTTTCTCCAAAACTTTATCCTGTTATAGCTTTACTAAAAATAGAATTGGGTACGATCACGTTTAATTTATTGATATTATTTCTCCATCTCTATAGTGGGCGGAAAGGTAGATTTGTATGGGATGGTACCAGAAGGGGCGTGGCTATGTCTTCAAAAATTTTCCAAAACTTTATCCTGTTATAGCTTTACTAAAAACGGAATTTGGGGACGATCCCGTAGGGTGTATTGATATTATTACTCGATTTCTAAAGTGGGCGGAATGATGTATTTGTATGGGAGGTACCAGAAGGGGCGGGGCCATGTAGTCCATTTGCAATACCGTAAGTAGTTTGAGAAAATAATAACTCGTGCAAAATTCAAAACATTTGGTTGCGTCTTTCGAAAGTTATCGTGCGAACCAGCGGACAGACAGACAGACAGACGGACATGGCTCAAACGACTTAAAAAGTCATGAATCGAATTTGGTTCAAAGAAACCTAGGGTCTAAAGTCACTCCTTCTATGTGTTACACTTTTGGCTCGTATCAAATGATATATACCTTCATCCCTAAGGGTGGATGGTATAAAAAATAAAAAAGTTTGTCGAAGTTGATTTAGTATTTTTAAAGATGTGAGCTCCGTTTTCCGTTGATTGTAAAGATATTTATATCGTTTAGTTTGCTTATAAAATTCTGAATGAAATTGCAAAAGAATAATGCAAATATTTGTTCCAATCAAAAGTTATAAGCATCGCAAGTAAAAGTTTCCAAAAAAGGCATATTTTTACTGGTTTTTGCCAAAAGTCGAATACATTCGTTTGTAAAAAAAAAAATTCTTCCGGGAGGTGGCAATTTCACTATTATTTCTCAATAGAAATGTTCATGCGGATGCATTTAATGCTGAATTTGGATCAGTTCAGCAAATGGTTTGCTCGGCAAGGGAAGCCAAAAATACCCCATTTTGAAAACAAAATTTTGTTTTTGAAAATTCTCAAATCGCTCATTATATATTTTTTGACCACATATGTGAACTAGTTAACCGTAAAGTATTTCAACATCCCTGCCATAAACAAAGACAATGTGGTGCTTTTAGTAAAAAAATCGGAATTTTGGAACATATTTTCCCCATTTTGGGAATTTGGGTATTTTGTTGTAAGATATGGCAACATATTGTTATTCGTTTTTTTTAAGGACAATTTAATGTACATTTTCCCAAAATTTCGTTAAAATATTCCAGTCGGTTTAAGTTTACTTTATTTTTCATAGAAGATATTATTTCTCCAAAAAATACGTTTTGGCCAAATTTTATATTTGACTCAGAATCATGTCCAAAATAAAATGTGCCTTTAATTAATTTTTGTAAAGTATTAAACTTTATGTAATTCCCTTTCCATTGATATGCAATACTTGTACGTCAAAAATTTATTTATTTTTTATAATTATAATCAAACCATTACCTCCGTAAAAAAAGTATTTTTTTTTTGTTCTTCGAACGGTCCCACGCCTCACACTTACCCGCCCCTACCGCCGAGAGGGCACTGTCCCTTAACGTGGGACAACGTACACACCAAGGTCCGGACTTTGGCGGATTAATTTAGAGTAGTTGGCAACCCCGAAAAAAGAAAATTTAGTATCAGCTACAGAAAATCATCAGCTGAATAACAAATAGATAACATGAAATAGTAAAATAGTAGATAACATTAAAAAAACCAACAAAAAAAGGAAATGTAACACGACAACTAGGGTATTCAGTTCAGATGTCTCATAATACAAAGTTTCAAAATTCCTATATCACTATTATAATTTACTACATCACGAAGTTGGTTGTAATCATTACAAATTCTACGGAAGGGGTAAGAATTCGCATAATTTGTCCTATAGAACTTTAAAGATATTGGGTAAAAGTGCCTAGAGAATCTAAAAGGAACATTGAAATTGACATTCGAAAGCAGAAATGGCGAATCAGCATCACCATCCAAGAGTCTGCACACAAACGAAACACCTTCTACTTTCAAGAGTAGGTAGTCTCATACGATGGCAAATTATTGTCACATGTCCAACCAAATCCACGAAGACAGAATAACAAAAATTGCTTTTGCACTGATTCAATGGCATGCATATGTACACGATAATATGGATTCCAAACAACAGAGGCATATTCCAGCAAAGGTCTAACTAGAGAAATGTATAAATGTTTAGTGATATACGGATCAGAGAATTCCTTAGCCCATCTTTTAATAAATCCAAGTGTAGATCTAGATCTATTGACAACCATGCTTATATGAGATATAAAGTCCAATTTTCTGTCCATAAGAACACCAAGATCAATAAATGTGGTAACAGAATCCAACCCAAGACCATCAATACAATAAGTAGTTAAAATTCTATTACAGCGAAAAAATGACATATGTTTACACTTCTTAAGGTTGAGATCCATTAATTGGCCTTGCACCAATTTAACAATGCGGTTAATATCATTCTGAAGCCTAAATGTACTGATAGTATCGCCACAGCTGCTAAATAACTTCACATCATCAGCGTACATAAGTATGGAACTATGCAAGATAATAGAAGGTAGATAATTTAAGAATAACCAAAAATAGCAAAGGGCCTATATGACTACCCTGAGGAACAGCGGATGTTACATTAACCACCCTAGACACTGTATTATAAAACATCACACGTTGTGTCCTTCCAGAAAGGTAAGATTTGATCCAATGAAGGAGATTCTCAGGAAATCCCATACGATCAAGTTTCATCAACAAAATACGATGATCAACTCTATCGAATGCTTTACTAAAATCGGTGTAAATTACATCTGTTTGCATTTTCTTAACAAATCCTAAGAAAACATGTGTTGTAAACTCAAGCAGATTAGTAACCGTAGAACGAGCTTTGAGAAAGCCGTGTTGTTCCGGTGAGATAATTGACTTGACCTGAAAGGTAAGGTTTTCAGTAACTAGTTTTTCCATTAACTTAGGGATGTCACTGAGTTTAGCAATACCCCTATAGTTAGAAATGTTCGATTTTGCACCAGACTTAAATAATGGTAATATAAACGACTCTTTTCTCATGGATGGAAAATGACCTAATCTCAAAAGCTTGTTAAAAATATCAGTCAAGGGATAACAAAGACTCGATGCACACCCACGTATAATACCGGCAGGAATACCATCAGGACCTGGTTTACAGGAAAACTTAAGAGAAGACAAAGACTTAAAAACAGAATTTATGTCAAAGCTTAAAATATTTGAGATAGATGTACTCTCAATAGCATATGGATAGTTCAAAGAAAATTGAATATTCGAGTCAGCATTCCTATACGTGGATTGGAAAAAATCTGCGAACATATTAGCGATTTCGATGTAATCCGACGATGAATCATCATTGAAATGCATTGTAGGCGGAAAGGACGCCGATTTGCGTTTAGAGCGCACAAAGTCGTAGAAAGACTTAGGGTCGTTAGCAAAGTTAGATTTCAGATTATTACATGGAATAATTTAAACGGTACGATAAATTTAAACGACGCAATATCTCTAAGACGAACGTTGTTTAATTTAAAAACAGCACTGTCAGAATTATCAAATTCTAAACATTTAGATTTTATAAATTCCCTAATTTTCTCAGGGGATGTATCCGCCGCAAGTCTTGATAAAAAGATAGTTTTCCGGGGAGGAACCACAACTAGGGTACAAGGAGAATTTGGTGGTTTTAATGAATTCTCACAAGTCGCACTACTCAAAACCGACGCATAGCTAACATTACTTGCAGGTCTGTCAACACCTGTAGCGACAGAAACTCCAGAAGGGATATTCTGCGAAGATATATTAGCTGGTTGGATATTTTTAGGGGAAGCAACAGCATTATCATTGATTACATGCCCTTCACCATCAGGTAACTGATCACGAATCAAGGACGGATTAGAAGGGGCAGGGGAGTGAACATTAGGCATTTTTTCCGGAATCGAAATAACCTTTTCACCAGCAGTCGTGGTGGCATTCGAAGAATGCTTCTTCCTTTTCGGTGAAGAAACCAGATTCTCCGGCCATTTAAATTGGGTAAACATTTCCTCAAAACCTTTCAATTTCAACAAAACCTTTTTTTGTCTCCTTAAAGAGCTTATAAAAATCGACATCTAAAACTCTACAGCTCCAACAAGCCCAACGAAGGCCACTAGAACGTACCATATACTGATCAAAATGCCTACCATTAAGACCAGCACACTTAACATGTGCGTACTCATCACTAGGGCGACCAATTTTCAGCACATGCTGAATATTGTTGATGCTGCTTAATTTTACGATTTCAAGCGATCTTGCTTATTTAAAAGGTTTGTGCTTTTTCATGCTGTTTTTGCCCTTATTTAAATTTTTGATACATTTTGATAAGATATGTTTCTATCAATTGAAAATTTTTACATATCACAAGCCCTTGCGGTTCATAAAAATATGACAGGTAGAATTCAATTTGCAAATTATCCTCTTATTTTACACACATCCTGTGTTCAAGATTTTGTAATAGCCCTATTTTTATCGATAGCTTAGATCGTTCGATTCGTTATATTGCTATAGTTTTCAGGCGCCTTATCGAAAACAAAAATTTAAACTAATGGAACCTAATGTGCCTCTATAACCTAAACTAATAACGACACGATGAGGAACGTGGTTGGAAGCAGCGGAGTATTATACAAATTATTTGGAAGACATATGGGAAGTCATTCAAGAGTTTAACGAAAATTATTCTGAAGCATTGCGATAAAGCGAAGAGGTTCTTTCTAATGAAATTTGTAATCCGACTTTTCCTTCATAAAAATTAACTTTAAGTGCATCCGGCATGCCATCATAAAAATTGAGTCAAGCGGATTGCAATTGAATGAAAGCTTGGAAACAGTAAAATCAATTCAACATGCTATAGAAAAACATCTGATAAAAATTAGTTTAAAAAAATGACTGCCGTTCTTGCACTAAATCCTGGCTTTGTGGAAATCAACAATTTTATTTTTAAAAATTCCAAAACAACAAGTGCGTTTATGGGAAAATATTCGCCTGCTGAATCAACATTTTTTAAATACGCTCCCGTTTCATCGTGTGACGTGGAACGCGTTTTTTCTATATATGGAAATTTTTTACAAACCAGCGTAAAAGTTTCACCTTGGAAAATTTTAAAATGTACTAAGTGCTTAATTGTAATCGTGACATTGACCAA
The DNA here is from genome assembly GCA_964034835.1 of Muscina levida. Taxonomy (NCBI): domain Eukaryota; kingdom Metazoa; phylum Arthropoda; class Insecta; order Diptera; family Muscidae; genus Muscina; species Muscina levida. Next base: position 39,502,337 of record OZ035881.1, on the reverse strand, counting down.
GGTATAATCTCACTTTAAGAAATTTTTTTTTTGGTTTAAAAATTACTTTCTTTGTATGAATATCCGATTGAGTAATTTTGTTAATTTAATTATTGTTTTTTATTACTTCTTTAATAGATGTGAAATTGTTTTTTGTTTGTTTTTCAATAAATAAAAAAAATTGTAAATGCTGAATATAAAATCTATCGTGCTTATTTCAAGGGTTTTTTCATGCTGTTTTAAGTACTGAAAACCGTTTTTTTTCGTGCTGAAAAATGGTCGCCCTACTCATCACACAGCCAGCACTGTATAAAACGCTCGCTGCCGTTTGTGATTGACCACTTATCGAAGACACCATCCATGTTCTAAAAGATATATTAACAATAAGCAAAAGATAACGCCTTAAGGTATGCAAATAAAATTGAATTTAGTACACCGCTTCAGAAGAAGGGAACAAAGCGCAATCATATGTAAACAAATGATCACCAACAGAAGTAAAAATAGAGAAGCAACAAGATGAAACAACAACTAACCTTCAGGGGCCCCTTGGGTTCTATGATAACCCCCCATGTGTGGGTACTCAAATGAAAGAAACTTTCGAGACGAATCCGACGATGTTATTTTTAGGTTCCTACGGGACTCCTGGGCCGAGTTAGAGCCATTTAAATTTCCGGGATATACCAAAAAAAATTAAAAAAGTTAAGGAAATAAATTAAAAAATTCTAAAAAAAATAGAAAATCTATAAAAAAAGAAAATTGAGAAAAAAAATTTAAAAAATATCTGTCGGGTCCAAAAACGCCCCACACCCGTTACGGAGCCGAACATTTCCACCTCAGCTTTAACTAAAACTAAACCAAAAAGGAACCACTGCGCAATGGGTGCTTTTAAACTGCCTGGTAAGGTACACGCCAAAACTATTACCTGCTAAGCCGGGCTTGTCTAAAAGAAATGGTATAAAACAGCACAATTTCTAGAGCAGTTTATCATAAGCAAATTAACTGTTTAGCACCATAGAACAATTGAAACTTTCGTCTCATTAAAAATAATAGTAATATGGATATTTCGGCGTCCTCAACTAAAACTGCCAACAAAACTATTCCCGAATCTTTAAAATCCAAATACGATGAATTATTTGGAAATGTTACATTTGTATGGGAGGTACCAGATGAGGTGTGGCTAGACTTCCAGTTTCTTGTCCAAAACTCTATCATGCTGTAGCTTTACTAAACAAAGAATTTGGTTACGATCGCGTTGGTTTTACTGATATTATTACTCCATCTCTATAGTGGGTGGAAAGGTACATTTGTAATGGAGGTACCAAAAGGGGCGTGGCAAGACTTCCAAATATTTCTCCAAAACTTTGACCTATTATGACATAACAAAATTCAGAGTTTGGGCACGATCGTGTCGAGTGTATTGATATTATTACACTATTTCTAAAGTCGGCAGATTTGTATGGGAGGAACAGAAGGGGCGTGGCTAGGATGTAAAATTTGTTTCCAAAACTTTATCCTGTTTTAGCTTTACCAAATTCAGATCCCGTTGGGTGTATTGATATTATTACTCGATTTCTAAAGTGGGCGGAATGATGTATTTGTATGGGAGGTACCAGAAGGAGCGGGGCCATGTAGCCTATTTGCAATACCGTAAGTAGTTTTGAGGAAATAGTAACTCGTGCAAAATTTGAAAACATTTGGTTACGTCTTTCGAAAGTTATCGTGCGAACCATCCGGACGACTTAAAAAGTCATGAATCGAATTTGGTTCAAAGTACCTCCCATACAAATGTACCTTTCCGCCCACTATAGAGATGGAGTAATAATGTGAATAAATTCAACGTGATCGTACACAAATTCCTTATTTAGAAATGCATTAACAAGATAAAGTTTTTGAGAAAAAAATTGGAAGTCTAGCCACGCCCCATCTGGTACCGCCCACTTTACAAATCGATTAATATTATTAATATACCTAACGCGATCGTGCCCAAATTCTGTATTTAGTAAAGTTCAAGCAGGAAAAAGTTTTAGAGAAGAAATCTGGAAGTTTAGACACGCCCTCTCTGGTACCTCCAATACAAATGTACCACTTCGCCTACTTTAGAGATGGAGAAATAATATCAATACACCCAACGCGATCGTGCCCAAATTTTGTATTTAGTAAAGCTGTAACATGATAAAGTTTTGGAGAAATAATCTGGAAGTCTACACACGCCCCTTCTGGCACCTCCCATACAAATGTACCACTCCACACACATAAAAATCGAGTCATAATATCAATATAATAGAAAATTTCATGTTTTACTAAGGGTAAGGGTATATGTATGTCGGGTTGCCCGACTGAAACTTTCATACCCCATTTTAGTTTTTAGATATCCTATCCTATCCTATTAATATTTGTTTGTTTGTATGTTTGTTGCTCAATCACGCCTAAACGGCTGAACCGATTTCAATGAAATTCGAAAGACAGATAGTGTAGTATATGGAAATTGCAGTAGGCTATATTTTTTTTTGAATTTTTGACCATATGGGCGGTGTGGGCGTGGCAAAACTTTTTTTTAGAGCTAGGGGGATAAAATTTGATACACAGATAGTACTCGACAACACGAATATGAATATGCGGACAAAATTTTAATTTTGGACCAGTGGGCGGATTGGGCGTGGCAAAACATATTTTTAGAGCTAGGGGGATAAAATTTGATACACAGATAGTACTCGACAACACGAATATGAATATGAGGACAAAATTTTAATTTTGGACCAGTGGGCGGATTGGGCGTGGCAAAACATATTTTTAGAGCTAGGAAGATACAATTTGGTACACAGATAGTACTCGGCAACACAATTATGAATATGCGGACAAAATTTAAATTTTGGACCGGTGGGCGTGGCACAACATATTTTTGGAGCAAGGAAGATAAAATTTGGTACACAGATATTACTCGGCTAGACGAATATGAATATGCAGACGAAATTTAAATTTTGGATTAGTGGGCGTGGCAAAATATACTTTTAGAGCTAGGGAGATAAAATTTGATACCCAAATAGTACTCGACAACGCGAATTTGAATATGCATACGAAATTTTAATTATGGACCCAATGGGCGCAGTGGTCGTGGCAAATTTTTTTTTAGAGCTTGTTATAGAGATAAAATTTGATACCCAGATAGTACTCGACAACACGAATATGAATATGAAGGCGAAATTTTAATTTTTGACCCAATGGGCGCAGTGGGCGTGGCAAAACTTTTTTAGAGCTAGGGAGCTACAATTTGATACCCAGATAGTACTGGACAACGCGAATATGAATATGCAGACGAAATTTTATTTTTGGATACAATGGGCACCGTGGGCTTGGCAAAACTTTTTTTTAGCGCTAGAGAGATAAAATTTGATACCCAGATAGTACTCGACAACGAATATGCAAACGAAATTTTAATTTGGACCCAATGGGCTTGGTGGGCATGGAAATACATATTACTTGGCGGAGTTTGTGAGGTCGTGTTTTTATTTCAGGTGGTGGTTAGAAATTGTGTACATTTACCTGCAGTATTTAACTTTGATTTTATTTATTTTTTTTTTGGTCAGAGTAGTTTTGAAATCTTAGTATGAAAATTTCAAAATGAAAGTTTTCAGTTTTTAACTTTGAATTTATATATACATATTTTTTTTTGGTCAGAGTAGTTTTGAACTCCTAGTATGAAAATTTCTAAATGAAAGTTTTGATTCTATTCGTTGATTTCAATCAAATATAAACATTCGGTTTGTTATTGAATTTTATTAGGGGCAAATTGGAAATTAAAATTTCATTGCCCATATACATATATAAGGACATAAATATATAGAGCTTTGCGTGAACGCCATCTTTGGCTTTTGCTGTTTCGAGGGAGAGGAATAGTTCTGTGCCTTGGGACAAAGTCCAAGGGGGATAATCATACATTGATAGTGGGGATTGCGCCATACTATTCCATAACAGAAGCCTCAACAATTGAACTCCAAATCTATAGCCATCCATTGTCGACTTCTGTCTGGCTGGAGTTTAATGCTCCGAAGATTCAATCGGGAACTCAAGAACAGGCCCGAAAATTAATGGTTATGAGTGCGGAGATAAGTGTGGTGGGGAAATTTTCCCATCTAGTGATAAATTGCAGTGCTTTAGTTTTTTTTCGTGAATTCGAAATACAATGGTGTTAAGAGATTTTCCATTTAATTCATAAATTTCTAAAATTTTACTTATTTTTTTTTTCCTACAATTAATATTTTAACGTACTTTGTTTTTTTTTCCAATAATGAGTAATTTATCTTTGTTCTAATGATATAAAAACAGTAAATTTTATTTTTAATTTCTAATTTTATTCCTATTTTAAATGCTAAACTTAATTTTCGGTTACCTACATTAAATCATATATATATTTAAATTATACAAAATAACGTAAAACAAACACCCTAATACAATATGTCAGATTAAACTCAGTGAAATTTCAAATCGAACGTGAAACAGTCAAGACAACAGGCCTGCAGTCGAAGCTGAATTTACATTGGTGAGTTAAAACTTTGTATTACTATTTTCTTTTTTTTTTGTTGTGGGTGTTTGTTTCTATCTTTTCCATATAACTTTGGAAAGTATAAAAATTTAAGATTTCTCTTTAAATACCGTTATTAACATAAAATGACAAAAGTAACGCCACAGTAACTTATTTATAACATTTTCACTTTCATATGCATCGAAAATTTAGTTTTTTTTTTTAAATCTGCCTAGAATCTATTGTCATAATTCTTAATATGTTTTCCCCTTTTGTGATTTTAATGTAATAAAATAATTTATTGTACATTCATAATGAATTATTAAGTTTATTTTAATGATTCCACGAAAGTTTTAGGCAATACCGGAGTCGGGTTTAATGGGCTATTCAAGTTTGTTTATTCAGAATAGCATAGGTGGGTGGGTACAGAAAATGAAGAAGCGCATAACATCTAGCTTCCTTCACATCTAACAATATTTCCTTCCGTTCTGCTCGGTAATTTTTACTTACCACTTCCCTTTGACTTTCTTAAATACGCGGTCGATTCAAGGATTCAGCTACTTAATTTTAAATCTTATAGTAACAGGTTCTTACCTACTTGGAAGGAGAAAAGAACACCCCCATTTTCCCTGAGCACGGCCGGAGTTATAAGTAGCAAGCTCTCCTGAAAAGTAGGGCCCGAGTGTGTCGAGCCGTTACAAGTTGGCATGCTTAAATCAAACCTTAGTCCTAGAAAAATAGAATTTGAAATTGCAGACGACAATTTTGATATTTTTATCCTAGAGACATGATATTTGGTGTACAGATAGTACTCGATCAGCGGGCGAATGGTCGTAGTGAGATATAACATTCGACAAAATAAAACGTTATTGATTAGACTGGTTTGGGAGTTACTTGGGGGTAACGAATTGTTTACCGAGGACTAAGATCAACGCTCAAAATTATCCCATTATGAAAGCAAGCCAAACATATTACTATCGAATTAAGGAAACGTTGCCAAAGTATGTTTAAAATTGGCATATGCACAGCTTTTATAACTGGGAGCTAATTTAAATTGATATTTGTGTATTATAATAGCGAAGCATTGCCGGGTCCACTAGTGTTATATATATTAAAGAGGCCTATCTAAAAATATTTTTTTTTTTTGGAAAAAATGACTTGATCTTCAAAGTGTGTTCCAAGTTTAAACTTTTATTTTTGGCAAAAAAAAAATTCAGTGTAATATAAAATTTTTACAGTGTATATTTTTGAAAGCTGACTTATATACCTTTCTAATGGCACCAATATCTTTTAAATCGGTTGAGTTATTCCATAGTAATCGCAACATAAAAGTACCAATTACCGTCATTTTTCAAATATTTCGGTACTTTGCCACGCCCACATATTTTCAAAAATGTAATTTCTAAAAATGAGGTTGTATTTCTGTAGGTAAAATGTAGCTGTATTCAAAATTTTATTAAAATCTGAGGGGGTCGGTTTCAAACTGTCCCTTTTTTATAGGTTTTGATATGAAATTCATCATATTTATTATAATTTGAAACGAACATTGTTCGAAAAGATTTTCAACTTTAAAGTTGAAAAAAATATTCAACTTGAATGTTGTTTATCTTTGTTGAAAATAAAAATTTTATAGTTTTTCCATCATTGTTCATTATTTATTTTGAACATGAGAGTTATGTTTTCAAAAAAAACATTGTTAGAAAACATATTGAACTCATGTGTTGAGAAATATTTTTCAACTTCTATGTTATTTTTTTTTAGTTTTTCCTACCCTTGGTCGAAATATGGGAAATAAATAAATGGAACAAAAGTACAACATAAAAATTGTCTTTAAATTCAGACCCTATAGCCGAACAAAAAAGCCCAATATTTTCTATTTTATTAAAAAATTTTAGATCTATAGATGCATATGAGCTTCAAAGATTTTGTAGTAGAATGAACATACCATTAGTATAAGGTTCCATAATGCAACTATGTAGGATAATACTTAATATGCAAATATGCAAATATGTAGATCATTGTGACTAGATGATGAAATAGTTACAGAGAATAGAATAAAGACGCCATTCTGGTTGTAACGATTGAAGAGACAACATCGTCAGTTGTGAAAACGAACTCCGTAAATAACAAAAAGAAAAAAAAAACTGAAGTTATACTAAGAAAATTGAAGCAATAAAAAGAAAAACTATAAGAATAAAAACTTTAAGTAATACAAAACTTTAAGAAATATAAGGACGAGATAAGTTAAAATGCCGTCCAGGAAAGAAGTAGTTGGCCAGTTGACTCGAATGGGAATAACCGTCCCGAAGACTGCAACATTAAGTCAATTGAAAAGACTATTGGCAGACGTGGTTGGAGAACCACAAAATGGATCAGCAGAAAGGACGGTACAAGCCGACACCAACACCATGGCTGCTAACAACAACAGCGCCGAAGTCATATTGGTAAGCGATAGTGGGCAACAAGTGGCTGCCAACAACAACAACGCGAAAAAGCTTTTGCTAAGGAACAGTGGCGAAAAGCAAGCGACCCGCAGCAGCGACAACAACAACATAAATGCACAAAATGGCATCAGCAGTAACGGACACTTGCGAGTAGGGGCTTTCGGAACGAACCAAATGGCGGATGAAGATATTGAAAAGCTGGAAAGGGACTTAAGTCGTCGTCTCAGAATCCTTAAATTACAGAAGGAAATTTCGGAAATGGAAGAAGCTAAACCGGCACCGAGGAAAGCAAACTTGAGTTTCTCAGACTTTGAAAATGTCTTGCCGAAATTCAGTGGGGACGATAGCTATGGCGTTCTGAAGTGGATTTGCGATTTTGATTACATTGCCAAAATACATGGATGTTCAGAAGAAGAGAAGTTCATGTTCGCTAGGAGAATGTTGACAGGGAGCGCCTCACTTTTTCTTCGAATAGTTTCATCAGGTTCCTGGCTCGAATTGAAATCAAAATTATGTATTGAATTTTACAAGCCTATAAGTAAAACAGACACGTTCAAAAAACTAGAATCTCGTGTATGGAATAAGAAAACGGAGAACATACATCATTATGTATTATGTATGCAGGAAATTTCTCGCGGCGCTCCAGTGAATGAGGCAGAACTGGTCGAATATATAGTCGAGGGCTTACGGGACAAGTCTTCAGCAGTGTCCATTTTTTACAACGTCACCACCGTCAACGATTTTAAAAAACTAATTCCGAGGTACGAGAAAATTTTAGATGAGGCAAGCACCAGTCAGACAGCTAAGAAACTTGTGAAGGAAAACTCAGAGGTGCGCTGTTATAATCAGGGACGTAACAGTTATAAGAGATATGACGAAAAAATCTTTTTTAACCATTAATATTGACTTATTGAAATAATGGTTATAAGAAACCATTATCGAAGAGAAATATTTAATTTTGGTTATCTTAACCAATATAAGTGAGAACATTTTTTTTGGTTATGAATAACCATTATAGCAACCGAAAAAATTTTTTGGTTACCAATAACCATTATCGAAATTTTTTTATTTTTTGGTTATTTCGACCCAAAAATATATCATATTTTTTATTTAATATATGTTTTTATACCCTCACCCTACGGATAGGTGAGTATATATCATTTAGTACGACCCACAGAGGGTTGAAATGTACCAAAATTGAGGATTAATTCAAAAACTGAAGTTTATTTTGCATTGACATATTTGGTATTGGGTGAAAGAGAATAAAATTCTACATCACTAATTACTAAAATTACTGTATTAAGTAAATTACTTTAATGGCAGTGAGCGGTCAAAGTTAAACAATTTGAAAAAGTTTAGCGTGACATGAAAAAAACAAAACATAGAGATATTTTGATTACATATAATTTTTGTTAGGTCTTTTAAAAGTAAAAATATTATAATGGAACCATCAACTTCAGGTATTTGGGTATATAATTAAATATATTTTGTTTAGATAAATGTTTTGCAAATATTTGTAATGTTTTTCTTAAAAGTGCTCCATAAATGTTGTATTTTCGATATAAACATAGAGTTTCAACTAGTTTCTGGGCGAGACCAAGCAAATTTTATTAAATGCTCTTATAATATGAGATACCAGCTTATATATCCAAAAGAAAAATCTTGCGGATTTACTGCGTTTTTTTACTAATTTAAGTTATTGTGACAGAACCCCAGTTGCTAAAAACATATGATGATAATGATGATGAAGATGATGATGATGATTATGATGATCATGATGATGTTGGTGATAATGATATTGAAGGTGATGATGACTTTTATCACAATAATACCTAAAATAGGTTTAAATCCATATATACGGACATAAATGTTTTCTCTTATTTTTTATATGAAAAATTTTTTTTATAAATTTTTTTCAAAAACAATTTTTTTTTACTAACTGATGTAAAGTTATTCCAAAAAAATAATCCTGAATTAATCCCTTGTTTTCTATGTTTCAACCAACTGTGCGACCTAAAACAGCAACATTTAGAAGGAGTCACTTTAGACCCTAGGTTTCTTTGAAACAAATTCAAGTAATGTTCGGCTGGTACGCATGATAACTTTAAAAATTTTCGCAAAAAACTTTCGAATGTTTTAAAACTGTAAATATTTTTCCAAAACTACTTACTGGATTGGATATGGACTACATGCAATGTTCCCGTACAAATGTTCTGTACCGCTCACTTTACAAAATGAGTAATATTATCTTTTAATGCGGGGGAAGAGGGGGTCGAATTGACGAGTGTTTTAAATTTCAGAAGAATGCGAGAAAAACTCGGGAATTTAAAATTCGTTATACAACTTCATTTATTGAGTTACAAAATTACATTGCTTCACAATTGATCTGAATGTAACACTTTATACGGCACTGTGAGGGGGGTATGTTTTTAGAAAATCGTTAAAAAATGTAACTAGTTGAGTTTAGCACTGCTAGAACGCTAGAGTGAAGGCTCTTTTCCGGGCAATTATGCGATGAATTGAGATGCATTCTGTTTTGCGTAGCTTAAGTGCGTACGTCAGATATCGGTTATTTCGCGTAAACAATATCAATACGCCCAACGCGATCATGCCCAAATTCTTTATTTAGTAAAGCTATGACAGGATAAAGTTTTTGACATAAAAAAGAGGTCTAGCCATGCCCCTTCTGGTACCTTCCATACAAATGTACGCTTCCTTCCTCCCACTTTAGAGTTATAATATGTTTTAACAGACCCAACGCGATCGTGCCCACTTTCTGTATTTTGTGTTTTTAGTGAGGGTGCGGCTATATGTAAGTCGGTTTACCCGACTGAAACTTGTTTACTTATTTTATTTTTATCACAAAAAAAAATTATTATACCAGATATTTGACACGATAATTACAAAAAAAAAAAAACAATTTAAACTCTTTAATTTTTATACCATCACTCTTAGGGATGAGGGTATATATCATTTGATACGAAAAAAAGTGTAAGGCATTAAAGGAGACGAGTAAGACCCCAAGTATCTTAAGACCAAATTCGTTTCAGGAATTCTTAAGACGATTGAGCTATGTCCGTCTGTCTGGCAAATTTACCAGTAGTAATATTTTTCAAAACGAACTTATGGGTTTGTAAATGGGCTGAATAGCCCCACCACTTCTGGTACCTCCCATACATAATTACCTATTTTTGGAAAATCAAAGAGACACTTGGGGGATAGTAAAAATTTAACGAAAAATTAAACGTCAGTTTACCTGACTGAAATTTCTGTACTGGTTATTCTATGGAAGACTAAAATGTAATTTATTTGATTATTTCGATAGAAAATAAAAATTAAATTTTCAAAAAAATGTTACATTTCCTAATTATTCGAAATATTTTTATATAAAACTTAAAAAAATCATAAAATCGTTCTAATTTTTTGACATTTCAATTTATTTTAAAAATATAAGCCAATTTCGGCAAAGGTTTGTAGTAGCAGTGGTTTTGAATGCACGGTTGCCGTCTCATCCTCTGACGACGAGTCAACTTCCAAGCTTCGTAACATCTGACGAACTAAAGAGGAAGTGCTGATATTAGTCGATTCGTCAATGAACATATTACATTCTAAAGGGTAATGCGTTGCATGAGGAAGATGGGTATCGTTCTGAAAAAGAACAAATATATCATTAAAGCAAAGTTGAGTATTGGCGCCCGCAAACCTGATTCAATTCATTAACTTGTGTTGCCAACCTCTTTAGGTGACCTCTCGCTTCTTTATTTTTATTTGATGGAGGCAATCGTCGAAAACGTGGATCCAAAAATATTGCAGCGTTAAGGACGGTTCTGCCCATATACAATCCCATTACATTATTTTTGGACATTATAATACTGCTCAATTTTCATACGGATCAGTTAAGGTTTACTTGAGTTATCGTGTCCACAAGCCATCCAGCTAGGCAGACAGACGGACATAGCTCAATGGTCTTAAAAGTCCTACAAAAAAATTACTGATAACCAAAAAAAAATATTTTTTTCGATAACACCAGTTTACAAATCTTTATTTTTCGTCAGCTGCAGAGTTCTAAATAATTTTTTTCTATAGATTTCGGTCTACTGAACACGAATATGAGATTTAAAAATTTTTCCTCTGATTAGTTTTCAAGATATGAATTTTTGAATTATTTTGCAAATTTTTCATGCGATGCATCAGCTTATTGGAGAATATTTCGTAAACGCATCCAACGATTTGAACAAGAGTGGTCTCCAATTAAAGGTAATGTGCTCCCCAAAAACCTTTCTATACAAACTTTTAACATCGGTTCGGCAGTTCTGATGGTAGGAGCATTTAATGTTTAAAAAACTAAGTTTTTTGTGCTAAAATTACTGTTTTAAATTGATAAAAAAAATTATAAAAAATATTAATCGCAAAAATAAATCCAATTTCATAAATTGAGTATAAAGATTAGACTTTCCCGAGGAAAACAAGCCATCATATATAAAAATTGGGTGATAAGAGGGAGAGTTACACGTTATTAAAGAGGACACTACAAAAGGTAAATTTTTTGATTTTAATCATATCAAGGTAGACTTAAAGCTAAAATTAGTTTTTTAAACTTTAAATGCTCCTACCATCAGAACTACCCAACCGATGTTAAAAGCTTGTATAGAAAGGTCTTAGGGGACCACATTACCTTTAATTGGAGACCACTCTTGTTCAAATCGTTGGATGCGTTTACGAATTATTCTCCAATAAGCTGATGCATCTCATAAAAAATTTGCAAAATAATTCAAAAATTCATATCTTGAAAACTAATTTTTTTTAAATCTCATATTCGTGTTTAGGAGGCCAAAATCTATAGAAAAAAATTATTTAGAACTCTGCAGCAAAATGACTGTAAACTAGTGTAATGGTTATTAGTAACCAAAAAAATTTTTTGGTTGCTATAATGGTTATTCATAACGGAAAAAAAAATTCTCATTTATAATGGTTATGGTGTCTAAAATAATATATATCTTACTATAATGGTTAAATATTCCCTAAAACAAATAAAGCTCATTTTATCGTAACCTTTTCTTCCGAAACAAAAATAATAGCAATTATTTTCAGTCCCTGGTTATAATTGCAACCGATTTGGCCACTATGCGCAGAACTGCCTAAAGGAAAAGGAGAATGGTTGGGGCGGTGGACGATCTTCAAAATTTGAATTATAGTGTACAGGTAAGAGTTACTTTTTGCGGTCATAGTAGTGTTTGCCCAGAGTTTGATGTAATTTCTATTCTTGATACTGGCAGTCCGAATAGTTTTTTGAAATTATCGGTTATTCGTTTGGCTCTCCCAAATGTGCAGCAGGGGCCGGAATATGTGTCCAAGTTCAGAGGTGTTGGATTGGAAAACTTAAGGATTTGTGGGAAACTGAGGACGAAGATTGCTTTTGCTGGTAGAACTGAGACTTATTTATAGTGCCGGACTACTATATGCCTCACAATTTAATTTTAGGAAGAGATTTTTTAAAATTATTTCATATTTCTTTATATATAAGGAGCATAAATGAATTACATGAAAATGACTCCACTTTTAAGTTTTTGTCTGGGGGCAGTACCCATGTTATCTCTAAATATAATAATAAGCATACGGATTTTATGTCCGAAATTTGTTGTAAGAAAAACGATGTGAATGTAATAAAATCTGATTTGGAAGATAATAGTACACGTGATGAGTTTCGGAGAATATGCAGTGTGGACGTGAGTATACTAAGCGGGGGTAAGGTTGACGTTAATTCAGAACTCCCATTAACATTTGTTACACAATTGGGGAAAATTGTAGAGGATAATTACTTTGCGAAATTATTGGACGACTTTTGTTGAGAAATGGGAAGTGGGGAACATCATCGGTGAATTAATGGAAAAGGGGATAATTAGGCATAGTTACTCCCCATATGCTTCTCCTATTGTTTTGACGAAGAAAAAGAATGGCGAAACTAGAATGTGTATTGATTATAGGGCTTTGAATAAATTAATTGTTCGTGACAGCTATCCTCTGCCGATTATAGAAGATTGCTTGGAGCATCTAGAAGGGAAGACATTTTTTTTACTTATGGTCCTCAAGTCTGGATTTTATCAGATTAAAATGTCACCAGATTCGGTGAAGTACACAGTATTTGTAGTTCCTAATGGACAATATGAATTTGTTCGGATGCTTTTCGGCTTGAAGAATGGCCCAGCTATCTTTCAGCGATTTGTGGGTCACGTTTTTCGGGATTTTTTAGATAGACGTGAGATTGTGGCCTACATGGACGATATTTTGATAGCGTCAATAACACTGGAGAAACATTTTGAAATCGTGGTACGAGTTTTGTCTCGATTAGCAGAGTATGGTCTAGAGTTGAAACTCGAAAAGTGTACATTTGCGTACACTGAGATAGAATATCTTGGATATACAGTGTCATCGGAGGGGATCAGACCATCGGGAGCACATATTAGTGCTATATCGCTGTATCCGGAACCCAGAAATAAGAAGGAGGTGCAGTCTTTTCTGGGTTTGTCATCATATTTTCGAAAGTTTGTTAGGCATTTTTCTCTTATTGCCCGTCCGCTTTGTGAATTATTGAAGGGAAACGTTAAGTTCGAATTTTCAGAGGACTGCAAAACTTCGTTTGGCACATTGAAGGTGCTTTTGATGTCGGGGCCAATTCTACAAGGGAAACTGAGTTGCACTGTGATGCGAGTGCATTGAGTTTCGGTTCAATCTTACTACAGAAACAGGACGATGGAGAATTTCACGCAGTCTCATATTTCTCCAAGAGGACCACTGATGCTGAGACGAAATATCATAGTTTTGAACTAGAAACACTGCCGATAATATATTCTCTTAAAAGATTTCGGGTGTATTTAGAGGGTATAAAATTTAAAATTGTGACAGATTGTAACTCCTTGGCGCTGACTTTGAACATAAGAACGGTGAATAGCAGAATTTCCAGATGGGCTTTGGAGTTGGAGCACTACAACTATACAATTCAACATAGACCGGCGACGAGAATGTCTCATGTTGACGCCTTGTCTAGGAACGAGTCAGAATGTTGTACAATTGCCACTATCGAAAATGAGGATATTGATTTTCAACTTTGCGCAATGCATCAGAGAGATTCACGAATAGGTGAGCTGAAATTAAAACTGGAGGATCAGAATATGAGTGACTTCGAAATGCAGAATGGTGTGGTATATCGGAGGGATGGGGATAATTTACGCTTATATGTACCTAGGGAAATGGAAGTGGAGTTAATAAGACATATTCATGAGAAATTGGACATCTAGGAGTTAATAAGTGCTATTTGAAGATGAGGGACAATTACTGGTTTCCAAATATGAAGAGTAAAATTGAAGAATTCGGGAAAAATTGTGTGAAGTGTATAATGTATTCCGCTCGGCAAAGACCAAATTGTAGAAACCTTCATAGCATTCCCAAGGAACCTATACCGTTCTACACGTTCCACTTGGACCATTTGGGTCCGCTTCCATCTTTGAAATCGAAAAGGAAACACATATTGGTCGTAATAGACGCGTTTACGAAATTTGTAAAATTATACCCTGTGCTTACGACTAGCACTAAGGAGGTTATTGCGGCATTGTCCAAGTATTTTGATTACTACAGTCGTCTAGTGCGATGCGTGACGGACCGAGGTAGCTGCTTTACTTCAAAGAAATTCGAGGACTTTGTTGAGAGAAAGAATATTGCGCCCGTCAAAGTTGCCGTTCATTCACCGCAGGCTAATGGTCAGGTGGAGAGGATAAATAGGACATTGGTTGGCATGTTGGCTAAGTATAGCGAGCCAGTCGCGCATTCTGATTGGGTAAAGCATCTGGGAAAGATAGAATTTGCAATTAACAATACGGTGAATAGGTCGATTCGGACCACCCCCAGTAGAGCCATTTTCGGAACTGATCAACGGGGTGAAATTGTGGACAAAATAACAGAATATTTAGAGGAGAACTCTTCAGGACAGGGGAGGGATATTCAAAGAATAAGAAATATTGCAGAGGAATCTATAATTAAAAAAAAAAACACAGAAATATAATGAGGATAGGTCAAAGTTGCGGTTGGGGAAGGTAAACACCTTCACTGTAGGAGATTTTGTTGTGATACGAAACGTGGACAGTTCTGTAGGGGTTAACAAGAAACTTCTTCCCAAGTATAAAGGGCCCTATGTTGTGCATAAGGTATTGCCGAACGACCGATACGTAATAAGGGATATCGAGAACTGCCAGATATCCCAAATGCCCCACGATGGGGTAATCGAAGCTTGTAACATTAGACTTTGGAGGAAATCAGAAAACACCATTGGTGAAGTAAGACAGGGTCATTATTATTTTATTGGCAACCATTTCGTTTGACATTTTCTCTCCCAGATCTGATAAAAGCATAACTAGATTTTCCAATCGTGAAAAAATATGAAATAATGCCTTCGCCTTCGTCATTGAAAACGAGAAAAACTTTTGGTACAACAACAACAGGCTTATTTCGTTTTTGTGCTCGAAAACTGAATGAAGTTTGTCCCACACAGCCTTGGCAGTATTGCAGTTCTTGATATAGTCATAGTTAAGTCATAGTTTCGCACAAATATTTTTTTGTAAGTACACAGAATTCAGTCAAATTTTGCCCATGGAGAAGTCTTTTAGAAATCTGATTTAGAAATGAATGCAAGCTATACAGGCATACCGCAAAATTATTTATTTTTGGAAAATTAATATTTGACTTATAACATCTGAAAAGGATGCCTAAAGGATATTTGCATTTGATAAGATTATTTATCTCACAATAGTAGATCCTCAAAAATCCAAAACCTCCGCAACACCTATTCTGGTGCCACCCATTCAACATTGCATATTTGTGATTAATAAATATAAACAACTGGAGGTTTTACTACCTGTTAATATTAGACAAAGCAAGACAAACCCGAAACCTTTGCGACACCCCTTCTGGTACGTCCCATACAAATGATCTATTTCAACCTTATAGTTTAAAATACATATATTTATTATTAAAGACTTGAGTATATCTGGGCTACAAAAAAAAAATAATGGGGTCCACATATATAGTTTTTTCATTTAATATCGTCCCCTTAATAAAACAATAGTGTATAATTTTTTTGGTGTTTTGAGAAAATCGAGTTTAAAGTTTTCGTCAAATCGGATGTCTATGAAATTTTCGAAGAAGAAATTATAGACTACTTTTTCCAATGACATTTTGACTCACTTTGTGGAAGTAGATTTTGACGAAATTTTGATAAATAATGGTGTATGAGCACATACACTATTGATATATTAAGGGGACGATATCATCAATTTATTTTACTTATTTTTATTTAAATAACAATCTTATTTCTAATATTTTGTTCGTTAACCTTTACGTGTTCGCTTCGATATGGGCATGTCGGACATAAATAATTTAACTCGGATTTGTACTGAGTTCGTCTGGCGGCTCTTCACCTCCCTGTGAACCTCATCCATTTTTTCGGGTGTCTCCGGCCCAAATAGTTCAACCAATTTGTTTTGAAAATTGGACGTTTTCCGGCGCTTCGCTTCTGGGATCATGGGCACATCATCCTTTCGTTTGGATACATCTGGTCTAAATAAATCATCTAATTTAGTTCGCAACGAGTACGTCTTGCGGCGCTTTGCTTCCCTAGGCACATCGTCCATACGTTTAGGTGTCTCCGGTCCAAATAATGCATTGTATTTGGCTTGTAAAGAAGACATCTTCCGGCACTTCGCAGCTCTGTCCATACGTTTAGGATGCTCCGGTCCAAATAATACATCGTATTTGGGTTGTAAAGAAGACATATTCCGGCACTTCGCAGCTCTGTCCATACGTTTAAGCGTCTCCGGTCCAAATAATTCGTCGTATTTGGCTTGTATAGAAGACGCCTTCCGGCACTTCGCTGCTCTGTCACTGCGTTTAGGCGTCTACGGTCCAAATAATTCATCGTATTTGTATTTTAAAGATTCGGGAATAGTTTCATTGACAGTTTTAGTTGAGGACTCCGACATATCCATAATTCCTATTATTTTTAATTTTTAATACGTCGCAAAAGAAATTGCTCTATGCTGTTATACTGTTACTTTGCATATGATGTCATGCTCTGAAAATTGTGCTGTTTTATACCCTTTCTTCTAGACAAGTCCGGCATTAGCAGGTAATAGTTTTGGTGTGTATATGGACAGGTAGTTTGAAAGCACCCATAATATGCCATCCCTAAATATGCGATCGTTTCCCATTTCAAGGTAGCTGGGAAGTATGGAATTTCCATACAAACCCGCCAAGTGTGCGCTAATTTCTAAATGCCTTAATAAGAAATTGGGAAATCAAAAAACTGCCGCCAACATAAATTATTGCATTTAAATATCGTTAAGTTTCAATAATTTTTTGACTTAAACAATCTATATATATAAAAGGCTTGGGTGACTGACTGATCACTCCCCAGCACAAATGGCTAAAGCTAGAACCGTGAAATTTAGAATGTAGGCTTCTTTTATGACGTAGGCGCGTACTAAGAAGGGATTTTTGAAAATTCGGACTGAAAGGGGGTAACATGGGCGTGGCACCACCCCATATAACTGGAATTTTAAAATGAATGTATCTTTTGAACCATTATAGGTACGAAGTCGAGATTTGGTACTTATATCGGCTGTATAAAAAAAAATACTTTGTTTGTGGAAAGAAGGCGGTGCCACACCCCTTTTTAAAAATATTAATATTGGCTAAATAAACAGACCGATTGCAGTTGAATTTACTGTGTGTGATACTGTCCATAGGGCCTCTATCATAGGCTACATGAAAACATAATTAGACGAAGGGGCGTGGCACCGCCCACACTAACCGAAATTTCAATCGGTCTTATCTCAAAAGCCATTAGAAATTTCAATCGGTCTTATCGCAAAAGCCAGTAGAGGTATGAAGATGAGATTTGCTATATAAGTTACTGATGTAAAGAGGATTACGTCTCGCTGGAAAATGGCCTGTTGCCACGCCCCTTTTGAAAAAATCTTTATCTGGGCGAAATAAATGAACCGATTGCAATGACATTTTCACTGTGTAGTACTATCCGTAGGGTCTCTATTATAGGCTACATGAAAACATTCTTAGACAAAGGAGAGTGGCACTGCCCACACAAACCAAAATTGCAATCGGTCGCAATTTCGCGAGCCATTAAAGGTTTGAAGATGAGATTTGCTACATATGTAAATGGTACATGGGGCATTACGACTCGCTGGGAAATGGACAGTGCCACGCCCCTTTTAAAACAATTGTTAGGTCGGCTATATTAATAGCTAAGAACGTATTTTTAAACTCGTACTTTTATAGGTTAAAAATTACCAATAAGTGATAAAAGTTGTATCATCAACTAAACCAAGCGGCTAATGGTATAATCGCGAAAATTGATATGGATATGCTTACTATCAAATTGGGATAAAAATGTAACTATCGCCCAGACCAAACTGCTAATGATGTAATTAGGGTGTTCAAAACCGAAACCGAAAACCGTCTAACCGGTTTTTTTTCTCCGAAACCGCATGACGGTTTCTTCAAAAATGCCAATTTCGAATACCCGGTAACCGGTTTTTGATGTCGGTTAACGGGTTTTCCAAAAAGCAGTATATTCTGTGAAATAGTGCTAGGTCAATTATAGGCAAATCGGCGAAGGTTGTTTATGCTTATCTGATATTCTTCAGGCAAATCTCAAAGGATGCTTTCATTAAAATTTCCTTATGCAATACGAAAATTTGTTTGGAAAATGCTGACTGTTTCTCTCATCTTTAAATCCGTATACATATAAAAAAATTCCAATTGTCGCTATCTCCTAAACTAAGCATCCAATCGCGAAAAAGGACTATTCCTCTAAGATATAGTTCGGAACTCATCTTGTAATGGCTAGGATGGCGTCCATATTTAGATTAAAAAGTTTAAATGCAGTTATCTCCTAAACTAAGTGTCCGATCGCAAAAAGGAGCTTAAGTTATGATTACCATACAATAGATGGGAAATCACATAGTTACTGTTGGGATCTAATTTTGAAATAGATTGGGATCTCACCTTGCAATGAGTGCAAAGCCGTCCATAACATATTCATAGTAAAAACTTTCTGCCTTTATTTCTTATGCTTAGGGCCCATTGGTAGAAAGGTGGTTTATTTGCGATCAAATTGACAACTTAATTCTAAACCATGCTAATTGTAAAATGTGATATATAAGGAAACGTATACAAAGTTTGTGAGTAATATAAATACCACTTATACAGCCATGTTCTGAAAAAAAATTCGGGTTAAAAAAGAGCAAAATCGGTAGAAATGTATTACCTTTTACCGATTTTGCTTCTGTTAGGATAAAAAGGATACAAATTGAATGGATTAATGTAACGATATTCAAATCCTTTCATATTTAATTGCATATTTGGTTCTATTTTACAATTTCCAAAAAACCGAACGGAACCGGTTAAACCGGTTTTTTAGTAAATCATGTATTCGAAAACCGAATTGTTGGAAAAAGGCATATTTCGAATAAGCCGGAAACCGGGTTTCTGAAAAATTCAAGTTTTTGAACACTATAGATGTAATCATGATAAGTTATATAGGCTTGCTCCCTTAGGAATTAGAACGAAGCAAGGAGGTTTTCGAAATTCTTACCTTTTAGGGGTAAAAAGGACTGAAAAGGGATAAAACTGGTAATAAACTGCTAAAGGTATAGTCTCAAAAATTGAGCGAATAGTGAAGTAATTTTAAAATTCGTGCTTAAGTTGTACAAATACCGGAAAAGGGCTAAAACTGATGATATCACCCAGATAAAATATCTAAATGTAGAGTTACGAAAATGTATATAGAATTGCTCCCTATAGAATTAGAGAACTATCAAATGAGGTTTTTCAAAATTCGAACATTTAGGGTAAACTGGTACCATTGCCCAAACCAAACGGCGAAAGCTATAATCGTATATGGGCATGCTTCCTATGGAGTTAGAGGGGGTACCGGTCCAGTTTAGTTGTGCGATACGAAAATACCTTTTAAAATTCGTACTTTTAGGGATAAAAAGGGACTAAAGCGGTACAATTACT
Source organism: Muscina levida (assembly GCA_964034835.1). Lineage (NCBI taxonomy): Eukaryota > Metazoa > Arthropoda > Insecta > Diptera > Muscidae > Muscina > Muscina levida. Next base: position 39,482,309 of record OZ035881.1, on the reverse strand, counting down.
CACACCATTGGGATAAAGCTACAATCACATAAATTAGGTATTCGTTCGTCTTATGAAGGGTTGACATTTTACCTGTATTTATTAAAGTCATACGAAGGTTCATTGTAAGTACGGGTGAAGCAACGCGAGCCAGGAAAGCTAGTATCATATATAGGGTGAGGTTAGTATCGCTCAGTTCATCTGACTGCAATTTCTGTACAAGTTTTTAGAGAACGTAACTAAATGAAGTTTACTTTTTTTTTTAATTCATGTGATACTTTTCTTAAAGGAAACCATTTATGAATAGAAAAAAACTCTAACATAATACCGGACAGTGTTCTATCACCGTAGTTATAATTACGTATTCAGAACAGCTATGACATTGCTTTTGTATACATGCTTTTACATTATTACTGTCCACTAGAATGACATCTTAAATGTTAGGGGGACATATGGTGTCCATCAGCTTAGTTGTACAGTATCTGTGTTCTTTCCCAAGAATGTGTGTGCTTTATGGCAAATTGAAATTTAATCTAACGATATACCCTTAATTTTTAAAAGCTTCCTGATATAAAATACATATTCACAATTTTGCTATAATAATAACCTAAATTAATGTTCAAATATGTGTTATATCTTTAAAAAATCTCACAAGACCAACAATTTAATATTAATAATATACAAAATCTTATTGCTTTTAAATATCTTCAAGTGTAAGACAATAGTACTTATCACAAATGAAGGGATTACTAACAGTTTGTAATTTGTCGAAGTATTTTCATCATTTCACTGCTTTACGATCTGCTCTGTTACTTTTTCAGTTGTTTTCAAATCAATAGCTACGACGATGATGATGATGATGGCGATGATGTTGCTGTGTTGTTGTTGTTATTGATGATAGCGTTGACAAGTGGATTATCACTTGAAAAGTCAATAGAACTTAAGAGAACAAGTGATAGCGAGTAAAATACTCTGAAGTCCTATTGACTTAGGGGTGGATGGAAGGCAGAGCACATTAAAGTATTCATTATGATAATTTTCGTGGAATTTATAAATAAAATTTGTATAGTAACGAGATGGTGACTGAGAAGGGAAAAGTCACAACAACACTTAGTGCAAATAAAATACAAAACAAAGTAGATTTAATTATCAGACAATGTAGCCTAAACTATGTCAATATTTAAAGATTAGTTAGACATAAAATTTATAGAATTAACACCACAACAGGCAAAAATATTGATTGTAATGTTATTGCTGAAGAAGTCCGCAAGTATGTTTTCATACAGATTAGGAAAAATTAGCTCTTATCACAAACATTTTTCAACACTTCAATTCGTATTTCCTTACCTAACACCAATGAGAGGGCGTTGTTTTAAGAGCTACTTAGATAAGACATCTAGACATTCAGTTGTGTTTACAAATCACTCATCAATGTGGGGGTAGTCTTTAAAGACATACATTTTCGTGTAAGCATTAACTATAAATTAGAGCATATTTCTTAAATTATTCATCAGTTCAGTTTACTGCATCATTCAGTGCAGTATGATTTACATGGAGCATAATTTGGAAATATTTATAGTGTTAATTAAATCAATTTTGTCTTAAGTAGTTAAAAAGTGGGCAATTTAATTTTGTGATTTATACATTGCCTCTTGATAACTACTTTAGTCAACGTTGATTTCAATATTCATCCTACGGCAAGAAATATAAATTAACAAAGCAAAAGTGTACAAAATTATAAGAAATATAGTGTGACTATAAAGTAGTGTCCCTGTAGGCGCTTCGTATTATAGCCATCAGCGTCTACATGACACTACTGTCTAGATTATACTATAAAATACATCTATAATAGGGAACATATTATGAAAGTGGAAATTAATTAGTAAGGCTGGTGTGCGGATATACAAACGGCAGACCCATTTATTATACCATCACCCTTAGGGATGAGGGTATATATCATTTGATACGAAAAAAAGTGTAACGCATTTAAGGAGACAAGTTAGACCCCAAGTATCTTAAGACCAAATTCGTTTCAGAACTTTTTAAGAAGAATGAGCTATGTCCGTCTGTCTGGATGGCTGGTCAGCAGGATAACTCGAGTAAACCTTAACCGATCGGTATGAAAATTTACCAGTATCAATATTTTTCAAAACGAACTTATGGGATTGTAAATGGGCTGAATAGCCCCACACCTTCTGGTACCTCCAATACAAAATTACCTATTTTTGGAAAATTAATGTTTCTTCCATAATTCCAAACGGACAACCGGAGGATGTTTGAATTTGGTCAGTTTATTTATCTTTCTGGTACCTCCCATACAAATGACCGAACTGACCCTTATAGTTTTACATACATATCTTTTTTGCAAGTAAACTGAGATCACTCAAATTTTGCGTATGATGTTTGCTTATAAATATTAGACTCAGGTATGAATATGGACTATATCGGTTCACGCCTTCTGGTACCTCCCATACAAAATTACCTATTTTTGGAAAATTAATATTTCTTCCATAACTTCCAAACGGACACTTGGGGGGTAATGAAAATTGATCGGTAAATTTATCTTTTGATAGAAGGCAAAACCTCAGAAAACCTAATTATTTGACACACCCCTTCTGGTACCTCCCATACAAATGACCGAATTGACCCTTATAGTTTTACATACATATCTTTTTTGTAAGTAAACTGAGATCACTCAAATTTTGCGTATGATGTTTGCTTATGAAAATTAGACTCAGGTATGAATTTGGACTATATCAGATCACGCCTTCTGGTACCTCCCATACAAAATTACCTATTTTTGAAAAATTAATATTTCTCCTATAACTTCCAAACGGACTCTTGGGGGGTAATGAATATTGGTCGATTAATTTATGTTATTATAGGAGGCAAAAACCTAGAAAACCTAACTATTTGACACACCCCTTCTGGTACCTCCCATACAAATGACCGAACTCACCCCCATAGTATTACAAACATATCTTTTTTCTAAGTACACTGAATTCAGTCAAATTATGAGTAATTTGTACGCTTATAAAAATATGAATCAGGAGTGAATATGGACTATGTCGGGTCACCCCTTCTGGTACCTCCCATACAAAATTACCTATATTTGGAAAATTAATAATTCTCCCATAACTTCCAAACGGACATTTGAGGGGTAATGAAAATTAGTCGGTTAATTTATATTGTGATAGGAGGCGAAACCTCAGAAAACCTAACTATTTGACACAAAGGCCGAGCTCACCCCTATAGTCTCACATACATATCTTTTTTTGTAAGTGCACTGAATTCAGTCCAATTATTCGTAAGTTGTACATATGAGAATTTGAGTCAGGAATGAATAAGGACTGTATCGGTTCACCCCTTGTGGTACTCCCTATCAAAATTAAATTTTTAAAAAATTAATATTTCTCACATATATTCCAAACCGGCACCTATACCCCCTACACAAATAAGTAAAGTTTTGGACGATTTTGCACCACAAGCAGGGGAAAAATATACATAAGTAATTTTATTTTAAATAAAAATCTATTCATTTCAATAACTCAAGACTTCAACAATATCTTATATTGGGTGATGGTATTTATCAGTCAGTTTACCTGACTGAAATTTCTGTACTGGTTTTTTACTTGCTTACTTAAGTGGCCCATTACAACTTACGAACGTGGTTCATAAGTTTGAGTCCTGAAGTATTTAAGAATTCCACACACTACGGTCTTTTGCGTGCGTCCTCCAGTTAGTCCTACCAGATGGTGGCACGACGTCGTCAACCACTTGGTCCTACCAACGAAGTTTGGGTCCTTGCTCTGCGCCGTCCTTCAGGTTCGCCCTCAAACACCTTTCTCGCTGGAGCATTTACATCCATCCTGGCAACATGTCCCAGCCATTGTAGTCGTTGGATTCTGACAGCTCATGGTTCATCCGGTGGCGACACTCGCCATATATTTTTCGGAGTTATTTTCTCTCGAATACTCCCATGTTTTATATGTCCGTTGTCGTAAGCACCCACGATTCGGCAGCATACAACTGAACGGGTAAAATTAGCACCTGGTATAGCTGTTTCTTAGTATCCTCAGATAAGGTGGTGTTACTAAAGTGCTGCCGAAGTCCGTAAGAAAATTGGCAAGCACCATTCTCCGCTTGATTTCTTGGCAGACACTATTTTTCTTATTGGCAGAAGATCCGAGGTAGGTGAATTCATCTACTACCTCAAAACAACAATTTTCAACGTTGACGGTGCTTCCCCATCAAGAGGACTTTTTGTTCGTCGAAATCATAATATTTGTTTTGTCCTCGATGACCAGTAAACCCATTTTTGCTCACTCCTTTTCGAGTAATGAGAAAACCACCAGTAGTAATGAGAAAACTGCAGTAACATCCCGCAGAAAATTCCCGCATTGATGTAAATGTCATTGGCATAGGCTAGTGGCATGTAGCTCTTGTTGAATATGGTGCCAGACATGTTAACACCAGCCTTTCTTATCACCTTCTTCATAACTATATTGAATAGTGTACAGGACAGGCTATCACCCTGCCTGAGATCTCTTTCCGTGTTGAATGGTTCAGAGTGATCCTTATCAATTTTAACCGAGGATTTGGTGGTTTCCAAGGTACATCTGCAAAGTCGAATTAGCTTTGCCGACATGGTGTTGGACCCAAATATCTTTTAAAACGATTGAGACATGTCCGGCAGGTTGGTTGAATGGTTGGTGGGCAGAATAACTCGAGTAAACCATAACTGATCATTATGAAAATTTGTAATTCCCATACAATATAAATTTTTTTTTGTAAAATTAAAATTTTTACACCGTCGGTAGTAAGATCTGAGGTTTACAGACATATAGTAAAACTGTAAAACTGGGAGTTACCAGATGGAGTTAGGCTTGCCAGATGGTCGGGATTAGGCGGGATTTTCCCGACTTCTTGCGAGAATCCCGAGTCCCGACTATTGAAGTAATTCGGGGGAAAGTCCCGACTTTTTAATATTTACTACCTATGCTTAGAATTATCAAAGAAACAACATATTATTGTCTATGGCCGAGCTGTTTCTAGAGAACTGCTCAAAGATATATCAAATGACAAAATATGGTCACATTTTTTTTACAAAATGTGGCAAAGAAAATCACTGGAATTTGGTTAAATTGATTTCTCAAATTGATGATTCTTTACCGATAAGTAACGCTCATTGTGAAAATGTATTTAATATTTTAAACTGTTTATACATGATAGATATAAACCGAATGTCTTTTGATCTTATAATGGCCAAACTAATCATAAGATTGAATCTTCTATAAATATTTTTATATTTCATTTTTAATTATTGACGAGGGAGTAACACTAGTCAATTCGGTGAAAAATAGCAAATGCATAAGTCATGTCTAAACATTATGTTTGAGTTTTTTTAATCCATTATAAAAGTGGTTTTTATCAGCATGAAACTGCAATGTGTTATCAAATAATATTTCTTAAAAGAATGGCCCGACAAATCCCGCTTTTTAGTCTCGGTTTTCCCGACTTTTCGAGTTCGGTGCCTGGCAACCCTAGATGAAGTGTGTCAAATCGTTCGGTTTTCTGAGGTTTTGCTATACATTACAAGAAAAATTAGCCGACCAAATTTAAATAACCATCAGTTGCCAGTTGGTATTTATTGGAGCAATATTATTACTCCAAAAAAATAAGAAGGGGTGGGGCTATTCTGCCCATTTACAATCCAAATACTATATTTTAGAAAATATTAATACAGGTAAATTTAGATAAGGATCTATTAATGTTTACTCAAGTTATCCTTCCAACTATTTGCCCAGCCAGCCAGACAAAGAGACATGGCTCAATCATCATAAAAAGTCAAGATAAGAATTTGGTTTTTAGATACTTGGGGTCTAGCACGTCTCCCTTAATACGCACATCCCTAAGAGGATGCATTTCATTTCATTGATTTTTAAATAAACTAATGATTTTTATGTAAAAAAACGAGAACATTTTTTTTGTATCTCAAAACCCGAAAAACCAATTACAGATTTGAATCCAGCCCACAAAATTAGACTAGGAAAGATATTTGGTTGCTCCAGATCCAAAATCTTGTTGGCTAGTGTAATCAGCGTCGATTTCTGAGAGAATTTAAAGATGTCCATCCGTCTGTCTGTTTATTTTTAAAATAAACAAAATCGTTAAAAAACTACTTCCACATCCTACAGTGGTTACTTTTCGGTTTTTTTTTCGAATTAATCCTGTAACTTTTGAACGGAAACTAGTATCCTGATGAAATTTAAAATAGTTATCGAGATGATTTGAAAATTCGGCTCCCTATTGCATGTGGGGATCACTGCGTGGCCCTCCAAAGTTGGTCACATTGAGTGTTTCAAAATTTCTAATTTTCGAGGAAAGTGCATTTATGAACCGATTTTTTACATTTGGATAGTGCTTCGAAAGCCAAGTCCGTCTGTCCGGCTGGAGTTTGGTTAAGACAATAACTGGAGCAGTTCGTAATCAATGCTGGGGAAGCGTTTTACTAAAAAGATTATAATTTTGCATTTCATTCATGTACATGAACATTTTTTTGAGAAATAATAAAGACATTTTTGTTAACATGCGAATGATATGATATATTTTGCATAAAAAAACATTAAAAATATGCCTTTTATTGGAATTTTTTACTTGCGACGCTTATAACTTCTGACTGAAGCAATGTATTTGCATCATTCTCTCAGCAAGAATAGACCAAAGATATTAGATTGCAGTCGTAGTTTATGAGAACTTATTTTTCTTATATGGCAGCAACAACAAATTCGTCCATCAATGCCACAGGTATTCTGATCGATTACCATTGACTTCAACATATTACGATCTATTTTCGAGGTAAAACCGCATATGATTCAATGATGGGCAAGAGTATTTCATAATTTTCTCCAGTTTCTGCATGAGTATCGTGTGGTCAACGGTGTCAAAAGCTTTGGATTGATCCAATAATATTAGCAAGGTAAAATTACCCGAATCTACCTCGTTTCTTATACCATCTATCTCGTCAATTAGGGCAGCTTAATAAGACATCATTTTGAGCAACGCACTGAAATGAAAAATCAATACCGTGCAGAGGGTTATCATAATAATAATATTTGGTCGGCATTATACATGCTTATATTTACAAATTTGTCATTAAGCTCATTAGGATCAATATTCATATTGTTCACCGAATTATTTTCCTTGCCACTAACCATTTGACGAATTACTTTCCATGTACGTGGAGTATCCAACGACCTGTTAAATTCACCAGCAAAAAAAAAATACTCTTGGTGTCCTTAATATTCCGATTAACAAGTTTTCTTAATACACGGTAGTGTAGTAAACAACTCTCAATTGAGTTGTTTTAAATCGTTTTCAACGCGAATACGCCATGTCCCTCTTTTCTATCAAAACTTCGATATCTGTTGTGAACCAATCTTTTTTTTACTACTAACTATTTTGGTTTTCTCAGGTACAGCCATATCAAGCAAATATTTTATATTATTTTCAAAAAATTTAGTTGATCATCTATTGACATAAGGTAATATGTAATATTCCAATCTATCTCGTAAAACTCATCCCATAGTACATCGTAATTAATATATCCAAAATCTTGATAAGTTATTGTTTTAGGGAATGCATATAAAGTTAAATCACAAACCATGTAAATAAGATCGTGTTTTGAGAAACAAGACACAAAAAACTGATCTAATAAAGAAGAGCCATTTGAAGTAATGTGAGTTGGTATTTGTGTATTCACTGGGTTCAATCATCCATGTTTTTGGGTGTCTCCGGTCCAAATAATTCGTCGTATTTGGCTTGTAAAGAAGACGTCTTCCGGCATTTCGCAGCTCTGTCACTGCGTTTGGGTGTTTAATGAAGACGTCCTGCTGCGGCTTTGTCACTGCGTTTGGGCGTATTCGGCCCAAATAGTTCTTCGTATTTGATGTGTAAGGATTTACTAATATTCTTATTGGCAGTATTAGTTGAGGACGCCTTGTGGTGATTTGTATCCGACATATTATTTTTGTAATAGTTTATGCGACGCGACAATGTTAATTGTTCTATTCTGCTAAACTATTGATTTTCTTAAGATGTAATGCTCTGTAAACTGCGCCGTTTTATACCCCTTCTTCTAGACAGTCCAACCATCAGTAGGATATACTAGTGGCATGTACCTGGCCAGGTACCTAAATGTGCCATCGCTTCTTATTTGAAGGTATCTGGGCGGTTTGGAATATCCATATTTCTACCGGTGTCCTAAGAACAGCTTTTGGATTAAACAAACTCGCTAGATGTGCGCTAATTTCTAAACGGCTTAACAACAACATGTGAAATCATAAAATTTAATTGCTATAAAATATTGCCCAGATTTCTAAAAGGGTTATTCTGTACAGTCTGTGCATTTTCTTCTTCTTCTTTGATGGCAGCAGCATCAGATATTTATCTATAAGTAGCGGCATGTAGTAAAGTATTCCAAGTGATTCGGTCTTTTACACTCCGTGGATAGTTGACCACACCAACCTTAGAAAACAGACGTTTAACTTGGGACATCCAAGTAAGTTTTGGTCGCCCACCTGTGCCACCCTTCGAGTTTATTGTCGGAGACTTTTCAAGCCCGTTGTACAGCTCATGATTCATTTGACGAAGGAGCTAGCCGTTAACGACGATGGGTACAAATATTTTGCGAGGTATTTTTTTCTCGAAAACTCACAAAATTTATTGATCCGCTTACGTCATTACCCAGTACTCGGCGCAGTAGTCAAGACAGGTAGGATCAGTGTTTGGTAAAGTTGGATCTTCGTTCGTCGAGAGAAGGTTTTATCAATAATCGCTTGCTCAGCGCTTAGTAGCAGCGGTTTGCGATCAATACTCTCTTGATTTCAAGGCTGACATTATTTTTTTTTATGGCCGAGTTGAGGTGGACTTAATTAACTACCACTTCAAAGTAATAGTTGTCAACATGTCCTAAACGAATAGACTCTGTGTTCATTGAAACAAATAACATGGGTTTTTCCTAATAAATCACCAGACCCATTTCTGCCGATTGTTTGTTAATGCTCGTAAAGGCCGCGGTAACATCCCGCAGTCCTCGACCAATGATATTTATATCATCGACATACGCGGGCAGCATGTGACTTTTGTTAAAGATGGTGCCACTCGTGTTTACTGCAGCCTTCCGCATGATCATCTCCATTATGATGTTAAAGAGATCGCATGACAGACTATCGCCTTGTCTAAAGACTCGCTTGGTAGAAAATGGATCAGTTAGATTTTAGGCTATTTTCGCTGGCCTTCGTGTCAGCCAGTGTCATCCCGCAAAGTCGTTTCAGCTTTGAGGGGATACCAAACTCAGCCATAAAAATCATGAATGAGGTATGGGTTATCTTCTCTGATTGACTCGACACTATACAGAGTAATTTCTGTCAAAAACATAGTGGGGCCGGCATTGAAAGCTGTAATTTTCGATATCCAGGCTCTCTCTCCATAGAAGCTTTTTCCTCCTAAAGAGGCATTTCATCTCCCTCCCCTACTCGTTATAACGCTCCGTCACTGTACGCGTTGTCATTGGCTGCAGTTTTGCTCGGTGTTCACAATACGCTCGGTGGTATGTAGCTTTTTGATGTCCGTGTGATCCGAGTCACTGTTTGCATCACGCATCACACGCACGTCCATAATGCCTAAGACATGACTTCCATCGATTACTACGTGATCAATCTGGAGTTTTGACTTTTCTTTAAAGGACATCCAGATTGCCTTGTGGATATCCTTATGCGGGAATCTGGTTCTACTCATTACAATTTTTTTTTTGCCAACGCGAAATTACTAGTCTGAATCCGTTATCGAAGGTGTTGTTAAGTATATAGAAATTTCCTACTGCTGAACCAAGAGCATATTCCCTTCCTATTTTAGCAATAAAATCTCCTAGAGCAATTTAAATGTCATGTGCAGGGCAGCGGTCATATATCTCCTTCAGACGCTCACAGACTGCATTTTTTATGTCTTTGTTTTTCGTCTACATGCGGGTTAAACCGGGAGACCAGATGTCGAATTCTCTTGCCGACTATGAATCCTCATCCAAATTCGTGTCTTTCTGCATGGTTGCGTCCATATCATTTCCTGTATGGTTTAGGAGATAACAAGCTGCATTTTAGTATGCGAGCGTCTATCCTCCAAGCAGAGAACTTCACAGTTTTATAACCCATTTGATTAAATTTTTTTACAGTTTTAGTATAGATTTCCTAGAATATCACAGACATACTGAAAAATCTACTCAAATGCACACAAACCGAACACCGGCAACCGCAAAACTAATGAGTATATTCTCTATGAATAAAGATTGCCATCGCAGTCGTTGTTGATTGGTTGATATTATTTGTTTACATTAATAACGCAGTGCTCGTCCAAAGATGGCGGTAGTATGCAGTTGGAATTAACGTGATTATTGCATTGGGAAGAGAAGTAAATTCTCTGCACTGACACCTGTTGGAATATATGGTAAACTTGGGAGGGAGATTACTGTGTATTTGTTTAATTTTTCGAAGATTTAACAAGCAGTGTTGCATTTGCAATTTTTTTATAAGATTTCATTTTAACCAAATGCACGGAAAGAAAAATGTAACTGAAATGAAATTAAGTTTGCTAAAACGATGTAGTGGAACTTAAAATTTTTAAATTTTATTATTTCTGATAGCGAGCATGCTCCCTCGTTGGGTCACTCACCTTTTCTCACAACATATGAGTGAAATAACATGCAAATTTTCAACCATATAGGAATCTGGAGAATGGGGATTTTCCTAATTTGAGTCTTTCTGATTGTTATTTATTTGGGAATAACCAGAAGCTCTCTTGGAGGTTCCCAAACAGATCACAAAGTCGGAGAGATCACGTATTCCCCGGGCAAATGTGAGAAGGCGAAATGTTGAGTAACCTAATCGGCATGCTACCACCGATGCGTCTTAGGAACTGGAGGATGTGCTCGAAAAATACAAGGCTGACATCACCGCCATACAGGAAATGAGATGTACGGGACAGGGATGCTCACCACAAAAAACTGTGACACATTTTACAGCTGCCATGCAGAAAGACACGAATTTGGATGTGGTTTCATAGTCGGCAAGAATCTTCGACACCTGGTATCGCGGTTTAACCCTTGTATCGCCGTTTAAATGAATAGTTACTATTCGCACCCTCCCGAACTTTTTTAACATTACGCTGATTTGTGTACACGACCAGACGGAAGACAAATACGATGGCATTAAAGATGCATTCTATGAGCGCCTGGAGGAGATATATGACAGCTGCATTGCACGTGACATTAAAATTGTTCTGGGAGATTTTAATGCTAAAATAGGAAGGGAAGATGCTCCGAAAATTCAGTCTACACAACAAGACCTCCGATAACGGATTCAGACTGGTTAGTTTCGCGTCGGCAAGAAACATGGTTGCAAGGGGAACCAGATTGCCGCATAAAGATATCCACAAGGCAACCTGGATATCTCCCTATCAAAATACAAGAAATCAGATTGAGAACGTGGTAATTGATGAAAGGCATGACTCAAGCGTTATGGACGTGCGTGTGATGTGAGGTGCAAATAATGACTCGGATCACCACCTACTTGCAGCCAAGGTACGCACACGATTAAGTAGTGCTAAAAACATTGGTAATCAAACGCAAAGGAATATAGACATCACAAAGCTGCATACCACCGATATAGCCAATGCCTACTCCAACCACGTCTTTCAATCACTCCAAACAAACCCCCCTAGTTCTGATGTTCCTGACAAGCAGTGGCAGTATATTGCGAATTCTGTGACCACTGCCGCAACGACTGGGTTATGAGAAACCACGCTCAGACAAGCCCTGGTACGATGATGAATGTCGCGAAATGTCTGAGGAAATGGATGCTGCATACAAGGCAAAACTGCAGCCAATGACGACGAGTGAAAAGGAGGGAGATGAAACGCCTGTTCAGGCGAAAAGCGTCTGTGGAAGAAAATAGAGAGCCAGGATATCAAAAATTACAGGGATAGAGGTGAGGCCCGAAAGTTCTACAAAAGGGTTAAAAGCAAAGATTTTGGAACAGGGATTCCCACCTGTAAGGACAGGGACGGAAATCTGGTCACGGGCAATCAGAGTGTGCTGCAAATAAGGAGTGAATACTTTCAATCTCTACTCTACTCTTCACCCGAAGGCAGCATAAGTGACGAAATCACACCAATCATAGATGATGGAGTAGATTGTTCACCACCAAGCCAAAACGAGACCAGCACGGAGATTGCAAGGCTTAAAAATAATAATGCTGCGGGAGCCGATGGACTGCCGGCAGAGCCTTTTAAAGCCGGCGGAGATGAGCTGGTAACATGCATGCACCAGCTGATAAACACGATTTGGCTCAGGGAGTGCATGTCCGATGATTGGAATCTGAGTGTCCTATGTCCCGTGCTTAAGAAAGGCGATACAAGTGTGTGTACCAACTATGGCGGGATAAGCCTTCTACCCATCGTATACAAGGTCCTGTCTAGTGTGTTATGTGAAAACCTAAAGCCCATTCTGGCGAACCCGATTGGACCTTATCAGTGTGGCTTTAGACCTGGTAAATTTACGACCGACCAGATATTCACACTACGACAAATTTTAGAGAAGACCTAAGAATGCAGATCGACACTTACCATCTGTTCATCGACTACAATGCTGGATGCTATGGCTATGTTTGGTATTCTCGCGAAGCTAATACGACTTTGCGGGATGACACTGAATGACACGTAGTCTTCAGTGAAAATTGGCAAAAATCTGACAGTCATTTTCTACCAAGCGAGGCTTTAGACAAGGCAATAGTCTGTCTTGCGATCTCTTTAACATCATAATGGAGATGATCCTGCGGAAGGCTGCAGCAAACAGGAATGTTACCATTTCCAACAAAAGTCACATGTTGCTCGTGTATGCCGATGATATAGATATCATTGGCAGCACATTGCGGGATGTTACTGCGGCTTTTCGTCAATAATAAACTTGATGGGCGGCGCAGGAGGGGGCGACCAAAACTTCGTTAGATGGACCAGGTGAAAGAGCTATTTACTACACTAGGTGTGACTAACTATCTACGGGCGCAAAAGACCGAAGCGCTTGAATTATTTTCTACGTGCGGCTACTGATAGATGAATTTTTGTTGCTGCTGCCAATTAAGAAGAAGAAGAAGAAGAAGGGAGCTGGAATTTTCGGTCACTCCACACGACAGAAATTTTTGTACTGAACCACTGCAACTTTAAAAACTACATATCTAAAAGTAAAAAGGAGCGACTGGTTGAAAGATTTGTTCATGAAATTCAATGATAATGCTTGAAAGATCTAAGCGTGTGATCATAGGACTAAACGGCAGTTGGGTGCATAGTTGTTTAAAGATGAAATAGTGACATTAATCGCTGAACTGCCTTTTTCATCTTCAGAATATTTGTTATATCTTTGATTTAAACAAAATGGGAAAAATGTAATGGCAAATACCTCGAACACATGCCGATGATATAGAAGCAAAAAAACCCATTTTTGGTCACAACTTATAATATCTATTACTGTGCTACCTATATAAATATGTAGTAACACACAAAAATCAGCAAATGATTCAGAGTCGATCTAAAGCAGTATCTTACAAAGTTAGAAGCTTCTTAACAACGAAGCTCTGCTAAGCAAAACAGCTGTAAATATAATTGCCCATAACATTTTCAGGTTAATAGCCTGTCAACAATATTCTTAATGTGTAAAGAATTTTATCATGATTTAATTTTACTATTAATATAAATACTACTGTTATTTAAGCATATTAACAAAACAACAAATCAAAAACTTTCTGATAAAAATAAAAATCACACGTATCCTTGCTGAACCTTCTTTCGGTATCGTAATCTGACTCACTGCGCGCATTGCAAATTGTTGTAAATGGCAAAAGAAGGAAATCTCAGTACTATTGGGAATCCCATCTAATCTCTATTGTAGACAGACAGATTTGTTGCCAGCTATTGTACATAGCTAGAAAGTTGATGTTGTTGTTGTTGTTGGATTGTATGAGAAGACTATAAACACTGATTTGCTTGTATTTACTTGGGAAACATTGTGGCTGTTTTGAGTTGCCTTACTTTTCCCTTTCTTTGCTATTTTTTCCTGACATTTATCAAGGCAGCTGTTGTTGCTTTTAAGAAGTTAAACAGATTTCTTTATCAGCTTGTACAGATTTGCTATCGCTTAAGGTTACTGTTGTTGTTGGTTAAATGATGTTTTTCTTTTTCTCCTTCTTATATTGAGACCTGCTGTTCTTTAGACACTTTATGGCTTGGGCGTGTTGCTCTTTCATTATCCATGTGCCTTTAGGTTGGTAGTCAGCGCTAAGTTGTCATTGTTGCTGTTTGGTATGGAAGTAAGTGCTCTAGTACGAATGTGGGAAAGTTTAAATGGGAATTGTGTTTTATTTTTATACATAATTATTTTGTTAAACCTATGAACCAATGTTGTTAAATGACAACAATGAGTATCCCCTTTTTCCTTTGGGGATACCTTAATAGTGAAGTTTTAAATAGAACAGCACACAAGACCTGTCAAGCCGTCATTGAAAATTGGCACCCAATATTGCAGCAGTGTCAAAATAATCAAGGATCACATATGGATGATGTTATTTTTACAAAATACAAAACAAATGTAATCGGTTTTTATTTTATTTATTAAGTCCAAGTGGGCATGACTGTGGCATAGTGGTTAGAACACGCGGCTACCATGTGAGAGATCCGTGGTTTGATTCCTGACTCTAGTCATCTACATTTTTCTGTCATAGCCGGCCCCCTCGCTGTTGTAGACAGGAACTTCGTAGTATTGTGGCGAGGCATGTCTAGTAAAAGCTTCTCAAACAGTGACGTTCGCATTCGTCGATAAACAAGTAGGTGCCGTTTCATGTGAATAAAAATATTATTTTTATTATTAGAATTAAAAACAACTTGGCAACATATATATTTATATCTTAGTGTCTAAGTCAGAGGCCGAAATGATAAGGGATTTCCATTCGCTACGATCTTGTGCGCATCTTCTCCAGTCAGTCCTACCAAGCAGCGTCAGTAATTCCTCCACCTGGTCCTTTCAACGTAGTCGCGTCGTACTTCGAGGTCTTGATAGAATACCTTTCGCGCTGGAGTTTCCTCATCCATTCCCAGACATGGCCTAGACATTGTCACCGTTGCACTTCGATTCTCTTGACCACATCGATGTCGTGGTATAACTCGTACGCATTTGGGCCCATATATTTTGCAGAGTATTTTTCTCTCAAACACCGCCAGATGAGCTGCATCCGCCTGTGTAAGTACCCAAGATTCGGAGGCATACAACAGAACCATAGCAGATCCGAGGTAGATAAATTCATCCACTACCTCAAAGCAATAGTTTGCAACGTCCCCAACGGGTGGACACTTTGTTCGATGATACCATTAACTACGTCTTGTCCTCATTCACTGCCAAACCCATTTTCGCTGACCTTCTTCTTACAGATGAAAAGACAGCTGTTACCTCTCGCATCGTCCGACCGATAATGTCGATATGCCGCATGTGGCTCTTATTCATCACTATATTAAAAAGTATGCATGACAAACCATTACCCTGTCTAAGACCTCTCGTTGTATCAAATGGTGCAGATAGATCCTTGCCAATCCGAACAGAGGATTTGGTATTCGTAAGGGTACACCGGCAGAGACGAATTATCTTCGCAGGAATACCGAACTCAGACATGGCTTCGTATAGTCGATGCCTGATGGGACTATCGAAGGCAGCTTTATAATCGACAAAGAGGTGGTAAGTGTCGATTTGCTTTTCATGGGTTTTCTCCAGAATCTGCCGTAGTGTAAATATCTGTTCCATCGTGGATTTGCCTGATCTAAAGCCGCACTGATAAGGTCCAATCAGGTTTTCCACAATTGGCTTTAGACGTTCACACATTATGCTAGACAGGACCTTATACGCAATCGGTAAGAGGCTAATTCCACGGTAGTTTTTACACTCACTACGGTCACGTTTTTTGTAGATTGGACATAGCGCACTGAGATTCTAATCCTCTGGCATGCTCTCCTGAAGTCAAATATTCTCTATGAGCTGTTGCATGCTTAAAACAAGCTCATCTCCACCCACCTTAAACTACTCAGCTGGAATACCATCAGCACCTTGTTGTTCGGCCTGATTATTCGGCCTTGTTGTTCTTTAGGCGGGATATGACAGTTGTTATCTCAGCTTAGCTCGGAGGGTTACACTTGATGTTATCATCTCGGATTGGTACACAATCTTCAGCAGCCGAGTTTTCAGACATCAATAGGCTGCAGAAGTAATATTTCCATACTCTCAGTACTTGTTATTCTTGTTTTTACATTAGGGAATACCTGTTCCATATAAATATAAAGCGTGTTAATTCGTAACAACTCGAGAAGCTATCCCGTACCTCATTCAAATTAGGTTAAGTGGACCCAACAATGCAATGAAACGACTTTTGGGCCACCCTGTGTTTTTTTCGTCGAATTTACATACGATTCAAATAAGTCATATTGATAAATGATGAAACACTGAATACGAAACACAAAAAATCACCAGTTTTCCCACTATTGCAAAGTCCCGAGATTACAACGGTGTTTTAGTATTGTAGGCCGTAAGCGTTTTAAATGAAACACGTCCGCGCAGCTTTCTGGTCACAACAAGACTGACTCTTTATTCAAATCTTCTTAAAGCTAAGGAGTTAAGGAAGTTTCGAGAACTTTAGAGGGAGACATCAATACAGTTTATAGTAAATGGCGGAATTGATACAAAGAAATGAGACAAACATAAAGTATTGTAATAGGGATTTGTATATAAGTACATACATACAAAGTATACTTGTCCGTTAGGAGTATTTACATATTTACAATAAAGAAAGAGATTATCAAATAATGAAGAGCGTTACATACATACAATCATTCAAACAGTGTGCAAATGTGAAATGTCATATGGATACAGTATCATGCCAAAACATAATTAATGGTGACTTAACCATACAAAAGGTATATTACTACAGTACGGTGAAGTATTTTTGAAAAATTACATATTTGGTAAAAATATCCATTGTTGAAAAGCTTTTATTCACATATTTTAGAATAATCATCAGTCCGAACAAAAGAGCCTAAAACGAGACAAATTCCCCTGTAAGCATGAAATTTCAACTAATTGGTTTTTACAAATATGCACTTATTCCAAAAGCAAAAAAAAACTAAAAAAACACATTTATAGCAGTTATTATCAACTAGTTATAAAGATTTTTTGTTTATTTTTAAATTCTTTACATCCTACACATTTAAGAAGTAATACATTCTAAAATAATAATCCCATTCCATCTATTAGCCATTTCTATAAACTCTCTTGCCTTTATCTCTATTTTAATTATAACATAATTTGTTTTTTACACTTTCTATAATTCCCTTTAACGTTTGTTTAATAATGACTTTACTAATGGGAGTTTTTACGATATTACCCGTTTTTTGTGTTCCACATCGTTTTTTAAGTTTTAATCCTCTTAATGTAGCATTTTATGTTTTTCATTCCTAATTAAAAACGAACTTCATTCATTCCACACAGTGAGATTTAAATCATTTATTTACATTTCTAAAGGTGTTAATTTGCCAACATTATAATAGTGCGGTATATAAAGAAGGAGGATTATTGTGGTTATTAATTTAATTACTTAGCAGTGTAGAAAAAAAAATCATTGGCAATGAAAAATGTATACAATATGCTACAGGAGACATAACAACGTTTATCTAAGTCCTAAAAAAGCGGTATACTGAAAACAAATATATGTAAAATATTTAAAAATCTTAAAAATTGTTGACATTTGTTGAGGCAACCATACAGTCTTTTTGATAAAAACTAGTACAGAAATTTCAGTCATGTAAACTGACTGATTAATACCATCGCCTAATATAAGATATTGTTTAAGGCTTGAGTTAGTGAAATTAATAGATTTTTAATTAAAATAAAATTAATTTTTTTCGTAAATCAGCGTTATCATCTCACTATAGCGAACATCATTCACAGTAACTGCCTGACCGGCCTTATTTTGGAAAAATACGCCCCGATGATGCCGCCAGCCCATAAACCGCACCAAACGGTCACTCACGCATTGGTTTTTCGAAATCACTTTTGGATTATCATTCACCCAAACGCGGCAATTCTGCTTATTGACGAATCCACTGAGGTGAAAAAGTGCCTCATCACTGAAGATGATTTTCTTCGAAAATTGATCATCCACTGTTGCCATTTCATGCCACCATTCTGATTATTGCACAGTGGTCGATCCCATTGGCTAAAAAGAAAAAAAATCAAAGTTAGAAGTTTGTCACCAAATGTGGCATCACTGTTTCTTATAAAAACAAGGTTTTAAAATTTATAGTTGTTTTTGTTTTATTCCATCTGTACTTTTTAAGAACAGCTCCAAAAAAGATAGCGAGTAAACAGTTGGTTTTTGCAGTGTGAAAAAGTTGAAAATTAAGTGCAACTTAAAACCAGTACAGAAATTTCAGTCAGTTGGACTGACTGATAAATACCATCACCCAATATAAGATATTGTGTAAGTCTTGAGTTATTGAAATTAACTGATTTGTAATTAAAACCAGTTAGAAAGTTTCAGTCGGGCAACCCAACTTACATTTACCCTTACCCTCAGTAAAACAAATAATTTTCTATTATATTGATATTATTACTCGATTTCTAAAGAGGGCGGAGTGGTACATTTGTATGGGAGGTACGAGAAGGGGTGTGGTTAGGCTTCCAGATTTATTCTCCATTACTTTATCCTGTTATAGCTTTACTAATTACAGAATTTGGGCACGATTGCCTTGGGTGTACTGATATTATTAGTACATCCCTAAAGTGGGCGGAAAGATACATTTGTATGGGAGGTACCATAAGGGGCGTCGCTAGATTTTCAATTTTTTTCTCCAAAACTTTGTCCTGTTATAACATAACCAAATACAGAATTTGGGCACGATCGTGTCGAGTGTATTGATATTATTACCCTATTTCTAAAGTGGGCGGAGTGGTACATTTGTATGGGAGGTACCAGAAGGGGCGTGTATACAGTTCCAGATTTTTTCTCCAAAACTTTATCCTGCTTAAACTTAACCAAATACAAAATTTGGGCTCGATCGCGTTAGGTCTTTTAATAATATTAATCGATTTCTAAAGTGGGAGGTACCAGATGTGTATGGGAGGTACCAGATGGGGCGTGAATAGACTTCCAATTTTTTTCCCTCAAGCTTTAACCTGTTATAGCTTTACTAAAAATAGAATTTGGGTACGATCACGTTTAATTTATTAATATTATTTCTCCATCTCGTGCGAACCAGCCGGACAGCCACCAGACAGACAGACAGACAGACAGACAGACACGGCTCAAACGACTTAAAAAGTCATGAATCGAATTTGGTTCAAAGAAACCTAGGGTCTAAAGTCAATCCTTCTATGTGTTACACTTTTGGGTCGTATCAAATGATATATACCCTCATTCCTAAGGGTGATGGTATAATGAAATAAAACAAAAGATAAAAACTTCTGTTGAAATAAATCGAAATGAATATTGAATTAAAATGTATTAACTATATATTAAAATAATAACAATGTGTTGCAGCTTGTTGTAGATTTGTTATAAAATTAATATTTTTCCAGTGTCATTGTTAGTGTTCGTTCGTCCATATATGTAAATTTTAACTAGAGTTGTAGTTGTGTTCCCCCCTGAAGTCTCCAATGGGATTTTATTTGGTTTATTAGTTAATGTTTCTAGATTCTGAAATTGGTAATATCAGCTGCTCACTTTTGCTCGTCTTTCTGTTATCTCTCTCAGACTATGTGCTCTAAGAGAGGTCCTTGAATCCTTTGCTCGACATTGACCAAACTGTAGATTTAGTTATAGATTTAGTTATTGAAATCAATGGATATACCGACTTTGGTATGCCTACTATGAAATTTAAATTTTCAGGATCTAAGAGAGGTCCTTGAATCCTTAGCCCGACATTGACCAAATTTTAAATTTAATCATAGATTGATGGAATCAATGGATATGCCGACTTTGGTGTGCCTACTATAAAAATTAAATTTTCAGGATCTAAGAGAGGTCCTTGAATCCTTTGTCCGACATTGACCAAATTTTAGATTTAGTCATAGAGTGATGGAATAAATGGATATGCCGACTTTGGTGTGCCTAATTTGAGATTTTAATTTTCAGGATCTAAGAGAGGTCCTTGAATCCTTTTACAGATTTTAACCAAATTTTAGAAATTGGTGTCATTTAAAGAGACTGTGAGATGTGCCAAATGTTATTCACCTATGATAACTCCTTCTATTATTGGCCGCTCTTTGTATAAAACGGCAACCACTGTGCATTGACTGCGTTTGGAATGGTCAAGAGGCTTTTGTTTTTGAGTCAATTGCACCTTGTAAGCATGTAAATGCAAGTCTTTATGTATAATGTCCATCAACGACGAGCGTGAGAGGTGCAATTGTTGAGCACGACGATGAGTAGAGTTGGACGGCTCTTCAGCCACACTATCGCGAACAGCAGCAATATTTTCTTCAGTAAGAGCTGTACGCGCATGCGCTAATGTTTTCACATCTCCCAAAGACCCTGTTTGCTCAAATTGTACGCATCATTTTCTATTGAGCAAATGTGCTACTTTTCTTGCTGCAATTGTTTCGGGTTTTGCGTATTATTATTCTGATTCCCGATAGTAGTTTATTGCGCTTCACTTTCGCAAACGGTACAAGCATTACGATCAATTGATTTTCTATGAAATTCGTTTTTTTAGGGGATTTATTTGCTTGATTAATGCCTCCTATTAGACGATCAAATATGAAGTAAACGTCGTTCTTCTATATTTGCATTCCTTTAATTAACTGCGTACAGTGCGCCGCATTTCTGAAGGCTAGCCAACATTTAAATATGCTCGGAAACAGACTGAACGCTCGCCGATGCGACTGTTTCATTGCAGAACAAATACAAGGACGAGATGACTGACGACATTAGCACAGAGCACGGACAAACTGCGTTGGCCGCTGCATCCTTTGGCATTGTTAAAAGGCAGACGAACTGCAAATTCCGCTTTGAAAATGCCGATGAATCTTCTCAGGGTTGAAAAGCCAAAGTGCACAACCGCACGATGAGGGATCTACGGGGTGATTTAAAACGATTTGGTGGAGCCATGATTTTTCTCTCCGGAGTTTCCCATCATCACGAATTATACTACTGCCAAAATTCAAAGGAGAGGAAGTCCTTATCTCACGGATTCCGTATATTTCAACGGCTAATCCATTCAAATTCTCCGTTCGGTTGGCTGCGGCGATGACAATCAATAAATCGAAGGGCCAATCGTTGGAAGTCTGCGGGATTTATCTTGCATTTTTCTATTTTTAGCACGATCAGCTGTAAGTTATTATTAGTTTTGAACTATCTGTGTTATATATCTGGGACCGGCCGTGGCATAGTAGTTAGAACACGCGACTACCATGCGGAAGATCGCAGGTTCAAACCTGGCTCCAGTCATCTTAAAAGAAAAAAAATAAATAAAATTTTCTTTCATTGTCGGCTCCCCTCGAATGTTGTTGACAGCAACTTCGCAGTATTAAGCGTCGATTCAATCGTCGTGTCTAGTAAGAGCTTCTCCAACAGTGACGCTCGCATTCGTCGATAAACAAGTAGGTGCCGTTAGTTGTGAATCTAAAAATAGAAAGCGTGTTAATTCACAACAACGCGAGAAGCTATCCCATACCTCATTCATGGGGTGCAAAGGGAAAATAACGTTTTTTTAAAGTGTTATATATCTGAAGATATTCAATTGGGGCGAGACGAAGTTCGCCGGTTCCGCTAGTTTTTTTTATATTTTTATGTCTGTATCTTTTTATATTTTTGATTTTTGATATTTTTCCTTTTATTGTTTTACCGATTTAATTTAAGATGTCCGCAAAACTTTTAATATATGATGGCATTGTTGACTAGCTCGAAAAAGTGAAGCATCCATATAATAAGCGCTAAAAATTGGTAGAACTAGCCACATTTAAGGTCAAGTAAAAGTTAAGGCAATGAGTTACAAATAATTTAGCATTAGAAAAATATTCAAAGCTTAATTACCATTTAGATTTTGGGGCTACTCGTCATCAGAAAGTGATATGATTATTTTATATCACAAATTCCATAAACTATTAAAGATCATTATCATCTATATGAAATAAAAACCTTCCATAATTTAATTTATGTATCTGTATATCATCGGAAAAATTAGAATAAAATCTCCACTAGCTTCTATCATTGTGCCATGAAATTATATGCAACATTAAACCACCACATGTAGGACATACAAAGCTTATGGTGTCGAGGTTACCTTGTGGCATTAAGTTACTTTTTCTTTCATTTTTTCACCCAATTTTCGGTAATAGTAGATATTGTTAGTGGCGGGTTTCTCTGCCACTGACGACTAGAGTACATGAAACTCATTTTATGGCATGCAACATCAAACCTAGTGAAGAAAAAAAAAATACGACTTGCCACCGCTGAGCTGTGAATATAAATCATTCAACAGCCGAAGCAGAAGCAAACAGAGTGAGGAGAGAAAAAAAAATAAAGCGTTATGCAAATATGTGCCTGTGGCATAAACAACCCAAACAAGAAATGTTTCATAATAATATGAATTGCCTTGAAATTTATGTTGGAACAATAATTACAAAAATATAAAATATTTTAATATTCTATATTTTTAATATATTTTTACATTTTTAATATATTTTTACATTTACTACAAATTGCAATAATTCACAATGTATATATATATATGTGTTCCTCTAACTCCCATTGGAGCGTAGGGCGTCAATTACAGCCGTCCGCCATCGGACACGGTTTTGTGCAATCGATCTTAATTGGTTCCAGGATACGCCGAGGTTACTCATTTCGCTTTCGGTGGAGCGTCGCCATGTTATACGTGGTCTTCCACACCGACGACCTGCCTGATGGAAGGGATTCTATTTAAGTGCTTGCTTAGCCACGTTGTCATCATTTCGGCGAAGAGTATGTCCAATCCACTGCCACTTACGCTTACGAATTTCCGTTGCCAGTGGTATTTGCCGTGATCGCGACAACAATTCTGCATTTGAGATGGTACGCGGCCAGAAAATACGAAGTATTCGTCTAAGGCAGCGGTTGACAAAAGTTTGAAGCCGATTGGTCATACTACTGGTAACTTTCCAAGTTGTACATCCATACAGCAGTACAGACTTCACACATGCTTCGAAAATTCGCAGTTTTGTATGGAGGCTAATTTTGTTATTTTGCCATATTGGAGCTAGTATATCGAACGACGATCTTGCCTTGTTTATTCTGCCCTCTGCATCTAAATCGGAACCTCCTTCAGCATCAATCTCACACCCCAGGTAGCAAAAGTTTGGAGCATATTTGTAGGTTCCATCACCCACCCTTAATGGAGCTGTTGTTTCGGTTCCTATGCTAAGAGTCTTTGTTTTGCTGGTGTTTATTTTAAGACCCGTATGTTGCAGCTTTTCCTGGAGATCTAATGTTGTCCGTTTTAGATCACACAGCCTATGAGAAAGCAAGCAAATATCGTCTGCGTAAGCCAGGTAATTTAGGTATTTGCCGTTGATTTGCCATTGTATTCCTTGTCTTCGGTTCTCGATGGAACTAGGAACATCTTCCATACCTACTAGGAATAATAGAGGTGATAATATGCATCCCTGACGCACTCCACTTTGAACATGGAATGGGTCTGAGAGCTTTCCTTTATGGATAACGAAGCATCTGGCCTGATTATAACTTTCCTTGATCAGAGATATTAATTTTTCAGGTATATATCTTCTTCGCAAGGCTAACCATATGTATTCACGTTCATGCTGTCAAACGCTTTCTCAAAGTCCACAAAGAGAAGATGAAGATTGGAATTGAATTCCAAACATTGTTCTACAATAATGCGCAGCGTATTGATGTGGGCTGCACAGGAATATCCACTGCGAAAACCTGCTTGACAGGAGCTAATACTATGTTCTAGGTGTTCTTTAATTCGGTTTAGAATTATTTTTGTCATTAGCTTTGCTATCGTTGGGAGAACACAAATTCCACGCCAGTTGTTACAATTTTTCAAGTCTCCTTTTTTTGCAATTTTGACAATTATCCCATCTTTCCATTCTTCAGGGAAGGACTCAGTTTCCCATGATTCAGTAATGAGTGGGTGTAATAGCTCTGCAGTGAGTGTTGGATCACACTTATATATTTCAGCAGGGATACCATCTGTGCCGGCGGCTTTACCGTTCGAAAGTTTTTTTATCGCTGCTATAATTTCGGATAAACTAGGTGGTAGGTTCCAATCCTGTAGTTTGTGGTATTTATTGAACTTGCAGGTATATTAGCAATTAAAGTCCAAGTAGCCTCAGACATCCAATCTTCTCTTCCTTTGGGGGTTGGTCCAATTGACTTATCTGCACATGACCGTATTATGTTTTTAAGATGGTACCATTTCGAATCAATGGAAGCAGAGAGAGTGCCACCGATAACTAACTTTCTAGCATTGCAAAAGTCAATAAACCATTCCCCGTTGTCATTCCGTGTACCAAGCCCATGCTTGCCCATTACATACTTCAGCGATTCATTGTCAGAACCGACCTTGGCGTTCAGGTCTCCCATGACTATTACGATATCACCTCGTGGAATATCGTCATACGTTGCATTCAGCTGACTGTAGAACGCGTTTTTCAAATCGTCTGTGGCAGATTCGGTTGGGGCATAGCACTGTATCAGAGAGATATTTCTAACCTTAGATCCAAAACGGGCAAGAATAAGTCGGTCCGATACAGACTTCCAATTTATGAGGCTCTTACGCGCATTTGTTGACAACATTATTCCAACGCCTGATTGGTGATTGCTTCCTGTTTCCTTTCCAGAATATAGCATGACCGACTGTGAGCTTGGAGACGAATACTCACCAGAGCCAGTCCATCGAATTTCACTTAAACCGAGGATAGCAAGGCCGTATCGTAACATTTCACGTTCAGCATGCAAATACCTGGCGTTCAAACCGGTGGCGATGTTGTCGCCGTCTCTGAGCGTTCTTACATTCCGGTATCCAATCATAGTCCTAGTTCGATATGCAAAGGTCGTCAACGAGTGTTTCGGTTTTTTATTTAAAGGCTGATTTTTTAACGATTCGTTAGCAATTTAGATTTCGGAAGATGTGGGTTGCTAACCCTCGTCTCCTAGATTGGTAATAGGGCTGCTATCTGCGCGTCCACTCCCACGATGCAACCATGCTTCAGCGGTTTAAGCCTACTTTCCTGAGACGTCTCTTTGACCATTCAGGATACATGGTTGTAATGCCTTCTACTTGGAATACTTGGTCTAAGACCGGAAGTAGTTAGCTGCTTGGACATTGCCACAAAGGAATCTGGTCACTTCCAAGTGAGTAACAATCAGTAACTTTCCACCTCTGGGCAAAGTCCCTTAATTTGTCTTGAATATTTTTCTATTAATTAGTTTTCAAAAAGTTGCCTTTCGGAATCGATGGAAAACTATATAGTTATATATAGGTCCCGTATGAGTGAGTGTAATAACAGAATGTGTAAGCTGACTCAAGTGACAGAAACTCTACCATATTCCATTTGTGTAATGAAAAGAGATTTGATTTGATATTGTTATTTGTACTTGAGGACTTGAATAAAACTTCAACTATTGGAATATAAATTTGCCTGTATTGGAATATTGTAATGACGCCGACCGTGTGTTGATATTATTAAAAGACGCAACGATCTCCGCGGAGACCTTCAACTTTGAGTTACATCATTGGTATTGAGTAAACGGGTATCTGATTCCCCCATACAAGTACTCATATGACCTAAAATACGACCTGTTTGGAAACAAATTTCTTGCAATTTTTGCCGAAATAACCACGAAACCTAAAATATGCAGTACGCAGTATATTTTAATATGACGTTATATCGATATATGGCTAACATTTCTTGTTTGTATTGTATATAGTCTATAAGTCATAGTATCGCAAAGTTTCTTCCACGACCCTCTAGATAAAATTTGTAGAAACCACCTTATTATATTTTGCTTGTATAAAGATTTTATATGGTCTATTAAAGCAGCAGATTTTTTTCATCTGCCCCTTAACTTCACCTTTCCTTTTCGTACTTGCAGTGATGTTTGTAGGATGATGTGTAGTTTTCCCATAGGTACACTGAAATGTTTTCCTTTTATAAATTATTTTAATTTAAAATGAGTGCTGATAGTTTTTCATTCATTTAACTCGTATTCGACCTAAAACATGAAAAGATAAAGATATGAAATGAGGCAAAGAGGCAGGTACTACGGTGTGGCATGAATTCATTCTATCACAACACACAAATTAAAAGGACTTTGATGAATAAGGACCAAGTTTCCTTCGCATGAATTCACAATGAGAGAGCGAGAAAAGAGATGTGTTGTAAGCTTGAATATGATAAATGCTAATTATTAAGTATAATTAATTAATTACAAAGCAGTTAGTAGAGAGTAAGTGCAATTAATAGGTGGTAATTATAGTAGTAATAGTAGTAATAGGATGGAACCGTTTACGATTATGGATAAATTAGTGTTGTATAGAAGAAATATATGATTAATAGAAGTTTTCTTAATTATAATAAATACGCCTATGTGGAAGAAGCTGTTTAAGGTTCATTGATTAAATTATTTGAGGTGTGTCTTGCATTATATTGAGGAAAATGTCATATATTTAAATACAAAGGTAGATGCAGCGTATAATTTAATAATTTTATCTAATGAGGTATGTTAATTAGCACTAATACATGCGTTAACAGAAAACACAATTGGGAAATGGGGAATTTCCAAATTTGAGTCTTTCTGATTGATATTTACTTGGGAATAACCAGAAACTCTCTTTGAAGGTACTCAAGCAGCTCACTACGTCCGAGAGATCACGTATTCTCCGGTCAATGCCACGGAATGTTAAGTAACCTAAACGGCATAAAGGAAGTTGGTAACAGAAGTTACTATAGCAAAGGCGATTACATTAGAAATGCATGCTATGAGCGTCTGGAGTAGATATATGACCGCTGCCCTTGATATGACACTCGCTCCCGAAGGCAGCATAAGTGACGAAATCACACCAATCATAGACGATAGAGTAGCTTGTCCACCAACGAGCCAAAAGGAGATCAGCACGGCGATCGCTGCGGGAGCCGATGGACTACCGGTAGAGCTTTCTAAAGACGGCGGCGATGAGCTGGCAACATGCATGTACTAGTTCATAAACACGATTTGGCTCAAGGAATGCATGCCCATTGATTGGAATCTGAGTGTTATATGTGCTGTGCTTAAGAAAGGCGATCCTAGTGTGTATACCTACTAGCGCGGGATTAGCCTCTTACACATCGCATA
This sequence comes from Muscina levida, assembly GCA_964034835.1. NCBI lineage: Eukaryota > Metazoa > Arthropoda > Insecta > Diptera > Muscidae > Muscina > Muscina levida. The sequence continues at coordinate 39,454,857 of OZ035881.1, read as the reverse complement.
CAAGGTCCTCTCTAGTGTGTTATGTGAAAGACTTAATTAAGCCTATTCAGGCGAACATGATTGGACCTTATCAGTGTACACTACGACAAATCCTGGAGAAGACCCATGAAATGCAGATCGACACGTATTTTCTTTTCATCGACTATAAAGCTGCCCTCCAATACGACAGAAACTGTTGGATGCTATGGCTGAGTTTGGTATCCTCACGAAGCTAATACGACTTTGCGGAATGACACTGACTGACACAAAGTCTTCAGTGAAAATTGGCAAATATCTGATAGAGACATTTTCTAACAAGCGAGGCTTTAGACAAGGCGATAGTCTGTAATGCTATTTCTTTAACATCGTAAAGAAGATGATTATGTGGAAGGCTGCAGTAAACATGAATGGTACCATCTTCAACAAAAGTCACGTGCTGCTCGCGTATGCCGATGATATAGATATCATTGGCCGAGGATTGCGTAATGTTACTGCGGCTTTTTCGAGCATTGAAAAGCAGTCGGCGTAAGTGGGTCTACTGATAAATGAGGAGAAAACCAAGTTATTTGTCTCTACGAACAAAGAGTCCACTTGTCTCGGAAGCTGCGTGAACGTTAACAATTATAACTTTGAAGTGATAAATGATTTTGTCTACCTTGGCTCCCCCAAAACAAAATACTAATGTCAGGTTGGAAATCAAAGGACGACTCTGGTCCTACCTGTCTTGCTCTACAGCGCAGGATCCTGGGTAGAGACATTAGAGGATCAATCTATTCTGAGAGTCTTCGAGAGGAGCTGCTAGTATACGCTAAGCTAGCTATTTAATGTCGAATCCATGTCTGTCTACAGCGAAGAATACTGGTTAATGACACAAGCCAAGATGTATCAATTATAAGGTGGTGTTAACATGTCAGCTGTTGGATAATTTTTTTAATTTTTGTTTATGACGAGGACTGTCAAATGGTTGTTTTGTTTACATTCGTTGTTTTGTTTACATGTTCTTAATGAAAGATTGTGAAATTTCTTGTTATAATAACTGTGGGACCGGCCGTGGCATAGTGGTTAGAACACGCGACTACCATGCGGGAGATCGCAGGTTCAAATCTGGCTTTAGTCATCTTAAAAGAAAAAAAAAATAAATAAAATTTTCTTTCATTGTCGGCTCCCCTCGAATGTTGTTGATAGCAACTTCGCAGTATTAAGCGTCGATTCAATATTCAATTCGAATATTTTTAACCAATACTGCTTCAGGAAATTTAATTTCTTTCACTTGATGTAGCTGATGACTCCACCTCAATCTTGTTTTTTTTTCTTCCAGTTTCTACGTATCGTTATTTACTTTCATCCACTGTTTCTTTTGCCTTTTGATGTGTTATAAATGGTTGATCATTCGTTATATCAAGCGTAAGATTTTCAGTCGTTCGCTATTTAGACTACGATTGTGTTTTTTTAATTTGAAAAAATCTTTTTTATTAACAAATTTTTCAATAATTTTTTTAATAATGAAATAATTTTTTAATTATTATTAACGTTCTCTGTCCCTAGGCACACCGTCTAATCGTTTGGGTGTCTTCGGCCCAAATAATTCAACCAATTTGGTCTTTCAGCGCTTAGCATCTGGGACCCTAGGCACAAATTCTTTTCGTTTGGGTACATCAGATCTAAATAAATCATCCAATTTAGTGTGAAAGGAGTACGGCTCTCGGTGCTTCGCTTCCCATTGTTCATCATCCATTCGATTGGGCGTCTCCGGTCCAAATAATTCAATGTATTTGGCTTTTAATTAAGACGTCTTGCGGCACTTCCCGACTTTGTCACTGCGTTTGAACGTATCCGGCCCAAATAGTTCTTCGTATTTGATATTTAAGGATTAACTCATATTATTAGTAGAGGACGCCTTGCGGTTCTTCGTATCCGACATATTCTTTTTTTTAATATTTTAAGCAACGCGACAATTTTAATTATTCTATTCTGCTAAACAGTTAATTTGCTTCTGATGTAATGCTCTGGAAATTGCGCTGTTTTATACCCCTTCTTCTAGACAGTTTAGCCATCAGCAGGTAATAGTTGTGGCATGTGGCTGGTACTAGTCGTGTTTACTGCAGCCTTTCGCATGACCATCTCTAGTATATGTTAAAGCGATCGCATGACAGACTACTTAAAAAACCCTATTTCCCTTATACCCCATGAATGAGGTATGGGATAGCTTCTACCGGCCATGCCGATTGACTAGACACTGTACTGCGAAGTTGCTGTCGACAACATCGCGGGTGCCGGCAATGAAAGAAAAATGCAGATGACTGGAGACACAAATCAAACCGTGGATCTCCCGCATGGCAGACGCGTGTTTTCACCAGCATGCCACTGCCGGTCCCATGACTGTCTATCGCCTTGTCTAAAGCCTCGCTTGGTATCAAATGACTCTGATAGTTTTTTTTGCATATTTTCACTGAATACTTCGTGGCAGTCAGTGTCATTCCGAAAAGTTATATCAGCTTCGCGGGTATACCAAGCTCAGCCTGAGCATTCAATAGCTTCTGTCGTATTGGACTGTCGAATGTTATCGATAAAAAGTTTGGCGTCGGTCTGCATTTCTTTGGCCTTCCCCAGGATTTGTCGTAACGTAAACATCTGGTCAGTCACGGATTATCAGGTCTAAAGCCATTCTGTGCAATCAGGTTCGCCTGGAGGGACTTTAGTCTTTCATATAACACACTAGGCAGGGTATTGTATGCGATCAGTACAATGCTGATCCCGCGATATTGGGTATACACATATGGATCGTCCTTTGTAAGCATTGGACATAGAGAACTCTCACATTCCCATCATCGGACATGCTTTCCTTTAGCCAAAGCGTGTATATGACTTGGTGCCTTCACGTTGCCAGCTCCTCATCACATCCTAATGGACTGCCGACAGCTATATTGGAACTGGTAGGTGGTGGACAACCTGTTCCATCTCCGATAATTGGGGTTATTAAAAAAGGTTAATTCGGCAGCATAAGTGTCATCGGGAACGAGCAGAGTACGAAAGTGTTCCCTCCATATTTGCAGCACACTCTAAGTGTCCGTGGCCATATTTCCATCTCTGGCCTTAGAGGTGAGTATCACTGTTCCAAAACCTTAGCTTTCAACCGTTTAGTAGAATTTGGGGGCTTCACCACTAGTTCTGTACTTTTTTAAATTCTGGCTCTATCTTTTCTTCCCTAGACGCTTTTTTCGCCTGGAGGGACGTTTCGACTACATATTCTTTGCATTATACTTAACGTCACAGAACGCCTTACCGTTGACTGCAGTTTTGCCTTGTATGTTATGCAGCGTCCATTTCCTCAGACAATACGCCTCATTCCTCATCGTACCAGGATTGACTTAAGAAATGTATACACCTGCAAAAATTATGAAATAAAATCGTAGCAAAGCGGAAATTTTATCTATTGTTCCCACGATGGAGCATAAAAACTGACATTTTGTTAATTGCAGGGTAATGTAGAACTCCCTGTGGAAATAAGGGTGTAACACCCATCTTTATTAGGGTGGTACTATAAAATACTTTCCGATTTTAACTTAAGTTACGTTCACTATTTATAACGTCTTATAGACAACTGTTGGCAAATGCTCAAATGTATAACACATGTACTCTTCAAATGCGCACAGCACAAAAAAAAATGGACTACACGTGTTTTAGTCACAGACCGAATGACAATTAACAGTACGAGCATACTCATTGCCAACCGCTTGTTGTTGATATTTTCCAGTAAGCTATGTATACATACAAACAGAGTTGCCAAATAATGATTAGTTTCCGAAATAAAGAGGGTTCCACATTCCCGCATAATCCACAATACCCGAACATTCTCGGTGACGTGCAATAAAGCCATAGGTAATAAATAGAGGCCATATGGCTTAATTGCCAAATAGGGTGTAAAATGAAGCCAATATGGGTTTCACAAATCAGTACGGAAATTGCATTTGTTTAAAGATAAAACATTGCAAAGAATTTTATCGTAATTGTAGATATAGATATTAGACGCCTCCTAATGGGCGTTACAAATGGAGTGGCAAAATTAATATACCCTTCACTCCGTTCGTGCGCGTGGTAATGGGTATTCAAATCTTAAGTATGTTACTATATTTGGGTGCCGTTGAGGATGTAAAGTGAATCTTGCATCTCAAGCTGACTTACAATCTTCTTCGTGGTGTCACCTGGGCAACGGATTTCGTGATATTTTTTTTGGCATGAATAGCAGCTACCCACCCGCCTTCAGGTCCTTTACTGGCTATGAAAACACGAGAAAGAAAAAGTAATAAACGGAGCCCCACAAATGTTGACGACCGCCGCAAACAAAATAAGGACCATAATTTAAGGATATGCATCTGGAGCGTCCGGACTCTCTAAAGAGAAGGTCCCACTATCCGCCTGGCGAATGTCTTCAAGAAATATAAAGCTGCCGTCACCGCCATTCAGGAGATGTCATCGCGAAGCTGCAAACCCCAGAGATAGCCATTGCCTACCCCAAACAGCTCTCCCTACTTTTACGACACAACGCCTCTATTTTTGATGTTCCCGATACACAGTGACAGCATATTGCGCATTCCATGGCAACCGCCGCAACAGCTATGCTAGGATATGAAAAACGGCGCTCAGACCAATCCTGGTACTATTAAAAATTTCGCATAGCGTCTGAGGAACAGGATTCTGCTTATAGGGCAACGCTACAACCAATTGTAACCCGTGCTGTTAGGGAACGGCACAAGGAGTCAGTAAAACAGGCCAGACAGGTATTTAAGCGAAAAAAACGTCGGATGAAGGAACGGCAGAACGAGGATATAGAGCGGTACAGGCATAGAGGTGAGGCTCGAAAATTTTACCAGAAAGTAAAAGCAAAAGGCTACGGTAATGGGCTCCCCTCCTGTAAGGACAAGGATGGAATTCTGGTTACAGATACGCAGAGTATGCTGCATATATGGAGTGAACACTTCCAGCAACTGCTGGTTCCAGAAGGCAGCGTACGTGAAGGTATCACGCCAATTGTCGACGACGGCTTAGATGGCACACCACCAAGTCAAGCCGAAGTAAGAAGAGCAATATCCCGGATGTAAAATAATAAAGCAGCCGGTGCCGACGGACTTCCGCCAGAGCCCTTCAAGTCCGGTGGTGAGGAGCTGATAACGAGCGTACACCAGCTCCTACGCACTGGTTGGCGTAAAGAGTACATGCCCGACGATTAGAATCTAAGCGTATTATGTCCTGTGCTGAAAAAAGGTGATTCAAGTGTGTGCTCCAACTACTGCGGGATCAGCATTTTATCCATCGCATATAAGGTCCTGTCGAGTGTGCTATGTAAAAGACTAAAGTCAGTGTTATCTAACCTGATTGGGCGTTATTAGTGTGGCTTTAAACCTTGTAAATCAACAACTGACCAGATATTTACACTTTGCCAAATTCTGGAAAAAACCCAAGAGAAAAAGATCAACACGCTGCCTTCGACAGTCCAACACGGCAGAAATTACTCGAAGCCATGGCTGAGTTTGGTATTCCAGCGAAGCTGATATGCCTTTGCGGAATGTCGCTGACTGACACGAAGTCTTCAGTGAAGTTTGGCAAGGTCCTTACGGAGCCATTCTATACCAGACGAGGCCTTAAACAAAGCGACGCCCTAGCGTGTGACCTCTTCAATATAGTTGATGGAGATGATAATGAAGAAAGCTGCAGTAAACACTAGTGGCGCTATATTCAACAAAAGCCACATGCTACTCGCGTACGCTGATGACGTAAACATCATCGGTCGAGAACTGCGTGATGTGACTGCAGCCTTCTCAGGTATACAGAAGGATGGGTCTAACGGTGAACGAGGACAAAACGAAGTTATTAGTTTCAACGAACAAAGAATCTACTCGTTTTGGAAACTGCGTGAACGTTGACAACTGTAATTTCGAGGTCGTAGATAATTTTATCCGCCTAGGCTTCGCCATCAACAAAACAAATAATGTCAGCCTCGAAATCCGGAAAAGAATCCTGCTTGCTCAAAAGTGCTACTATGGACTAATCAAGCCACTCAATGGCAGATCCCTCCCTCGTCGAACAAAAATGCAGATATACCAGATACTGGTTCCACCTGTCTTGATGTATGGTTCAGAATCCTGGGTTATGACGCAGGCGGATGAATCGGTTCTGGAAGTATTCGAGAGAAAAATACTCCGTAAAATATATGGGGTCATCATCGTTAACGGAGAGTATCGGCGTCGTATGAATCTGTACGAGCTGTACGAACTGTACACTGACATTGACGTGGTCAGACGCATTAAGGTGCAGCGGTTGCGTTGGCTAGGTCATGTTGTACGCATGAACGAAAATGCTCAAGCTCGAAAAGTCTTCGACAATGAACTCGATGGACGGCGCAGAAGAGGGCGACAAAGAAAAGAATAGGTTACTGAAAACCAACGGGAGAAGAAGCGCAGAGATCGAGGCGCTTATAATATTTTACTACGTGCGGTATATAATCCAATGGGATTGCAAAGAAGTGTCAGGTAAGTAAGTAAGTAAGTATCTTACTATTTCAACTATTTCTTTGGCTATTTCAAATTCAAAAGAAAAAAGTTATATCATAATATTAAGGAGTTAGACATTTCTAAAAATTTTTAAGTTTTAGTACATTTCGAAATCAGCCAATAAAGTACATAAATAATCCAAATAACGTCATTCCAAACACAAGTTTTTCTTTTAATAATTCTTCTGTTCATATTTCCAAATGCACTAAATTTTAAAGTTATTCACTTTAAAGTCAATCATTTCGTTTGAATATATTTCTTCTTTTCAATTCTCTATTGAAGTAAAATTCTATTTGCTGCTGCTGAACCATCAATGTATTGAATATTCAATAAACAATTGACCATGACTTCTTCAGAATGCATTTACGAGTATTATGGAAATTTCTTCTATTTGCTGAGTACTAAACCAAAAGGAAAATAAAAATGGTTGAAAACAAAAACACAAAATAAACACTCTTATCATTGAAAACGAACGAAGGACAATGGAAGAATTGATTTTGCTTCAGGTAAGATAAATTGTTTGTTTTGGTAACAGTCTTATTTTAAGATGCGGAAGACAATCTGCATGTAGTATATATAAGAAGAAAACAAATTTCAATGTTTGTAAAGTTATGTAGTCGGACTTAAATTTTACCAAATGATACATATCTGGACAGACCAATGTGCGGGAAATTTTATAATTTTGGTGCGATTTCAATGGCTATGATTATTATTGTTAATGTTGCTTATATTGGCAAGTGTAAGTCAACATCCTCTTGGTAAAAAATATATTTCTTTTTATAGTTTCTTACTTACACCAATTATTGTTATAACTAAATGTATAAAATGAATGTGCTGCAGCCATTTTTCTTTAATCAATAAATATTTATGTCTTTACAAAAAAAAAAAACATGTTTATGGCTCTAACATTTTATGTAATTTTTCTCACAAACTACCTACTGTTTCGTTGTATAGTAGAAGCAGCAGAAATCTAATGGAATTTCATTAAATAAAGTTTATTGAAAACAAAACAAAAACCATTTTGCAGAAAATAAAAAAAATAAACAAAGCTAATCCTTTCAGCAGGGTTACCTTTTAACGACTCAACATAAATATATGCTCTTGTTGTAATTCCCTAAAGAAATGTACGACACATGAAGAACACAGCAAGGAAGGAAAGGAGTGAATGTTGAAGCATAAACGAAAGAAAAATCAGAGAAAATTACAATCCATTAACAACATTTGCCACCTACATGGCTCATTGGCATCCCACTCAGTTGTTGCTGGTGGCACCCATCTCCATCACCACCCATCCCCCCGTAGAACCCAATTCACAGTTATGTTTGAACATTATTCAACTCTTTTTTTTTTGTTTGTATTGGATGTCGAATGTTTCTTGTTGGCATAAAATAAATGTGCGAAATAAATCAATGTTTTGCCATAATGTACAAATATCGAAAGAATGTAGCTGCTCGATTGCCATTATTTATATTTCCATTTATTGGGTTGATTGGTGAGGCAAAGAGAGACCAATCGTGGTCCTTAGTTATTGCAGCCATACAGATAATTGGTACTCACCAGTATTCTGTAGGTATTTGAGCGTAGATTTTTTTCACGGCTTTATGGATTATGGAGCTTGTGACATTTTGAATAAATTATGTTTATTTAATGTCAATTTGGTGAAGGTGACCCTAAATTAAATTAATTAAAGGCGAATTAAATAAATTACTATATTGTAACGTTTGTCCAGATTTAAATGAAACAAATATAATAAACCAATGATTTTATAAAATACTAGTGGGCCCGGCAATGCTTCGCTATTGCATATTATCGAATATTGATATTTTCACCCCCTAAATGTAGAAAAATCCAAACAATGTGTAGCCTATGTTACTCGCGGGGTTATTCGGAAGATTCCCTGAAAATTTCATCAAAATCGGTCCAGCCGTTTTCGAGTCCATACGTTACATATATACATACACACATCCTCTTTTATATTTTATAAAATACTAGTGGACCCGGCAATGCTTAGCTATTGCGTACTTGACGTATACTTATAATATGTTTGTCCTGCTTACTTAAAGGGCTAAGTTTAAGCGTCGACCTTGTACGCTCTGTAAACAATTTTCTACCCCAAGTTACTCCTTAACCTGATGGAACTAACAACATATTACTAACCGAAAATAAAAAAATCGTCAGATCATTCATATCTATAGCGCCAAGTACTACCTGTATACAAATACAACCTTAGATCGGAAATAAAATGTCCGCCTTCATATTCCGGCTGACCGAAAATAAATATAATGTTGGTATATGCATGTCTGCACTGCCGAGAACTAAAAAACCTCATTTACACTACAGACATCATTGTCAATGTTTTTTTCTCAATGTGTCAGCATCATGTAAATAAGATTGTTTTGTCAAAGTTTACCGACATATTGCCAAAATTTTGGATAAAACCAACTGACGCCGTGTAAATAGTTCTTAAACTTTAATGACACAATTCTGAAAAAAATCTTGTCAAAATGCTGCAAAAATGTCAGCTAAAAATTTTAAAAATATTATGAAGTTAAGAAAAAACAATTGCAGTCCTTGCTTTTTGCTTCAACAACATTACTTATTGATAAAAATAAGAGTTCTTTTTGTAACTTGTGTACAATAAAAGTACTTTTTGGTACAATAAAATGTACTTCTTTGTACAATAAATTTACTTTTTAGTAAAATAAATTGAATTTTTTAGTACAATAAATTGTACTTTTTTGGTATCGTTATTATCTGTGTATCAAATATCACCGGTCTAGGGATAAAGTACAGTTTTCCCACAACTGATTGAGAATTACAATTTTACCCTCTGGGGGTAAAATACAGTTTGGTCACGCCCACTCCTCCTCCAAAATTAAAATTTCGTCTGCATATTCATATTCGTGTAGCCGAGTACTATTTGTGTACCAAATTGTATTTCTCTAGGGGTAAAATATAGTTTCGCCACACCACTCCGCTCATTGGTCCAAAAATAAAATTTCGTCCGCAAACTCATATTCGTGTTGCCGAGTAGTATATGTGCATAAAATTGTATCTCCCAAGCTCTAAAAATATGTTTTGCCATACCCATCCGCCCACTGGCCCAAAATTAAAATTTCGTCCACAAATTTATATTCGTTTTGCAGAGTACTATCTGTATATCAAATTTTGTCTCCCTAGCTCTAAACATATGTTTTTCCACGCCCACTGGGCCATAATTAAAATTTCGTATGCATATTCAAATTCGCGTTGTCGAGTAATATCTGGGTATCAAATTTTATCTCCCTATCTCTAAAAGTATATTTTGCCACGCCCACTCCGACCACTGATCCAAAATTTAAATTTCGTCTGCATATTCATATTCGTCTAGCCGAGTAATATCTGTGTACCAAATTTTATGTTCCTAGCTCTAAAAATATGTTTTGCCACGCCCACTCCGCCCACTGATCTAAAATTTAAATATCGTCTGCATATTTATATTCATGTTGTCGAGCACTATCTGTGTATCAAATTTTATCTCCCTAGCTCTAAAAGTATATTTTGCCACGTCCACTCCGCCAACTGATCCAAAATTTAAATTTCGTCTGCATATTCATATTCGTCTAGCCGAGTAATATCTGTGTACCAAATTTTATCTTCCAAGCTCTAAAAATATGTTTTGCCACGCCCACTCCGCCCACTGATCTAAAATTTAAATTTCGTCTGCATATTCATATTCGCCTAGCCGAGTAATATCTGTGTACGAAATCTTATCTTCCTAGCTCTAAAATTATATTTTGCCACGCCCACTCCGCCGACTGGTCTAAAATTAAAATTTTTTACGCATATTCATAACTGTGTTGCCGAGTACTATCTGTGTACCAAATTTTATCTTCCTAGCTCTAAAAAAAATGTTTTGAGACGCCCAATCCGCCCACTGCACTATGGTCCAGCGGACCACTTTTCTTGGCCAAAACTATTTGAATGCAAAAAAGATATTAATTGTGGGTTGAAATAGCGAAACTAGGCTATTTTTTATATCTACAATAAATTAGCTGTACAGTTTTGATTTTGTAATCCGAATAGTGTGACAAAGTTCAATATTTTCATCTAAAAAAATACCTGCATAAGAAGGGTCAGTGTGGACTTTTTTCGAGGACCAATCAGGTTTCCTTTACAATGTCATGAGGGCCAAACTGCTTCGTCAATCGTTAAATCATTCCTTACTCTAAACTAATATAGATAAATTATGTAATTGAGTATATTTAGAAGCATTACAAAGCCTCCAACATGTAATTTTCCAAAATATTTTTATTGCAAATTGTCAAGGACATTCAATGAAAATTTTTTAAAAGTTGAGATTTTCTTAATTCATCTTATTTCCATATCACTAATGTGGGACTGGAGTGAGTAAGAAAATAATTAGATTTTTTTAACTTACAAAATACTTTTAAAATTAATGTTCTTAAAAAAGGAAACGACACCTGCAGAGAAAAAAGTGGGTATGCAGTTTTACTTTACATAATCACTAAAAAAGGATTTTTATTGCAATGTTTATTGTTCCATAACAATAAAATATTTTTAAAAGTAAAAAGTTAAAATTCATTTTCCTCCTTATTCTATATAAATATGAGGAATTTAGGTGCAATACAACACATTGGGACAACTTTTGTTATACTTGGGTATAAATTTTAAACTACAATACGTCAATCTGACTGATTGGCCTTTTTTAATTTTTAATTAGGAGAAATAATGTTATGTAGAAAGGGGCCTGTACTGTTTTTTATTATTTAAAATAAGTATACAATTACCATTTCTAGAACCAAACATTTGTTTTGGAAACAGCAGATTTACCCGCAACACAATCGATATGTGAAAAAATATTGTTTTAATTTAGTGTGTAATGATAATGCTTTCCAAGCCGGAATTGCTGCTGCCAGAACACACAAACTTTGCTTCAAATAAGTTGAAATGCCTATGTCTACTTTGCTGCCGAATTAATACACAAAGACGGCATTTTTAAGATAACTGATGGCAGATATTTACTTTAAAGTCTTCATGTATACTTTTTTATGTAAAATAATTTACCAAAAACTACTTTTCACCTCCTCTTTTCTCTTTTCTTAACCAAACATTATAAAGATATATTTTCTGCCTGAAAGAAAAATTGTTTTCTCAAAAAGTGCAAAAAAGTGCACATTCATACTTTGTGGACATGTTCAAAATTATTCTCTGTAATTTCGGATTTTTTTTTATGTTTAACAATTTTAAACAATTTTTTAAAAGCTTATATGAGTTTAAAAAAGTTTAAAATTTTTTTTTATATTTATCACAATAAACATGTGCATTATACAACATATTTTCCTTTTTAAACTTTTTTATTATATATTCAAAATACTTATTGTCACCTTCGTTATCCATAAAGTTGGTTTCAATAGACACGTGATTATTGTTCTTAGACGCAACTTAACGTATACACCAAAAAAGAGCCCACGGAATTCTGTTTACCAAATCTCTGAGAGTGTCAACTTTGATGGTTTGTAACAAAACGGTAAATAGCCGTTCTCTAAAACAAAATATGTTTTTTGTTGTCTCTGAGTGTTTTCTATAAGATTATCATAAATATAATTTTTTTAACGATCCTAAAAAAATTTAGTTTTGGCCAACAAAAGTGGTCTGCTGGACCACCGTGCACTGGTTCAAAATTAAAATTTTGTCCGCATATTCATATTCGTGTTGCCGCGTACTATCGGTGTATCAAATTATATCCCTCTAGCTCTAAAAAAAAGTTTTGCCACGCCCACACCGCCCATATGGTCAAAAATTCAATTATGGCCTACGGCAATTTTCATATACTACACTATCTGTCTTCCAAATTTCATTGAAATCGGTTCAGCTGTTTAGGCGTGATTGAGAGACAAACATACAAACAAACAAACAAACAGACAGACATTCACATTTATAATATTAATAGGATAGCGATAACGGCGAACTTCTTCTCGCCCAATTTAATGCCTTCAGATAAACTCCAGAGTGATAACAACACACACATAGATCAAATTTCAATGTGATACATTTGAATTGAAATCATTAGAGAGTGATATGATAAACCAGTACAGAAATTTCAGTCAGGTAAACTGACTGATAAATACCATCACCCAATATAATATATTGTTGAAGTCTTGAGTTATTGAAATGAATAGATTTTTAATTAAAATAAAATTACTTATGTATAATTTTTCCCCTGCTTGTGGTGCAAAATCGTCCAAAAATGTACTTATTTGTGAAGGGAGTATAGGTGCCGGTTTGGAATTTATGTGAGAAATATTAATTTTTCAAAAAAATTTAATTTTGATAGGGGGTACCAAATGGGGTGAACCGATACAGTCCTTATTCATTCCTGACTGAAATTTTCATACGTACAACTTACGAATAATTTGACTGAATTCAGTGCACTTACAAAAAAAGATATGTATGTAAGACTATGGGGGTGAGTTCGGTCCTTTGTATGGGAGGTACCAGAAGGGGTGTGTCAAATAGTTAGGTTTTCTGAGGTTTCGCCTCCTATCACAATATAAATTAACCGACTAATTTTCATTACCCTTCAAATGTCCGTTTGGAAGTTATGGAAGAATTATTAATTTTCCAAAAATAGGTCATTTTGTATGGGAGGTACCAGAAGGGGTGACCCGATATAGTCCATATTCACTCCTGATTCATATTTTCATAAGCGTACAAATTACTCATAATTTCCCTGAATTCAGTGTACTTAGAAAAAAAGATATGTTTGTAAGACTATGGGGGTGAGTTCGGTCATTTGTATGGGAGGTACCAGAAGGGGTGTGTCAAATAGTTAGGTTTTCTGAGGTTTCGCCTCTTATCACAATATAAATTAACCGACTAATTTTCATTACCCCTAAAATGTCCGTTTGGAAGTTATGGAAAAATTATTAATTTTCCAAAAATAGGTAATTTTGTATGGGAGGTACCACACTCCCGACGCAATATCATAGCCCAACAAATAATCTCGAAACATTGTGCACTTTAGCTTGTCTATCTGCATTTCTTGGATCTTCTTCAGGATTTGTCGTAGAGTGAATATATGGTCCGATCATGGATTTACCAGTTGTAACTTCGTAACTTCCCGCAATAGTTGGTACACACTTGGATCGACTTTCAAAGCACAGGATATAGAACACTCAGAATTTATTTATCGGGCATGCATTATTTAAAAAAAAATCGTGTTTATGAGCTGGTGAATACACATAACTAGCTCGTCGACGATGGCTTTCAAAAGCTCTGCCGGCAATTTGTCGACTTCCGCAGCTTTGTTGGCGTGACTTCGTCATTTATGCTGCCTTCGAGACAAGATGAGAACTAAAGTGTTCAATCCATATTTGCAGCACACTCTGCATGTGACCAGATTTCCATCTCTGTTCTTACAGGTGGGGATCCCTGTTCCAAAAACTTTGCTTTGAACCGTTTATTAGAACATTCGGGCTTTAAAACAATCCCTGTAATTTTCGATATTCTGGTTTCCTCTTTTCTTCCTAAAACGCTTTTTCCTTCTGACGAGGTGATTCATCTCCCTCCTCTTCTTATTATATTGTGCCGTCAACTTACGCATTACCATTGGCAGCAGTTTGGCCCTGATTGTAGCATCCTTTTCCTCAGACGTCATGCGACAGTAGTCATCGTACCAGTGGCTTTTCATAACCCAGTATGGTTGTTGTGGAAATGGTCGGAGAATTCTCAATATGTTGTATGTCAGGAGTATCAGAATAATGTGGTTTGTTTGAAGTAATTGAGAGTTTGTTGGGAGTGGGCATTGGCTACCACGATGGTATGCAGCCTAATGATGTCTAGTTTCTTTGCATTTGGTTTCGAGCGTTTCTAGACTTCTAAATCCCATGTTTGAGACATATTTTATAACGTGGTCAATCTGTTTTTTTTTTGTCTTTTGATCGGAGATATACATGTTGTCTTGTTGAAATCGTTATGCGGAAATCTGGTTCCACTCACCGCTGAATCCATTATCGCAGGTGTTGTTGTGTATACTGAGTTTGCGGCTGCTGAACCCAGAGGATCTTCACTTCCTATTTTATTATTTTAATCTTCCAGAACAATTTTAATGTCATAGGCAGGGTAGCGGTCACGTTTGTACTAGGTGCCGTGACATAACCCCATAGGCACGCCCCCGCCGCATACACCGTAGTTAGTCTCGTTGCGTAATTACCCAGCAGTAAGTAAAACGAAGTACCTATTTAGTAATCCATGACATCAGTATGACATTGTAAGCGAGGATCTAAGTACTTTGAATGTAATTCGTGTGTAATGTATAAAATATCGCCCACTCATTATAACTCCGATTAAAATAGCACCTACTGACATCGTCACTTACTTCGTAATCAAGCGTGTTATCAAGCTCGCATAAAACTTCGCTTATAATGTAATGACAACCGAAATGGGACTTACTGACATCTTCCCTTTGTAAGGAAAAGCGCACCAATTAAACGGCCTATGACACTAAATGTAATGCGGAACGAGGGCGAGAGAATCATCACTGATTGCTACTAAATAAAGCAGCGATTACGTAATGGGTTTTTTTACCGCTGATAGCTTTGCTACTCTATCTCTCGCAGAGCGTAGCGGACCTGAGCCCCATAATCGTTTTGCGGAATATGTCCGTCGGAGTTATGTCCGGGCACCATGTACTACAGGTGCTCATAGTATGCATCTTTAATGAACTCGTCTTTTTCTCTCGCGGGTTGTGTACTCGCCCCTGATGTAAAAATATTTCGCCTCTATGGGGACAGTGGCTATTCAGTCACTTACAGGGTAAACCGCGAGACCAAATGTAGAATTTTCTTATCGACTTGATCCACATCCAAATTCGAGTTTTTCTGCATTGCAACTGTAAAAGATGTCACAGTTCTTTCGTCGTGTCCGTCCATCGCATTTCCATAGAGGCACCATTTCGGTAGAGATATCGGACATTCCGGTTGCTTTCGAGTGTCGTCAACTTTTTTTGGGGGGAATGTTTTACTTTTAGTTTTTCTTCGTGCTGTCACAATAGTTGTTTTATTTAAGGTGAGTGGCTTATTAGGCCACCTCGCCCGATCGTAGTTTCTTGAAGCTGCCAAAGTCATTTATGTTGCCATTGTGTTGCGCCTTAGTAACTTCAGTTACTTATTTTCTAAGATCCATTGGTGACAGCATGCCATTTAGGTTGCTCACATTTAAAAGCTACCGATGGAAGGATGTTACGTGACATC
The DNA here is from genome assembly GCA_964034835.1 of Muscina levida. NCBI lineage: Eukaryota > Metazoa > Arthropoda > Insecta > Diptera > Muscidae > Muscina > Muscina levida. The sequence goes on along the minus strand of OZ035881.1, from coordinate 39,439,076 downwards.
GCCCGGGAAACACGTGATCTATCGGACGCTGCCTTGGGACATCAAAGAAGAGATGCAAATAAGAAAACCCTGCATTCCCTATTACGGAAAAACTGGGGCCATATTCGGAATAAAGAGGTCACTATACATAAAAATTAGCAGAAATGGTGCCAGAGCCGATTTTCATTGAGAGCAATGTTATCAAACAATGGCACAAAAGGGGGTGTTCCGAGAAAACGATGGCTAATGGAAAAAGGATTCAGATTCAGGAGGTCTTTTTACGTAAGAAAAAGCCACATTCTCAAAAATAGCTTTATGGCATAAATCATGTTCTGTTAAACGGCATCGACTCGGCATCGATTTCCGTCTATGTCCGTTATAGACTTGAAACTATCCAACCGACGGACCCCTTATCTGTTTCATTAGAAAGGCAATGACTCTAAGATGGTTGTAGATCATAAAAAAATGAATTTGGTACATTTATGAAGTGGATTTTCGACTTTTCTCATAAATTTGTTTTGCCAAATTTTGTAATACATGTATATATAAAAATTGTGTATATTTTTAAGTTAAGTAAAGTTATTCTACGTCAGTACGCCATTATTTTTGAAATTTGAGTTCAGAGCACATATTCCAAGGAAAGATGGATGTGAGAGGATCAAGGGGTGTGGCTCCACCCAGACATATTGGTGCATTTCCGACTATAACACTTTATCTTGTAGGCGTGTCCTAGCAATGTAATGGATTTACAACGTTGTTACGAAGCATCTTTTGGAACAACTTTAAATTAATGACAAAGTCTGTCAGTTCAGCTTGTTGTACATAAAAACGGTGTATAAGTATGATTTAAAAATTTTGCATCCATTGACACTATTATAAATATTGAAAAAAAAAACGCTTATTTAAGGTAATTTACTTACTTACTTACTTAGCTGGTACTTCTATGCAATCCCAGTGGATTATATACCGCACGTAGAAAAATATTATAAGCGCCTCGATCTTCTGCGCTTCTTCTCCAGTTAGTCACACCGAGTTCTGTAAGGTTCTCAGTAACCTGGTCTTTCCAACGGAGTTTTGGTCGCCCTCTTCTGCGCCGTCCATCGAGTTCATTGTCGAAGACTTTTCGAGCTGGAGCATTTTCATCCATGCGTACAACATGACCTAGCCAGCGCAGCCGTTGCACCTTAATGCGTTTGACCACGTCAATGTCAGTGTACAGCTCGTACAGCTCATGATTCATACGACGCCGATACTCTCCGTTAACGATGATGGGCCCATATATTTTACGGAGTATTTTTCTCTCGAATACTGCCAGAACCGATTCATCCGCTTGTGTCATTACCCAGGATTCTGAGCCATACATTAAGACAGGTAGAATTAGTATCTGGTATAGCTTGAGTTTTGTTCGTCGAGAGAGGGCTCTGTCATTGAATCGCTTGCTTAGTCCGTAGTAGCATTTATTTGCAAGCAGGATTCTTCTCCGGATTTCTAGGCTGACATTATTTGCTTTATTGATGGCGGATCCTAGGTAGACAAAGTTATCTACCACCTCGAAATTATAGTTGTCAACGTTCACGCAGTTTCCCAAACGAGTAGATTCTTTGTTCGTTGAAACTAATAACTTCGTTTTGTCCTCGTTCACCGTTAGGCCCATTTTCGCTGATTCCTTCTGTATACCTGAGAAGGCTGCAGTCACATCCCGCAGTTTTCGACCGATGATGTCTACGTCATCAGCGTACGCGAGTAGCATGTGGCTTTTGTTGAATATAGTGCCACTCGTGTTTACTGCAGCTTTTCTCATTATCATCTCCATCACAATGTTGAAGAGATCGCACGATAGGCCGTCGCCTTGTTTTAGGCCTCGTCTGGTATAGAATGGCTCCGTAAGGTCCTTGCCAATCTTCACTGAAGACTTCGTGTCAGTCAGCGTCATTCCGCAAAGACGTATCAGCTTCGCTGGAATACCAAACTCAGCCATGGCATCGAGTAATTTCTGCCGTATCGGGCTGTCGAAGGCAGCTTTATAGTCGACAAAAAGATGGTACGTGTCGATCTGTTTCTCTTGGGTCTTTTCCAGGATTTGCCGAAGTGTGAAAATCTGGTCAGTTGTTGATTTTCCGGGTCTAAAGCCACACTGATAAGGCCCGATCAGGTTGGATAACACTGGCTTTAGTCTTTCACATAGCACACTCGACAGGACCTTATATGCGATGGGTAGAAGGCTGATCCCGCGGTAGTTGGAGCACACACTTGGATCACCTTTTTTCAGCACAGGACATAATACGCTTACATTCCAATCGTCGGGCATGCACTCTTTAAGCCAAACCGTGCGCAGGAGCTGGTGCATGCTCGTTATCAGCTCCTCGCCACCGGACTTGAAGAGCTCTGCGGGCAGACCGTCAGCACCGCCTGCTTTGTTGTTTTTCAGCCGCGATATTGCTCTTCTTACCTCGGCTTGACTTGGTGGTGGGCAATCTAAGCCGTCGTCGACAATTGGCGTGATAACTTCACGTGCGCTGCCTTCTGGAACCAGCAGTTGCTGGAAGTGTTCTCTCCATATGTGCAGCACACTCTGCGTATCCGTGACCAGATTTCCATCACTGTCCTTACAGGTGGGGAGGCCATTACCGTATCCATTTGTTCTTATTTTCTGGTAAAATTTTCGGGCCTCACCTCTATCCCTGTATCGCTCTATATCATCGTTCTCCCGTTCCTTCATCTGACGTTTTTTTCGCCTAAATAGCTGTCTCGCCCGTTTAGCTTTCTCCTTATGCCGTTCCCTAACAGCACGGGTTGCAATTGGCTGTAGCGTTGCCCTATAAGCAGCATCCAGTTCCTCAGACGCTATGCGACATTCTTCATCGTACCAGGATTCGTCTGAGCTCCGCTTTTCATATCCTAGCACGGTTGTTGCGGCGGTTGCCATGGAATGCGCAATATGCTGCCACTGTGTATCGGGAACGTCAGAAGTAGAGGCGTTGTGTCGTAAAAGTTGGGAGAGCTGGTTGGAGTAGGCAGTAGCTATCTCTGGGGTTTGCAGCTTCGCGATGTCCAGCTTTCTTTGTGTTTGGTTACGTGCGTTTTTCGCTCTGCTCAATCTTGTGCGCACCTTGGCTGCAACCAGGTAATGATCCGAGCCAATATTAGCACCACGAATCACACGCACGTCCATGACACTAGATGCATGTCTGCCATCGATTACTACATGATCAATTTGATTTTTGGTGTTTTGATCGGGGGATAGCCAAGTTGCCTTGTGGATATCTTTGTGCTGGAATCTGGTTCCACTCACTACCATGTTCCTTCCCGCTGCGAAGCTAACCAGCCTAAACCCGTTGTCTGACGTGTCGGTATGCAGGCTGAATTTGCCGATCGATGGACCAAGAACATCTTCCCTTCCTATTTTTGCATTAAAGTCTCCTAGAACAATTTTAATGTCGTGGCCAGGGCAGCGGTCGTATGTTTCCTCTAGGCGCTCGTAAAATGCATCTTTAATCTCATCGTCTTTATCTTCCGTCGGGGCGTGTACACAAATCAGCGTGATGTAAAAATATTTCGCCCGGATGCGAATGGTGGCTATTCGGTCACTTACAGGGTTAAACCGCGAGACCAGGTGTCGAAGTCTCTTGCCGACTATGAAACCACATCCAAATTCGTGTCTTTCTGCATGGCAGCTGTAGAAGATGTCACAGTTCTTTCGTCGTGTGCATCCCTGTCCCGTCCATCTCATTTCCTGTATGGCGGTGATGTCAGCCTTGTATTTGTCGAGGACATCCGCCAGTTGGATAGAGGCACCATCTCTGTATAGAGTTCGGACATTCCAGGTGCATATCCTTAAATCATGGTCCTTATATCGTTTGCGGGGGTCGTCAACATTTGGGGGGGTTCTTGTTTTTTCTTTTCTTCGTGTTTTCATAATAAATTTTGTTTAAGGAGAGTGGCTTATTAGGCCACCGCTCCCGATCCTAGTTTCTTGGGGCTGCCAAGGCCACTAGGAGAGCCTGTGTTGAGCTTCAGTAACTTTTGTTACCTACTTCCTAAGACGCATCGGTGGTAGCATGCCGATTAGGTTACTCAACGTTTCGCCTTCTAACTCTAGCTAACTTCTAAGCGGTTGCTTTGAAGTCATTGCCCAGGGAATACTTGGTCTAGGACCGGAAGTAGTTAGCTGCTTGGACAGTGCCACAAAGGAATCGCTTCTGGTCACTCCCAAGTGAGTGACAATCAGTAGTTTTCAGCCTCTGGGCTAAGTCCCATTCCCCAAGGTAATTTACATGACACATATATCTGCTCGTCGGAGTTACTTACATACAGTGTGCGATATTTTACTACCTTTTCTTTTCTAAAGTTAATTCCCTAAATTGTCTTCTGTACATGAAGACCTTGTTGCATTCTCACTGGTACTACTCATTCCCATGATAATTTGTGTATGAACTCTCTAAGGTAATGGCGAACAACAGATTGTTGTATCACGTCTGTGAACAGGAAAATCATTATCATTTTTTGTTGATCTTTTTCTGCTTATTTTCCGTTTTCATTGTACTCGTACTATGTGTAATCAAATTGACGAGATATAATAAAATACACATACAAATAATCATCAACAAATACAGATTGAAACATATTTATTTTTTAATGTATATACATACAAACTTTTATAGCACAGTCTAATTTAATATGTTCCATGTGGAGCATGTGGAATATTGTGGCAATATCTTAAAGTTAAACTTTAGAGAGTAACGTCCCTCGCAGACAGAGTTCAAATTAAGAGTGAAACAAAAGTGGTTGTGTAATAATTTTTTAATCTCGATCTCAATATAACACTATACAACATAACACAGTGATACAAATGTGAAGGAAAAAAATATACAGGGGTTCTCATGTAGCATTTCTGTTAGAATGGAGTCCATAGAGTAAAGTGATGCTTTTAGTTTTTCTCGGTCACTTCGTTAAGTAATGTTTTTAGAGCAAATTAAGTGAAATGACGATATTTCTAAAATTACAAGTTCCAAAATTCATGTCCTCTCATTTTAAACCGATTTTCAAAAGTTTACATCTGTTTTAAAGCTATGACTTTCACCTTTTATTAAAAAAAATAATTTTGCAAACATTACTTAACGAAGTGACCGAGAAAAACTAAAAGCATCACTTTACTCTACAGTCTCTAGTCTAACAGAAATGCTACATGAGAACACCTGTATATTTTGTGCACAGTGTAATTAAAAAAATTTCGACATCAGTATTCTTCTACCACACCATTGCCGTAATGCATCGTGTATCCAAAGTATGTCACCTTCTTAAAGTTAATTATTTACTGGTAATAAATACTTGATACAGAAGTCCATTACGGGAATTGAGTTAGTTCGGTGCAGGAGTTCAGCTTATAATGCTTTAATAGCTTAACGCCACATTTTCTTATTCTCTCCAGAGAAACAGTTGCAGCCGATTCAGCCATAATATTAAGAGTCCAAATGTTTAGAATCGCACATTGCTATACCAGGCGTTTTGTTCACTGTCAATCAATACTGATCTTTGAATATTTGTGAAGAAATTCAGAACGTATTTCCTATAAAAGGACATCCATCGAAATACGATACCATAGAAAAGTAAAAAAAAAACATAATTTCCCTTTACACCTTATGAATGAGATATGGGATAGCTTCCCAAGTTGTTGTGAATTAATACGCTTTCTACTTTAAGATTCACAACTAACGGCACCTATTTGTTCAATGACGAATGCGAACGTCACTGTTTGAGAAGCTTTTACTAGACATGCCGAGTGACTCTATACTATACTGCAAAGTTGACAACATCGAATGGTCTAACTATTCCCAGCAGCGGAAAAGACGAGGCATTGTAAAAATATGCCTGCAAACATGCCTTTAAAGGCAGTTTGTTGATATTTAAATACGCCTTCCTTTTCCGGGCATATATTAAGGCAATAATAAGTCCTTCAGTAAGCCTACAAAAAATTTCATACCCATGCACATTTCGCTTCTAAAATGAGACCTGCAAAGAGACCTCTTACTAGGGTGATAAAAGATCCGGCAGACACGCCGTTTTCCCTTCTTAAAACTGGCCTGTGAGCAGCCCTACTATGTACCCCACAAAAATTCCGTAGATGTTCACAAAGGGCATGCTAACTTTCTTGCCTTAAACAGGACTGTTAGTAGAAGGCAGAATTGCACTCATAGCCGTGCACTCGTCACTTCTCCTATTAGACCTGTTGACAGGCCTCTTAAGGGAAGGTAAGACAGATGCTGTTGTTTATGAGAACCACATGTATGCTATTTGTCGTACAACAACTATATCATGTGATAGCCGAGTAGGTAGCATGCTCAACTATGATTACTGAGGTCGCCATTTCGATTCCTGCTGCTGGAGTTTAAAAAAAAAGTTATTACAAAATGTAAAAAATTTATTATAAATTAATAAAAAGTACGAAATTATTTAATATGGAAATAATTGTCATATGTTTTTTTATTGCAGTTCTTCTATAAATGCTCTTTTGCAGGCCTGCAAGTTGGTCTGCAGTAGCAATACCTCATAGAAGGCCTTTGTTATTAGGACTCCAAGCAGGACTTACTAGGCATGCCTACTGAAACGGGTTCAATGAGAAAAGGAAAGTGCCTTGCCTGGTTATGGCGCCCTATGTAATTTGAAATGAAGACTGCATTTGAAGAGTAGGGCTTCTGACTGCCACTGCAAGCTTGCATGAATATCACCATTTTTGCTGTAAGGTTGTTGTATAAATCCACATTTTGACCTTTGGAGATAGCTCCAGCACTTGGCTATAGCCCCTTAAGAGCAACAGCTACCTTTTTGACCTTCTCATTCACATGGGATGTCCAAGACAGTTAACTTTCGAGGCTAATCTCTATATATGTACTTGACTTGCTCTGTGAACTGCAATTGCACCACATAAAGTGACGGTGGTTCAAACTATGGTATTTTATATTTCCGAGAAAACAGGATAAGCCCGGTTTTAAGTGGGCCCGAAATAGTCCCCTTCTGATGATCCATTTTGATACTAAATAGGCGGGTTGTGGGAATGTTAAATAAATTGAGGTTTCTACCTTCACACCATAGGCAAATACCTTTGGTCATCTCTAGTTCGAGAAGCACTACATTGACTAAGGTTGACTATAGAAGTGGAGACAGAACTTCTCCCTGAGGAGCCCTTTTTTCAAAGTTCGTGGCAATTGTAACCCCTCCCCATTTAACTCTTATGGTTCTTTCATCATCTAAGCATCCCAATTAGGTGAGTCAATGAATTTTGAAACGTCGGACCATTTATTTATTTAAGGATTATTGTACATAAAATATTATTGAAGGCTCCCTCGATCTCGAAGAGTGTTTCCAGATTGTAGATCTTGTTCTCTATGAAATTCTTACTTGTACTGACTATAGAGTGAAGAACTGACTTATAGTAAATTCTCTAGAATATTACTGCAAACTTAATGTTATAATAACCTCTCAAAGGTTTTAAAGAAATAGGATGAGAGAATGATCAACCGAAAGAGTTTTGGTTTGTCATAAGAGCATTTGCCAAATTTTGAGTTGAAAACAACGTTCAATTCCTTCAAAGTGTTGAGAATGACCCCTGAAAATTCTTACTAACTTTAAAATATGTGTAAGGCTTCCTGTAATTTAGCTGGAACTATTCCGTCAAATCCAGGTGAATTAAGCTGCCCTCCTAGGAAATAAAGTCACATCTCCATTTTAGTATTTTTGAGATATGTATCTTCCAAGTTGTACACCTCAGGAGACGTTCTGTCTCTACTTCTATGGTCAACCTTAGTCAATGGTCTGCTTCTTGAATTATAGGCAAGTACTGGGGCTATCTCCAAAGGTAACTATGTGGGTTTATAAAGGGTGATTTTTTAAGAGCTATAGAAAAGCTTTAAAAATAAACACATAAAATTCAGAAAAATGCATGAAATATTTATTGGAATCGATAGTACGGTCCATATAATTTAATGTTTGAAGATTATTTCATGCAAATGTTGACCTTGACTGCGCTTCAAATGGTCCATCCGCTTAGTCCAATTTTGGCATACTCTTTCCAACATTTCGGCCGGTATCTCATGAATAAATGCTTCAATGTTGTCTTCCAATGCGTCAATTGAAGCGGGCATGTGTGTTATAGACATTAACATAGCCCCACAAAAAATAGTCTAAAGGCGTTAAATCGCACGATCTGGGCGGCCGCCCAATATATTGGCCAATTGACCGGTCCTGAACGTGAAATAAAATGTTTACCGAACTAGCCTCTCAATAAGGTGCCCGGACATAACCCCCACGGACATAATCCCCAACACGATTTTGGGGCCTATGTCCGCCACGCTCTGCGGACATAACCCCCAATTTGCATTTGGGATTATGTCCGCGGGGCATAGCGGACATAAGCCCCAACAAATATAACGGACATAACACCGAAACTAATTTTGCTACTTAAATTAATGAAAAAGCTTGATGAAGTGGGGGTGGGTGGGGGGCGTGCCCCCCACCGCATTCGTCTCGTGCTGCAGAAACACAGATCTAGTACGCAACGAGACTAACAGCGGCGGATGCGGTCCCTCGCTATAATAATAATATTTCAAATTGATCTCTTTATATGTTGAAATACTAAAAACAACAATAAATTCGGTCATAATCCCCATTGGGGCTTATGTCCGCAGATTAGTATCATTGGGGATTATGTCCGGCAAGTAGTCCGGACATAAGCCCCAAAATCGTTTTGGGGATTATGTCGTGTGGGGTTATGTCACGGCACCTCTCAATAAGTCCATTGTAATGCGTGCTGTGTGGCATATGGCACCGTCTTGTTGAAACCACATGTCATGCAAGTCAAGCTCTTGTATTTTGGATATCATTTCACGGCAGCGCTCACCATTCACAGTTATGTTACGATTCGCATCATCTTTGAAGAAGTACGGCCCAATGATGCCACCAGCCCATAAACCACACCAAACTGTGACTTTTTCTGGATGCAATGGTAGCTCTTGCAATGCTTCTGACTGATCTTCACTCCAAAATCTGCTTATTAACGTACCTATTGAGCCAAATATTAGCTTCGTTGCTGAGCACAATTTTTTGAAAAAAAGTGGATCTTCGGCCAACTTTCCAAGAGCCCATTCACCAAAAATTCTACGTTGCGGTAGGTCGTTCGGCTTCAATTCTTGCACCAGCTGTATTTGAAAGGCTTCATACCTAAATCCTTCCGCAAAATTGTCCACGTTGTTGAGTAGCAGAGGCCCAATTGGTCCGAACGGCGACGAATCGATAATTGATGGTCATCATTAACACTGGCCGATACAGCTGTTGAGTAACATATTTTCTTCACTTCGCACTCTACATAAGCGTGTTGGTGGTTTAATGTCCAACAATGACGACCAGAGGATTGAAATGTACCAAAAGTGAGGATTAATTCAAAAACTGAAGTTTATCTTGCATTGACATGGAAGACATGACGTTCTACCCGTAGGACGAGGGTATAACTAAATTATCGATTGAGCCATGTCCGTCTGTCTGGCTGTCCGGCTGGTACACACGATAACTTTCGAAAGAGTCAACCACATGATTTGAAACTTTTCAAGGGTTAATATTTCCCCAAAACTACTAACGGCATTGCGAATGGGTCATATGGCCACGCGCCTTCTGATACCTCCCATACAAATATATCATTCCGCCCACTTTAGATATCGAGTAGTAATACCAAAACACCCAACTCGATCGTGCTCAAATTCTGTATTTTGTTTAGCTATAACAGGATAAAGTTTTTGAGACCAAATTGTAAGTCTAGCCACGCCTCTTCTGGTACCTCCCATACAAATGTACCATTCCGCCCACTTTTGAAAGCGAGTTTAAACATCTATACACTCGACACGATCGTTTCTAAATTTTGTATTTTGTTAAGGATACAATTTGGGAGTTAAATATTGGAAGTCTATCCACGCCCTTTCTGGTACCTCTCATACAAATATACCATTGCGCCTACTTTAGAGATGGAGTAATAATATCAATACACCCAACGCGGTAGTGCCCAAATTCTGTATTTTGTAAAGCTAAATCAGGATAAAATTTTGGTGCAAAAAAAACTAGAAGCTCACTATAGAAATCGAGTAATAATATCAATATACAAAATGTTATGTTTTACAGAGGGTGAGGGTATATGTAAGTCGGGTTTCCCGACTGAAACTTTTTATTGGTTATTGCTCTTGGTAGCGATGCAACAAGTGCTTCTGCAGGATTCGTTGAGGGTTATTTTAGGCGCCAGCGTAAGGAACTCTAGTTGGTCTTTTGAAAATTATTTAAGGACCCCTTTTTCAGAGGAAATGTAAATGTCTACGAGCAGAAAACCAGTGATCTGGCGGTACGCTCCAATCAGAGACATTCGTTTTTAAGGGTAAGTTCCAGGACCTCCCTTCATATCTATGTTGTGGGTTCTTCGCCTATTTTACGGATTGTCAAGGCTTCACTGATTATGAAATTCAAAATTTACCTCAATTATCGCTACTGACCCAAATTGTGTGATGCGTGTTGCCATTCAAGGCGACGACAAAGTACCGCGTATTTATTTAAATTTTTGGTGTAGTTAATTTGTCTATCTTTAGTATTACTAAGAAATTATTGTGACATTTTGTCAATTGTTGTCTTATCAGTCTTCAATTAAGAGAGATACGACTCCTGACATAACTGATACCGCTGCAGTTGGTAAAATTTAATTAACCGCTTGAATACACTTATGTTGGGATAACTCACTGTTAATCGGCATAATAGATAATGAACAATCTGTTATTCATCTCGTTTTTTTTACTTCACCGATATATTCTTCGAATACTTTTCGCAATTGGCCCTTTTTGGCAAAAAGGAATTCTTTCACATCTGTAACAAATAAAATCTGCATTTTGTAACTTATTTTCACGCCATTTGCTGCTTGCAAAACGAAAGACCGTGTTTGATGGTAGGAGGTCTGTTTATGTTTGTTTATCACCTTTTCGGTTGTATTCTAATGTAATGTAGGTGTTCTGTAAACAACAAAAGATAAAAAACATTTTTCACTACCCCGTGAAAAAGGGTTTTATAAAGAGAAAAAGCTTGACGATATATGAGAGTTAATATGAAGATGGTAGCATATAAATCTCAGTACATGAGGTCGAATTGTTGTATGCATAGCTTGGCATGTAACAAATCGATGAATATGTTTTCGAATATATTCATCCTGCCATAGTATTTGTTGTTGATGGAATAAATTTATGTCAATGGAAACGGCACAATGGGAGAATTACTTTAAATAACTGCAAAATGCCAATAATACAAATGTTAGAAACGTAGCATACTATAGTGGCAAAAATGGTTAGGACTTAAAATACATTATAGGTTAAGGCAGAAACATATTACTAGTAAATTACTTTACTTATTCGAATTATACTCAACGGATTAAAACCGTTTTATTATTGCTTAGGAAAACACTAAAAAAAACAAATGGTGTTTAAGCTAGTGGTGGCAGTCAATAATAACAACTAAAAATAAATGTTTCTTTTAATTTTAACTATGTCTTTAAAATACTTAATATTTAAATTTATAATATTTGTAATGACATTTTTTTACATGCTGTTGTTACTTAACTTTTCCACTCTCAATTTTGTATGTCAATGCTTGTGTGTGAAATTATGTGTCTTTACATCTGATGATGTTAATATCATATATTTATCTCACATATAATCAGGTTAAATGTAAAAAAAACTGTATCATAAATTTGAATGCCACCACATAATAATCGTAAACATCTAATATTTTGTTTAACAAATTTTTTCTCCCACAGTGTCACTGTAATCACCACAAGCTGTATGTTTTTTGCCTTTCACAAACATTTGTTGTGAGCGTTTTTTTGAAATGGATGAAAAATTAATGTAATTTGTTCAACCATTTTTACTTTACTTTATGTTTGCCTTGGAACCTTTACTATGGGTTGCTGTTGTTTATCATCTCTCTGGTTAACAGCTAATAAATTGATTTAAATATATAACGTATGTGTTTGGTAATTTGTTTATTAAATTTTTGCATGTTACCAGTATTTATTAAAAATCAATATTCAATTCAACGACATATCTTTAGGAAAACTAAAAACTTTTGTATATACTTCTTAATAATTCTGAATATGAACTTCGGAATTAGTGAACAACAAGATATTTAGTTTACATTTCTTACGTTTTGAATTTTATTAGATTCATACAATTTGTATGATAGTATCAGTGAAAGTATAAAATATACAAGTATATGGGACTTATTTAGTTTCTAAATTAAATAAACTTAATTTATTAAAGAATTCCACATGCTTCATTATTCTGCTTGCGTTCGTCAGTTAGTCCTAGGAGAAAGAAATATTCTTCTTAAGCATATTTCATAACTTCCACATTAATTTTTTGTTCCTAAAAAATGTTGTTTTTTTAAGCGCGTTCTCGCATCAAGGCGAAATATTTCTACATCACGCTGATTTGTGCTCATGTCCCGACGGAAGATAAAGATTAAAGATGCATTTTACGAGCGTCTAGAGGAAACATACGACCGCTGCCCTGGCCACGAAATTTAAATTGTTCTGGAAGACTTAAATGTAAAAATACGAAGGAAAGATGTTCTTGGTCCATCGTTCGGAAAATTCAGCCAGCATACAGAGACGTCAGACAACGGGCTTAGGCTGATGAGCTTCACGGCGGGAAGGAACCTGATAGTGAGTGGAACCAGATTTTAGCACAAACATATCCACAAGGCAACTTGGCTATCCCTCGATCAAAACACCAAAAATCAAATTGATCATGTGGTTATTGATGGCAGGCATGCATCTAGACGTGCGTGTGATCCGTGGTGATAATATTGGCTCGGATCATTACCTGGTTGCAGCCAAGGTGCGCACAAGATTAAGCAGAGCGAAAAACGCACGAAACCAAACACAAAGAAAGCAGGACATCGTGAAGCTGCAAACCTCAGAGATAGCCACTGCCTGCTCCAACCTGCTCTCCCAACTTCTATGACACAACGCCTCTACTTCTGACGTTCCTGACACACAGTGGCAGCATATTTCGCATTACATGGCAACCGGCGCAACAACCGTGCTAGGATATGAAGAACGGCGTTCAGACGAATCTTGTTACGATGAAGAATGTCGCATAGCGTCTGAAGAACATGATGCTGTTTATAGGGCAACGCTACAACCAATTGTAACCTGTGCTGTTAGGGAACGGCACAAGGAGACAGTAAAACACGCGAGACAGCTATTTAAGCGAAAAAAGTCAGATGAAGGACCTTGAGAACAAAGATATAGAGCGATACAGGGATAGATGTGAGGCCCGAACATTTTACCAGAAAGTAAAGGCAAAAGGCTACGGCAATGGGTTTCTCTCCTATAAGAAAAAGGATCTAAATCTGGTTCCAAATGCGCAGAGTGTGCTGCATATATGGAGAGAACACTTCTTGCAACTGCTGGTATCGCATGTGAATGAATCACGCCAATTGTCGACGACGGCTTAGATTGCCCACCACCAAGTCAAGCCGAGGTAAGAAGAGCAATATCGCGGCTGAAAAATTAAAAAGCAGCCGGTGCCGACGGACTTCGGGCACAGCTTTTCAAGTCCGGTGGCGAGGAGCTGATAACGAGCATGTACCGGCCCCTACGCACGGTTTGGCTTAAAGAGTGAATGCCCGACGATTGGAATCTAAGTGTGTACTCCAACTACCGCGGGATCAGCCTTTTACCCATCGCATATAAGGTCCTGTCGTCTGTGCTATGTGAAAGACTAAAGCCAGTGTTATTCAACCTAATATCAGTGTGGCTTTAGACATGGTAAATCAACCACTGAGCAGATATTCTCACTTTGGAAAATCCTGGAAAAGACACAGACCGACACGTACCATCTTTTCGTCACTATAAAGCTGCCTTCGAACGATATTCAACAAAAGTCGAAAACTACGGGAACGAGGACAAAACGAAGTTATTAGTTTTAACGAACAAAGAATCTACTCGTTTGGGAAACTGCGTGAACGTTGACAACTATAATTTCGAGGTGGTAGATAATTTTATCTACCTAGTTTTGGTCTGCGCCGTCAAACGAGTTCATTGTCGAAGACTTTTCGAGCTGGAACATTTTCGTCCATGCGTACAACATGACCTAGCCAGCGCAACCGCTGCACCTTAATGCGTCTGACCACGTCCATGTCAGTGTACAGCTCGTACAGCTTATGATTCATACGACGTCGATACTATCCGTTAACGATGATGGACCCATATATTTTACGGAGTATTTTTCTGTTGAATACTGCCAGAGCCGATTCATCCGTCTAGTCGACACTTTGGTCGTGTCATCATCAAATTGCTATCAATTACTAAAAAAATTCTTCTATAACAATTCATCACAAATTTATTACTTGTTACTAATAATTTAATTTTTCAATACAATAGCCACTGGTCACTGGTACTATCTCTTTTGATTATTTTATGCAAATATCTAATAGTTGTGCTTAATAAAGCGTATTATAATGTTTATGCTGTATAAATATTTAATCGTTTTTAAGCTTCATTTAACACTCACAGTATTTGATGGAAATTTTTTCCGCTAATAAAAATTAATTATTCACATAGCCGTGTATTTTTCAGCACACAAACGGAAATGTGATAACTTATGCTTGGCATACATAGGTACATAAATTCAATAAAATTCATTTATTTACATCAACTTTGATTTATTAGATTTATTTGATATGTTTTTTGTTTTGTTGTATGGGGAAAAATAATAATGCATAACAATAATAATGCTGTTTAAATGATACATGTCAATTAGGTGGCAATTTGTTTGGAAATAATGTAGATGTAGCTGGACACATTAAAACCAGCATAGATATATACTAAATTTATTTGAGATATAAACTCGTATCAATGTGTATACATAAGTATATGCATCAAAGCATATTTAGAACTCACACTATCGCAAAATATTACTGAATTCAGATATCCTCCAGTCGTCGATGTGGAAGTTATGAAGATGATAAATTTTCATACCGATCAGTCAAGGTTTACTCGAGTTATCCTGGTCACCCGCCATCCAGCCAGTCATACAGACGGACACAGCTCAATCGTCCTAAAAACCCTGAAACGACATATACCCCCACCCCTAAGGTGATGGTAACATAAAAAACTCAGTTCGGTCAAAAGTGGAATAGTCATGTTTTGAAAAGTACCTCCTCAATTATTCAGTTTCAATATTTATTTCTAAAATCTAAATTTGAGATAACTGTACGATTTGCCATATTTCACATTACTAATATAATTAAGCAAGTATACTAAATCCAATTTACCCCGAACTTGGAAGCACTTTTATCTTTATTGAAATTCCCTTATTTGTATCACTCAGTATCTTTAAATCAGATGCTTAGTTGTTGAAGGTGCTGTCTATAATGATGTGATATTGTGATATCGTAATACGAATTAAATTTATAGTTGTCTCTTTGTTATATAACAATAAATATACTTCCTTCCATAATATTTCAACCACGTTCATTACCCCACAACTTCTAAAGATGTAACAATGACAATAATGTTAGTTTAATGTACTCCAACGTTTTTGTGTCACAGTCAATAAAACAGATTTCCAGCATATTTACTCCCAACTCAATCAAAGAGCAAAATTCATCACATTTCAAGTGACAGCGTGACAAAAATGTTAAATATTTTGTTAGTAACGTCAAAAAATGTTAACACAAGACGATAACAATCACATTATGTGAGTGATTCAATGATTTAGGAAAAATAACTTTGTGAAAGGAAGAAAGTATAATACAAGAGTCATTTGGGAAGAAAAGAGTAACACACACGACCAGACAGAATAACACACAAATCCTTGCGTATTTTATTTGTTGTCTTACATTCATATTTAATTAGACTTTATGTTCATACATTATGTATGACTTTGAACTAAATCAAGTGCAGCACCAACACAATTTAAACGGAATGGAGGCACTGAGATTAACATATTCATTTCATGTTGTTTTCTTCTTTTTTAACCTCATATATTGAAGGGATAACAAATCCCACATATTTTAATTTCATTGTTTTCCTTAAAGCCTATGCATTGCTACAATGTCATGGGGAATAGACGATACATAAATGATTTGAGTACAATTTTCATGTGAATTGAGACGATCGTGTGATTAGTTTTATTAAATTCGTTTAATTTAGCTTAACGATCAGGAAGGTTTTTATTGTCAATATTAATGACAATTGGCCACTTACTAGGATTACGCGTTACGAACTCCATGACGAATTCATCATCAGACCCCTTTGAGACGAATTGATGCACTTTGGTACATCATCAGCTGTATATATATAAAATTATGTGGAAGTAGGTTAGGTTCGGTAAATTCGGCAGCTACATTAAACACAGCTCACATGGATCCTAGTGTGAGTCCCGTTGTGGTACAATTTTCAAATTTGTCCACCAAATATTCCTATTCTGTTCCGTCAACGTCGCTATCAAGCCATTTCGTTGGTCTGATGAAGGCATGGATGTTCCGCAAAGCACCTACTGATAGACAGGTAGTGTCTAGAATTGCTCCATGGTCTCCTCTTCTTCCTTATCACTGCAGCTTCTACATAAACCGTTGTAAATTAGTTTCATCTTCTTAGCGTGTTTACCAACCGGCTAGTGACCGGTAATTACAGTTATGATGTTCCTCAGGAGGACTCTGGACAGGTTCAGCACAAATCGTGTCCTGTATGTCCAGTGTAGGCCAAGTTTGTTTGGTTGCCGTGCTAGTGGGTTCACTCACCCATCTCTCCTTAGCAATGAGGTCAAGTTTCCCCGCAATTAGCTGTTTCCCCCTTGAGAGAGGGACCCTAATGAAACCGTGAACTTCGCCCGATTTCACGGCTGTAGCGGCCCTTGCCAATGTATCGGCTTTTTGGTTACCAAATATGTCCCCATATCCTGTAACACATGTAAGTGTATGTCTCGCTTTATCCTCAACAGACAACCGGCATTCTCAAACATTTCTCGAAGTATTGTACACGTTATCCTGGGATCTGATAGCCGCTTTATGAATATGAAACTTCCGCCCAATATCCAATATCCCAATTTTCGGCCTGAACTATGCTACAGTGATCCGATAGTCTGATTGATAGTTGCAAATTCAACTCCTCCGAAAAGATTTCACAGCCTGCTCTTTCTTATAATGTCGAACTGTCCGTGAAATATAGGATGACATCCTCCCCAAAGTTTGGGGCTCAACCATTATCATCATAGGAGGACTTATCCGGTATGGTGTAATCCTTGTGCCAGCTCACATTGATTAGGTCCAGAATTTTGGCATGGCGTCTAAACGTGCAAACTGTACATCCATGCTTTTGTGGCGTCTTAACGCATTGCGGTGTTCGCGGCTATTTTCCTCGCCTCAATGTTCGGGGATAACCAGTTAAGAGTCATAAACAGTGCATTAGTTGGAGTAGTTCTAAGTGCCCCTGTTATCATAATGTATTCGAATTTCAGTCTTTGGGACGCTCTTTCTAGCGCCGGCCAGCAGACTGCCGATACTTACTACTTACTTACTAAATTTTCCTTTAAACCCCATGAATGAGGTATAAGGTAGCTTCTTGCGTTGTTGTGAATTAACACGCTTTCTAGTTTTAGATTCCCAAATAACGGCATCTACTTGTTCATCGACAAATGCGAACGTCACTTTTTGAGAAGCTTTTGCTAGACACGCCGATTGACTTGACACTAATACTGCGAAGTTGCTGTCGACAACATTCGAGGGGACCCGACAATGAATGGAAAAAAGTTTTCATGCCACGTAGAATAAGATGGGTTTAATAACTGAGTCATACAACCAGTTCACATTTTTGGGGCTAATTCGTCAATTGAGGCCGATTGCCCTTTTGCAGCAGTATAGGACTGTTGCCGCTTTGTTAATCCTGGCCTGAGTTTTCAGATGCCAATTCAGTTTAGAGTCTAATATTAGCTCAAGGTATTTGGCACTATCAAAAAGTGTAAGTATGACTCTATTTGTATCACCGTGTGAATAGCACCAGGTCTGTTTTACTCGGGTTTTCAGCCAGTCCACAGTCATGACGCCATTTTAAAAGAAGTTTCAGCGCAGATTCCAGAAGCTCAGAAAGAAGTTAAGGATTCTTGCCGGTAACTATTAGTGCCACGTCATCCGCATATGCGACTTTTGTGCAGCACGTTTTTTCCTTCGTCCCCAGGAGAGTGTTTATGTTTAGATTCCATAGTAGTGGAGAGATTACTCCTTGTGGAGTACCGCGAAACGCTACCTTGGAAATATTTGACACGCCCAGACTGGATCCAATGCGCCTAAAGTAGTTTATCAACTAAGGAGATGACCACTGGGTTAATGTCCAGTTGTATCATTGAGTGAATTACAGATTCAGGTTTGGCATTTTTAAAAGCTCTCTCAATATCCATGATGGCAACGAGAGCGCATTCCTTGTAGTTCAGGGATCTTTCAATGAGACTGGTTATCGAATGTTATGAAGTTTCCGTGGATTTGCCCTTCGGTAAGGCATGCTAAGCCTTGGATAGGACTTCATTTTTAATAGATGATCTGATATATGCATCAGTTATTTTCTCTATAGTCTAAAGTAAGAAGGAAGATATGCTAATTGGTCCAAAATCTTTGGCTTTAGCGTGGGATGCCTTACCCCCTTTAGGGATAAATACGATTTTGAAGGTTGTCCATCTCATTGGAATGTGCAACTACTTCAGACAGTTTGAAGATTGTTAGTAGCCAGAAAGTCAATACTTCGAAGTTCTTTTGTAGATCCACGGGTATAATTCCATTGGGTCCCGGTGATTTTAAAGAGTGAAAACTTTTGATAGACATTGAACTTGCTGTTCAGTAATCGGTATGTCGAAAGTATTAAAGTTATAGCTGACCGAGTTTTCCAGAAACTGGTAATAACTTTCGCGACAACCTGGGAAATGTGCTTCCATCAGCACCTCCAGAGTTTCGAGGATGTTAGTGATCCACATATGTACGATGGTATTGTTGGATTCGAGAATAAAATCATATGTAGCCGACTAGTTTCCGAAGGTCTTTCTACATTACTACAGAATTATCTATGACTGCCTTTGGCCTTCCTGATCAGGTTCTTGAAACTGTTAACTGAAAACTTATATGCGCTCCTGTCGCCATCTCTTTTCGCCTTGTTGGTTAGCTATGCTTTTCCTGTCAGTTCTGCTGCAGGATTTTTCCCTTGCCTCAGTACTTCAACCGTGCAGTCGAGTGTATATATATCATCGACAGAGGTCGGACATCTGGGTAACTTGTTCTCTAGAACCCTTTTAATGATGAGCCAGTTTACTTTTCTTATATTAATATAACTATATCCGGAATCCACTTCGAACGAAAGGTCAAAGCCGATATTGAGATGGTCAGAAAACGAGCAATCCGTCGATACTCTTCGATTTCACTGTTGTACAAAAAAAATATTTTTCATTTTTCTGGGCGTCTGAATTGTGATTCCTATGGTTATTAATATCATGATTTCAAATATGTTTTCAGATTTTTTCATCAGGCACAGTTTTTTAGTTATTTGAATTTAAATTGTTCAGCTTTCTTTATGTTGCACTAAAATATATTTTGCATATATGTAATAAAAACTTTATTTTATTTGTTTGTGTTAAAAAAAATCAAATCCAGGTGGCGCTAGGGTGGATTTATATCGAAAATTTGAATGCATGTACCAATTCAACTAAAATTTAGAATGGATATTCGTTTGATCATGAGAAAACATTTTATGTACAAATGGACCCGGTAGGTGGCGCTGGGGTCGGTTTACAATCAAAATTTTAACGAAAGGGCCAATTTAACTGAAATTCAGAATCAATGTTTGTTTGATCATCAGAAAAAATTTTATGTACAAATGGACCCGGTAGGTGGCGCTAGGGTGAAATTATAATGAAAATTTTTACGAATTAAACAGTTTGACTGAAATTTTGAATGTATACTTGTTTTATTATGAGAATGTTTTTTGTATATATGAACCTACAGTTGATTTGGCTGGGGTTGAATTATTTCGAAAATTTATATCCATTGTCCGATTTAACTTTAACTTAAAATATATGATTTTTTTGGCATGAGAAAATTTTGAATGTATGTTTGGAACCAGTTGCCGGTGTTTAGCTTATGATACACTTAATTTTTGGAATGCCATTTAGTCACTTTTTTTTAACATCATAGTTATTCAGAAGTCTATATATATAAAACAGATGTACATTTTGATGTCACCATAATTGTGAAAACGGTTGACCCCATTTGTCCCAAAATTTCAGTGAAAGTTGAGGATTGGCTATAGATGGTCACCCAGACCGCAAAAAGGCTAAAAGAAGAATGACTAACTTTTATAATGGCGCACTTCCTGCAGAATAAGAGAGCTTCACAAAGTGGTTTTTCACATTTCGAAATTTTAGGGGACAATAACGAAAATAGGAATAAGTGTTGATATCACCCAGACAATACGGTTAATGGGGTTGCTGAGCCTAATGAATGCATTTTTGGAAATTCGTACTCCTTAGGATAAAAAGGTACAATCACCCAGTACACCAAAGCAGAAAGTTCTATGTCAGTCAATCGGCTTAAAAATTTGGTTTTAGAATATATGCCTATCAATAAGTAAGTTTTCATCACATCATGGACGACACTGCTGATCCGTTTTAGCAATTCTTATAATCTATATATATAAAAATAAAATGGTCCACGTATGTCATACCATCACTTGAGAACGGCTGGAGCGATTTGGCTGATTTTTTTTTTATTCGATTCAAAATTTTCCGTATATTGTTTGTGTAGAAAAAAGTCAAATCCAGGTGGCGCTAGGGTGGATTTATATCGAAAATTTGAATGCATGTACCAATTCAACTGAAATTTAGAATGGATATTCGTTTGAGCATGAGAAAACATAATATGTACAAATGGACCCGGTAGGTGGCGTTGAGGTCGGTTTACAGTCAAAATTTTAACGAATGGGCCAATTTAACTGAAATTCAGAATCTATGTTTGTTTGATCATCAGAAAAAATCGTATGTACAAATGGACCCGGTAGATGGCGCTATGGTGGATTTATTTCGAAAATTTGAATGCATGTACCAATTTAACTGAAATTTAGTATTTATGTTTGTGGAACCTTGAGAAAAAATTAGTTGTATAAATTGCCCCGGTAGGTGTCGCTATGGTGGAATTATAATGAAAATTTTAACGAATTAAACAATTAAACTGAAATTTAGAATGTATATTTGTTTTGTTATGAAAATTATTTTTTATATATGGACCCGCAGTTGATTTGGCTGGGGTTGAATTATTTCGAAAATTTATATCGATTGTCCGATTTTACTTAAACTTAAAATATATGATTTTTTTGGCATGAGAAGATTTTGAATATCGATTGTCCGATTTTACTTAAACTTAAAATATATGATTTTTTTGGCATGAGAAAATTTTGAATGTATGTTTGGAACCAGTTGCCGGCGTTTAGCTTATGATACACTTAATTTGTGGAATGTCATTTAGTCACTTTTTTAATATCATAGTTATTCAGAAGTCTATATATATAAAAAAGATGTACATTTTGATGTCACCACTAATTGTGAAAACGGTTGACCCCAATTGTCCCAAAATTTCAGTGAAAGTTAAGGATTAGCTGTAGATGGTCACCCAGACCGCAAAAAGGCTTAAAGAAGAATGACTAACTTTTATAATGGCGCACTTCCTACAGAATTAGAGAGCTTCACAAAGTGGTTTTTCCCATTTCGAAATTTTAGGGGACAATTACGAAAATAGGAATAGCTGTTGATATAACCCAGACCATACGGTTAATGGGGTTGCTGAGCATAATGAAGGCATTTGTGGAAATTCGTACTCCTTAGGGTAAAAAGGAACAATCACCCAGTACACCAACGACGAAAGTTATATATCAGTCAATCGGCTTTAAAATGTGACTTTAGAATATATGCCTATCAATAAGTAAGTTTTCATCACACCATGGACGACACTGCTGATCCGTTTTAGCAATTCGTATAATAATAAATAATAATCTTTAAGATATATGAATAACAGAAATTGTCCGGAAAACCTCGCCCTTTAAATTGAAATATTTTATAGGTCAAAAAATAAACCAATCGTTTTTAGATTTCAACTACACTCAACATATTTTACAAAAATTTGGAGGCAGGACGAAGTCTGCCGGGCCAGCTAGTATATAATAATCTTTAAGATATATGAATAACAGAAATTGTCCGGAAAACCTCGCCCTTTAAATTGAAATATTTTAGAGGTCAAAAAAATATACCAATCGTTTTTAGATTTCAACTACACTCAACATATTTTACAAAAATTTGGAGGCAGGACGAAGTCTGCCGGGCCAGCTAGTAACTTAATAAAATACAGAATTGGGGCACGACGGTGTCGAGAATATTGATATTATTACTCCATCAGAAGGGGCGTGTCTAGACATCCAGATCTTTTCTCCAAAACTTTACCCTGTTATAGCTTTACTAAATACAGAATTTGGGCACGATCGTGTCAAGTGTATTGATATTATTATTCCATCTCTAAAGTGGGCGGAAAGGTACATTTGTATGGGAGGTACCAGAATGGGCGTGTCTAGACTTCCAGATTTTTTCTCCAAAACTTTATCTTGCTTGGACTTTACTAAATACTGAATTTGGTCACGATCGCGGTAGTTCTAATAATAATATTAATCGATTTCTAAAGTGGGCGGTACCAGATGTGTGTGGGAGGTACCAGATGGGGCGTTGGTAGACTACAGTTTTTTTCTCATAAACTGTATCCTGCTATAGCTTTACTAAATTTGGAATTAGGGTACGAGCGCTATGGATTTATTGATATTATTACTCCATATCTAAAGTGGGCGAAAAGTGAATTTGTATGGGACGTACCAGAAGGGGCGTGGTTAGACTTGCAATTTTTTTTCAAAAACTTTATCCTGCAATAGCTTTACTAAGTACAGAATTTGGGTATGATCACGTTGGGTGTATTGATATTATAACTCGATTTCTAAAGTGGGCGGAATGATGTATGTACAAGAGTGTACTTTTTTTCTTGATCGTCAAATGACGTCACAGCACAGAAAAAACTAAATGGGCCGTTTTTAGGGTGCGCGTACAAATTTTTTTCTTGTGTCCCAGAATCGTTGTTGCCTAATATACTAGAATATTAAAAAGAGAATAAGGTGATTATAAAATAGAAAAGGGCGATAAATGCAGCCTAAAAGGCATGTTGCTGATGTTGCCACCTGTTTCTACTAAATTTTTTGAACAATCGCCTCCATGCAAATTTTTAATGGAAAACTAAACTTATTTTCAAATAACTAAAAAACTATGCCTGATAGCAAAATTCTCATTATGTATTTGAATTTCCCATGTCAAAAGCTCTTAGAAACACATAATGAAACACAAGAAAAAAACCCTTGTCGAACAGTGTTACTGACCATGTTCGAATATTTATCGTTAATAATTGTAACATCTAGAATTTCGTTTCTGTTAGTGACAATAAAAGTGGTTGCGTTACCCCTGTTAACTACTGTTAGTTTGTTCACAAGTTGAAAAGCGACTCACCCCTTACCCCTTGGTTCGCATTGGAATCTGCACATATGATAAGAGGAATGTTCCTATTGTTTGAGTAGGACGTTACCTTTCTTACGTTGGGGTCAGGTGGATCAGGCGTGGTCGTTTGTAGTTACTCATAATCCAAATTACCTGACCATTACTCCAGATTGCTGCCGTACAATTGTCCTTATCGCTGAGATCACTTAGAATAAATGTTTTAAGGGTGTTCCTGACCATAATACATGCTCTGGTTTTACCTGATCCGGCTGCGTACAGAGTACAGTACCCTTCTCTGTTGAGTCCGCAAACACGGTCTTTATTTATCCATGACTCTTAGATGCATATAATCTCCACCGTAGTTGATGTTATTCGGAGGAATAAAGGAGTAAGATTGCGAAGTAGATATCAGCCGAAAATGTCCTAGCACCAATCAATGAATTAACTACGATTAGGTTTTTGTGGAAAAACTTGTATAATATATTGACCTGTTGGTTTGTAAAATCTATGATATGATAAACTTTTTACTTCATCATTTCAAACTTTGCACTATAATATCCTTTCTTGACAATAATTCAGATGATAATCACTTTGACTATCATGCGGTTGATCCAAGGTTCGATTCTTGTCTCAGTTATTTACATTTCTATCAGCGGCGGCCCTAGCCAGATCGACAGACTCACATATATCAATCGACTATGACAGTCATAAGTTGGTGCAAAGATCTTTGGAGCTTTCTTACTTACTTACTTAGCTGGTACTTCTATGCAATCCCAGTGGATTATATACCGCACGTAGAAAAATATTATAAGCGCCTCGATCTTCTGCGCTTCTTCTCCAGTTAGTCACACCTAGTTCTGTAAGGTTATCAGTAACCTGGTCTTTCCAACGGAGTTTTGGTCGCCCTCTTCTGCGTCGTCCATGGAGTTTATTGTCGAAAACTTTTCGAGCTTGAACACTTTCCTTCATGCGTACAACTTGACCTAGCCAACGCAACCGTTGCACCTTAATGCGTTTGACCACGTCAATGTCAGTGTACAGCTCGTACAGCTCATGATTCATACGACGCCGATACTCTCCGTTAACGATGATGGGCCCATATATTTTACGGAGTATTTTTCTCTCGAATACCGCCAGAACCGATTCATCCGCTTGTGTCATAACCCAGGATTCTGAGCCATACATTAGGACAGGTAGAACCAGTATCTGGTATAGCTGGAGTTTTGTTCGTCGAGAGAGGGCTCTGTCATTGAATCGCTTGCTTAGTCCGTAGTAGCATTTATTTGCAAGCAGGATTCTTCTCCGGATTTCTAGGCTGACATTATTTTCTTTGTTGATGGCGGAGCCTAGGTAGACAAAATTATCTACCACCTCGAAATTATAGTTGTCAACGTTCACGCAGTTTCCCAAACGAGTAGATTCTTTGTTCGTTGAAACTAATAACTTCGTTTTGTCCTCGTTCACCGTTAGGCCCATTTTCGCTGATTCCTTCTGAATACCTGAGAAGGCTGCAGTCACATCCCGCAGTTTTCGACCGTTGATGTCTACGTCATCAGCGTACGCGAGTAGCATTTGGCTTTTGTTGAATATAGTGCCACTCGTGTTTACTGCAGCTTTTCTCATTATCATCTCCATCACAATGTTGAAGAGATCGCACGATA
The DNA here is from genome assembly GCA_964034835.1 of Muscina levida. NCBI lineage: Eukaryota > Metazoa > Arthropoda > Insecta > Diptera > Muscidae > Muscina > Muscina levida. The sequence continues at coordinate 39,413,806 of OZ035881.1, read as the reverse complement.
GGCCGTCGCCTTGTTTTAGGCCTCGTCTGGCATAGAATGGCTCCGTAAGGTCCTTGCCAATCTTCACTGAAGACTTCGTGTCAGTCAGCGTCATTCCGCAAAGACGTATCAGCTTCGCTGGAATACCAAACTCAGCCATGGCTTCAAGTAATTTCTGCCGTATCGGGCTGTCGAAGGCAGCTTTATAGTCGACAAAAAAATGGTACGTGTCGATCTGTTTCTCTTGGGTCTTTTCCAGGATTTGCCGAAGTGTGAAAATCTGGTCAGTTGTTGATTTTCCAGGTCTAAAGCCACACTGATAAGGCCTGATCAGGTTGGATAACACTGGCTTTAGTCTTTCACATAGCACACTCGACAGGACCTTATATGCGATGGGTAAATGGCTGATCCCGCGGTAGTTGGAGCACACACTTGGATCACCTTTTTTCAGCACAGGACATAATACGCTTACATTCCAATCGTCGGGCATGCACTCTTTAAGCCAAACCGTGCGCAGGAGCTGGTGCATGCTCGTTATCAACTCCTCACCACCGGACTTGAAGAGCTCTGCGGGCAGACCGTCGGCACCGGCTGCTTTGTTGTTCTTCAGCCGCGATATTGCTCTTCTTACCTCGGCTTGACTTGGTGGTGGGCAATCTAAGCCGTCGTCGACAATTGGCGTGATAACTTCACGTGCGCTGCCTTCTGGAACCAGCAGTTGCTGGGAGTGTTCTCTCCAGTTGTGCAGCACACTCTGCGTATCCGTGACCAGATTTCCATCACTGTCCTTACAGGTGGGGAGGCCATTACCGTATCCATTTGCTCTTACTTTCTGGTAAAATTTTCGGGCCTCACCCCTATCCCTGTATCGCTCTATATCCTCGCTCTCCCGTTCCTTCATCTGACGTTTTTTTCGCCTAAATAGCTGTCTCGCCCGTTTTACTTTCTCCTTATGCCGTTCCCTAACAGCACGGGTTACAATTGGCTGTAGCGTTGCCATATAAGCAGCATCCTGTTCCTCAGACGCTATGCGACATTCTTCATCGTACCAGGATTCGTCTGAGCGCCGCTTTTCATATCCTAGCACGGTTGTTGCGGCGGTTGCCATGGAATGCGCAATATGCTGCCACTGTGTATCGGGAACGTCAGAAGTAGAGGCGTTGTGTCGTAAAAGTTGGGAGAGTTGGTCGGAGTAGGCAGTAGCTATCTCTGGGGTTTGCAGCTTCGCGATGTCCAGCTTTCTTTGTGTTTGGTTACGTGCGTTTTTCGCTCTGCTCAATCTTGTGCGAACTTTGGCTGCAACCAGGTAATGATCCGAGCCAATATTAGCACCACGGATCACACGCACGTCCATGACACTAGATGCATGCCTGCCATCAATTACCACATGATCAATTTGATTTTTGGTGTTTTGATCGGGGGATAGCCAAGTTGCCTTGTGGATATCTTTGTGCTGGAATCTGGTTCCACTAACTACCATGTTCCTTCCCGCTGCGAAGCTAACCAGCCTAAACCCGTTGTCTGACGTGTCGGTATGCAGGCTGAATTTACCGATCGATGGACCAAGAACATCTTCCCTTCCTATTTTTGCATTAAAGTCTCCCAGAACAATTTTAATGTCGTGGCCAGGGCAGCGGTCGTATGTTTCCTCTAGGCGCTCGTAAAATGCATCTTTAATCTCATCGTCTTTATCTTCCGTCGGGGCGTGTACACAAATCAGCGTGATGTAAAAATATTTCGCCCGGATGCGAATGGTGGCTATTCGGTCACTTACAGGGTTAAACCGCGAGACCAGGTGTCGAAGTCTCTTGCCGACTATGAAACCACACCCAAATTCGTGTCTTTCTGCATGGCAGCTGTAAAAGATGTCACAGTTCGTTCGTCGTGTGCATCCCTGTCCCGTCCATCTCATTTCCTGTATGGCGGTGATGTCAGCCTTGTCGAGGACATCCGCCAGTTGGATAGAGGCACCATCTCTGTAAAGAGTTCGGACATTCCAGGTGCATATCCTTAAATCATGGTCCTTATATCGTTTGCGGGGGTCGTCAACATTTGGGGGGGTTCTTGTTATATTTGTTCTCCGTGTTTTCATAATAAATTTTGTTTAAGGAGAGAGGCTTACTAGGCCACCGCTCCCGATCCTAGTTTCTTGGGGCTGCCAAAGCCACTAGGAGAGCCTGTGTTGAGCTTCAGTAACTTCTGTTACCTACTTCCTAAGACGCATCGGTGGTAGCATGGCGATTAGGTTACTCAACGTTTCGCCTTCTAACTCTAGCTAACTTCTAAGCGGTTGCTTTAAAGTCATTGCCCAGGGAATACTTGGTCTAAGACCGGAAGTAGTTAGCTGCTTGGACAGTGCCGCAAAGGAATCGATTCTGGTCACTCCCAAGTGAGTGACAATCAGTAACTTTCAGCCTCTGGACAAAGTCCCATTCCCCACTTTCAACGGTTTAAAATCCAACGCGGTGTTAAATTAATTTGTGTATTTGTGTAAATAGTTCTAAAGTTTCATAACTTTTTTTTTCTACAATCAGTGATTTAATTAAAATTTGTAGACCAAAAATTACTAATCCTCTTATTATCATCCAATTCTTCAAATATTTGAAAATTTACATATCAATTTTTTGCTCGAAGCAATGTAATCACACGATTACACACATCATCTTAACCTTTTAAACTATAAAACCATTTTATATTCTTCACTTATACCATACTACTTTTCTGTTGTTTCTTCGCTGCTATAAATATTTAACTTTTAACCTTCAGTGCTTGTACATTCTATAAAATATCCTTGGTATTCAAAGAAACGCAAAAAAAAGAAACAACGTTAACAAATCCTCCCCCTTAGACCGACATTTTCACACATACTTTAACGTTATAAAATTGTCACTGGATTTTAAGTCGGTTATAAACTATTTCAACAATTTCAACAGACTGAGTGTGATTATCCACATCCTTACACACAAGGACATAGAATAAAACATTGGTTTGTGTGCATGTGGATTTCTCTTTGCCTCTGGGAGTATGTGTAACACATACTCAGCAAATTCTGTTGATATTTAATACCATCTGCTACAACATCGAACATATTCATACCAATTGTTACATATAACATTAAGAATGTATACCCGGATATCTGCATCTCTATTTGAACGTTTGTCGTTTACAAATATCGTAGTATGTGTTGATTTGCTTTTTTTGTAGGAACTTGAATAATTTGCACGTTATATTTGAAATCATCATTATCCCAATAGTCACAACATTCTTGCCACAAATGTTGTTGTTACTATCATCAGCATCATCCTCCTTAGCATCGTTATTATCATCATTATCACCGTCTACCATCTTAGTCATCACAATAGTCGTAGTATTTTCATCATCATTTGTTGATATGTAAAATGTTCTTCTCGTAGTATTAGTCTTCTTTATCTGCTTCAGTTCCTAACATGTTGCTAATAAATAATTCAAGTCAGGTTCTGTAGTTTAAATCTCCTGTTCCCGTTCTTTGTGCCTTTTTATTAGCTCTATATCATGAAACTTTTTTCTCCTGTTGTTGTCAAAAGTTTTACACTTATTGGAGATGAATTTACTAGGAAAATGTTGAAGTTGTTTTCAGGAAGGTTGAGGTCACCGTTGGGATTTGTTTTCTTTATTTTTATTTACAAAGTTAATAGTTTAATTGGCAGATTTTACAATCATTTGGGGAATTTTAGTGCAAAATGGGAACAAATACGCCTTAAAAAATAGTTGTGATATGTTGTACACATTGAAATTGACTGCAATGCTTTACACACTTAAGTAGAAGCCAGTTAAGTAACATAACATTTGAGACAGAAATTTTGAAGTTTATGGTCTTGCTGACATTAATTTTGATATGGATTTCGATGCATTTTTGCTAAAAGTTGTTAAAACTGATTTTTAAAATTTTGTTATTAAAAACAACCAGTACAGAAATTTCAGTCAGATAAACTGACTGATAAATACCATCACCCACTATAAGCTGTTGTTTTAGTCTTGAGTTATTGAAATTAACCGATTTGTAATTAAAACCAGTTAGAAAGTTTCAGTCGGGCAACCCGACTTACACAGTGGTACATTTGTATGGGAGGTACGAGAAGGGGTGTGTCTAGGCTTCCAGATTTATTCTGCATAACAGACAGACAGACAGACAGACAGACAGACAGACAGACAGACAGACAGACAGACAGACAGACAGACAGACAGACAGACAGACAGACAGACAGACAGACAGACAGACAGACAGACAGACAGACAGACAGACAGACAGACAGACAGACAGACAGACAGACAGACAGACAGACAGACAGACAGACAGACAGACAGACAGACAGACAGACAGACAGACAGACAGACAGACAGACAGACAGACAGACAGACAGACAGACAGAAAGACAGACAGACAGACAGACAGACAGCCAGACAGACAGACAGACAGACAGACAGCCAGACAGACAGACAGACAGACAGACAGACAGCCAGACAGACAGACAGACAGACAGACAGACAGACAGACAGACAGACAGACAGACAGACAGACAGACAGACAGACAGACAGACAGACAGACAGACAGACAGACAGACAGACAGACAGACAGACAGACAGACAGACAGACAGACATGGCTCAAACGACTTAAAAAGTCATGAATCTAATTTGGTTCAAAGAAACCTTGGGTCTGAAGTGACACTTTTGGGTCGTATCAAATGATATATACCCTCATCCCTAAGGGTGATGGTATAAAAATTATGAACACAATATACTTTGTACCAGAAGCTCTCTTTGGATTTTCCCAAGTAACTTACAACGTCCGAGCGATCACGTATTCCCCGGGCAAATGTGAGAAGGCACAATGTTGACTAACCTAAACGGCATGCTACCACCGATTCGTCTCAGGAAGTAGGTAACAGAAGTTACTGAAGCTCAACACAGATCCTAAGAAACTAGGATCGAGCACGGTGGCCTATTTTGCCACTCTCCTTAAACAAAAGAATTATTATGAAAACACGAAGAAAAGAAAAAACAAGAACCGCCCAAATGTTGACGACCCCCGAAAACGTTATAAGGACCATGATTTAATGATATGCACCTGGAATGTCCGAAATCTATACAGATAGTGCATCTTTCTAACTGGCGGATGTCCTCGACAAATACAAGGCTGACGTCACCGCCATACAGGAAATGAGTTGGACGGGATAGGGATGCACACGACGAAAGAACTGTTACAACTTTTACAGCTGCCATGCAGAAAGACCAAATAGCCATTATTCGCATCCGGGCGAAACATTTTTACATTACGCCCCGAAGGAAGACAAAGTCGATGATGTTAAAGATACATTCTATAAGCGTCTGGAGGAGATATATGACTGCTGCCCTGCCAAGACATTAACATTATTCTGGGAGATTTTAATGCTAAAATAGGATGGGAAGATACTCTTGGTTCAGCAGTCGGAAAATTCAGTCTACACAACAACGCCTTCGACAACGGATTTAGACTGGTTAGTTTCGCGTTGGCAAGAAACATAGTTGTGAGTTGCACCAGATTCGTGGATTAAGATATTCACAAGGCAACCTGTATATCTCCCGATCAAAGACAAGAAATCAGATCGGCCACGTTGTAACTGAAGACATGTCTCAAGCGTTATGGACGTGCGTGTGATGTGCGGTGCAAATATTGACTCGGATCACCACCTAGTTGCAGATTAAGTTGTGCTAAAAATACTCGTAACTAAACGCAAGGGAAGCTAGACATCACAAAGCTGCATACCTCCGAAATAGCCAATGCCTACTCCAACCAACTATCTCAATTACTTCAAACAAACCCCCCTAGTTCTTATGTTCCTGACACACAGTGGCGGTATATTCCGAATTCTATGACCACTGCCGCAACGACCGCACTGGGTTATGAAAAACCACGCTCAGACAAGCCCTTGTACAATGATGAATGTCTCGAAATGTTTGAGGAAATGGATGCTGCATACAAGGCAAAACTGCTGCCAATGGCAACTGGAGCGTTGATGGAGCTGAATGAAGAAAAGATAGAGCCAGTATATCGAAAACTACTGGGAGGTGAAGCCCGAACGTTCTACCAAAAGGATAAAAGCAATGGTTTTGGAACAGGTAGTCCCATCTGTAAGGACGGAGATGGGACTCGGATCACGGACACACAGAGTGTGCTGAAAACATGGAAGGAACATATTTCTACTCTGCTTGTTCACCAAGGCAGCATAAATGATGAAATCACACCAATCATCGGGGAGGGAGTATATTGCCCAAATTCAAATGCAGACCGTCAGTTACAATCAGTTTATTAATTACAAAGCTATATTCGATAGTCCAACACGATAGAAACTTTTAGATGCTGAGACGGTACCACCGCGAAGCTAAAACTGTGGAATGACACTGACCTACACAAAGTCTTCCGTGAAAATAGGCAAAAATCTGACAGTGATTCATTTTACCAAGCGAGGATTTGGACAAGGCGGTATCTTAACATCCTAATTAAGATGATCATGTGGAAAGCTGTAATAAACACGACTGGTACCATCTTAAATAAAGGCCATATGCTACTCGCTATATATATATATATATATATATATCATTTGCAGAGGAGTGCAGCCTTTTCAAGCATTGAGAAGCAATCTTTAGAAGTAGGTCTGATGTTAAAAGAGGACAAAACCAAATTATTTGTTTTAACAAACAAAATTATACTCATTTAAACGCTGTGTGGACGTTGACAACTATAACTATGAAGTGGTAGATAATATTCTATATCTTGACTCCGCCGTAAACAAAAAATTTTGTCAGTCTGGTAACGAGTATTGATCGCAAAGCACTTGTACTATGCGCTAGCTGTTTAATGACAAAGTGAATGAAGTTAATATTATTATGTAAGTTTCTAAATCATGCAGAAAATGGGCGTGGTTGAAACATTATGAAACTCTACAACAAATATTTGTCATTAATTTTCTGGCGGGAAGAAATCAATGTACAAAAATCTTTGTTTACCCAATTTTAAGTTTAAAATTTTTCGTTTTTCAAAATAATTATAGAGGTAACATTTTAACATCCTGGTCTTTTCCGTTTTTAAATTATGGAAAATAAATAATTTTTGAAAAATTGTTTCTGAAAAATTATTTCCTTTGTTTTCCAAGATAATAATAGAGATAAAAGTATAACGTCCTGGTTTTTTTTCAGTTTTCAAATTATGGGAAAGAAATAATCCTTGAAACATTATAATTTTTATGGGATGTGCTGGATGTGAAATTTTAATTGCCGGCTATAAATTGCAACGACATGAGTCTATGCGAAGTTCAGAGAGAGTTCACAAATAATGGAATTAATATATCTGTTCTGATGTTTATCTAAAATGGGTTAGATGTTCTCATCTTAATCTACACACCACATCATCGTCAATACCACTCTTCGCATCAACATCATCACTCTTCGCGTCAACATCATCGCTCTTCGCATCAACATTATCACTCTCAAACAAAACAATAGGTCATCGTCGTTGTCGTCATCGCCTTAATCATCATACTTTGAGTCTCATCACCAATCACACATATATATAAATACATACAGTTGTTTTGTTGTTATTGCCATTTCGCACTGAAAATGTAACATAATGAAATTAAAAGAAGAAGTTAACACAGTCCATTTTTCGCCTTCGCCCAATAAAGTTTGTAAATTTAAATATTAAAACCAGTACAGAAATTTCAGTCAGGTAAACTGACTGATAAATACCATCACCCAATATAAGATATTGTTGAAGTCTTGAGTTATTGAAATGAATAGATTTTTAATGAAAATAAAATTACTTATGTATATTTTTTCCCCTGCTTGTGGTGCAAAATCGTCCAAAACTTTACTTATTTGTGTAGGGGGTATAGATGCCGGTTTGGAATTTATGTGAGAAATATAAATTTTTCAAAAAAATTTAATTTTGATAGGGGTACCACAATAGGTGAACCGATACAGTCCTTATTCATTCCTAACTCATACGTACAACTTACGAATAATTTGACTGAATTCAGTGCACTTACAAAAAAAGATATGTATGTAAGACTATAGGGGTGAGTTCGGTCCTTTGTGTGGGAGGTACCAGAAGGGGTGTGTCAAATAGTTAGGTTTTCTGAGGTTTCGCCTCTTATCACAATATAAATTAACCGACTAATTTTCATTACCCCTCAAATGTCCGTTTGGAAGTTATGGGAGAATTATTAATTTTCCAAAAATAGGTAATTTTGTATGGGAGGTACCAGAAGGGGTGGGGCTATTCAGCCCATTCACAATCCCATAAGTTCGTTTTGAAAAATATTGATACTGGTAAATTTTCATACTGATCCGTTAAGGTTTACTCAAGTTATCCTGCTGACCAGCCATCCAGCCAGCCTGCCAGCCAGCCAGACAGACGGACATAGCTCATTCTTCTTAAAAAGTTCTGAAACGAATTTGGTCTTAAGATACTTGGGGTCTAACTCATCTCCTTTAATGCGTTACACTTTTTTTCGTATCAAATGATATATACCCTCATCCCTAAGGGTGATGGTATAATTACAAAGAAAAAAATTGTTTTTTTTTCACAAAGAATTTGAAAAGGCTCAAATTCTCATCAATATCCATCTAACCAACCAGAAATAGCTCAATCGGATGCAAACTCCATATATATTTTTAAAAGAAACTTTATAGTTTCCATCTGGAATGCCTTCTTACACACCTTCGTATGCTCTCATCCTTAGTGGTGAGATACATACAGCCAGACTGGCGAACATAGAATTGTCTACAACAGGATAAGGACTCAGACCAACTTTGTAATAGTCTCGGGATCTAACCATCATGTCACGCTTGGTCCTGATATTTCTGTATAGCCTAAATATTTCTTTTTAGAAACATCTACTACTACTGGCTTTCTATTTCCTCATTTGTTTTTCTCTGTTTATAGAATTATATTTTATTAAGTAAGTTAAATGATTGATATTTAATAAATCTTTGCCGTTTAGAACAAACAAACTAAATAAAACATCGCTACACCTGTTGAATCAACCCAAAACTGAGGTTTTCTTATCACAGCAATATTCCCAACATGGTACAGGAGTGGGATTCTGCAATTAAGAAAAAAATGATATCCCTAACGCATAACCATACGGTTAATAAAACTCCAATAGCAATTTAATCGCCTTTCGTATGACTGAGAGTTTAAACGAAACTTTTCACATCTCATAATAATGGGAATTTCATTAAATACACATCTGTTATAAGTATCGCATACAAAATACCATATTATTTTATATAACTTACATTCTTTTTGTTGCCAATATCGAAGAGTGAATATAATAATTGCTGATATTTATTCATAAAATTCTTAATACATATAAAAAAGTTAATTATCTCACAGAGAAATATGTTGAAACCTCAACAAAAGCAGCAATATGTTAATGTTTATTAATATATTACGTTGAAATGGACAAATTAAAGCGATTGTTTCAGAATGTGCAATGAAGTGTTAAATTAAGTGATAATACTTAACAAAAAGTATTCATAAAGTACTACAATAAGTATTACAAGTACATGCTACACAATTAACCCGGAATAAAGCGAAAAGTTCTTCGTGCTGTCGTGACAAAAGAGAGGGAGAGCGAAAGAGAGTGAAAGAGACGAAATCAGTATCAGCAGTGACATTATGGCTATAATTGTTGGTATCATGGTTATTACCACAGACAGATGTCGCTTTAGCACTGTGGTCAAAGTTGTTGCAAATAAGTAAATAATGTATAATAATTTGCGATTAAAAAGACTCGTTGGCATTCTTTGGGCAATATCATTTTTAACTTGTATGTATATATTATCTAGCATATGTCTCTACGATTCGATGAGTATCCAAAGACAATATCAGAACCACCTAATTATTTCAGATCAGTGAACTATACGTACGGCCCAAACAAGTTTTATAGCGCTGCCTTATTATTTTGTGTCATACCGAAATAAAACTCATACCGTTGTTCTTGGTATACCAAAGACTTCGCTTTTCCCTTTGGTCGATTTTGACTTCAAAATTTATTTTTACTATTGACTTCATATACTTCGTTTTCTATATTCATATGATGCCTAGTTCTTATAACGTCTTTGAAGACCTCTTCAAATCAGGTGCCGAAACTCACGACGGTGTCAAATGGACAAAAAGTAGCGTTTGGTAAAAAACGAACAACGAACAAATGTTCCGCCAGGACGTCAAAGCCGCTCTCCTTAAATTAAAATACTATTATTAAAAACGAAGAAAAGAAAAAATAAGAACTTCTCCAAATGTTGGCAACACCGAAAACGTTAAACGGACTATGAATTACGGATATGTACCTCTCTTCAACTGGCTGATGTCTTCGACATATACAAGGCTGACATCATTGCCATACAGGAAATGTGATAGACGGGACTGGGATGCACACGACGAAAGAACTGTGATAATTTTTACAGCTGCCATGCAGAAAGACACGAATTTGGATGTGGCAAGAGTCTTTGACATCTGGTCTCGCTGTTAACCCTATAAGTAACCGAATAGCCACTATACGCTCCAAGGCGAATTATTTTTACATTATGCTGATTTGAGTACACATCCCGATGGAAGAAAAAGATGAGGACATTAAAGATGCATTCTATGAGCGTCTGGAGGAAATATATAATCACTGCCCTGTCGCACGAGATTTTAATACTAAAATATCACCTTTCTTGCTCTTAGTTCAGTCGTCGGAAAACTATGTTTGCACAACAACACCTCCGATAACGGATTAAAACTTGTTAGCTTTGCGTTGGTAAGAAACATGGTAGTGAGTGGAACCAGATTCCCGCATAAATATATCCACAAGCCAACCTGGATATCCCCCGATCAAAACACGGATCAACGACACGGGCTGCCACAAAGTCTTCAAAAAAAAAAATCTAACAGAGGAATTTTCTACCAACGCGACAGACATGGCGATAGTCTGTCATGCGATCTCCTTAACATCAAAATGGAATCAAATCATAAGGAAAGCTGCAGTAAACACGACTGGCACCATCTTTAACCATGCTGCTCGCGTATACCGCTTATCATTGGCCATGTCCTGTGGGATATTACTGCGGTCTTTATGAGCATTGAGAAACAGTCGCCGAAAATGGGTCTTGTGATTAATGAGAACAAATCAAGTAATTTGTTTCAACGAACTAAGAGTGCACTCGTTTGGGACGCTGCGTGAACATTGACAATTATAACTTTGAGGTGATATGATAGGATAGGTAAATTCGACAGCCACGGTCAACACAACTCACATGGGTTCTAGTATGAGTCCCGTTGTGAAACCATTTTTTAAACCAAATTATTCCTCTTTTGTTCAGTCAACGTCGCTATCAAGCCATTTCGTTGCTCTGATGAGGCCATGGAAGTTCTGCAAATCGCCTGCTGATATATAAGCATTGTCCAGAAGTGTTCATAACTCAAGTCACCAAAAGCAGGGCAGTGATATAGAAGATGCTCCGTGGTCTTCTTTTCTTGCTCATCATTGCAGCTTCTACAAAAATCGCTGAAGTGCTTACCAACCGGCCAGTGACTGGTTATTTCAGCTATGATGTACCTCAGGTGGACTCTGGACAGGTTCAGCACAAATCGTGTCCTCTGTATTTCCATTGTTGGCCAAATTTGTTTGATCGCCGTGCAAGTGGGTTCTCTCACCCATCTCTGTATTGCAATGAGGTTCAGTTTCCACGCAGTTAGCACTTTCCCCCTTATGAGAGGGACCCCAATGTGACCGTTAAAATGATTTGGCTCGTTGGATACCATATATGTCCCCATGTCCTGAAACCCATGTAGAGGAAACCGTCGAATGTTTCGCTATCTCCTTAAGAGACGACCAGCATTCTCGAACGTGAACAAGTTCTCCAGGGATCTGTTAGCCGCTTTACTATCAGCAAGATCACCAATATGCCACGATACTGAGTTTTGTCTATGACTATTCTAATGATCGCTATTTCGCTCTGAACTATGCTACTGTGATTCGGTAGTCTGATTGATGGTTGCAAATTCAACTCCTTCGAAAAGATTCCACAGCCTGCTCTTTACTTCAATTTCGAACCGTCCGTGAAAATTAGGATGACATCTTCCCCAAAGTATAAGGCATTATCATAAAATTTAAAAAAAAAACTTTGAAGTGATATGTGATTTAGTTTACCTTGGATCCGCCGTAAACAAAAATAATAATGTCAGCCTGGAAATCAACAGACGCGGTTGATCGCAAACCGCTGCTACTAGGCGATGAGCATGATAAAGCCCTCTCTCGACGAACGAAGATCCAACTGTACCAAACATTGATCCTACAGTGCAGAATGGGCAATGACGCAGTTAGATCAATCTATTCTGGGAATTTTCGAGAGAAGAATACTTCGTAAAATATTTATCAATCGAATGAATCATGAGCTGTACAACGATATCGACGTAGTCAAACGCGTTTAAATGGACCGAATACGCTGTGTTGGACACTTTGTACGAATGGACGAAAATGGGCCGCCTCGAAAAGTCTTCGGCAATAAACCTAATGGGCTGCTAAGGGCAACCAAGATTTTGTCGGATGGACCAGGTGAAAGAGCTGTTATCTAAGCTCGGTATGACGAACTATTTACAGAGTGTAAAAGGCCGAAGTGCTTGGAATACTTTTCATCGTGCGGCTACTTATAGATAATTTTATGTTATTGCTGCCTTAGTACTTGTTTTGAAAGTCTCAGTATCGTGTCAAGTAAATTAATATTTTTAGTAAAAGCTTCTCTAAAAGTGACTTTTGCATTCGTCGATAACCAAGTCGGTGCCGTTTGTTGTGAACCTAAAATAGAAAGCGTGTTAATTCACAACAACGCGAGAAGATGGGATGCCTCTCATCTCATTTATGGGGTGTAAAGAGAAGTTAAGTTTTTTCAGAGTAATTTGGTCATTTCTCTGGGAGGTACCAGAAAGGGCGTGCCAAAGGTTTCGGTTTTTTGAGGGTTTGTCTAATATTAAGAGATAATTGATTTATCCAAATTCGAATATCCTCCAGTTGCCCGTTTGAAAGTTATGGAAGAAATGTTAACTACCAACAAATGTATGGGAGGTACCAGAAGGGGTGGCGCAATTATGCCCATTTACGATCCTATTACTTCATTATGTTATTTTGGAAAATATAAATACTGATAAATATTCATAAGGATCAGTTAAGGTTTACTCGAGTTATCGTGCCCACCGACCATCCAGCCGGCCATCCGGACAGACGGATATGGGTGAGTCTTAAAAAGACCTGAAACAAGTTTCGTCTTAAGATACTTGGGGTCTAACTCGTATCCTTTAATGCGTTACACTTTTCATACCATCATCCTTAGGGATGAGGGTATATATCATTTGATACGACCGAAAAGTGTAACACATAGAAGGAGTCACTTTAGACCCTAGGTTTTTTTGAACAACATTCGATTCATGACTTTGAGCCATGTCCGTCTGTCGTATCCATATTCTTTATTTAGTAAAGCTAAAGCAGGATACTGTTTTTGAGAAAAAAAAATGGAAATCTAGCCACGCCCCATCTGGTACCTCCCATACACATCTGGTACGGCCCACTTTAGAAATCGATTATTATTATTAATAAATCTAACGCGGTCGTGCCCAAATTCTGTATTTAGTAAAGCTAATACAAGATAAAGTTTTGGAAAAAAATTGGAAGTCTAGACACGCCCCTTCTGGTATAAATACTTGGATGGAACCACCATTGAACCACCCAAACTGTTGACTATTCCCAAAACCTTGCAAAAAAATAGTTCAACAGTCGACACAGCAACACATCTGATTACGGATTTAGACTAGATAAGTTGGAATTAAGTTGGAACCAGGTTTCTATAAGGCAACCTGAATATCCCCTGATCAAAAATCAAGAATCTTAATTGTTCATGTGGTAATCGATGGAATACGTGGTTGTAATGCGTGGCCCAAATATATACTAGGATCAACACCTAGCCTATGAAACAGGCACAGGGCCACGTTATGTTTTGGAACATGGATCCTCATGTGTGAAGATAGTGATGGAAATCTGGTCACGGATATTTAGAGCATTTCAGCAAATATCTCTTTCCCAAAAGCAGCACACAACAGAGTAGATTGTCCACCACCGAGTAAAAACGAGGTCAGTATAACAAATATAGCTGAATGAATAGCTGAGGAAAGACTTAAGCTCATCTTCAAACCTTATTGGAACTTCCTAGTGTGTCTTTGGATTAGGTATATCCACACTACAAACAAATCCTGAATAAGACTCAAGAAATGCAGATCGACACATACCTTCTTGTCGCTACACCAGCAAATATTAGATGCCATGTCCGAGTTTGGTATACCTGTGAAGCTGATACGATTTATTTAAAAATCAGATGGATCCGTTTAATACCAAGCGATGGTCCAGACTGGGCGATTCTCTGTAATGCATTATGTGATAGTGTGAATGGTAGTAGTTAAAACGACTGGTACTATATTTAATGTGGTATGCAGCTCTATCATGGTCGAGAGTTGCTTGATGTTACTTCGGTCTTTTCAAACAATGAGAAGCATTCAGCATGAGTAAAATTGGCGATAAACAAGGACAAATCAATTTTGTATTATAACTAACAAAGAGTCTATTTTTTTGATGCAGTGTGAACGTTGCCAACTGCAAGTTTCAAGTGTAGAAGATGATTTACATGGGTCAGCCGTGATCGAAAATAATTATGTCAGCCTGGAAATCACGAGGGAAGTTTTAAACCCAAATAGCTGTTACTATGCGTTATGCCAGCTTTTTATTGGCGAAGCACTTTTTTGATGAAAAAATCCAACTGTACCAAAACATGGTCCTACCAATTATTTTAATGGGGTTCCTAAGCTACTTTTTATTTTTTGTAATTGAGGAAAACTTATAACTATTTCAACTCCTAGACTGGTACATTGAAGATAATCAGTTTTATATCCTACAAATAAATGTATAACTCAAATAACACAGTGCAACAATTCTAAGGTCATCGTCTAGTGCCACCTTCGTACCCAGCTATTTTGAAGTATATACCGAAACTAAAAAAATCCCCAAAGGACTTGGCCCCATCATATTGAAAATTTATTTTATGGATACCCCAATAATTTCACCCCAAAACGATTTTTTGAAAAAAAGGAACATTTAAACGGAGTCCGTATTTCATAAACCGTTCGGATTTTTTTCTTTTTGTCTTCGGTAAAGTTATAGACTAAACCAGAGCAAAAAATAGACCGATCCAAAAAAATTGCATCCAGTGCAAGAAAATTGCAAAAATATGGGAAAAATTCTATTTCTTCATGATGTTTGCACCATAAAATTTATTACGTTGTACTACGTGGCGTATGATTTACGTCGAATATTACTTATGATATTCATAATTTTATGGTGAAAACATCATGAAATACAAGCATTTTTTCCTATATTTTTGCAATTTTCATGCACTGGATGCAATTTTTTTGGGTCGGTCAATTTAAGGCATTTTTTGCTCTGGTTTAGATCTACAACTTTGCCGAAGACAAAAAGAAAAAATTCCGAACGGTTTATGAAATATGGACTCCGTTAAAATGTTCCTTTTTTTCAAAAAAGCATGTTGGGAATCCTTAAAAAAAATTTTCGAAGTGATGGGGCGAAGTTCTTTGGGGATTATTTTAGTTTCGGTATATACTTCAAAAATAGCTGGCTACGAAGGTGGCACCAATTTATGTGTTGCACTGTGTAGTTTTAAAATTAAATATTAGTTTTAAAATTAAATATTTGGTACATATAAGTACCAAATTGAGTCGTGAGGAAATTCTCCTTGTAGTAAAAAATGTGGCATGTGGAGAGGAATAACTAGATGATAGACCTTCCTAAGATTATTAAATACAAATTGTATTTAAATTAATTTATAATTGTCGGCTTCACTAATTAATATACTTTCCAAATGTCAACACTAAATACAAAAATACTGTCCCACTGTCACTATTACCAACATTGTCATTCCGATTGGGTGGTTACTGCCAAAATGCTTAACAAATTTCCATAAGCATTATACCAATTACAAGTGCGATTCATGAAAGCAAATTACTCGCACATAAAAAGAACATTATTTTTCTGCTTAAATACATGTTCGCATGTACACATTTACAAAGACGCAAGGTGGCATACAACATTCAGCCAAAAGCTTACAAAGTAAACCTCTTCTCTCTAGACTATATACTTGTTTGCCCAAATGCCAGTTTATCTCCCTGCGTCTGCTTTCGTTTATTTCTGTGTCTATAGCTGAAGTTAAATAAATATTTGCACAAAAGATGAAGAGCTATATTTCATATTCAGCTCCAGTTACAGCCGCATTACAGTCATGTTTGCAAAAGCTTCAGGCGGCAACGGATTGGCGGTGAAATGGAAAAGGTTTATTTGAGCATATTTTCATATTTTTTAAATAATAATATCGCATAATGAATCGCTTAATTTCTCTGTGTTGTATGAGTACGTGTATACAAAGGATATACATACATACGTTGAGATGTGCCTTTGAGGTAAATGTGTGTATAGTTGCAGGATTTATGTTTGAATTTTAATAAGGGCATTATATTTTGCATAATTGTGACTACTTTAATATTTGTGCTTCAGCTACAGAATTGTAAGGCAATATGTGGCAATGATAAACAAGTATAAGGTAAGGAAAATGTTTGGGACCAAGAGAATATATATTTATTGTGGGGCCACATATAAATAGTACAATCATTTGACAGAATATCTAACGCATAAAACTTCTTACATAGCTTGGTGAGGAAACGATAATTAATCGCCAACTAAATTTTTTTTCTAAATTCTTCAATTTCGGTTGTCGTTTTTCAATTCTATCAGAACTTTCAATATGTAATTTTCACCCTTTCACGTTATATAATGCTGTTCGAAAATGTAAGGTTAAAAGTTAGCGGTAGATGGCTCGAAAATGTGATATATCAAATTCAGCAATTTAATTAAAACGGACAGAAATAATAAATAACGGGTGATTTAGTTGTAAGGTCCGATGTTGAATGTTCTTTTCTGCATTTCATTTGACATTTCTCAATTTCAGACTAACTCAATTTGAACCATGGCCGTGTTATCTCACGTGGTGGTGATATCAATTGGCCTCCAAGATCATGTGATTTGATATAGTTGAAGTTCTTTCTTTGGGGTTATTTGGAAGCAAAAGGTCGCGGTGACCATTTGGCCGATATTTAGTTCCATACGTAATGGAACCATACCAATATTCTCATAATTAAAATAAATGACAATAATTTCCTAAATAATTTGTGTTTCATTCAAAATCAACATCGGCCCTTAAAATTTAACCAACCATTATAAAAGGTGTTGTGTTTTATCATGACACTGTCAGACCACACAAATCTTTGAGGACCCGGCAAAAACCGAGAGAGAGAGAGCTTGGCTGGAAAATTTTGACGCATTCGCCTTGCACCTTCAGATGTTCACCTTCAGATGTTTCGATCTCTGCAGAACTCTTTTTATGGTGTAAATTTAAATTTCGTAAAAACCTGCAAAATGCAATTGGATCAGTTTTTCGATCAAAAACTTGGTGCAGTAAAGCTCTTTTCAAATAAAAGGAAAAAGTGTTTAATTTTTGGTCAAATTTGTAACCCAACTTATTCGAACATAGTTATATAAACTAAAATCGTGTCAGTTACACTATTTATAACTCAAGAAAGACTTATTCGAACGTATATAAGAATCCCAAAGCTCCGTCTTTTGCACTCGTTCGATAGTTCGGCACATCACGCTTAGATAACAGTTCTACACCTAACACAATTCATGGTTCATTCGATGACGGTATTCGCCGTCAACAATGACGGGTCCAAATATTTGATTCTGCGCTGTAGAGCAATATACGTAGGATCAGTGTCTGGTAGAGTTGAATCTTTGGTCGTGGAGAGACCGCAGTGTCATTAAATTGCTAGCTCAGAGCATAGTAGCAGCGGTTTGCGATCAATACTCGTTTCTTGATTTCCAGGCTGACATTATTATTTTTGTTTATGTGGCGGTCGTGGGTTAACTAGGTCTATAGCCACACTCAAAAGTTCCTATCAGGTTTGCTAGGACGGGCTTTCATGTAGCACACTAAAAAACGAACGTCAATGTTTGAGAAGCTCTTACTAGACACTTAATACTGCGAAGTTGCTGTCAACAACATTCGAGGGGAGCCGACAATGAAAGAACATTATTTTTTTTTAAGATGAATGGAGCCATTTTTAAACCTTCCACTAACCACTATGCCACGGCCGGTCATATAACACTCAGCTTCCAATTATCGGCAATGCATTCTATTAGCCAAATCAAGTTTATGAGCTGGTGAATGTTCGTAGCTAGCTCATCGCCATTTGCGTTTTAAGCTATGTTATTGCCGTGCTGATCTCGTTTAGGATTGATGGTGGACAATCCCCAGTTTTGCAATGTGATGTAAAAAATATTTCGCCTTGATGCGAATAGTGGCTATTCAGTCACTTATAGATTTAATCCGCGCTATCAGATGTCGAAGTATTTTGCTTACTATGAAGCCACATTGATATTCGTGTCTGTAAAAGGAGCCATGTCCATTGCATTTCCTGTATGGCGGTGATGTCAGCCTTAAATTTGTCGAGGACATCCGCCAATTGGATAGATGAATCATCTCTGTAGAGAGTTCGAACATTGCAGGTAAATATCCTTAAATCCTGCTCCTTATACCGTTTGCGGGGGTCGTATACATTCGCGGTTTTCTTGTTTTTTTCCTTTCTTCGGGGTTTCATATAGATTTTTTATTTAGTAGTGGTTAATTAGGTCACCGCTCTTCTTGAGGCTACCAAATCCACTAAGAAAGCGTTTGTTTAAGTAACTTCTGTTACCTATTCGCTAAGACGCATCGGTGGTACCACAAAACAGATGGCATTGCCCATAGAACCGTCAATGTCGGATGTTGTGATCTGCTTAGTGACCTCCAAAAGTGGTCCAAGTGAAAGCGGTCTGAAAACTGAAATCAGAAAATCTCAAAATAATTTTACAACTAGAGTGTTCAAAACCGAAACCAAAATCGTTTAACATGTTTTGTTCTGAAACCTTATGCCGGTTTCTTCAAGAATGTCAATTTCGAATACACTTTATAATCGGTTTTTTGATGTCGGTTAACCGGTTTTTCTAAAAAGGACTATTTTAACAGAACAATGCCAGGTTAATTCTAGGCAAATCGGCATTGAAGGTTGTTTGTGCTTATTCGACATTCTTGTGCAATTGATTGGAAATTTTTAAGAATTTAGAACTAGAATAAAAAATCGTTTTTCTTTATGCAACTAAAAAAACTTATTTTCTGTTTGTATTCCATGAAGAAGATGCGGGAGACCTTCTTCCATTTGAGTGAGTTATTACACATCTATTTGTATACTAACACTACTAGACCACTACTATTCCAAACTACAATGCTCCGGTCGGCTCATGTTTTGTATTCTTAATTAGCTAGACAAAAATAATTTTATATATTGGATAATCTTTATTTGCATAACTTTTGATGTAGCGAGTCCGTCTAGTTGATGCTTTATTTTAATAGCTAATACTAATTTGTGAGAAATATTGTTAAACCTCCATAAATTGTGCTGTAATTCAGGTTTGTATTTCTTAAGTTTACAATTCCTTCATGTAGGGTATTTCTCAGTACACCAATGCACTATATGAAATTTCCTTCCTCTGCATTTTCTCTTCTCCTTCTTTTCGTCCTTGTAATTTCAGCTGCTATTAACATTGATAATGTTGTTGTAAATTTCCATATAAATGGTTAAATACTTTGCCAACCAACAAACATAAGGTTACAATTTACATATAAATTTTCCCCAATCTTATAAAGCTGTTCATTGTTTGTGCACGTTACATCATGTGTGCAGGAGTATATAAGGCATGTGCGTATATATTCATTCAGTTCATAACTTTGGTTCTTATTGAAATAATATCTTCTCATATGCCTCGATAAAGCCGAAAAGTCGCTTACATTAATATGTCTGCATTACAAATGTGATTCGATTTAGAGACTTTGATGAATAAATTTGTAAATTAAATGAAATGGAAGAGGATTAATATTGACAAATTATCATGAAACTGTATGATAACAATATTGATTGTGATTATATGATAATCTATATGCTAATCTAAACGGGTGGCAATGGGAAATTTTAGGTTCACAGTAAATGGGAAAATATCTTAATAGGAATATGGAGGCTGTAGCACGATTATGCATCACAACTTTATAGGAAGACTGTCCACGAATTGTTATTATTTGTAAAGGTCGACGTACCAAGAGATAGGAGTATATATGTGGGAATTTAATAATGAATGCAATATTGAACCAGTACAGAAATTTCAGTCAGGTAAACTGACTGATAAATACCATCACCCAGTGTAAGATATCGTTTAAGTCTTGAGGTATTAAAAAAAATAAATAAAATAAAATTACTTATATATCAATTTTTGTCTGCATGTACAGCAAAAACGTAAAAAAGTTGATCTATTTGATCTCTCTGCGGCTTCGCCTCCTATCGCAACATACATTTATCGCCCAATTTTCATTGTATCTTTGCAATCGGCTACTTAAAAAAAACTTACTTTCACTTCAGATCCCAAGAATGAGGTATGTGATAGCTTATCGCGTTGTTGTGAATTAACACGCTTTCTATTTTAGATTCACAACAAACGGCACCTATTTGTTTATCGACGAATCCGAACATCACTGTTTGAGTAGCTTTTACTAGACATGTTGATTGACTTAACACTTATACTGCGGTGCTGCTAGTGACAACATCAAGGGGGCCGGCAATGAAAGAACAATTTAGATGACTGCAGCCGGTAATCGAATCACGGATCTCCTGCGTGGTAGTCGATGTTCAGACCACCATGTAACGGCTGGTTGGAAACTTAATTTAACATACTACTGCACTTAAAGTTGTTCATATGAATATCAACGGCTTCCCACTTATTTGAAATTGAGTTCTAACCTATTTCAAGATGAAATTCTAATTGCATCTTGTTGATTTCCTAACTATTTTATGGTATTCACAATTTGACTTCCTTTTTACAATTGGACGGTTACTTGAGGAGACAAATTCACTTAATGTTTTTATATGAATATCGACGGCTTCTCGCCCATTTCAAGTTATCATAAGTTCAGCTTTTTTTGCAATCGAACATTTAGTTTAAACTATAACTGCACTTAAAGTTTATCATATGAATATCGACGGCTTCCCACTCATTTTAATCCGCGTTCCTCACCGATTTCAACAAAAGACCCCAACTGTGTCTTGTTGATTTCCCAACTATTGTATGGGGATTACAAGTTTAGAGATCATGGTAATTAAAATTTATCATATTAATACCGATCGATTGCCCCAGAACTGTTCTGGAAATGTTCTGTGTATTATCCAAAAATAAGTAACTTTGTGTGGGAGGTACCAGACGGTGTGGGACTATTCTACCCATTTATAAACCCATAACTTCGTTTTAGAAAATCGGTTAAGGTTTACTCGAGTTATCCTGCTCACCAGCTGTTCAGCTAGCTAGCCAGCCGGACATAGCTCAATCGTCTTAAAAAGTCCTGAAAGAAATTTGGTCTTAAGACACTTGTATAACTCGTCTCCTTTAATGCGCAACACTTTTTCTCGTATCATCGTATCATCCCTAAGGGTGATGGTATAAAAATTTACTTACAAAATTCAAATACCATCCAATTGTCCATTTGAAAGTCATGGAAGAAAATATAAATATCCAAAAATAGGTAATTTTGTATATAAGGTACCAGCATGGGTGCAACTATTGTGCCCCATTTACAATCTAATAACTTAATTTTGTAAAATATTAATACTGATACATTTTGTTAAGAATCAGTTATGGCTTACTTAAATTATGCTGCCCTCCAGCCAGCCATTCACATCACTTCGTTTTCATTGTATCCTCTCTGTTTTAAAAACAACTACATCCGAGATGTGCCTCCCTGCAAACACCCTCGTATATTTGTAGGCTTTATTCCTTTCTATACGATTCGTACCTCTCCGTCTACTAACTAACTATGCACATAAATACCTGTGTGTTAGTCTGCAATCAGAATGAAACCTACACAGGTAGAGTTTTTTTGTTTGATGTGTATTTAAATTATTCGTTTACTTTGTGCAACATATTGTGTTTACGTATTTTGAAAACTGTGTAAATAAAAACAAAAATCTTGTTGAATTTGAAATTGTTACATAAATATTTGCACATTCATTTATGTCTTAATAAAGAATAACATTTCTCATTTAGTTTATGTGTGTTAGTACGAATGAATTTGTGAACAATTTTGTGAACAGAAGTTGCTTTAATGATTGGAAATTTAAATCTTCTGGAATATTTTCTATGAAAACTTTGTTGTAACAAAACTGCCATAGAATGTGAAGTCTGCTTAAATATATAATAATTATACATTACCAAAAGTTTGCTGAAATAAATTTTGATTTTTATCAGATAACTGTATTGCTGAATGATGGTATTGAGCTTTGTAGTTAGACAAAT
Organism: Muscina levida; assembly: GCA_964034835.1. Classification (NCBI taxonomy): domain Eukaryota; kingdom Metazoa; phylum Arthropoda; class Insecta; order Diptera; family Muscidae; genus Muscina; species Muscina levida. The sequence continues at coordinate 39,391,227 of OZ035881.1, read as the reverse complement.
ATCTATGAAATATAGATTGATGGATTTTTTTAGTTGGTTTAAATACAAAGCACATATAGATTAAATATTCTATGGAAATATTAAATAAAATTGGTATCATTTGACTACACAGTGCTAGTTTTTAGACTTATTTCGGGAACCCTGAATCAAGTGATATTAATCATATTTCAGAATTTCTACGAACCATTTAGTACTTTGTTATTATTATTAGCCTTTGAAACAACTTGACAACATATATATATTTATAACTAAGTGTCTAAGTCAGAGGCCGAAATGATTAAAGATTTCCACTCGCTTTGATCTTGTGCGCACCGTCTCCAATCAGTCCTACCAAGCAGCGTCGGTGATTCCTCCATCTGGTCCTTCTAACGTAGTCGCTGTTTCCCTCTTTTGCGCCGTCCTTGGAGGTCTTGATAGAATACTTGGAGTTTCCTTATCCATTCTCACGACATGGCCTAGCCAGCGTAATCGTTGCTTTCTGATTCGCTTGACCACATCAATGTCGTGTTGTAACTCGTACAGCTCATGGTTCATCCGAATCCTAAACTCGCCGTTTACGCAATTGGGTACATATATTTTGCGGAGTATTTTCCTCCCAAATACCGCCAGATAAGCTGCAACCGCCTGTATAAACACCCAAGATTCGGAGGCATACAACAGGACCGATAAAATTTTTACCTGGTACAGTTGGACTTTGGTGGTTCGAGATAGGGTGGTGTTTATGAAGAGCTCGCGTAGTCCAAAGAAACATCGTTCGACCGATAATGTCGATATCATCGGCATATGCCAGCAGCATGTGGCTCTTATTAAATATGGTGCCAGACATGTTAACCGCTTCTTTCCTTAACACCTTATCCTTCACTATGTTGAACATAGAGACAAACTATCACCCTGTCTAAAACTATCACCTTGTCTAAGGCCTCTCGTCGTATCGAATGGTGCAGATAGATCCTTGCCAATCCGAACAGAGGACTTGGTATTCGTAAGGGTACACCGGCAAAGACGAATTATCTTCGCAGGAATATCGAACTCAGACATGGCTTCGTATAGTCGATGCCTGATGGGACTATCGAAGGCAGCTTTGTAAGCTGAGAGACCATCAGCCCCAGCGGCTTTGTTGTTCTTTAGGCGGGATATGGCAGTTGTTATCTTAGCTTGGCTCGGAGGTGGACACTCGATGTTATCATCTCGGATTGGTACACAGTCTTTATCAGCCGAGTTTTCAGACATCAATAGGCTGCAGAAGTGATCTTTGCATATTCTCAGTACGCTCTCGGAGTCAGTAACGAAATGACCATCTTTGTCTTTACAGGAGTGAAGAACTGTTCCATGAACCCTACCTTTTATCTTCTGGTAGAATTTTCGGGCTTCACCTTGGTTCCTGTATTCTTTAATACACACACTACCCCGATCCTTCAGCTCACGTATTTTTTCGCCTGAAGAGTCGAGTCGCCTCCCGCCTCTTCTCCCTGTACTTTTCATGAACAGCTCGCGTTACCATTGGCTGCAGTTTGGCCGTGTATGCAGCATCTTGTTCCCGGGTGGCATTGCGGCATTCGTCATCGTACCAGACAATATCGTTGAAAGGCTTCACATACCCAAGTACGGACCGTGCAGTCCTTTTCACCGAGTGGACAATATATTGCGCGCTAGTATTTTCGGGAGTTGGAGCATCACGAAGTTGTTGAGTGAGTTGGTCGGAATAGGCGTTGGCTATCTCCGCGGTCTGCAGTTTAGTTCTCTGTGCCTGGTTAAGCGGGGTTTTCGCCCTGCTTATCCTAGTACGCACCTTCACTGCAGTGAGGTGGTGATCCGAATTAATGTTCGCACCCCTGATCACTCGTACGTCTAAGACACTTGACGCGTGCCTTCCATCGATTAACACGTGATCAATTTGGTTTCTCGTTACTTGATCGGGAGATATCCACGTTGCTTTGTGAATGTTTTTGTGGTCAAATCGTGTGCTGCTAATTACCATGTTCCTTGCTGCAGAGAAATCAATCAGTAAATTTTCCGACTGTTGGGCCAAAGACATTCTCCCGGCCTATTTTGGCATTAAAATCTTCCAGCACGATTTTAACATCATGGCCCGGGCTACGGTCATATGTTTCTACAAGTTGGGCGTAGAATTCGTTTTTGACCTCGACACTTTTCTCCTCCGCCGGAGCATGAGCACATATCAGCGTGATGTAGAAAAATTTTGCCTTCAGCCTTGTGGTGGCGATTCGTTCACTGACAGGAGTAAACTTAGAGACTAGGTGTTGTAGTCTCTTGCCGACCACAAATCCACAACCAAACTCATGCTTATCCGCGTGGTAGCTGTAGTACACGTTTCACATCCTCATCCGCGAGCATCCATATCAAGTCCACCGGATTTCCTGTATAGCAGTAATGTCAGCCTTATATTCTTCGAGGACATCCGCCAGTTGAATAGAGGCACCTGGTCGGTATAGGGTTCTAACATACCAAGTGCATATTCTCAAATCATGGTGCTTAAAGGTTATTTTTACCTTAGTTAGAGACTTTAGTTACAAATACATGTTGCCTATACGTATGAGTATTGTTTGTATGTTTTGATATATATAACTCATACGCCACATAAATTTTCTCTTGTTTCAAATGTTACCATAAGTTTTTAGAATAAATGAAAACAAAAACCTGTGTGTGTCTCAGATTATTTTAATTATTTATGTATTTATTGTGTCACGTTAATTTATGTTACATGTTTGATAAAACTTTGATATTTTCAATATTATGTAATTAATTATATATGTAAAATTTTGAGTTCAAAAGTCTCTAATATGTGAAACAAATTAAATGTACTGAAACAAAATATTTTTCAAATAGACGACATCTCCTGAAGAAGTCAAAATATATTGATAATAAAATCAATTTTTATTTCATTGAAAATTTAGGCCGCATTAGCTTAAGAACAATACGAATACAAAAAGTGTTATTACAATGTGAATATAAGTCCTATACTTACCAAAATACAGGGTGGCGCAGAATAAGCTCTATGGTTTGAATTTGTGAGAAAACATTAGCAATAGTATTGTTAGGATTGTGTGCGAATGATACGTAATCGTTGCCTATTATTTTTTGTAACTGTTTCCCGTCCGTGAGCTTTGGTATCTTTAAAAACCTGTTTCCATTTTACATTTAATTAATCCGCTGCAATTTTCTTTATTTTCATCTGCCTCTTTCAACAGGGAGGTGTTTATAATTTGCTCTATATTATTTTTATAACATATTCCCTTAGGGATTAATCAAAAAGTGTTTGAAAATATACTATAATAAATTAAAAGCTTATACCAGTAACCTATATATGATAACCATAACTCAACTTTACCAAATATTAATCGCTTTTGCCCCTTAACCTCTTTTTGATGCCATAAATAAAAGTGTTAAAATAGCTGTTAGTTATATTTTTCATAAATATTTTTTGCTGATTGTTTTCATTGCTTACTTTATACTAAGGTTAAAGGCAACATAAAATGAAATATATGTACATACACTCATAACTACGAAGGGGGTAGGGTACAATCAGTACAGCTTACTTTTCGTATATGGCCCAGTAATTAAAGGCATTTATCATCACAGTGTCGAATAATAATTCATATACATGTATATATTGTTTTTTTTTTTGCTTTTGTAATATAATATTCGAATTATCAAGTGGCCAATGAAAGTGTTATGAATTAATTACCCTCAGGGTATAGACATTAAACACACAAAGGACACCACATCTATATTTACCTATATGACACATACCTAAATGTATGTGGGATTGTTCTTGTTGATATCAATGAGTTCGTATATATAATTTTTTTTATATGTTGATTTAATGTTGAAATGTTGCATTTATTTATATAACCAACGAGCTTTATAAAAAGTTACACGTTACTGATTGCTGTCAAAATATTATAGCACAACTGCCAATGTATGAGAAATAATTACTTGATTGATGAATATTTAAATTACTAAATGATTTATCTTTTATAATACTGCAATATAGGAAAACTAGTTGTCCCGACTAACTTTGTGCTGCCTCCAAAGCATAAACACATATATATTTGTAAAATAAAAAACTCTTACATAATATGGACTACGTAATTTCCACAAAAACACATTAGCTTCCTGGTCGGTCTACTGTTTAGAATACAAATTTTCAAATTTTAGATCTCTTAATGTATCACAGCAGAAAGCGAAGTAGAAGTCATTTATGTATTATATGCAAAAATATTTCTAAATACATAAGAATGAGACGTACCAAAAGCTATGAGCACAAATGAAACATGTGCTAGATGAAAGTGGTCTACGAACTAAAGATCTGAAGTCTCGTACATACATACCAAATTTTATATCTGTAGCTCCACTAAGTAGATTCTCGAGAAGACCGTCGTCGTCATTAATGGGTCACGACCAATTTTGTCCATATCTTACAATTGATGGTACATACACAATAAACAAATAACTTAATATAAACCATTTTAATGATTTTTCATTGTGTGGAGTATAGGGAATGTGAGTGTCTCCGTGGACGGATTCTTAATTTTTTTTATGTGTACCAAGTTTTAATCACGTAACCACTTTTCCTTCTTATTCTATGGTAATAGACAACATAATGATGTTCGGCTCAAATTGGACCCAAATACAGGTGTTGTAAATTGATTTATATATACTATATATATATATCTGTAGTGCTGTGTACAATCTGTGTATCAAATTTTATTTATTGTACGACCAAAATACAGTTGTGTCAAGCCCATTCCCCTACCGATCGATATTACAAATTTCGTCTGCATATTCATGTCTTTAGTACCAAGTATTATTTGTGCGTCGATTTTTATCGCCCAGCGGCTAAAGTTACATTTACCACAACATTCGGCCCACTTATCAAAAATAAAAATTTGGCATCTTCATATCCGTAGTGGGATGTTCTATCTGTACATCAAATTTAATCGCTGTGTGAATAAAAAAAACTAATGCCACGCCTTTTTCGCCAACTAATCAAAAATAAAAGCATTTTATCGAACATACGCGCATCGTGGTCAAAGGTGGTGGGGAAAGGGGTAAAATTTCACAAAATATTTTGGTCGCCCCCCTCCTGCATCGCCCATCAAGTTTATAGCCGAAGAGTTTTCGAGCCGTTGCAGTTAACGATAATCTGCCTACCTTATTACCCAGGATTCTGCGCTGTAGAGCAAGACAAGTCAGATCAGTGTCTGGTAGAGTTGGATCTTTGTCCGTCGAGAGAGGGCTTTATCGTTAAATCGCTTTCTCAGCACATAGTATCAACGATTTGCGATCATTAATCGTCTCTTGATTTCCAAGCTGACATTATTATTTTTGAATACAGCGGAGCCAAGGTAGACAAAATCATCTACCACTCCAAAGTTATAGTTGTCAACATTCACGCAGCGTCCCAAACAAAAGGACTCTTTGTTCGTTGACACAAAAAACTTGGTTTTGTTGCTCTTAAAGGCCGCAGTAACATCCAGCAGTCCTCGGCCAAAGATATCTACAATACTAGAGCATTAAAGTCACTTAAAGATGGTGCAAGTGGTGTTTACTGCAGCCTTCCGCATAATCGTCTCCATTATGATGTTAAAGGGATTTCATGACACTAAAGCCTTGCTTGGTAGAAAATGGCTCCATTAGATTCTGCCTCTTTTCACTGAATCTTCGTGTCAGTCAGTGTCATGCCGTAAAGTCGTATCAGCTTTGCGGGGATTACAAACTTTGCCATAGCATCTAATATCTTCTGTCAAATCGTACTGTTGAATGCAGCTTTAGTATCGATAAACAGATGGTAAGGGTCGATCTGAATTTCTTGGGTCCTCTCCCGGATTTGTCGTAGTGTGAATATCTGGTCTAAAGCCACACTGATAAGGTCCAACCAGGTTCGCTAGAATGGGCTCAAGTCGTTCATATAACACACTAGACTAGACTGATCCCGAGATAGTTGGTTCACACACTTGCATCGCCTTTCTTTAGCACAGGACATTAAACACTCAGATTCCAATCATCGCGCATGCATTCCTTGAACCAAATCGTGTTTATGGGCTGGTGTATCCACAATGCCAGTTGTAAAAAGCTCTGCCGGCAGTCCATCGGCTTCTGCAGATTTGTTGTACAATTGTCGTGCTAATCTCGATTTGGCTCGGTGGTGGACAGTCTACTCCTTCATTGGTGTGATTTCGTCATTTATACTGCTTTCGGAAACGAGCATAAAACAAAAGGGTTCCCTCTAAATGCGCAGCACACTCTGAATGACCGCAACCAAATTTCCGTCTCCGTCCTCACATGTGGGGATCCTGTTTCAAAATCGTTGCCCTTTACCTTTTAGTAGAACATTAAGGCTTCACTTCTAAGCCTATAATTGTCGATGTCCTAGCTCTCTCTTTTCTTCCATAGACGCTTTTTTCGCCTGAGGAGGCGTGTCATCTTCCTCCTTTTCTCATTATGACGCTCTCTCACAACACGTGTTGCCAATGGCTGCAGTTTTGCCCTGTATGCAGCATCCTTTTCTTCAGACATTTCGCGACATTCTTCATCGAACCAGGGCTTGTCTGAGCGTCGTTTTTCAAATCCCAGTGCAGTCGTTGCGGCAGTGGTCATAGAATTCGCAATATGCTGCCACTGGGTGTCGGAAACATCAAAATTAGAGGGGTTTGTTCGAAGAAATTGAGAGAAATAGTTGGAATATACATTGGCTATCTCGGCTACCCCAGAGATAGCTACTGCCTACTCCAACCAGCTCTCCCAACTTCTACGACACAACGCCTCTACTTCTGACGTTTGCGATACACAATGGCAGTATATTGGCCATTCCATGGCAACCGCCGCAACAACTGTGCGCAGAAAGTAAGAGCAAATGGCTACGGTAATGGCCTCCCCCTCCTGTATGGACAAGGATGGATAACTGATCACAGATACGCAGAGTGTGCTGCACATATGGAGAGAACACTTCCAGCAACTGCTGGTTCCAGAAGGCAGTGCACGTGAAGTTACCACGCTAATTGTCGACGACGGCTTAGATTGCCGACCAACAAGTCAAGTCGCGGGATCAGCCTTTTACCCATCGCATATAAGGTTCTGTACAGTGTGCTATGTGAAAGACTAAAGCCCGTGTTATCCAACCTGATCGGGCCTTATCAGTGTGGCTTTAGACCTGGAAAATCAACAATTGACCAGATATTTACACTTCGGCAAATCCTGCAAAAGCTCCAAGAGAAACAGATCGATACGTACCATCTTTTAGTCGACTATAAATCTGCCTTCGACAGCCCGATACGGCAGAAATTTCTCGAAGCCATGGCTGAGTTTGGTATTCCAGCGAAACTGATACGTCTTTGCGGAATGACGCTGACTGATACGATGTCTTCAGTGAAGATTGGCAAGGACCTAACGGAGCCATTCTGTACCAGACGAGGCCTAAAACAAGGCGACGGCCTATCGTGTGATCTATTCAACATAGTGATGGAGATGATAATGAGAAAAGCTTAAGTAAACACGAGTGGCACTATATTCAACAAAGGCCACATGCTACTCGCGTACGCTGATGACGTTTACATCATCGGTCGAAAACTGTGGGATGTGGCTGCAGCCTTCTCAGGTATACAGAAGGAATCAGCGAAAATGGGCCTAACAGTGAACGAGGACAAAACGAAGTTATTAGTTTCAACGAACAAAGAATCTACTCGTTTGGGAAACTGCGTGAACGTTGACAACTATAATTTCGAGGTGGTAGATAATTTTGTCTACCTAGGCTCCGCCATCAACAAAGAAAATAATGTGAGCCTAGAAATCCGGAGAAGAATCCAGCTTGCAAATAAATGCTACTACGGACTAAGCAAGCGATTCAATGACAGAGCCCTCTCTCGACGAACAAAACTCCAGCTATACCAGATACTGGTTCTACCTATCTTAATGTATGGTTTATAATCCTGGGTTATGACACAAGCGGATGAATCGGTTCTGGCGGTATTCGAGAGAGAAATACTCCGTAAAATATATGGGCCCATCATCGATAACGGGGAGTATTGGCGTCGTATGAATCATAAGCTGTACGAACTGTACACTGACATTGACGTGGTCAGACGCATTAAGGTGCAACGATTGCGTTGGCTAGGTCATGTTGTACGCATAGACGAAAGTGCTCCAGCGCGAAAAGTCTTCCACAATGAACTCGATGGACGGCGCAGAAGAGGGCGACCAAAACTCTGTTGGAAAGACCATGTTACTGAGAACCTTACAGAACTCGGTGTGACTAACTGGAGAAGAAGCGCAGAAGATCGAGGCGCTTATAATATTTTTCTACGTGCGGTATATAATCCACTGGGATTGCAAAGAATTACCAGCTAATTAAGTAGGTAAGTATCTCGGTGGTATACATCTTTGTGATGTCTAGCATTTGGTTACGATCGTTTTAAGTAGTGCTTAATCGTGATTACCTTGGCTGCATTTACTATGTGATCCGAGTCAATATTTGCACCACGCTTCAAACGCACGTCCTTTACGCTTGAGACATCCCTTCCATCAACTGCAACGTGATCAATCTAGTTTCTGGTATTTTGATCAGGGGTTATCCAGGTTGCCTTTTGGATTTCCTTGTGCTGAAACCTGGTTCCACTCACTACCATGTTCCTTGCCTACGCGATGTGTTAAGCATCTTCCCTTCCTATTAGCATTAAAATTTTCCAGAACAATTTTAATGTCATGTGCATAGCTGCGGTTATATATTTCCTCCAGGCACTCATAGAATACATCTTTGCTGTCCTCACCTTTGTGTTCCGTCGGGGCGTGAACACAAATAATAATAATGTAAAAATATTTCTCCTTGATAAGAATAGTGGCTATTCGGTCACTTACAGAGTTAAACTGAGAGACCAGATATCGAAGTCTCTTGCCGACTGTGAATCTACATCCAAGTTCGTGTATTTGTTATGGCAGCTGTTATATGAGTCTCAATGCTTTCGTCGTGTGTATTCTTATCCCTTCCTTCGCATTTCCAGTATCAAGGTGATGTCAGTCTTGAATTTGTTAAGGACATCCGGCAATTGGGTAGAGGCAACATCTCTGTAGAAAGTTCGGACATCCTAGGTGAATACCCGTTAATCATGGTCCTTATAACAAATCATTCAACTCTTGTTCTTGTCATATGTGATACGTTTTCTGTGTTGCTTGTTATGTGGTTTTGTTTTGGTTTTATCTTTTTGTTGAAGTTATATGTTTTACTTCCAAATCGCTCCTAAATATAATGCAGTGATTGAAAAACATGCAAGTCATTTGAAACTGATTTAATTTTGATGTATGGTCTATAAGTATTAGTGTGTTGAGCCCGATAGTAGATTTGAAAGAAAGTTCACATTTTAATCGATAGTTGTCGGTTGCCATAAAAATAAATAATTAGAAAACAAAGAATTTTATATTAAATCCAGTATCACCATAATTCTCGCCAAATTTCATGACAGTTGGTTTAGTCATTTAAACGAAAAAAAAAATCGATGTCTTCTGCAGCAATATTTGATATTAAATTTTAACTGATAATAATATGTTATTACTCAAATACTAAGTAACTGTCGAAAATTCCAATATTTTTTTTAATTTCACCTAATTTATATTTTCAATCTTTTCGATTTTCTCACATTACATAAATATTTTATTGGCAACTGTTCATTTACTAAAGAGCTCAGCTGAGAAAACAAAAGTTATCTCAATTAAATTAATTAAAGTTTTGCTCACGATTTTTGCCTTTGCACTCTCCACTATCTCGCTTGATATTCCATCTTCTGACAATCAGATGTCATGGCCAAAAGAGAAACAGTTAACGAAAAAAAGAAATACCGACATGTTCGCTTGCTTCAGATTCTTTTTGCTCATTTTCGCTGATGTAATAATATATGCTGAGACACGTAGAGAACACACAACTGAAATTAATGTAATTAAATTCAGATTTATTATTTATTTATAGTACAACGATACATTCGCTAGCAACAATGGAAGCGCAAATCATTGTATGATGGTAATATACAATTCACAGACTGTGATTGTCAGTTAGTGTAATATAAGAAATCTTGTGTACTTATTTCATGATGCGTTATTATTATCTAATAGTATCCCTGCAAATTAAAATAAAATCTTTTTAGAAAACAGTTTAAAAGAATTGATATATGAAGTTCTCTTTACTTTGTAACAGATTCGGTATTAGAATCGTTTCTATTTTCCAATTTACCTGGAATAATCAATATTAATATTAATTAAATATTTGTCATTAATATGACGCTTATACTCATCATTATCGATGAAGGGTCCATATATTTTATGGAGTACTAGCTGACCCGGCAGACCTTCTCCTGAGTACAAACTTATGATCAAAATGTTTCGCACTGTTTGATACTGAAAATGAAATATATCAACTTAGAAGATTATCATATACAAAAATTTCAGTCAGGTAAACTGACTAATAAATACCCTCACTCTATGTATGAATTTGATTAAGTCTTGAGTAATTGAAGTTTACTTACATACTTACTTAGCTGCAACTTCTTTGCAATCCAATTGGATTATATACCGCACACAGCAAAATATTATAAGCGCTTCGACCTTCTGCACTTTATTCTTCAGGTAGTCACACCAAGTTCTGCAAGGTTCACAGTAACCTGGTCCTTCCAACGGAGTTTTGGTCGCACTCTTCTGCGCCGTCCATCGAGTTCATTGTTGAATTGCTGGAGTACTTTCACCCATGCGTACAACATGACCTAGCCAACGCAATCGCTGCACCTTAATGCGCCTTACCACTCAATGTCAGTGTACAGCTCGTACAGTTCATGATTCATACGATGTCGATACTCTCCGTTAACGATGATAGGCCCATATATATTACGGAATACGTTTCTTTCGAATACTGCCAGAACCGATCAATCCGCTTTTGTCATAACCCAAAATTCTGAATCATACATCAAGACAGGTAGAACCAATATCTGGTATAGCTGGATTTTTGTTCGTCGACAGAGGGCTTTGTCGTTAAATCGATTGCTTAGTCCGTAGTAGCATTTATAAGCAAGCAGTATTATTCTCTGGATTTCGAGGCTGACATTGTTTGTTTTGTTGTCCTACGTTCACGCAGTTTCCCAAACAAGTAGATTCTTTGTTCGTTGATACCAATAACTTCGTTTTGTCCTCGTTCCCCATTAGATCCATTTTCGCTGATTCCTTCTGTATATTTGAGAAGGCTGCAGTCACATCCCGCAGTTTTCGACCGATGATGTCTATGTCATCAGCGTACGCGAGAAGTATGTGGCTTTTGTGGATTATTGTGCCACTCGTGTATGCTGCAGCTTTCCTCATTATCATCTCCATCACTATGTTGAAGAGGTCAAGCGATAGGCCGTCGCCTTGTTTAAGGCCTCGTCTGGAACAGAATGGCTCCGTAAGGTCCTTTCCAATCTTCACTGAAGACTTCATGTCAGTCAGCGTCATTCCGCAAAGACGTATCAGCTTCGCTGGAATACCAAACTCAGCCTTGGCTTTTAGTAATTTCTGCCGTATCGAGCTGTAGAAAGCAGCTTTATAGTCGACGAAAGATGGTACGTGCCAATGCGGTTCTCTTGGGTATTTTCCAGGATTTGCCGAAGTGTGAATAACTGGTCAGTTGTTGATTTACCATGTCTAAAGCCATATTGATTTGGCCCGATCAGGTTGGATAACGCTGGCTTTAGTCTTTGACATAGCATACTCGACTGGACGTTATATGCGTTGGGTAATAGGCTGATCCCGCGGAAGTTGGAGCACACACTTGGATCACCTTTTTCCAGTACAGGGCATAATACGCTTTTCGGGCCTCAGCCCTATCCCTGTATCGCTCTATATCCTCGTTCCCCTGTTCCTTCGTTTAACTTTTTTTTCGCTTAAATAGCTGTCTCGCCTGCCTTACAGTCTTCGTGTGCTGTGCCCTAACAGCCCGGGTTACAATTGGCTGCATGGTTGCCCTATAAGCGGCATCCTATTCCTCAGACGCTATACGACATTTTTCATCGTACCAGGATCTGAGAGCCGTTTTTCATATCCTAGCACGGTTGTTGCGGCGGTTGCCATGGAATGCGGAATATGCTGCCACTGTGTATTGCGAACTTCAGAAGTAGAGGCGTTGTGTCGTAGAAGTTGGGAGAGCTGGTTGAAGTAGGCAGTGGCTATCTCTGGGGTTTACAGCTTTGCGATGTCCAGCTTTCTTTGTGTTTGGGTACGTGCGTTTGTCGCTCTGCTCAAGCTTTTGAACCGAGCCAATATTTTTCATCAATTACCACATGATCAATTTGATGTTAGTTGTTTCGATTAAGAGATAGCCAAGTTGCCTTGTGGATATCTTTGTGCTGGAATCTGATTTCAGTCACTACCATGTTCCTTCCCGCTGCGAAGCTAACCAGCCCAAACCCGTTGCCTGACGTGTCGGTATGAAGGCTGAATTTACCGATCGATGGACCAAGAACATCTTCCCTTCCTATTTTAGATAAAAGTCTCCCAGAAAAATGTTTATGTCGTGGCCAGGGCAGCGGTCGTATGTTTCTTCTAGGCGCTCGTAAAATGCGTCTTTTATCTCATAGTCTTTATCTTCCGTCGGGGCATGAGCACAAATCAGCGTGATGTAGAAATATTTCGCCTTGATACGGATTGCGGCTATTCGATCACTAACAGGATTGAATCGCAAGACATAATGTCTGAGTTTCTCGCCAACTACAAATCCACATCCAAATTCGTGCTTTTCGGCATGTCAGCTGTAATAGATGTCGCAATTTTTACGTCCTGTCCACCTTATCTCCTGGATGGCGGTGATATCAGCCTTATATTTTTTGAGGACACCCGCCAAACTGATTGTGACACCTTCTCTATAGAAAGTTCCAGATGCATATCCATAAATCATGGTCCTTATTTCGTTTGCGGGGGTCGTCAACGTTTGGGGAATTCCGTTTGTTACTTTTTCTTTGTCGTGTTTTCATAGCCAGTAAAGAACCTGAAGGCGGGTGGCTAGCCCAACCATCAGGGTTCGTCGCTTACAATCAGCTGCTGTTCATAATAAAAAAAAATAACACGAACACCGTTTCCCAGGTGCCACCACGAAGGAGGTTGTGAATCGGCTTGAGATGGAAGATTCACTTTACATCCCCAAAGGTACCCAGGCCGCCAACACCAATTAAACAATTCCTAAAATCTCAACCGCTTGCAATTTTGCCCCGGGATACTACTTTTCTTAACCATGTTTATTTATTAAACTGTTAATAAGATAAAGTTCCCATTTACAATTCAAAGATGTCAAAAATATGGAAACAGCACAGTATATTAAAATACGTTGTTCTTTCTCCAAAATCTCTCCTGTCTAAATGTAAGTTATTGTCTACTTAAGACCCCATACAACATTTTAGTTCTGAAACTTTTTTTTTCGCAGTAATCGGTCATATATCTTCCTTTCACTCTGTTATTAAACCGTCGACATTGAACAACAACATTTTTCGCCAACACAGAGTAGAGCGTATCCATTCATTGGGGAATATTCATTTGGTATGAAAATTACATAAAACAGAAACTTAATTCAATTTTCATATTTTGCATAATTCATAAACAAAAGGAATTCCATGAAAGGAAACATTTACGAGTATGACCCGTACACACTGAAAAACACACACACACACATTGTATAAAGGAGGCAATTTTGAAGGCGTACTGTATAAAAAGGACATACACATACGAATGTATAAGCACAAATGATTAAGAACTCAAGTGTATGTGTGTAAGAGAGCTTTGAAAACGTTTTTATTGCAAACAATTTACTGTTAAGTGGTCCCTACCCACACCTGGACAGAGGCGTATTCAGAGCGAAGCGACGAGGAAACATTGATTCGTATATGAAAGACCCCTCCCATATCAAAGGAACGCCGCGGCGCTGCGATTTTGACAGCAAAAATTAAAATTTACTGGCCCTTTTCCACCAGTTACCGCCGACGTGCATACGAGTTTGCTTAAATGGATGTGTATGAGCCTGGGACTCTTATTATAGCCCTAGCTGTTGTTGTTGTCGCTGTTGCTGTTGTTATTACTGTTGTTTATAAATAATTTAGGTGTGAAGATTATACGCCGCGATATGGTTAAATTGTTGACAGCTTAATTTGTATTGCATGGCAGGAAGTCAGCGTTGGAAAACGCAGGACTATCAAAATACCGAAAATAACGACAGACACACACACACACACAAAGTCACTTACACATACAGAAATATGTCATAGAATTTGCCTTTGCATTACGTGTTATATGTTTGTAACCTTATATATGTATGAATTTGTAAAAGTTGCTTTATGGTTCAACTGTTCTACTCGGAAGGAAGGAAGTCTGGCATGCCAAGTCTAACGTTAATAGAGATTGTATGATTGGTTATAAATCATGTGAACACAGTTGCTAATGATTGTTCATTTTTGTATTTTCCAAAGTAATTTTAAATTAAAAGCAATTATACCAATATGATAATTTAAAAATTATGCATGGAAATAACTGAGCTAACTTTTTTGAAACGCTAGTTATAATCTAAGCAATATACTGTTTAAATAGTTTTAAACTAGTAGACTAGACAAGATGTTAAGCTATTTCGAATAAATGATAAGTTTTAAGAATCCATTGATTGGGGACTAGGTAATAAAAAACAAAAGTACTACGGGGTGGAATTGTCTCAAGAGCGTGCTGTTATTATTATTATTAGCCTTTTAAACAAATTGACAACATATATAATTATATCTCAGGGTCTAAGTCAGAGCCCAAAATGATTAAAGATATTCATTGGCTTCGATCTTGTGCGCGCCGTTTTCAGTCAGTCCTACCAAGCAGCGTCAGTTATTTCTCCACCTGGCCCTTCCAACGTAGTCGCGGTCTCCTTCTTTTGCGCCGTCCTTCGAGGTCTTAATAGAATACCTTTCACGCTGGAGTTTCCTCATCCATTCTCACGACATGACCTAGCCAGTGTAATCGTTGCACTTTGATTCGCTTGACCACATCAGCGTCGTGGTATAGCTCGTACAGCTCATGGTTCATCCGAATCCTAAACTCGCCGTTTACGCAAATGGGTCCATATATTTTGCAGAGTATTTTTCTCTCAAACACCGCCCGATGAGCTGCATCCGCCTGTGTAAGTACCCAAGATTCGGAGGCATACTACAGAACCGGTAAAATTAGTACCTGGTACAGTTGGACTTTGGTGGTTCGTGATAGGGTGGTGTTTATGAAGTGCTCGCGTGGTCCAAAGAAACACCTGTTAGCGAGCACTATTCTCCGTTTTATTTCAAGGTTTTTGTTTATGGCGGTTCTGAGGTAGATAAATTCATCCACTACCTCATAGAAATAGTTTTTAACGTTCATGCTGCGTCCCCAATTAACTTTGTCTTGTCCTTATTCACTGCCAAACCCATTCTCTCTGACTCCCTTTCAACAGATGAGTAGACAGCTGTTACCTCTCGCATCGTTCGACCGATAATGTCGATATCATCGGCATATGCGAGCAGCATGTCGCTCTTATTAAACAGTATACATGACAAACTATCATCCTGTCTAAAACCTCTAGTCGTATCGAATGGTGCAGATAGATCTTTGCCAATGCGAACAGAGGATTTGGAATTCGTAAGGGTACACCGGCAGAGACGAATTATCTTCGCAGGAATACCGAACTCAGACATGGCATCGTATAGTCGTTGCCTGATGGGACTATCGTGGTGGTAAGTGTCGATTCTCATGGGTTTTCTCCAGAATCTGCCGTAGTGTAAATATCTGATCCGTCGTGGATTTTCCTGGTCTAAAGCCGCACTAATAAGGTCTAATCAGGTTTTCCACAATTGGCTTTAGACGTTCACACAGTTTGCTAGACAGGACCTTATACGCAATCGGTAAGAGGCTAATTTCACGGTAGTTTTTACACTCACTCCAGTTACCTTTTTTGTAGATAGGACATAGCACACTGAGTTTCCAATCCTCTGGCATGCTCTCCTGAACCCAAATATTCTCTATGAGCTGTTGCATGCTTAAAACAAGCTCATCTCCACCCACCTGAAAAAAACTCAGATGGAAGACCATCAGCCCCAGCGGCCTTGTTGTTCTTTAGGCGGGATATGGCAGTTGTTATCTCAGTTTGGCTCGGAGGTGGACACTCGATGTTATCATCTCGGATTGGTGCACAGTCTTCATCAGCCGAGTTTCCAGACATCAATAGTCTGCAGAAGTGATCTTTCCACATTCTCAGTACGCTCTCGGAGTCAGTAACCAGATGATCATCCTTGTCTTTACAGGAGGAAAGACCTGTTCCATGTACCCTACCATTTATCTTCTGGTAGAATTTTCGGGCTTCACCTTTGTTCCTGTATTCTTCAATACACACATTACTTCGCTCCTTCAGCTCTCGTATTTTTCGCCTGAAGAGTCGAGTCGCCTCCCGCCTCTTCTCCCTGTACTTTTCATGAACAGCTCGCGTTGCCATTGGCTGCAGTTTGGCCCTGTATAGAGCATCTTGTTCCCGGGTGGCATTGCGGCTTCCGTCATCGTCCCAGGCATTATCGTTTAAGGAGGTCACATACCCCAGTACGGACCGCGCAGTGCAAAAATAAATACATGAGTTTTTACTGGAAGAGTAATAGTGACAAGGCATTCCTTTACAGAGGCTAAATTTCACACCACACTAGAAACGTCGTAATTGCACTATGACATGAAATATTCAGAATGTACATATCTCTTATGCAGAGGTATCATAATGACGATTTGATACCTCTGCATAAGAGATATGTACATTCTGAATATTTTTTATTTTCAACATGGTTTATATCACAGTGCAACATTTTTCAGCTCAGTGATTTGAGAATAAATTCTGAGAGTTGCACGTGATAGTACCCCCAAAAATAAGGACTCAGGATTTCCTCTTAAAGATATTTAATTTTGTTCTTGTGTTTGAGATTTATGACATTATTTTATGATTAGTTCAGTTAGTGTTTCCTTTATACGAACGAAAACGTGATTTGGTTACTTTCGTGAGAAAAAAAAAACTTAAATATACTCGCCGTCAAACACACGATACGTAGATGAAGTACGGCAACTTATGTCGTAGGCGGTGCGACAAAATTTTGTGTATGAACGGTTGTCGACGACTAGAATGTCATAGAAATTCGTTATTGATAACTCATCTGACTTATAAAATTTTCGACAGATTCCTTGTGCCTGAACGCGCTTTTAGACTTACTTACGTATGAGTAATAAATAAAATTCCACATAACTCATATGCTCTGGCATAGGTCAACTTCGTATTGTCACACAATATGCTTTAACTTTAATAAATAGCCTATTGAGATACAATAACGTTTAACCCACAATTACTAGGTAATTTAATGCTTCCTTACAATTAAAAAAAAATAAGGTTAATTTTTATTTGCAAAAGCCAAACCCCAATACGAGATATATTCGTGTTAAAATGTAGAAATAGTGTTAAAAATCCAACTTGAGCTAAAAAATGCCAACAGCCTTGCAACCTCATATACCATGGTAAGACATATGTATTAGTGCCATATAAACTGGCACGAAGTTTTAAAGTTTTAAAGTTTTAAATCAGATATTTAATTTTTGTTAATTTAGTCATATGGTGTCACACGCCATGATGGGGTCCAGCCTATTTTTCTCTGCAATACGTACACAGATCTTAAACGGTTCCATACCAAATTACAGAACAATTGGCACTTTAGTCCTCCAGATGGATAGAGTGCTATGAAAGGACTACCAGTGGTTCTCTCGGGTACTCGGGAACAATATCCCCCGAAGGCCCTTCTTGACAATAATATGTTGAACTTTGTAACTTGAATGGCTAATTCGTTATGATCTACTTTTTTAATTTATTAACTGAAGTCGGTATATATCATCAGTTTGCTCTACAAAACATTTAAAAAACAAGACTCGTAAATTCCAAAAGGTTCGTAACAGCAGATCAAGTCTTCAAAAAATTATAAAGTAATTTAGGAATATCACATAGCATTGCTATATTTCAATAATTCTGCACGTTGGACTAACCACCAGATATACAAGTAAATAATCAATTTCCAACAACCTTTTAAATCTTACCGATCTTACTATAATTTTGTAATTATTATACCATCGCCCTTAGAGATGAGGGTATATTTCATTTGATACGAGAAAAAGTGTAACGCATTATAGGAGACAAGTTGGAGTATCCCAGCAAAATATTTTGTTGCAAAGAAACAATTACAGAACAGCTTTTACTGATGAGTAACAAGTTCCACTTTCGGTTGCACAATATATTATTTTTGTTTGAAATTGTCCCAAAACCAACATGTTCTCATGGAACCTGTTATGAAATGAATTGCTACATAACTGAATTAGATATGCTGTTTTTTGAAATTTCATTGATTTTCAATTGGGTGCTAGTTCGAAATATATTTTAACTCAGATTTTTGAGTTTTTCTTAATAAATACCCTCTAAAAAATACTTACTTCGAATACGAATATTCATTTTCTGTTCTACGGAATCTGTGGTGCAACATGTTGTACATAATCGGTTATATAGAACCAGAAACAGAATAGAAAGTCGATTAAAAAAGAAACGATTCTAGTATCACTACCATTCGCAACGAGTTCTGAAAAATTTTCCTGGGATATTAAGACCAAATTCGTTTCAGGGCATTTTAAGACGATTGAGCTATGTCCGTCTGACTGGCTGGTGGGCACGATAATTCGAGTAAACCTTAATTGATCCATATACAAATTTAACAGTATTAATATATTCCGAAACGGAGTAATGGGTTTACCCCACACATTAGAAATTATGATTTCTTCTGAGTTTTTGTGGGAATTTATAGGAGAATTTTTCTTTAATTCTCAGTTGAACCCTTTCGGTGCTTTCATAAAAAATAACCATATGGGTATTTCCACAGAAGTGTCAACCGTGATCGAAAAAATAAAAGTTGTCAAAAAAGATTTTCTGACTTGTATTAGTAAAGACGAATACTTAAATTTTATTAAATTGAAATGCCCAAAGCTTTTCATAGTTTCCGTGTTGATTTAGCGGATTGCAAAATTGCATTCTTTTGCTGGTCTCCAGTTTTAAATTTTCATATTATATTTACTGATGATGCAAGTTCACTCTTATCATAAAATTTTATTTACAACAAATAACTGGTCCATAATAATAAAAAAATATAAGTTAGCAGCAAAATTTTGATTTTATTTTATTGGCGTTCTACTGTAACGTGAACAACAATTAGTGAGATATAACTTTTATAATATTCCCTAATTTCGCAAATAAAACAATGGCTTGAATAAACATTTTTTTAAGCATTTCACAGCTATGGGATATTTTGTCACATAACGTCAGTAACATAACGTAGGTCTTTATTACCTCGCGGTTAAAAACCAGAGGAACACATTTGCCCAACAAAAATATATTTTTACAGCGCTATTGGTCTATTTTATGAAATAATTAAGTGCATTTACTAAATCTTAAACAACACGCAGTCTTTTGAAATTTCAATAACTAACATTAAACGCACTTCTATTTCGTGTAGCACAACGTAGGCCTGTGTTTTGTTAATATCTTGGATTGTAGATTTTTAAGTATGACACCTTTTTTATATAATGTAGAGCTAGTAGGGAGCTATTCAAAATATATTATAAAATAGAAAAAAGTGTAACTTTTATTTGCTTTTTTTCAATTGAATCGTTCGATCGTAACATTCGTAAGGCTGGAATTACCCATATACCCTTAGATGTTCAATTTAAAATTTTAAATTTGTGGGTTGTAACCATTTTTACAGTTATACAATATATATCATCTTTCCATACGACCGAATGACATACGGGTGGTTGTATTTATCAGTCAGTTCACCTGACTGAAATTTCTGTACTGGTTTTATATGTCAACTAGCTGACCCGGCAAACTTCGTTTTGTAGAACATAAGAATGGAAGCCCCATATACACTTAACATTTTTTAGAGATAGATTGTAGAAGAGACTGTCGCCGACAATTACGGGCCACGCTATGCGCTCTTCGACCTTTGATCGAAAACAATCCTTTCTAGCGTATATTCATATTGGTGCCACGCCACCTCACCTACTGCTGGCGCTTCCAATTTTCGCGCTTTAGGTCTAAAACATTGAACTGCACCTTCATATCTGCCAAGTACCATCTGTGCATTGAATTTTGATGCTCTGTGGATAAAGTTTATTTGCCGCGCCGATTCCGCCCAGTAACCAATCACAAAATTTTGGTATGTACCATTCATACCTGCAGCGATAATTCGTTTATGTGCATCGAGTTTTATTTCTCTGGGCTTAAAACATATATTTTACATTTCTAGTCTCTTTTAGAGGAGTTCTCCCTTCTAGTCTCGAAATTAGACCACTCCAGCTGCAACTACCGGGTTAATTTTTAGAAAATTGTTCTCATGATAAAACAAACCATCATTCTTAATTTCTCTCTAATTGGTCCATTTGGTCAATTTTTGGTATAACGCCACCTATCAGGTCCATTTGTATATACGATTTTTTATGACCTGACCCTACGGGTAAGAGGGTAGGTATATGTCATTTGATACGATCCAAAAGTGTAACACATACAAGGAGTCACATTACACCTTTTGTATCTTTGAACTAAATTCGATTCATGACTTTTTAAGTCGTATGAGCCATGTCCGTCTGGCTGTCTGGCTGGTGCGCACGACAATTTCGAAAGACGCAACCAATTGTTTTAAAATTTTGCACGAGTTAATATTTCGCCAAAACTACTTACGGTAGAAAATGGTCTACATGGCCCCACCCCTTTCGGTACCTCCCATACAAATACATCATTCCGCCCACAAATCGAGTAATAATATCAATACACCCAACGGGATCGTACCTAAATTCTGTAGTTGGTAAAGCTATAACAAGATAAAATTTTGGAAACAAAATTGGAAGTCTAGCTACGCCCCTCTGGTACCTCCCATACAAATGTACCTTTCCGCCCACTTTTGAGATGAAGTTATAATATCAACAAAACCACCGCGATCGTACAAAAATTCTTTATTTAGTAAAACAATACTAGAATACAGTTTTAGAGCAAAAAACTGGAAGTCTAGCACGCCCTATCTGGTACATTCCATACCCATCCGGTACCGCCTACTTTAGAAATCCATTAAAACTATTAATAGACATAACGCGGTCGTGCTCAAATTCTGTATTTAGTAAAGTGCATGCAGGATAAAGTTTAAAAGAAAAAAATCTGGAAGCCTAGACAAGCCCCTTCTGGTACCTCCCATACAAATGTACCACTCTGCCCACTTTGGAAATGAAATAATAATATCAATACACTCGACACGATCGTACCCAAATTCTGCATTTCGTTAAGCTATAACAGGATAAAGTTTTGGAGCCAAAAACTGGAAGTCTAGCCGCGCCCCTTTTGCTATATCCCATAGAAATGTACCACTCCGCCTACTTTAGAAATCGAGTAATAATATCAATACACCGAACGCAATCGTGCCCATATTCTATATTTTGTAAAACTATAACAGGATAAAGTTTTAGAGAAAAAACGGGAAGTCTAACCGCTCCCCTTCTGGTACCTCCCATACAAATGTACCACTCCGCCCACTTAAGAAATCGAGTAATTATATCAATATACTAGAAAATTTTATGTTTTACTGAGGGTGAGGGTATATGTAAGTCGGGTTGCCTGACTGAAACTTTCTTGCTGGTTTTCTCATAATCAAGCAAATATATATTCAAAATTTCAGGTAAATTGGTTCATATGTTCAACACAAACATGTTTAACATACTGGGTTTGAATAAAATTGGAGCATCAATATAAACATTCGAAATTCGTTCGAAATTAGTCCACTACAGCGCCACATACCGGATCCATACAATCAAAAACTTTGTACTCATGAACAAACAAACATAAATTCTGAATTTCAGTTAAAGTGGCCCCCTCGTTCAAACTTTCGATATAAATCCACTCCAGCGCCACATACCGGGTCTATTTGTACATAACATTGTTTCCCATGATCAATCAAATATACATCTTAAATTTCAGGTAAATTGGTCCATTCATTCAAACAAAATAAATATAACAAAATAAATTCACCCAGCGCCACCCACTGGGTCCATTTGAACATAAAATTGTTTGTCATGATCAAACAAATATACATTTTAAATTTCTCTTAAACTGGTTTATTCGATCAGTTTTACTATTGATATTCGCTCCAGCGCAACTTGTCGGGACCATTTGTATATAGAATTGTTTGTCATGATCCAACAAATATACATTTTAATATTCAAGTAAATTGGTTCATTGATAAAATTTACGATATAAATCAACTTCAGCGCCACGTACGGGCCATTTGTTTCAGTGCCATCAGTGCGGTATCTATTCTCATACCTACAAACTACACATTCAAAATTTTATAAAGATTGGCCGATCCGTTTTGGAGGATTGCTGTGACAAACGCCGTGACACGAGATTTTTATATATTAGATTTGTGGTATGGCTTTTTAGAATAGTACAATGTAGACACATATTTTCCTTCTCATCTTTAATGTCGCTCCTTTAGATGAATAATGTAAGTTGTAATTAGGCTGTGTCTGTGAACATATCAACCACATACTAGATAGCCAAACTTTAGTGTACCCTATTAACAAAAATTACCTCACGACGGCCTCACCGCTTTGATCTTAGGTGTCAAAACTTAACTCATTTACTAATTACTTTCAACGACAATCTACACATTAACTTAAATTGTTATTATTTTAGCAAATCATGTAACCGCCAATCAACATCTGCTAAACAGTATTAAATTCCCTTAAGAATGTAAGTCTACAATCTTTGTGCGAGATTATGTCCCCTATTCTTTTCACTTCAGACATTCCCTTAGTGTTAAATGTAACGTCTTATGGATGCCTAACGAAACATAACAAAATATAATAAATATCCTTGTGGAATTGATGGCAGAGGAAAAAAGTCTTAAAGACCAAAGACAATTTACATTAAAGTGAGAGCATATTACTTAAGGACACAAAGTTAAATGTGGCTCATTTTAAGACCATTGGGTATAATTTGCTATGAGGCTGCAAAGTAGAAGACATATACACCAAACAAACGCTCGAGCAGAAACCTATGTTCAGTTTTCAGGACTACACCGAAGGTAGAATGTGTTTCCATGAGTGTGAGAAATATTCAAAAGGAGAGATATACATATTCATAACAATTATTCACACAGAGGTTTGTCCTTATAATAAACAAAAGTTTCATTTACGTAAACACTCATGTCAACATATGAGGCATTGTAGAAAGTTGTTGCCAGGAAGAATAAATGGATGAAGATACAATATATAAAACGAAAAGCATATCTAACAGTTCCAGAGACAGCCATAGGCTAGAGCTTGAGAAGACCAATAACCAAATGCAAAGTTTCAGTATATTTGTCCAAATATTCGAAAGTCATGTTTAATGGTAAAGAATACTTTAAAGAGAGGAATAATTGTCATTTTAAGTTCACATTATGCTATCATTTTTATCGTATTTAGTTATGGATTAGCGATACTATGTACAGTCTTACACATTGTTAAATTCTTTTTGATTGATAACGTTCTCAGTGATATAAGTCATAAAATCATAGTGACTGAAATTTCCCATACAGCAAACATATGTATGGTTATGTGATTACACATTTGTGTCTTGTGGTACTATTATGCAGTATTTCGCATTCGTTCAAATTGTATGATCTTTGTTTGCCGTTGTCATGTATTTTGTTAGTGTCATAAATTTATGAGGCTTTACTTTGTTTGCCAGACTTTTTGTTTGGCTTTAGGCCTGGGTACTGGTGCTTTGGCTACAATCCTTACAAACGTATCGTGTTGGCCAAATGCAAAGCGATTCGCTGTTGCTTCATGGAAGCACCAACACAGAAATGGGTGCCAGAGAGTAGAAGTTGCGGAATATGAATGAGTGCCTCTTGGCTAATTTAGAAAAATGCTTATATACATATGTATGTGTTTTTTTTTAATTTCTGGCATATGAATTTTTCCATTTGTTTACGAATAAATTATATCTACTGAAGTGTTGAAATGGTCACAGAAGGTGTTAGTATGTACGTAATTGTTGAATATAATTGAAGTAAATTAAGGCAAAGTAGGTTTCTAAGATGCTGCAGTAAGTAGTAATGTATTATGAAAAATTTCATATAAAAGTATGCTCTTTGAGAACCTGTGTGTTAATTATTATTCAAAGTACTTTATATATTGAAGTTTGGGAAATACTGGCTGTTTTAGTAACGGTAGCCGAAAAAAATTTTTGCACACCCCAGAATTCTAGAAAATTTGTGAAAGAATTCTAGAAACGAAATTGAAATTAGTTTAACATATTTCTTACCGATGTTCTATTAGTCGTTTAACAATATTGGTACAGTTATGCAACAACAAATTTCCACAAATATCCACAATTGGCCAACCAATAAAACCCTTAGATCACTAATCGTTTCAAAGGTTTTTTAGAAGGTAATAAACAAACTCGGCTGATATTATTTTTAAATATTACCTTATTATGGCGGTTTTAGACAAGTTTCCGTGGAAAAAAGTTTTTTTTCCCTATTTTTTACTCTTTGATTTTTTATACTTTTCACCACGCTCACGATCGGAGTGAAGAGTATATTAATTTTGTTCGTGTTAGGTGTAACAATATGTATAACAAAGTATCAGCATAGAAATCTGTGTCAATTTGCAGGTGACCGTCTGACTGTCCGTTTGTCTGTCCGTCCCGCGATTACAGTCGTAGTTTAAGAGATATCGAGCTAAAATGTGGAATGCAGGCTGATGTCCTCCAAGCGGAGGTTAAGTTAAGTTTTAAGATGAACAAGATCGGTCAAAAACTACTCCCACCTCCCGTACAAAATCACCCTTTTGGGGTCTTCCCCTTCGATTACAGCCATAGTTTAAGAGATATCGAGCTGAAATTGGAACACAAGCTCATGTATATTTTCGAAGCGTAGTTTAAGTTCTAAGATGAGCCCGATCGTCCAAAAACTACTAATACCTCCATACAAACTTCTTTTTCTTTTTGGAGTCTGTACCCGCGATTACAGCAGTTTAAGAGCTATCGAACTGAAATATTATCAGCTCATATAAACAATTCAGGCAGATTAGCTTAGGTTAAATTGGCAGCCACGTTCAACACAGCTCACATGGTTCCTAGTATGAGTCCCGTTGTGATACCATTTTCAAATTTTCTCTCCAAATATTACTATTCTGTTCGGTCAACGTCGCTATCAAGGCATTTCTTTGCTCTGATAAAGGCATGGAAGTTCCACAAATCGTCTACCGATAGACAGGTATTGTCATGAAGTGTCCGATGATCAAGCCTTTCATATTTCAGGTCACCAAAAGCAGGGCAGTGACTTAGAAGATGCTCCGTAATGCTCTTCTTAGCGTGTTAACTAACCGTTGACCGATAATTACAGCTATTACAGATTATTACCCTTGCCAACGTATCGGCCCTTTGGTTACCATATATGTCCCCATGTCCTTTGAACATTTCTCGAAGTGGTGTACACGTTTTCCAGGGATCCAGCCCATTTACTATCAGACCGAATATGAATATTGCCGGCCAATATTCCACAATGCTGAATATTCTCTACGGCTTTCTTAATGGTCGCTATTTCGGCCTGAAGTTTTCTACAGTGATCCGGTAGTCTGATCGATAGTTGCAAATTCAACTCCTCCGAAAAGATTCCACAGCCTGTGGAAGCCTGCCCTTTTCTTTAATTTCGAACCGTCCCACATAGGGTTGCCAGCTAGTTAACTAGTTAATAAGAGCAAAGTATTTTTTTGTACCTTCTTTAATATATTGTTTCTTTGTATAGATAGAAAATATTAAAAAGTCGGGATTTTCCCCAAAATTACTTCAATACTCGGGACTCGGGATTTTCGCGAGAAGACGGGAAATTCCCACCTAATCCCGACCATCTGGCAAGCCTAGTCCTACAGTGGTCCATTTGCCTGATTTAGCGTAACGAAATTAATAACTTAAAAAATAATAGAATTTTCGTCAAAATTAAAATTTTTCTAGAACAATATAACAAGAAGGAACCAAATCACCAAAATAATTTTTATTTTTAAAATATGTTCCTAAATTTTTTTTTATGTATATTTTGTTTTTCTTGAAATTTTTTTTTTTTGATGTTTTGACGTATTAAGTATAATTATTAAATTAGTTCAAGTCAATACTCCACTCTGACTCGGACTGTCATACTAAAAAAAGATGCATTTGCAGACCGACATGGTGCCTTAAAATTACAACATAGTAAGCAAAAGCAACTGAAAGCAGCAGATGTTGGGCATTTCATAAAGTAAACAAAACATATTAACATAAACGAACAGTCTCTTTACCGGCCTATACCGGCTAACTAAGTTGTACTCTACAAAAGTTCAAGTTCGGCCACAAAGACGGTTTAACAGAAGTGTTGATTTATACCCCAATTTTCTAACACCTCATATATTGCACAGGTCACGATACACCTTTTTTTGTAAACTACATACCATTATCTTTTAAAAAAATTCCAATGTTTAGCAACATGAGTTTTCCCAAGTTTTCAGCACAATCTGCACACGTTTAAAACGCTCCAAAATCTTTTTGTAGCAGCTGTTTTGACATTTGTTGTGTTTGAAAGCCGACATTTAATAAATTATAGCTAATTTATAAATTTGGAAGTAATCGATTTATAATCGAATAGTTAATTATTGGCGGAAAATTAAATTTTGGTGGATTTCGAAGGTAGAAAATTTTAATTTCGTTACGCTAGATCAGGGAAACGGACCACAGTGCGTCCGTAAAAATTAGGATGACATCCTCCCCAAAGTTTAGGGCATAATCATTATCATCATAGTAGGTCCTATCCTGGATGCTCCTTATAAAACCCGGATCGAAGACAAGTTCTGGTATGATGTAATCCGTGTGACAGCTCACATTGATTACGTCCAAAAATTCGCATGGGCATAGTTCTTGTGCGACCATGCTTTTGTGGCGTCTAAACGCATTGCGGTGTTCGCTGCTTTTTCCTCGCCTCAATGTCCGGGGGTAACCAGATAAGGATCATAAACAGTTCTAAGTGCCCCTGTTATCATGATTGCCACCAGTCTCATAATGCGTTCGAATTTCAGTCTTTGGGACGCTCTTTCTAGCGCCGGCCACCGTAGAATAAGATGGATTCAATAATTGAGTCGTATAACCAGTTCACATTTTTGGAGCTTATTTCCCAATTGAGGCCCAATCAGGCTTAGTATTTGTCATCTCAGTAAAGATGATTGACAAACCATTTAAAAAATTTCAGTCAGTTAAACTCACTGATAAAAACCATCACCCAATATAATTTATTGTTGAAGTCTTGATATTAACCGATTTTTAATTAAAAATTCTTATGTATTATTATATCGTCCCCTTAATATAACAATAGTGTATGTGCTCATACACCATTATTTTTTTATTGCATATTTAGAATCTCCTTCATTGATTCTATGCCTGGTCAAAATTTCGTTAAAATCTACTTCCACAAAGTGCGTCAAAAGGTCATTGGAAAAAATAGTGTATAATTTCTTCTTCAAAAATTTCCATCAATAAGTGTGTAAGCTCAAATGCGCTATTTTATTTGAAATTGCCTCTCCAAAGTTATTAAAATAATGATAGTGTATACGCATCATACTCCATTTTAGTCTGTGGAAATAAATACAATTTATCAAAACTTTTACTCGTAAAACAGCTTATAAAAATATACACTATTTTAGCTTATAAAAATATACACTATTTTATCTCAAAAGTTTGTGAAAAAACTTTTTAAAATTACAAGAATGAAATAGGAGCAATTTTTTAGATAAACCATATGTAGCAGAGAAAGAGAAAGAATTCGAATGATTTTCTACTTATTTGTTACAAATTGCTCTTTTGCTATTGAATAAAACAGTGTATACCATACAAAATAAAATAGTGTACCAGATACTTCATACGAATTTTTAAAAAATAAAACAGCCTATATGGCGTACTTGCTTTTTGAATGACATAATTATGGCCGTAAACGATGAGTAAAAATTAAAACTTGGTCAGTTGATAGAACAGGAACGGTATTATGTATTCCTTGTAAAAACCACCATAAAAAACCTATATTAACCGCGATATTAAGGTTTTAATAGACATCCGATTTTACGAAAACTTAAAACTCGATTTTCTCAAAACACCAAAAAAATTATACACTATTGTTTTATTATGGGGACGATATGCCGGTTGTATATAGGACTTTATATGGGGAGTACCAGAAGGTACCAAATCCCATTATCCCCCAGGAGCCTGTTTTGAAGTTATGGGAGAAACATTAATTTTCCACCAAAATTGGTCGTTTTTATGGGAGGTACCAGAAGGGGTCAACCGATATTTCATAAGCGTACATATTACGCAAAATTTGACTGTGTACTTACAAGAAAAGTATGTGTATATAACTATGATAGTAAATTAGGTCATTTGAATGGGTGGTACCAAAAGGGGTGGGGTGTAGTAAAGGTTTCAGTTTTCTTATGGTTTGTCTACTATTACAAGATAATTTAACTGACCTAATTCAAATATTCTCCAGTTGTCCGTTTGGAAGTTATGAAAGAAATATTAATTTTCCTAAAAAAGGTAATTTTGTATGGAAGGTACCAGAAGAAGTGGGGCTGCTCTGATAATTTACAATCCCTTACTTTGTTTTAAAAATTTTAATACTGGTAAATTTTCTTACCGATCAGTTAAGGTTTACTCGAGTTATCCTGCTCATCAGCCATCCAGACAATCATCTTAAAAAGGCCTGAAATGAATCTTAAGATACTTGGGGTTAAACTCGTCTACTTTAATGCGTTAAACTTTATAACGGGGGTTTTATCTTAGGCTGAGGTAGCTCAGCCGCCTCCAGGGTCTTCGCAAGGACCCTCAAAACCTTACGAAATAAAAGAGTGGATTTTCCCTGACTAGGGCAGGATATTATATATTTTATTTACTTATTTTATAATCCACAAAATTTAAATAGAACAAAACACTCCAAATCGTTAAGCTAAGTGCAGTCACCGGTCTATCCTTAAGATGTTTGATTGCGGCTATTGATGGCTGGGGATTACGCTTGGTCGGTGGCCTCGTACGATTGATGGTGTCTGGGGTAAGGTGCTGCGGTGCCTGGAGTTGTTATCCTTTGTACAGAGAAGTGGTCCTTAGACGAACGGCGGTAATTCGGTGACGGGAAGCAGGACGGGTTTGACGCGGCGAAAATTCGGTGATGGGACACGGGACGGGTTGCGGTTAGTTGTCGAGGACTCACAGGTAAACCAGGCAGGACTTCCTAGTGAGATTTGCTTAGGTCCTGTAACGGAAGGATAATAACAAAAAGACCCTGTCCTTATAACTACTCGTAGGTCCGATTGTGCAGGCCTATTGCCCGGTTGTACAGACTCAATGTCCGATTGTACAGGCCTATTGCCCGATTGTATAGCCCGGTTGTACAGACTTATTGTCCCGATTTTACAGACTTATTGTCCGTTTAACAAAGATGCTTGTCTTCGTACAATCCCAAAGGATCAAGGAGATCCGATAACATTCCTTGACTTGGCAATAAACTTCGTCTTAGAGGAGTCACCAGACCATCGTTGTGAAAAACGTCGTCTCTTTATATTATAGGTGACATAAACTAAATGAGAATTATGTCCCATGTTATGTTACGTTGATTGCCTGAACGCCACAATTTCAAAGAAGGTATGTGCTGCTGACCGATGGTGCTGTTGTGTGGTGATGTTGTGTGTGTCGCGACATCCTTTGCGTTGCTGACCAATGATGCTGCGTGTGTTCTGTGGTGGTACGCTATGTCGCGTCTTGTTAAATTGTTCTATTTAAATATATTATTTTTATTTAAGTTATTATATTGAATTATATTCTATGTTTATTTTGTTATATTTTATATTTTATCATGTTCGGACGAAATATTTATTTCGTCACGTTACAAATTTTTCTCGTATCAAATGATATATACCCTCATCCCTAAGGGTGGTGGTATAAATATGTCGTAGTGGCTGTTTGGTCACTTACAGAGTTAAATCGCGAGAATAGATGTTCTGTCCATCGCATTTCCTGTATGGTGGTGATGTCAGCTTTATAATTGTCGAGGTACCATGAGTAATAGATTGTTATTAAAAAAACGTCATTCTCATTTAAAACAAAAAAAAATTATTCAAATCGACAAAGAATTGTGCCGACAAAGAATTGTGCCCTAAAATTTCAAATGTCCAAAAACCTTTGTTCCCCCATTGTGTGGAATATTCCTGTTTCAGAATATTACCTTATACAACTATATACATTTACTCTTATTTTCAGATCGCATTGTTTTTTATTATATTTGAACAAAAATAAACTTCGTACAAGAATGTCCGGACATAAATCGGACATTAAAAGTAGGGTCAAATCCGCAACCCAAAAAACTGCACTTGCTACCCACTGTGCGGAGAGAGGACATATACCGGATTTAGAAAATGTTAACATTTTGGATGCGGAACAGCATTACAGCAAAAGATTTATGCTTGAAATGTTGCACATAATCAATATACCGAAAGAGAGAAGAATGAACTACAAATCGACACATCATCTGTAAAAACAATAGATGTTAATGTTAGTGCAATTTTTAAATTTGTATGTAAATGACCTTTTTATAATTGCTACTCGTAAGTTTTGTTTAATCTTGTGATGTGAACATAAATAATGACCAAAACAATTTGTATTTCTAATTGTTTAAAGATTCCTGAAGATGCTATCCGAAACATCGAAATAAATATTAAAAATAAAAGACCTTGAGCTCGACTAATTATTTCAAGAATATTAAAGAAAAACAGGTCGAATAAAAACTGAAATATTATTTCAACACAACCTTAAAAATTTTAAAAACAAATTATATGAAGAGTTCAAGTTTCAAACAATATAAAGCAAATCAACTCATCTATTTACACATTCTGCAATATGAACTTAAACTTAGTATTAAAACCAACACGATACATATTCAATTACAATGGAAACCTCTTTAAATGTCTGTCAAAATTTATCAAAGAGAAATGTCATATGTTAAAAATACTTCACATGGGCATAGGGTATACGAGCATAAAAACCGCAAAACAAATTCGAAAGTTTTGCCACATCTTACAATTTGTCTATGCAACTTTTCTATTTCAGTGTTTTAGGAATTATGTAGTTTGTCGATTGCTACAAAATATACAATTTTATATTACAGAAGATACATAGATTCCCAAATGGAAAAAAATAAAATAAAAAAATACTATAGGCAAATTGTTTTCAGCAGGAAGATGTGTAGATGTCTGTTAATTATCAGGAATGTTAGCTTCATTAGAGTTATATAATATATAAAAGGCTGTAGGAGTGATTCATTGGAACTATTTGCGGTAAAATGTTTTTCTTTAATTTGAGTTACGACAAAAGTTTGTGGTGTTGGGTGGCGGTAAAAATACACTCACATATTCTCTTACGTTTACAAACTCAACTTTTCTAGTACCAAATACAATTATTAGTGTAGATGGCAAATAACCTTATAAAAATGAAATAATTTTAAAATCATTCAAGACTTATTGTAGGTATGATTGTACCTACATTAGAGTGGCCATAGTGGAAATTTTTTTGAAAAGTTAAATTTTTTGCACTGAAAAATATGAGGTTGGGGATAAAAATAATTATGCATATATTTTTTTTTTTTTTTGATTCCGAGTACCTCCGGGTTGAGCCCAAACTTTTGTTACATTACCCATTTAGGCTGAAGTGCAGAATATGGGGCGGGAGCCCGATTAAAAAAAATATGCCATTGTCTTCATCTTGGCCCCCAAACATCGGAATGGTAGGTCAAAGTTGGCGCTCAGGCCCATGGGGCCCGGGGGGTCAAAAAAGGGGCCCCTTTCGATTCTATGATGACCCCCCAGGTGCGGGTACTCACGTGAAAGATATTTTCGAGACGAATCCAACGATGTTATTTTTAGGTTCCTACGGGTCTCCTGGACCGAGTTAGAGCCATTTCCGGGATATACCAAGAAAAAAAAATTATTTTTAACTAAATTTAAAAAATTTTAAAAAAATTTTTGCGTGCGGCGCTACTAAACCCAACATAGGCATACCGTCATTTCGCCCAATGTCATTTCGCCCAAAAACAACCATGACATATCGCCCAAAACATGTCATTTCGACCAAAAACCTAACTACAACATGACATATCGCCCAAATGTTATGACATAAGACCCAACTCAATTTTTTTGGACGAAATGTCAGACTCATGACGATGGCACGCCCTGCTGCATACGTCGCAGTCAGTCTTGTACTCTCTCTCTGGAATTATTAAAAGACGAATGCGGTGGGGGGCACGCCCCGTAGTAAGACGTAGTAAGACCCGCTACTCTCTCTCTTTTTCTGGCATTATTGAAGGCATTATTAATAATTCCAGAGAGAGAGTACAAGACTGACTGCGACGTATGCAGCAGGGCGTGCCGTCGTCATGAGTCTGACATTTCGTCCAAAAAAATTGAGTTGGGTCTTTTGTCATAGCATTTGGGCGATATGTCATTTTGTAGGTAGGTTTTTGGTCGAAATGACATGTTTTGGGCAATATGTCATGGTTGTTTTTGGGCGAAATGACGGTACGCCTATGTTGGGTTTAGTAGCGCCGCACGCAAAAATTTTTTTAAAATTTTTTAAATTTAGTTAAAAATAATTTTTTTTTCTTGGTATATCCCAGAAATGGCTCTAACTCGGTCCAGGAGACCCGTAGGAACCTAAAAATAACATCGTTGGATTCGTCTCGAAAATATCTTTCACTTGAGTACCCGCACCTGGGGGGTCATCATAGAACCGAAAGGGGCCCCTTTTTTGACCCCCCGGGCCCCATGGGCCTGAGCGCCAACTTTGACCTACCATTCCGATGTTTGGGGACCAAGATGAAGACAATGGCATATTTTTGGTTTTTAATCGGGCTCCCGCCCCATATTCTGCACTTCAGCCAAAATGGGTAATGTAATAAAAGTTTGGGCTCAACCCGGAGGTACTCGGAATCAAAAAAAAAAATAAAAAAAATATGCATAATTATTTTTATCCCCAACCTCATATTTTTCAGTGCGAAAACTTTTGGATTTCACATTTTTAATTTTTTCCATATAACGCTATGGCCAGTCTAACCTACATACATATCTACGTATTGTAGACATTATCTTTTATCTAAAACTCTTTATCTTTGACATATTTATCCTCCATCAATGAAGGCGAACTATTTCAACTCATACCTTCGCTATTAATTTACAATTTCTATTTTTACTAAAATTATGCCCGTGTTAAAACCGATTTCTTTAACTTGACCTGTATTCCTTTTTTTTTAGTTTGCAACCATTTTAACTTTGCTTGTTGACAATATCCTCTTGTGGGGCGTTAGGCAAATTATTTTAACTTCAGGAAACATACAAAATCATTCATGCACAAATTCTCGAGTTAAAATGTTGAATAAAAGTGAAAAAGTGTATCTTTTCCTTTTTTCCTCACGATTCTTTTCACAAGCAATCGTTTATTATCAGCATCTAATGAAAGTTCTTGAAAATTCGTGTTTCCTAAGCATTATCAAAAATGCTTTCAAATCGTGGCCATGCATCTTTATCCCTCTTGTCCCAGCTATGGCCTTGTTGAAGAAAATCAGTCCAAAAAAAAAAGCGGCAGGAAAACGAAAAAGAGAAACCAACCATTACCAACCAATCGTAATTAATGAACATTTCTTACAGATTCTATGGTCAAGTTTTGCATTTGCCCTATTATTGTGAAGAAAAAGGTTGCTTTGTAAACTGTGATGATAATAATTATGATGTTGGTTATTTTTGTGGTGATGTTTGTAATGATGATTGTGGTGTTTAATTAAAAGTCACAAATGTTATCATTTTCATAACTTGCGGTTTGAACCTTTTCTTCGAATACATCTTTAATGTCATATTGTGTTGGCGCAACATTGGGGGTAGAAATATTTATAATTTACAATTTTGTGCATAATTAAATTGAGTTTATTTTGTGTGGGAACTGAAACAAATTTATGTCTTTACATTTCTTTAGAAACATATGGTGTCGTAGAAAAAAAACAATTAAATTTGGAATATTATGTCAATTTAGCATATGCGACAAAGAATACAAGAATATTTATTATCCGTCACAGATTTGAACTATCAATACTCTTTTTGAGGACTCGATTAAATGTCACTTTTCACATTTGCAAAAATTCAAAATGTAAAGAATATGTCAGTTAACCTGACTGAGATTTCTTTATGGATTAATGCGAAGATTTAAATAATAAAAAATGTTTTGTGGTCACGAAGACAAACTGATTACTGAATTGTTAACCAAGCTGAAATTTTGGCCATTACACAGAAAACCAGTACAGAAATTTCAGTCAGATAAACTGACTGATAAATACCATCACCCACTATAAGATATTGTGTAAGTCTTGAGTTATTGAAATTAACCGGTTTGTAATTAAAATTACTTATGTATTACTAGCTTTGCCGGCTCGCTTTGCTACGCTCGTACTAACAATGAACATTCTTATGAATTTGAGCAATACAGGCAAAATTTAAATGCTTCATAAGACGAACGAACTACCAATTTATGTGATTGTAGGTTTATCTCATTGGTCTTAGCGCTTGTACCACTTTAGTCCCTTTTTATCCCTAAAAGTACGAATATCAAAAGATACATTTGTATCGCACAACTCAAATGGACTGGTCACGCTTCTAATTCTATAGGAAGCATGCTCATTAGACCAGGTCAGGAAAAAAAATGTCCAAAGTCGAGGGCAAATATTGAAGATCACCTCGAGACAACATAAAAAAAATGTTTTCCTCCCCCACCCCCCGGAAAAACAGCCAAAATCGTTTTTTTATCACTGTTTGTGGCTCAATCGTAACTTACAGGACATCGATGTATAAGTCTCGACGAGTACTACATTTGTCCTATAGATGTCGCTGACATACGACATCATCTTGTAATGATGGCCTCATTTAGAGCAATTTCTACCTCTAAAATTTAAAAATATTTTTTCGCAGAAGTAAAGTCCTTTAAAACCAAGAACATTTTGCTTTGGAGGTATACAGTTTTATTCAAAAACAAAGAGGTTACGTATGAAAAGATGTATTTACAGCATCAACTCTAATATTTTTTCCTTTAGTTTGCATTATTACAGAAAACTGTAATATACTTCTGAGCGATATGGAAAAAAATTAAATAAAAGTTATTGCATACTTTTTAGCACAAACAGTGTTTTCAAACATGCGGATGAAGATATTCAGCGTCACCAATATTCAAGCAACGAAATTATAAAGATATCTGGTCCACAATGGAAGTATTGATAATAAAATATAGACATAATTATGCACTTGTAATCTTTCCATGCAATTTGCAACACTGAACGAAAAGTAAGTGAAAAAAGTAAGTGCGCTTGAAATGACTAATCAAAATGAAAAATTATTGATAAACTAGTAAGTATTGAACGGACCTTGAGTCTCGCCAATATTTGCTGTAATAACATACATATCTTTGCTCTTTTTGGGATTTTATTTGTAAAAAAAAATTCGATGTCGTTAAGATTTATGCAACAATTTGAGCTACAAAGTATAGAAACATTTTTATAAAAATTTTGCATCAGCGCTATAAAATATGCAATAATTTGCGATAATAATGTAAGCGACATAAAAAAATGTTTTTGTTGATGCTGTAAATACATCTTATCATTCGTAACTTTTTTGTTATTGAATAAAACTGTATACTTCCAAGGCAAAATGTTCTTGGTTTTTAAAGGGCTATAATCCTATAGAGGCGATCCCTTATTGGTAATTTTTAATTCATAAAAGTACGAGTTTCCAAAAATCCGTTCTTAGCTATTAATAGGACCGACATAACATTTGTTTCAAAAGGGGCGTAGCACTGCCCATATTCCAGCGAGACGTAATCCTCTTTATATCACTAAAATATGTAGCAAATCTCATCTTCATACCTCTAATGGCTCTTGAGGTATGATCGATTGAAATTTCGGTTTGTGTGGGCGGTGCCACGCCCCTTTGTCTAATTATGTTTTCATGTAGCCTATTTTAGAGGCCCTATGGACAGTATCACACATAGAAAATTCAATTACAATCGGTCCATTTCTTTGGCCAATATTCTTATTTCTGAAAAAAGGGTGTGGCGCCGCCCACTTTCCACAAACAAAGTATTTTTTTATACGACCGATATAGGTACCAAATCTCGACTTCGTACCTATAATGGTTCAAAAGATACAGTCATTTTAAAATTCCAGTTGCATGGGGCGGTGCCACTCCCATTTTACCCCCCTTTCAGTCCGAATTTCCAAAAACCCCATTTTAGTGCGCGCCTACGTCATAAAAGAAACCTTCATTCTAAACTTCATGGTTCTAGCTTCAGCCGTTTGGGCTGGGGAGTGATCAGTCAGTCACCCAAGCCTTTTATATACATAGATTAGCTATATGCTTGCTTTGGAGCGTAAACGGTTGCAGCTAAGACTTTCGGAACATGATACCAATGGTCTAAAGACATGTAGCAAAACCGTAAAAGTTTGACTTATTTGTTTACGAGGTACCGTTAGGGGCAGCTCAAAGTGTCCGAACTTACGCAAATTCTGACTGAATTCAGTGAACTTGTAAAAAAGATATGTATCTAACCCTATGGGGGTAAATTCGGTCATTTGTATGGGAGGTACCAGAAGGGGTGTGTCAAATAGATAGTTTTTTTGAGGTTGTGCCTCCTATTACAAGATAAATTAACTGACTAAATCAGATTGTCCCCCAGGTGCCGGTTTGGGAGTTATGGGGAAATATAAATTTTCCAAAAATATGTCATTTTGTATGGGAGGTACCAGAAGGCGTGAACCTGAGTTTAATTTGCATAAGCGAACATCATACACAAAATTTGAGTGATCTCAGTTTACTTACAAAAATGATATGTATGTAAAACTATAAGGGTCAATTCGGTCATTTGTATGGGAGTTACCAGAAGGGGTGTGTCAAATAGTAAGGCTCTCTGAGGTTTCGACTCCTATCACAACATTAATTTATCGACCTATTTTCATAACCCCCCCCCCAGTGTCCTTTTGGAAATTATGGGAGAAATATTAATTTTCCAAAAATAGGTCATTTTGTATGGGAGGTACCAGAAGGCGTGAACCGATATAGTTCATATTCATATCTGAGTTTAATTTGCATAAGCGAACATCATACACAAAATTTGAGTGATCTCAGTTACTTACAAAAAAGATATGTATGTACAACTATAAGGGTCAATTCGGTCATTTGTATGGGAGGTACCAGAAGGGGTGTGGCAAAGGTTTCGGCTTTCTTAGGGTTTGTCTACTATTGCAAGATACGTAATCAGACCAAATATAAATATCCTCCGATGGTCTGTTTGACAGCTATGGAAAAAATATTAATTATCCAAAAATAGGTAATTTTGTATGCCATGTACCAGAAGGGGTGGGTCTATTCTGCCCATTTACAATCCCATAAGTTCGTTTCGAAAAATATTAATACTGGTAAATTTTCATACCGATCCGTTAAGGTTTACTCGAGTTATCCTGCTGACCAGCCATCCAGCCAGCCTGCCAGCCAGCCAGCCAGACAGACGGACATAGCTCATTCTTCTTAAAAAGTTCTGAAACGAATTTGGTCTTAAGATACTTGGGGTCTAACTCGTCTCCTTTAATGCGTTACACTTTTTTTCGTATCAAATGATATATACCCTCATCCCTAAGGGTGATGGTATAAAAATTACGACAAATGAATTGTCATATTAAATACCATTTCGTCAATACAATTAAATATTTAATTAAAAAGGCGCCAACAACCGAAATTGTAAAAACAATAAACAATATTGTCACATTTACAATTTTTTTATTTTTGTTAAATTTAAACAGTGGTAGAAAATTTGTAGGTGATTTGTTTGTAACATAAAACTTGCATCTCAGTTCACTTGGTGGCAACTGAGCAACGTTGTTTCGTGATATTTCTTTATCACGATAGTGAGCGATGATCACTGATGGTTGGGAGATCCGCATCCAGGACAAACGGAACACCCCAAATGCTAACGACCCCCGTAAACTTTAAAGGGAGCGATTTAACGTCAAGACTCTATTTAGGGGAGGTGCCACTATACGCTTCGAGGATGTCCACAAAATATACAAGGCTCACATTATTATCATCCTGAAGATGAAACGGACAGGGCAGGGGTGCTCGCGGCGTTTAATTTGCGACATCTACTACAGCTGCCATGCGGAAAAGCACGACCACATTCAAGGTTTTGTAATTAATCAAAGACTCAGACTTTTTGTCTCTATTCTAGTGATCAAATAGCCACAATCCACAAATCCTGGAAGATTTTAATGCAAAAATAGGAAGGGAAGGTATTCTTGGTCTATCGATAGGTAAATTCAGCCTGCATACAACACGTCCGACAACGGGTTTTGGCTGGTTAGCTTAGCAGCATTAAAAAGCTTGGTGGTGAGTGGAACCAGATTTCAGCATCAATATATTCACAAGGCATCTTGGCCATCTCTGGACAAAACACCAAAATTAAATTAATTATAGCGTCGGTATCATGCCAAATGTTATTATGGAAGAGTGTAGGCCCTGTAAAAAAGACCATGCCTATTTAAAAAAGTTTTGTAGATATCATTTAAAACATAGGCTGCCATAAACTTTAAATCATTAATAACTTAGAAACACAATGGGAACATGATCCTTTTTGCAGAATACCGCTGATACAGTAATTGACGTGATACTAACATTTGCTTAGATCATTACTTGGTTGCAGCTAAGATGCTCACAAGATTAAACAGAGCGTAAAATGCACGTGACGAATCATAAAGAAAGCTGTACATCGCTAAGCAGCACAGCCCTGAAATAGCCACTGCCTACTTCAATCATATCTCCCAAATACTACGACACAATGCCTTTACTTCTGACGATCCAGATACACAGTGATGCCCGCCACATGCGCATTCCATAGCAACCGACGCACAGAGGGGCAAAATCGCAAAAAATGGAGATTAATTGAAAAATAAAAATTTGATTTTTTGAAAAATACTTAGTATCCGATTAAAGTATATAAAATTCTACATCACTACTGGTCATATGTATTTTACTTGTCAAGCTGCATTGTATTAAAAATAAGTAATTTTTGAGTTTTTCACGCACAATAGTGTTAATTGAAATTCGGTATATTTCGACGCCTAATACATAGTTTTTCGCAAGCCGAGAGTAATACTTTTACAATGGAATCTTTAACTTCAGGTATTTTAGCGTTGTTCTAAAAATAATTGTGTTAACAAAAGTTGGGTAGAAATATTTTTAAATTTTTTTTTAAAATATGTCTATATTTTCGCTATTTTCAAAATATTTGTGGATATTTAAATATGAACGGTGTCAGTTGGCGTTCAAATACTAATTTTTTAAGAAACTACAGTTCCTCGGCTTTCATATTCAGTAATAACATGTTGCGCGTTTTTGCGCGAAATTTTTTTATTAAATTAATAATGAAATTAGTCACTCAAGCAATGAACACCAGTTCTGGTCGTTTGCATTTTCTTCGTTTTCGTAATTATAATTTGTGTTTTTGTATATCATTAGCAACTGTGTGTTACAATGACATAAATAAGTTTTTAATGAATGGCCCATAAATCATTTCGCACGCGCTATTACAGATCGGTGAACTGTCTGAAGAAGCCCAGGAAGCCTGAAACAAAGATTTTAAAAACTACAGAGAACCTTTTTCTAGCAAATGTAGTCGAGAGGATTGCAATCGGAACATATTAAATAGGTTCCTACTAAGTTCAGATCCAATCCTATCTTGTAAAACAAAATTGCAGAAAAAAAATTTACCAACTTCCAAAATAAGTTGTAGATCTACTAGTTTCGCCTTAGGTTTTGACGAACGTGGCACCAGAAGGCACAAATCATGATACATATGACGACAATGATTATATCGAGGGCGATGCTTTAGAGTATGATGACTTTGGACATATATATAAATACTTATGTATAACTTTTTTTTCCTATTTTGTAGACTTATTTACATTTTTGAACAAAACGCTCACCAGACACATCCAGATATTTGGAAAGTTTAATGGCAATCGGTCTATTACTATGGCCGCTAGAGCGATTTTTAATAAGGGGGGAGTGGCACCGCCCACTTTTCCAAAAGATGTTTAGCATATGTCACTCAGTGATAATGTAGCATTCTAATAGTGAAAGAATTTTTAAAATCGGATAAGTAGTTTAATTGATCTCCATTTTTTGTGATTTACATATACCCTCACCCTCAGTAAAACATAAAATTTTGTATTAAGTTAATATTATTACTTGATTTCTTAAGTGGGCGGAGTAGTACATTTGTATGGGAAGTACCAGAAGGGGCGCGGCTAGACTTCCAATTTTTTTCCCCAAAACTTTTTCCTGTTATAGCTTAACAACATACAGTATTTGGGCACGATCGCGTTGGGTGTATTGATATTATTACTCCATCTCTATAGTGGGCGGAATGGTACATTGGAGGTGCCATAAGGGGCGTTGCTAGACTTCCAGTTTTTTCCTCCATATAGCCTCCCTGTTATAGCTTAACCAAATACAGTATTTGGGCACGATCGCGTTGGGTGTATTGATATTATTACTCCATCTCTATAGTGGGCGGAATGGTACATTTGTATAGGAGGTACCAGAAGGGGCGTGGCAAGACATCCAATTTTTTCAAAAAAATTTTTCCTGTTATAGTTTTACTAAGTGCAGAATTTGGGTACGATCCCGTTGGGTGTATTGATATTATTACTCGATTTCTAAAGTGGGCGGAACGATATATTTGTATAGGAGGTACCAGATCGGGCGGGATCATGTAGCCCATTTGTAATACCGTAAGTAGTTTTGAGTAAATATTATTTCGTGCAAGATTTCAAAACATTTGGTTGCGTTTTTCGAAAGTTATCGTGCGCATCATCCGGACAGCCAGACAGACGGACATGGCTCAAACGACTTAAAAAGTCATGAATCGAATTTGGTTCGAAGAAACCTAAGGTCTAAAGTGACTCTTTCTATGTGTTACACTTTTGGGTCATATTAAATGATATAATATGATAGAATTTTCCGGAAGCCTGCGAAGCTGATACGCCTTTGCGGAATGACCCTGACATTGTGATGGGGATGATAATGAGGAAAATTGCAGTGAACACGATTGACACGATATTCAACTAAATCCATATGATAATTGCGTACCCTTATGATATAGACATCATTGGCCGAAAACTGCGGAATTTGACTGCAGCTTCATAGGTATACAGAAGGAATTAGCTAACATAAAATGGGTCTAACGCTGAATGAGGACAGGTCATTAGTTACAGGTACGGATTCTACATGTCATGATAAATCGTTCAGAATCCTGGGAAATGACACAAACGGATGAATCGGTTCTGACAGTATTCGAGAGGAAAATAATCTGCGAATTATTTGGATCCCTCCTTGTTAATGGAGATTATCGATGTAGTATGAATCATGAGCCTGCATTGACGTGGCCAAATGCATCAAGGTACAGCGGTTGCATTAGCTAGGTCATGTTGTACGCATGAAAGCAAATGCTCTAGTTCGAAAAGTCTCCGCCAGTGACCTTGATGTACGTTGCAGAAGAAGGCGACCAAAAGTCCAATAAAAAACCGGGTCACTTAAAATCCTTGCAGAATATGATGCGACGAATTAGAGAAGAGTCGCTTAAGATCGAAGAGCGTAGACTATAATACTTTTCTACGTGCGGCATATAATCAAACTATACGATTGCAAGGAAGTAAACAGGTGCCAGAATGGCTGAGATATAACGCCCTTACCACAGTGGGGTACAGTTAACTGTCATGATTAAGTGTTCTTCTTAGATTACTGACTAAATATCCTTTATGAAATGAGACCCAGTTCATCATCTTGCATATTATCTTTACATTATACAATTGCCTTTAAATTACGCAATTGCTTTAACTAATTGGTTGACTTAAATTTCACAACAAATTTGTGCATATATATCTTAAATCACTAATACTTGTAACGATTTCAAAATTAAAAGAACTCATGCTACATATTGCTCCTCCCACAGTTTTTCATTTGTTCTTCCCAATTTACTATGAATTCTAAACAATTCCACCTGCTAAGTTGTTTGGGGAAATGTTCATTTGTTTTCTGGACTATTTTTTTTGGAATAAAATAAAACACTGCCGCTGAGCAGCACGACTGGTAAACAACGGAGCCAATGTTATTCAAGGAAACAAAACTAAAATGTTCTGGATATACATAGTAATATAACAGTATGGCCTAGGACATGGGACAATGTCTCTTGTTGGGCTTTGAAGTAAGTTTTGTTTTTAGTTATTGTTGCAGTTATATTCCTTGTTCTTTTTTCAAAAAACAAATTGTCAAAAGTAATTTGTTGTATGGTCAACAGGATACACAAGTTGTAATCCTTTGTGGAAAGAAATTCGATAGAAGAGAAAAATGTGTTTTGTTAACATTTTGCTGTAATGTTGGTAAGACTTTATAATTTAAGGAAATTTGGTTACGTTGCATATCGAATGCTAAAAATAAGGAAGACGTTTAAATATTAAAATATTTTTTTTTATACAATTTTAGCAACTAATCAGAATGTGTTATTCTACTACTTCAAATCATTAAATTAGATTAACTTGTCAAAAATC
Organism: Muscina levida; assembly: GCA_964034835.1. Classification (NCBI taxonomy): domain Eukaryota; kingdom Metazoa; phylum Arthropoda; class Insecta; order Diptera; family Muscidae; genus Muscina; species Muscina levida. The sequence goes on along the minus strand of OZ035881.1, from coordinate 39,348,373 downwards.
GATTTTAACAAACAAAAAATGTATGATCGACTCATGAAATACAATTAACTTATGATGCAGTTCTATTCCTCGTGACTCGACGGGTAGAGCCGTTAAGTCCGCGTTGCTTTTCTTTCGACTACCACAGTGTAATAAAATGCATTCAGAGCCCTGAGTGAGTCCACGATTCCAGTAATAAAATACGCCAAATAAAAAAAAATTGGCAACTTAAATTTAGACAGATTACGTGTCTCTAAATCAAGGGCGTCTGAGACATCAGATCAACATGAAATACATCTTAGAATTAAAAGATCACGAACTTAAACCTCGTAAGATGTCGAGGCATTTGATAAACATAATTGTTCTGGGAGATTTTAATGCTAAAATATGAAATATTTGAAGAAGCTCTTGGTTCAGCAGTCTACACAACAACAACTCGCATAAGTCGTTAGACTAGCTTCGGCAAGAAACCTGTTAGCGAGTGAAACCAGATTCCCGCATAAAGATATCTGCAAGATAACCTCGGTATCGGTTGATCAAAAGACATGAAAACTGATTAATCACGTGGTAATCAATGGAAGGCATGTCCCACGCCGTATAAACGTGCGTGTGATGCGCGGAGCAAATATTGACTCTAACCACCACTTAGTTGCAGCAAAGGTACGTAACCAAATGCAAAGGAAGCTAGACATCACAAAGCTGCACATCACCGAGATAGCCAATTCTCTCGATTACTACAAACCAGAGAAAAACACCGGTAGACCCCAACCACTGGTACACCGCATACGAACTTAGTATTTTTCATATACAACTGTTTGAAATATCGAACGAAAACTGATGCGGTGGACTAAAGCTCTTTCTTCTGTTTACTTTTTTTCTTGTTGTAGTTTAGCATCGTATCGTACATTTCACAAAAATATTAAGGTAGTTTGTTACTTCAGCCGCAAAAACAGCTAGTACACCAGTAGTGGCGAAAACTACCACCGCCGTGGATCCTACGACCCCTTCCGCAAAGCCCTATTAGAATGAAGTATATCGCATATTGTCAGAGGAAATTGATGCTGCTCACAAAGCAAAACTGCAGCTGATGGTAACGCGTGCTGCGACGCAACGATATAAGGAGAAGTTCAGAGAGATAAAACGCCTCTTCAGACGGAAAAACCTAGTATGGAAAAAGGAAAGCCAAGATATCGAAACGTACAGGGATAAAAATTAAGTCTCAAGGTTCTACCAAATGGTAAAAAGCAATGGTTTTGGAACAGTGATTGACAAATATGCTGCAAATATTTGCTTACTCTGGTTGCTCCGGAAAGCAGCATAAGTGAAAAGTTGAAATCACGCCAATTATTGACGACGGAGTTGATTGTCTACCACAGAGCCAAAACGAGGTCATATGGTTAAAGGAATGCATGCCTGTTGATTGGAATCTCAGTATTATATGCCCTGTGCTTAAGAAAGCCGGTCCAAGTGTGTGTAACAACTATCATGGAATCAAACTTTTACCCATCGCACACAAGGCCCTGTCGAGAGTGTTTTGTAAAAGACTAGAGCGAATAGACCAAATATTAACACTACGACATTTTCTGGAGAAGACCCAAATGCAGATCACCACTTACCATCTGTTTATATATTACAAAGCTCCAATCGACAGTCCTATACGACAGAAGTTATTAGATGCTATAGCTGACCAGCACGAAGTTTTCAGTAACCAGTACAGAAATTTCCGTCAGGTAAACATTTGTATGGGAGGTACACGAAGGGGCGTTGCTAGACTTTCAAATTTTTATTTTCTAAAACTTTATCCTGTTATATCTTTACTAAGTACAGAATTTGGGTACGATCCCGATTTCTAAAGCGGTCGGAATGATGTATTTGTATGGGAGGTACCAGAAGGGGCGGTACCGTAAGTAGTTTTGGGCAAATATTCACTCGTGCAAAATTTCAAAACATTTGGTTGCGTCTTTCGAAAGTTATCGTGCGCACCAGCCGGACAGCCAGACAGACGGACATGGCTTAAACGACTTAAATAGTCATGAATCAAATTTGGTTCAAAGAAACCTAGGGTCTAAGGTGACTCCTTCTATGTGTTACACTTTTGGGTCGTATCAAATGATACATACCCTCATCCCTAAGGGTGATGGTATAAAAACAGGTAAAAATATGACAGACCCATTATTAACCAAGCGAGGCTTCAGACAATGCGACAGTCTACGGGTTCCTAGACTGTCGTTATAGTTTGGCAGATGCAAATTATCGAGTGAAGTATCGAGACAAAAGTGCCTCAATCAACTTGTTTCGGCTTGTGGTGATGACGAACTATCAAATACCATTGTAAATCGCTGGAACCAAGAGTTCAATCTCGGACACCGTTCGCTCCAGGATAAATTTCTTGAAGGACGTCCAACTTCGGTAACCATCGATACTGTGCGTTGACTGATAAAGCAAGACCAACATACCATGAGATTGGGGCATCCTTGGGCATAAGTATGACAAGCATCTGTAAGATATTGGATGTTCATTTGGCCGTGTAAGAGATTTATTCTGGTTGGTTCCCAACGAGACAGTGCCTTATGTGCAACGTAGGATGGTCAGTTCTGAGTGGTATACCACCAGCTGTTTGCCAACTATGTTCGAAGAAATAAGGCAAAGCAACAGAAAAGACGGATTATATTGCATCATGACAATGCGAGCCCTTACACATCAGCTGAAACAAGGAGCTATCAAATAGATGGGCCATCTGTCGAACAGCCTCCATTTGACTTCCCAATGACTTCTTTTTATACCAAATCATCAAGAAAAAATTTGCGTTGTCAACGTTTTTTGACGCCCGAAGTTGTTGTTAAAATGTTCAAAAGGATGTTTGGAGATGTCTCAATTGGAGTGAAAGAGTGCTTCGAAAATTGGTTTGAGCGAATGCTCCAACAAAAGTGGGTATATCTTTAAGGAAAATATTTTGTAAAACAATAAAACTATTTCCAATCACAAATCGTCCCCTTAATATAACAATAGTGTATGTGCTCATGCACCATTATTTTTGTATTGCATACTAGCTTTTCCGGCTCGCGATGCTTAACCCGCAATTACATTGAAACAAACGATTAGATTTTGAGACTTTACCTTTAGCCTTTAGTATCAGTTTTTATCCCTTTTCGTTCTTTTTTACCCCTGAAAAGAAGGAATTTAAAACTCTCCTTGCTTCGTTGTTCCTTGCCATACAAAATATCATGATTGTATCATTAGTCGTTTGGTCTGAGCGTTCCCATATCAATTTTAGCCATCATAGCTTTACTCGTTTACTCGAAAAGGGGAACATATTTATACCTTACATGGCTCGTAAAATATGAAAGGTTAAATTTTGGTTTGTACGGGCGATGCCACGGCCCTTTGTCTAATTATATTTTCATGAAGCCTACGATAGAGGTCCTACGGTTAGTACTACACAGTGAAATTTTATTTCATTCTGTCCATTTATTTCTCTGAGATAACGATTCATTTCAAAAGGGGCGCGGCACCGCCCATTTCCCAGCGAGACGCAATCCTCCCTGTATTAGTAACATACCTCTCATCTTCACACCTCTTATGGCTCGTGAGATATGAACGACTGGAATTTCGGTTTGTGTGGGCGGTGCCACGCTCCGTTGTCTTACTATGTTTTCATGTAGTCTATGATAGACGGCCTGTGGACAGCATCACACAAAGAAATATAATGGAAATCGATCTATTTTTTTGGCCTATATAACGATTTCCAAAAAAAGGGGCGTAGCACCGCCCACTTTTAAAAAAAAGTATTTTTTCTTATACGTCCGATATAGGTACCAAATCTCGACTTCGTACCTATAATGGTTCAAAAGATACAGTAATTTTAAAATTCCAGTTGTATGGGCGGTTCCATGCCCTTTTTACCCCCTTTCAGTCCGAATTTCCAAAAATCCCTTCTTAGTGCGCGCCTACATCCTAAAAGGAACCTATATTAAAAATTTCAAGGTTCTAGCTTTAGCCGTTTGGTCTGGGGAATGATCAGTCAGTCACCCAAGCCTTTTATATATATAGATTTAGAATCTCCATCATTGATTCTATGCCTGTTTAAACTCGATTTTCTCAAAACACCAAAAAAATTATACACTATTGTTTTATTAAGGGGACGAAATGATTGTTTTTTATTTCTGGAGCCGACATATACTCGTAAATAGCAACCATTTCCTAATGAAATGATCATCCGGAATGCTGCAGTAAACGCGACTGGTATCTTTTTTTTTAAATAAAAGTCACATGCTGCTCGCGTTTGCTGATGATATAGATATCACTTGCCGAGGACTGCGGGATGTTACTGCGCTCTTTTCAAGTATTGAGAAGCTGTCAGCAGAAGTGGGTCTCGTGATAAACGCTTAAAGAGTCGATTCACCTGTTTTACTTTGAAATTATTTTATGCGTACAGCAACTGTTGTTCTGTCAACATTAGTGTCCTTTCAAGCACAAACAAAATTGTTGTCCCACAATGTTCTGCGTATTTTCTTCCAATAAAGTAATATGACTTTGAAAACGAAAAAAATCACAGTTTAGCTTTCGCGCCTGTAGTTCATCTAACAAATAACATAAACATGAATTTCCTTTTCCTTTTGGTATTTTAATTCCCTAAACGAACTTAAACAAGCATGTCAACGTATAAATGTTCTCCGTTACTGCACAACATCATGTAAAATATCTTAGAAATATACTATGGTGTATCGGTATGTATACACACAAACAACTATGTGTACGCTTAGCTGGGGAATACAAATGTGTTAACACTAACATACCTCCCGGGGTTAAATGGCTTATGTTATCACACGTTTGCATTTATACAGTCGCAAATATTAGAAAGGCCATAGTAGAATACAACCGTATGAACTTAAGGTGCATGTCAAAATATACTTACTTTACAGTTTCACTACCACTTGTTAAAATATTTGCATATGCGTGTGTGTAAGGATATGCTCACATGAAGGAATGTTCCACCTGATTGAGTTCAATGTTAAAAAGAACATAACAAAACATTTCCCCTCTTAAAATGGGATCCTTCACATCGAATGCATATGTTGTTTGTTAGTGCTACTGTCGCTGTCACTGATGCTTTTACTTCATTTCTGGTATCATGAAGGAGCGTATGTAGGTGTATATGAAACAGGAAAGACAAATCCATAGAGACTTTATGTTAAAGAGAAGAAATGAACCACATCGTTACGTGCGAAATAGATACCTTTAGGTTGTTGCAGCTGAAATGATATTCTTAGCATATCGTAATATGTGCAACTTATTATAAGAAAGTTTAACATCAGATTTACTTATGCTAAAAATTTTACTTAGTATTAAATCAGATTCTAAGGTAGAATTGAATGATTTGAGCAGTAAAATCTCTCAGCACAATTAATCTTTGCGCCGGCATGAAACACAATAGTGATTGGAACTAGGTTACCACTTATCTTTTCACAATGCAACCCGGATGTCCCCTGATCAAAAGACAAGAAAACAGAACGATCACATAGTGCAGTGCAAATATTGACTCGGATCACCACCTAGTTGCAGCCAAGGTACGCCGTGATTGATTGTAAAAAATAAACTCGTTATCAAACGGAGACGAAGATAAACATTGCAAAGCTGCATACCACCGAGCTAGCCAATGCCTACCCCAACCAACTCTCTCAATTACTTCAAATAAACCCCCCTAATTCAAATGTTCCCGACACACAGTGCCAGTATATTGCGAATTCTATCACCATTGCCGCAACGGCGGACTGGGTTATGAAAATCAGGATCAGATAAGCCATGTTACAATGAGGAATGACGCGTATTGTCGGAGGAAATGAATGCTACATACAACGAAAAACTGCAGCCAGTGGTTAGGCGTGCTGTGACGGAATGATACTACGAGAAGAGGAGGGATATGAAACGTCCTTTCCTGAGGAAAAATAATCTATGGAAGAAAAGAGAGATCCAGGATATGTAACGAGACAAATTCTATAAATAGAATTTACTCATACATTAACTCATTTATAAACAAAGTTCATATGCAACTGTCGTTACTCGTGGTATAAGCACTCAGCGTAATACGCCGATTCACTTAAGTCGCTACATTGTATAAGTATACAGGTTTGACTAGCAGTAGTCGTCAATCGCTAGCCGAACTTCGATCAGTGCAGACCATAAACCATAAGTTATTTTCAGAACTTGTGACTACCTTTTTTTGAAACATCGCCTGATCCTTCTGATCGGGTGATAATACATACTCACAGCGACTTCGGTTGACTGTTCCCCCACAGCGACTTCGGTTGTTTGTTCCCCCACAGCGGTTTCATTGCCTGTTCCTTCACAGCGACTTCGGTTGTCTGTCCCCCAAGCGCGGCTTCGGCTGTCTGTTCCCCACAGCGACTTCGGTTGTCTGTTCCCCCACAGCGACTTCGGTTGTCTGTTCCCCCACCGCGGCTTCGGCTGTCTGTTCCCCCCACAGCGACTTCGGTTGCATGTTCCCCACAGCGGCTTTGGCTGTCTGTTCGTAAGGTAGTTCATAAGTAAGAACAAATGTATGTATGTAACTGGTAAACCGAAGCCGAGCTTATGCTGCAATTTGAAACCCGATCCTGAAATCCGAACCTGCTGGTTGTAGCCGACCTTAGTCCATGATCCCAACCTACTAGTTGTAGCCGAGTTTAGTCCACGATCCCGAACCTGATATACGAATCTATCACCCGAATTGGTCCTACGAATTTGGCATCCGAATCTGAAACCCGAACTTGAAATCCGAACCTAAAATCCGAAACCCGGAACCGAACCAGGAAATCGGAACTAATGCCAGAATTCTATTAACCGTACCAGTACTGGGTTAATTAAATAGTTCTGGATTATCTGGATTAAATCGACATCGTTAGCGACTCGCAAGTGTATTTAGCGCAGATATTTGGATTCAGCCCGAAAAGCAGTTGTTTGTTGCCGTAAATCTATAAGTTATCCGTCGTATTTCTGACACAAGTGTATAAGAAGAGTATCAAAACAATATAAAAACCCTTTACTAGCCCTAGTCAGGAAAATCACTTGTGTTCTTATGTCGTAAGGTTGGTGGGTCCTTATGCAGACCCTGGACGAGATTGAGTATACCCCAGCCAATGAAAACCCCTTGTTGCAGATATCGAAAAATACAGGCATAGAGGTGAAGCCCGAAAGTTCTACCAAAAGGTTAAAAGCAAAGGTTTTGAAACGAAAATCTGGCCACCGACACTCAGAGTGTGCTGAAAATATGGAGGGAACACTTTCGATCTCTACTCGTTCCCAAAGGCAGCATAAGGTGCCAACATGCATGCACCAGCTCATAAACTTGATTTGCCTCAAGGAATGCATGCCCGATGATTAAAATCTGAGTGTTCTACGTCCTTTGCTTAAGAAAGGCGATGCAAGGGCTGGGGGATCAGCCTTTTACACATCGCATGCAAAGTCCTGTTGAGTGTGTTATATAAAAGACAAAAGCCCATCTTAACTCACCTGATTGGACCTTATCAGTGTGGCTTTAGACCTGATAAATTCATCGACCGACGAGATATTTACACTACGACAAATCCTAGAGAACACCTAAGAAATGCAAATCGACACTGAACATATCTTTATTGATTACAAAGTTGCAATCGATAGTCCGTCACGACAGAAACTATTGGATGCTATGTCTATGTATAGTATCCATGGGAAGCTGATACGACCGACACTGACCGACACTAAGTTTTCAGTGAAAATAGGCAAAATTCTGGCAGATCCACTTTCCATCAAGCGAGGCTTAAGACAATGTGACATTCTGTGATGCGCTCTCTGACATCCTTATGTTGTAAAAATGGCTAGTACCATCCTCAACAAAAGGACATGCTGCTCGCGTATGTGAATAAAGTTCTAACTGCACTGATCCTACTACGCAAAATATTTGGACCTATCATCGTAAACAGCGAGTACCGTCTACGATAGAACGTTCAAATAGTACGGTAGAGCGTTCAAATAGAACGGATGCGCTGGATGGGACTTGGATGCAAATGCTATATCTCGAAAAGTCTTCAACAATAAAATCGATATGCGTCGCAGGGGTGGCGACAAAGACTTCGTTGGATGGACCGGGTAAAAGAACTGTTATTTAAACTTGGTGTGACGATATAAGAAGAATATGAAAGTGAAGCGCTTGGAATTCTTTTCTACGTACGGAAAATGTTGGATGATTCTGATTTTCCTGCCAAATAAGAAGATGAAGAAGCTTTTTTTTTTGGCGAAATTGCATTACTTAATGCTTGCCACTTCAAATACCCAACAATACATAATGATAAAATGGTCTCGAAAAAATGACCATGGTGAAACTATAGATTTAGTTAAGGAAGTCTAAAACCAGTAAGCAAGTTTCAGTTGGGCAACCCGACTTACATATGCAATCACCCTCAGTACAACAAAAAAATTTCTATTATACTGATATTATTACTCGATTTCTAAAGTGGGCGGAGTGGTACACTTGTATGGGAGGTACCAGAAGGGGCCTGTCTAGACTTCCAGATTACTTCTCCAAAACTTTATCCTGTTATAGCATTACTAAATACAGAATTTGGGCACGATCGCGTTAGGTCTATTAATAATATTAATCGATTTCTAAAGACTTCCAATTTTATTCTCAAAAACTGTATCCTGCTGTAGATTTACTAAATAAAGAATTTGGGTACGATCGCGTTGGATTTATTGATATTATTACTCCATCTCTAAAGTGGGCGGAAAGGTACATTTGTATGGGAGGTACCGGAAGAGGCGTAGCTAGACTTCCAATTTTTTCCGAAACTTTTTAGCTTTACTAATTACAGAATTTGGGTACGATCCCGTTGGCTGTATTGCTATTATTACTCGATTTCTAATGTGGGCGGAATGATGTATTTGTATGGGAGGTACCAGAAGGGGCGGGGCCATGTAGCCCATTTGCAATGCCGTAAGTAGTTTTGGGAAAATATTAACTCGTGCAAAATTTCAAAACATTTAGTTGCGTCTTTCGAAAGTTATCATGCGCACCAGCCGTACAGCCAGACAGACGGACATGGCTCAAACGACTTAAAAAGTCATGAATCGAATTTGGTTCAAAGAAACCTTGGGCCTAAAGTGACTCCTTCTATGTGTTACGCTTTTGGGACGTATCAAATGATATATACCCTCATCCCTAAAGGATATGGTATAAATATAATCCTATAAGCGTTACTTATCTCAGCTATGATAACGTGCAGAAACAGAAACTTTCAGCATGAGTAACTTATTGTATATTAATGCACTGTAACTGCAATATTATATGTTTTTCATCAAAGGGCTTAATTTATTTCAGGTTTTATAACAAACATATGTTTATAATACATATATTACTTGACTTTGCATTACAAGCCCATATGTTTCAAGTCAGATCAAACCCTTATTGCAGGTAACTGGAAAATGTCTGCAATAAAGATTTTCCATATACTACCTTGTACATCTTTCAAAGTTTTGTACATGTCTGTGCCAATTTCGTTGTGAACTCGCATACAAGTGTGTTAATACATGCAAACAGTGCATATGTGCTCCCATATAAATTGAATTGAGTTCAAGACCTTCTGCTACTTTTGTAGTTTAAGGATTTCTGTCACGCACTCATGCTTAGTAACCTATATAATCGTATTCAAAGAAACACGGAATTTACTGTGGTTGACATCGAACTTGTTCTTTTTTCCATCGTCTTTGTGTCACAACCGATTTTCATTACATTGAACAAATGAGTAAATCAGTTAGAAACGCATATAGAATAAGTAACGACAAAAGTTTAAGGGCGCCTATGGCAGGAGAACTAAATTTGTTAGAGCATTAAAATTTAGTCAAATGCTTGGTCGTGATATCGTGAGAATTTGACGTGACACGTATGTGTCATGTACAAAGTTATTGTCAAGGATATTTCAATGTGGTAGGAGGTGAAGGGTCATGAGTGATAGTTGTCAAGCAGACAAGTTCAGTGGAGACTGTACACTGAAGAAAAAGTTGCGTGCACTGTAATCTGCTTTGAAGAAATTAATATAACATACGTGCAAGTGATTATGATTGTTGTGAATTTTACATTTCTGTGGCATTAAATAAGAAAATGTTTTTTTAAGATCACTTTCAAAATTATCAAAATGATAAATGTGTGAAATCAGTATGGATTATAGTCATATTCAAGACTACTAAGATTTTTGTGTGTAAGTTCGTAGCTAATAAAAAGTAAAACTATACCACAGCACATTGGTCGAAACTGTGAAAATTTTAATGAATTAATATGAAGGAGACTTCCAATGAGCATAAAACATGGTACTAAGGGGGTTTTTGGAGTCGCTGATTTCAAATCCGGAGACAAATTTTGAAAAAAACTAAATGGCTGATACAGTATGGCGGACATTTTGTTCAGTAGAATTTCACTTTTTTTTAAAAAAAAAAAAATAATGTCCACCATTCTGTATCCGCCTTTTTGTATATTTCAAGTCGGACTCCGGATTCGTGCTATGTTTTATGCATCTCAATAGTCACCTTAAATTTTGTACTAAATATTTAAAAAAATGTTCGAAGGAAGGGTAAATTCCAGGAGCAAAATAAGGAAAAAGGCAAAACCTGGCAGTTTATCCTGGGTCTTTTCGATAGAGGAGACATCAAATTTTAACATAGTGATAAGAATTTGCTGATGTTATGTTATTTAACATAATCTTAAGTCCAAGAAAAATTAGAAATTTTTAAATTATGAGAATCTTTGAACCTTTACTTACTTACTTACTTAAGTGGCCAATTACAATTTACGAAACGTAGTTCATAAATTTGAGACCTGAAGTAATAAAGAATTCCACACGCTTCGGTCTTCTGCGTGTGTTCTCCAGTTAGTCCTACCAGATGATGGCACATCGCCTACCACTTGGTCCTTCCAACGGAGTTTGGGTCTCCCTGCTCTGTGCCGTCCTCCAGGTTCGCCTTCAAACACCTTTCTCGCTGGAGCATTTACATCAATCCTGGCAACATGTCCCAGCCATCGAAGTCGTTGGATTCTGACTCTTTTAGCTACGTCGATGTCGTGGTAAAGCTCATACAGCTCATGGTTCATCCGATGGCGAAACTCGCCTTCGACACAGATAGGTCCATATATTTTTCGGAGTACTTTTCTCTCGAATACTCCCAGGTTTTGTATGTCCAATGTAGTAAGCACCCATGATTCGGCAGCATACAACAGAACAGGTAAGATAAGCACCTGGTATAGCTGTTTCTTAGTATACCGAGAGAAGGTGGTGTTACTAAAGTGCTGCCGAAATCCGTAGAAACATCTATTGGCTAGCACTATTCTCCGTTTAATTTCTTGGCTGACATTATTTTTCTTGTTGACGGAAGATCCGAGGTAGGTAAATTTGTCGACTACCACAAAACAATAATTGTCAACGTTCACGGTGCGTCCCCATCGAGAGGACTCTTTGTTCGTCGAAATCATTATTTTTGTTTTGTCCTCGTTGACCGCTAAACCCATTTTTGGTGACTCCTTTTCTAGTGATGAGAAAACTGCAGTAATATCCCGCAGATTTCGGCCAATGATGTCTATATCATCGGCATAGGCTAGTGGCATGTGGCTCTTGTGGAATATGGTGCCAGACATGTTGACACCAGTCTTTCTCATCACCTTCTCCATAACTATATTAAATAGTGTACAGGACAGGCTATCGCCCTGCCTGAGACCTCTTTCCTTGTTGAATGGTTCAGACTGATCATTACCAATCTAAACCGAGGATTTGGTGTTGTCTAAGGTACATATGCAAAGTCGAATCAGCTTTGCAGGAAAACCAAACTCAGACATGGCCTCATAAAGCCTATTCCTTAAGGTGAATATACGTAAGGTGAATATTTGATCCGTCGTAGATTTGGCAGGTCTAAAGCCGCACTGATATGGTCCAATTAGTTTTTCTACAATTGTCTTTAGACGTTCACACAATATGCTTGAAAGGACCTTGTACGCAATTGGTAATAGGCTTATTCCACGGTAGTTCTTACACTCAATACGATCTCCTTTCTTGTATATGGGACATAACAGACTGAGACTCCGATCCCCGGGCATGCTCTCCTCTTGCCAGATGTTCTCCATGAGTTGATGCATGCTCCTAATCTGCTCCCCGCCAGCCTTAAACAATTCAGCAGGGAGACCATCGGCTCCAGCAGCTTTGTTGTTTTTAAGGCGGGAGATGGCCATACGTATCTCGCTCTGGCTCGGAGGTGGACAGTTAATACCATCGTCATGGATTGGAGCGGGGTCTTCTGGAGTGGTGTCAGTATCCAGCTAATTTCTAAAGTGATCTCTCCATATCTTCAGAACGTTATCCGGGTCCGTCACTAGCTGACCATCGCTGTCCTTGCAGGAGGGCAACCCTGTTTTACGCATTCTCGCTTTAACTCTCTTGTAGAATTTTCGGGCTTCCCCTCTACTTCGGAGCAACTCAGTGCACTCATCCTGCCTCTTCTTCAGCTCTTTCTTTTTTCTTCTAAAAAGAAGAGTTGCCTGTCGTCTCTTCTCCCTGTGCCGTTCACGAACAGCGCGTGTTGCCATTGGCTGCAGTTTCGCCCTGTATGCAGCAACCGTCTCTCTCGTGGCATTGCGACATTCATCATCGTACCAGGCATCTTCTCGAGACGGCTTTGAGTACCCAAGTACGCTTCTCGCAGCCCGTTCTAAGGAGTCGGCTATATATTGCCTTGCGAGGTTGTATTATCAGGGGTTGGAGCATTCCGCAGCAGTTGAGTTAGGTGGTTGGAGTAGGCGTTTGCTACCTCTGTGGTCCGCAGTTTACCGATGTCCAGCTTTCGTTGTGCCTGGTTACGTACGTTTTTCGCCATGCTTAGCCTTGTGCGTACCTTAACTGCGGTAAGGAAGTGATCGGAGTCAATGTTCGCACCCCTAATCACTCGTACGTCCAGAACACTCGATGCGTGCCTTCCATCGACTACCACATGATCAATCTGATTCCTCGTCAATTGATCTGGAGATAACCATGTTGCCTTATAAATATTTTTATGGTCAAATCTAGTGCTGCTAACTACCATATTTCTTGCCGCAGAGAAATCAATCAGTCTGATGCCATTGTTCGACGTTTCGGTGTGCAGACTGAATTTTCCGATGGTAGGCTCAAATGTGGTTTCCCTCCCTATTTTAGCATTAAAATCGCCTAGTACAATTTTAATGTCATGGCTCGGGCTACGGTCATATACATTTTCTAGGCTCTCGTAGAACTCGTCTTTGTCCTCATCGCTTTTCTCTTATGTCGGAGCATGGGCACATATAAGTGTTATGTGGAAAGACTTTGTTTTGACTCTTATGATGGCTATACGTTCACACACCGGGTTGAACCTTGAGACCAGGTGTCGCAGTCTCTTGCCAACCACAAATCCACATCCAAACTCGTGCTTGTCCGCATGGCCACTATAGTAGATGTCGCACGTCTTCATGCGCGAGCACCCGTGTCCCGTCCACCGGATTTCCTGTAAAGTGGTTATGTCAGCCTTGTATTCTTCGAGGACTTCCGCCAGTTGGATGGAGGCACCTGGTCTATACAGTGTTCTAACATTCCAGGTGCATATCCTTAAATCATGTTCCTTAATTCGTTTGCGATGGTCGTCAACATTTTGGGGGGTCCATTTTATTCTTTTCTTACTTCTTTTCATTGCAATAGTTTATACGTCGGTGGCGGGTTGCAAGCCCAGCTTTATTGATACCAAAACAAGAAAAATAAAACGTTAAAACCTTATTAAAAGAGATTACTTAAACAATAGATGAATTAAATATTGTAAAGAAAAGTATTAACTGTTATTTAATAGATTTTAAAACTTCTCAGCATGCTGAGAATTAAATTAATTTATTATATGTGCCTATATCAGTACAAACTCGTGTGTAGACTTAAATTTCACTTAGAGTTTTAGTTGGGAAGTCAATCGAAGTTAACAACCAAATTTGTTCTAAAATGTTTACCAATACTTACAGATTATACGATGTAAATTACAGCTGCGGAAATTTGCGGATTGCTGAGTTATCTTCAATAGAACAAAGCGGGCTCACCGCACCTTCGGTGTCATTTTTTTGATTGTGTACTCTAAGAGGGGTCCTTGAATCCTTGTCCGACATTGACCAAACTGTAGATTTAGTCATAGATTGATGAAATCAGTGGATATACCGACTTTCGTACGCCTACTATGAAATTTAAATTTTCAGGATCTAAGAGAGGTCCTTGAATCCTTTGTCCGACATTGACCAAATTTTAGATTTAGTCATAGATTGATGAAATCAATGGATATACCGACTTTGGTATGCCTACTATGAAATTTTAATTTTCAGGATCTAAGAGAGGTCCTTGAATCCTTTGTCCGACATTGACCAAATTTTAGATTTAGTCATAGATTGATGGAATCAATGGATATGCCAACTTTGGTATGCCTACAATGAAATTAAAATTGTCAGGATCTAAGAGAGGTCCTTGAATCCTTACACAGATTATAACCAAATTTTAGAAATTGGTGTCACTAAAAGAGACTGTAAGATGTGCCAAATATTATTAACCTATGAAAACTCCTTCTATTTTTGACCGCTCTTTGTATGAAACGGCAACCACTGTGCAGCATAACGGTTAATTACTACATAGACAACATTTTGATTTTTTTTCTTCTTATCTGGAGTGTTTGCTTTATATACAAACAAGAAGTTTTTTTAAATTTCGGCCAGAATACCGATCAGCTAGTAGAAAAAATAAAGGGGCCACTGTGGCCTATCTAAAAATTGTTTTTTGTTTTTGAAAATTGCAACAAAAAATTTAAAAAAAAGAACTGAATTATTAAAATTTTTTAAAAAAATATTTACCACTTCAAAAAATTAGTTGTTTATGTTAAAACAAATAACATGATTTAGTTTTTTTCTTTCTTTCTTTCTTTACTCATTTCCAGAACCACTTCAACCGACTACTTCTCAATGCTTGAAAAGGCCGCAGTAACATACCACAGTCGTCGGCCACTGATATCTATATCATCGGCATACGTGAAGAGCATGTGATTTATTTTAAGACGGTACCAGTCGTTTTCACTGCAGCCTTCTCTATGATCATCTCCATTAGAATGTTAAAGTTATTGCATGTCAAACTGTTAGTTTCTCTGAAGCCTCACTAGGTAAAAAATGGCTCTGTCAGATTTTTGAATTTTTTCACTGAAGACTTCTTATCTTTCCGGTTTGGTAAGTAATTGATAAGAAGACTGTAGAGCTGCATTTCTTAGATCTTCTCCAGGATTTGTCGTAGTGCAAATATCTGATCGGCTGTGGATTTATCAGGTCTAAAGTCACACTGCCAAGGTCCACTCAAGATCTGTAAGATGAGCTTTAGTCATGACTTTGTATGCAATGGGCAAAACGCTGATCCTGCGGTACTTGACATATGTATTACACTCAGACTCCAACCATCGAACATGTATTCCTTTACCAAAATCGTGTTTTTGAGCTGCTGCAAGCACATTGCCATCTCATCGTCGCCATCTTCCCAGTACAGTAGTTGAGGTAGTGGTCATAGACTGGGCTATATTTTATCACTGTATGTGGGGAACATCAGGACAAGTGCAACATCACACACGTCCATCACCCTTGAGACATGCCTTCTATCGATTACCACATGATCACTTTAATTTCATGTTTTTTGATCAGGAGACATCTAGGTTGCGAGATCTGGTTTCACCCACTGACAAGTTCCTTGCCGAATGAAGACTAAAAAGTCTATATCCGTTATCGGAGATATTGCTGTGTGGACTGAATTTTCCAATTGCTGAAGGTCTTGCTGATACGATCTTCCCTTCCTATTTTAGCAGTAAAATCTGCCAAATTAATTTAAAGTCATGGACACGATCGCGGCCATATATTTCTTCCAGGCGCTCATAGAATCTATGTTCAATACACCCGATTTAGTCTTCTCATTTTGTCAAATCAACGTGATGTACAAATATTTCGTCGCAATGTAGATAGTGGCTTTACGATCACTTACAGGGTTAAACCGCGAAAACAGAGGTCCAAGTCACTTGCCGACTATGAATCCACACCCGAATTCATTTATTTTTGCATTGCAGCTGTAAAATGTCACTGTTCTTTGCCAGATTTCAGCCTTATATTTGTCGAGGACATCCGCCAATTGGATAGCGGTACGGTTTGTATAGAAAGTTCGTTGGGAGTTCTTGTTTTTGTCTTTTCTTTGTGTTTTTTTATAATAGATTTTTATTTTTAAGAGTTGCTAATTAGGCCACCGCGTCCGGTCCTTGAGTCGGGGGGAAACCAACGCGTTGAGCTTAATTAAGCTATGTTACATTCTCCCTAAATTGTCAGTTTACTCAGCATACATGCCTTAACTTTTTATATGAAATTCGAAGAGTTTTTTTAATTGGTGCCTCCGCCGTCATTATAGAGAGTTTCAATTATTTTATAATTCTGCATTCAATGGCTATAAATTTTTACTATGTGCCAGAGGTGCCACGCATTCATTATGATCCCCTCGTATTTCTAACACAACCCACGCAAAATATCACAAAAACATACAAAAAAATTAGTATGTTAAAATTTTGATTTGGCTACACACAGATCTTATAAAACACCTATATAAGAATTATACAACATCTACTTCCTTACTATTGATGTATCCTACAAGTATTTTATTTAAATGTTTTCCAACTTTGAGTTAACATTTTAATTGGTCTTAAAATAAAATCTAATTCATATCCTTACTAATGGCATCCCAGTTGCTAACTTTCTCTGTTAGAACTACAACTTTAGTTATCCATTTCAAATAGTTGTAAATGTACTTCACATACTCTCAAGGATAACTAAAGACATATTTTCAGGATTTTTGTATTTTTTTTTTATTGTGTGTGAAAAATTAAGACACACTTCCTCTACTGCTTGTGCCTTTTACAGCGGAAACAATTCGTAAAAGTTTTGCAAATTATCATGGAAATCTTTAAATTGTTTAAATAAACCCACAAGACTTTTAGAATTTGTTCAAAAGAATTACACACAGACTCGTGCACATAAGAGTACGTACATACGAAAACACAAATAATGCCGGAACTAAAGTTAGCCTGGAAATAACTTTGCAGTGAAGAAAATTTGGTTTGGGTTAACAAGGACTATTTTCTGCACATATGACACGGAAGTTGATCTGAAAAAAAAATGTACGATTATTCTTTTTTCGAGAACTTTTATTTGTCACTCCAGTGTGAAGAAGAAAAAGTTTGTGGCTTTTGAGAGTGTTTACAGAGTCTTGTCGCATTAACTGACATGATTGCTAAGGAACATGTATGCAAGTAATGAAAATACCATTGTATTGGTTAATAAAAGTTGTAGCATTGGTATCTTGTAAGGAATTCCTTATGATTTTGAGGAATTAAAAAGTTTTTTAGGAAAAGTATGTAAGAGAATTTTATTCGTGTTTACTTATCATTTCGTTACATTCGGCAAAATGTTTCCTCTGCTGATAAAAATGTCTGAATATTAAGAAAATATATTAGCGATGAACTGAAGTTCATGTGCAATTTGTATTGTAATATAACAACGATTTCCATCATTTAGTTAAGGGGTTAACTCCATGAATGTAGTCATAATTAATACAGAATAAAATGAACTTCTAACTGTCCGTTCAGTGAAAGCAATTGTTATAAGGCGCAATTTTGGGCAATCGGTCGCGGCGACCTAAGAAATCAATCTCCTTAAATATAAAAGTAATTGTGAAAACACGAAGAAAATGACAATCAAGAACCTACAAAAATTTTGACGACACCCCCAAACGTTTAAAGGACCATGATTTAAGGATATCCACCTAGAATGTCCAAACCCTCTGTAGAGATGCTGCCTATATCCAATTGGAGAATTAACTCGACAAACGCAAGGCTGACATCACCGCCGCCGGGATATACACGAATAAAGGACTGTGACATCTTCTACAGCTGCCATACAAAAATACACGAATTTGAATGCGGATTTATGGTCGGCAAGAGACTTCGACATAGCTAATATCCACATCGAGGCGTGATATTTTTACATCACATTAATTTGTGTACAACGTACACAAATCAACGTGAATACAAAGCCGAGGACATTAAAGATGCATTTTTTGAGCGGCTGGAAGAAACTTATTACAGCTGCCCCGCTCATATCATTAAAACGATTTTTGCAGATTTTAATACTAAAACAGGAAGGTAAGATGCTCTTGGTTCAGCAGTCGAAAAATTAAGTCTCCGCTAACGGAGTCGGACTGGTTAGCTAAGCGTCGACAAGAAACACGATAGTGGGTGGAGCCAGATTCCAGCATACAGATATGTTCAAGGTAACCTGGATAACCATCCCCTGATCAAATGACTACAAACCATATTGATCAACCTGATAATCCATGGAAGGAATGTCTGTAGCGATATGGACATGCTTCTTATGCGCGGTATAAATATTGACTGGGCCATCACATAGTTCTAGCCAAGGTACGCACGTGATCCAGTAACAAAAACGCTCGTAGCCAATGCCAACTACTACCAACTCTCTCAATTGCTACAAACAAACGTCCCTAATGCTGATGTTCCCGACATGCAGTGACAACATACTGCCCATTCTATAACCACTGACGAAACGACCGAATGAGAAACCACACTCAGACAAGCCCTGGTACGTATTGTCTAACAAAATGTCTGACGAACAGGGATCTCAGCCTGTAAAGATAGAGATGGAAATCAGGTCACGGACATACGGAGTATGCAGCATTTATGGACGGATCACCTTCGTACTCTGCTGGATCCAGAAGGTTCCAGCATTACTGACGGCATTTTTCATTTCCCGGGAAATCGGGATTTTTGTATCATTTTCCCGGGATCCCGGGAAATCCCGGTCCAAAATAAAACATAAATAAAAATTATTGTTTTAGCATATATGCCTATCAATAAGTAAGTACCCATCAACTCATGGACATGGTATTGCTAATCCATTTTAGCAATTTAATACGTTCGAATTTGTCTTTATATATTAAAGTACATTTGAAAGATAAACAATACATCGAGAGACTGAAGACGATAGTGATGGTCAAAAAAATAGTCACCAATTGCTAATTTTATGGTAAAAAATGTGGAACAATAAATAATATATGGTTTTAACTTATTTAACATTTTGACATTGACAGATTAAATAAGCATAATGAAATCCCGGGAAATCTCGGTCGCATTCCCGGGATTCCGGGACAAAAAATTGGCCGGCATTCCCGGGATTTTTGTCCCGGGAATTCTTGGGACAAAAACACTAATTGTCCACCACCGAGCCAAAATGATATCAGCACGACAACAATAAAGCTGCGAAAGCCGATGGACTACTGGCAAACCTTTTTAATGCCAGCGTTAATAAGCTGGCAAAGAGGATGTAACAGTCCATAAAACAATTTGTCCTGTGTTAAAGAGAGACTAACCAAGTCTGTGCACCAACTACAGCGGATAAAAGGTCCAGTCTAGTGTGTTATGTAAAAGACTAAAGGCAGTCCGATACGACAGAAACTATTAGATGATAAGGCTGAGTTTGGTATCTCTGCTAAACTGTTATGATTTTCGGGATGACACTAACTGACACTAAGTCTGCAGTGAGAATTTCTACCAAGCAAGGTAGATCATGCTATCTCTTTCAAATCGTAATGGAGATGAACACGACTGGTACCATCTTTATTAAAAGTCACATGCTTCTCGCAAATACCGATGATATAAAGCATTGAAAAACAGTTGGCAGAAGTGGGATTGGTGCTAAGTGACGACGAAACCAAGTTATTTGTTTCAACGAACGAATAGTCTACTTGTTTAGGACGTAAGCTTTGACATCTATAACTTTTGGATACAAGCGGATCAATCTATTCTGGGAGGCTTCGAGAAGAAATTCTTCACAAAATATTTGGACCCATCATCGTTGTCAAATGAATTAAAAGCTGTATGAGGTGTACAACGAAAAGCGCTTTCAAATAGACCGAATGCGCTGTCGTAGACACTATGTAAGAATGAATGAAAATGCTCCAGCTTGAAAAGTCTCCGGCAATAAACTCAATGGGTGGTGCAGGAGGAGGCAACAGAAACTTCGTTGGATAGACAAGGTGAAAGAGCTGTTCTCCAAACTTGGTGTGACGAACTATTAACGGAGCGAAAAGAGATCAAAGCGATTGGAATTCTTTTCTATGTACGGATTCTGATGGATGAATTTCTGTTTCTGCTGTTAATTAAGAAGAAGAATTATTCTCATCCCCACTTTGTCCACACTTTCTATGTTTTTTTTATGTGTCTTCCTAAATTCCCTTCAGATCAGCTTTGGCATTGACACATTGCACTCTCCTGAACAAGTCTCAATATTATCCTAATTGGGGGTATGCCCATTTCCACAGCGATTTCTTCTTTTCATCTATGCGTTTAAAGTTTACAATTGACTCCCACCTTGCAAAGTATATAGGAAATCAAAAAGCTTTCAAGCGGAGTGTATAAAAGATATTAATAAATTTTTACTCAACATCAAGTATGATATAACGAATAATTTTACATCATTAACTCAAAAATCACGTTTTTTGAGTTATGCCGGTCTTGCACCAAATGAGCGATAATTACTAGTTCTTCGGCTATCTATATCTAGTTTTGTATATGAGATTTATCATCGGCATAATATGCAAACGTGCTAACTTCCTTTTAGCACATTTTACAGAAGAGACAACAATTTCATATTTCATACTCGTAGCTTGAGAGAAAAAACAAAGATATAATAATAGTTCACAACAACGCGAGAAGCTATCACATACCTCATACATGCGGTGTAAAGGGAAATTAAGTTAATTTTCTATGAGTGGATTTAGTAGTTTTTCTTAGCAAACCTTTTTACACGCTTCAAATTGAAGAAATGAGTCATATCTTTCTCTACCACACGGCATCAAAATCTTAATTTTCTTAAAAAGTGGATTTAGCAGGTTTGCATATTAAGCCGACGATATCCAGCATTTGTATTCTACTAGAATTTTCTGAGATAACTTTCCCAAGTGTTTTGATCATTTGCATTCAAACGGATTTTGTTTATCAATACATGCACCAGTCGCTATATTCTGACTTTTTATCACAATAGTTTTTTTATAATTTTAATTTGGACACCATATGAACCCAATTTTCTTTGGAAAATATTTATTGAAGTGTAATTACCGCAAATTGCACAAAATGTGCAAAAATTTCTGTGTTATGCATTGCTAGAAATAGTGTAGGAAAAAAACGGCATTCGAACAGTAGAGCAAAAGTGTAAAATCCACTATATTTTAATAAAACTGTTTATATATCACTATTTACGTTAGTGTATCAAATGATATATCAAATTCGGCTAACGATCAGAAAAGTGTTTTTTTTATTGTTTGATATTTTTGGTCAAATTCAGTGTATCACGCACCAGGATGACGCGTTTCGAACTCCATGAACTCGTCGTTAGCCGAATTTGATGTATCATTTGATACACTAACGTAAATTGTGATATATAATCAATACGATCGACTAAAACTAACAAACAATACAGTTTAAAAAGTAAAACTGTTTGTTTGAAATGCAAAGTAAAATTTTAATTATAGAACACTAATACTACCGCTAGACAATTGTTGCTGCTATAGGTAAATTAAGGTCCGCTCTAACGATAAAGCCGACAACCCAACTACTTATCAGTAATATGATTCATTTATAAGATTATTTTTTCATTTGTATTTTCTTCTTACAAAACAATTTGTCATCTTATTTTTCATCAACTTGTCATTCATATAAAAATTTAAATCGGCTTTCTATGGAAAATGTTTTTCGTCCACTTCGCACAGCATGTGATGTACATAATCGACCTTCCTAGCCCACTACATATTGACAATACCTTCCGCAATATATTTTATTCTCTGGGAATGTTAACGGATGACACGTGAACAGAAATATATTTCCTGGTTGTAATAGGTAGAATTTCGAAGCTGTAGCCGAGAGTGTTGAGACCGTGGCCTATCGATTCGGAGCCCTGAGACAGAAATCGAACCATGGTTCTCCTGATATCAGACAGTCCAAGTAATGCATATTTTACATGTTTCCAATTCAAGTTCTACCCCCTCATCAACCTAGCTAGAAATCTGACAATTATACTTTCCTTCGAAATATGCTTAATCCTTTCATATACATACATTAAGTGCCCACTGTACATTGAAACTTTATGCAACACAGTATGGTGTCACTTCCGGTAACAAAGTTTTCTCTTTAGTTATGTAATTCTTGTCTAAACTTTTGCCACTTGCTAAATTTGCCCAAGAAATGTATGGAAGTATGTTCGTCTACTCAACATTAGCAGAATACCAAGTTGGTAGTGGGGGTCATGTTGGGAATGTGGGGAGGGGGGTCATGTATAAATGTAAATATTTTAAACTTTATTGAAAACTATTGTATGGTCTAATGTTGTTTTATTATTGTGTTCTTTTTTTTTTTTTGCTCTACAAATATAAAAGAAAATAGACAAGAAATATGCCAAATTGCAAAAAATATTGTGATAACAAATGGTAAATAGAAAAATGTTGAGGTTTTTTTTGCAGAAAACTCTGAGTACAAGAAAACATGAAAATGAAAATGTTTTAATAAACAAATGCATATTTCTAATAAATTGTATCTCTCATATTTGCTTGTGAATTGTGGTGATGTTCTCCTCCCAAAAGTAAAACAATAGGCAAAAATTGTGTAACAGAAAATATGAGGACATGGAAAACCACTCAGTTATATTGGACACATTGTGAGGTTGAATTTGCAATGTTACTGTTCACACTTTGTATGCCCTACAGGCAGCATGTTCAGCGTTTTTAAAGGTAATGGAAAAAATATTTTAATCGATTGGCACATATTATTACTACCAAATTGATATGTACAGATGTAGTAATTAATCTCCAAATACCATATTGATGTCCAGAAATCAGCTGAAGACGATATTCGTTTATGCATGTGTACTTAGTTTTTCATTTCTTAGTCGAGTTTGCGTATAAAAGGGCTATTTATTTATTCCAACATTTGTTGTTATTTTCCTGAAAGTCCTAGTAAGAAGTAATGAATACCAAAGGATATCGGATACTTTGGGCTATCTTCAAAAAATCTTGTACGCCCTCCTTAGACTGATCAAACCAACGAAGTTTTTTTGTTTATTATGTTATACCACTAGAGCTCTATTAGAGAAAATTCGAGGGCTGCTATATATATTTCTGGCCTAGGCAACAATAAGTGTTGCCAGGTGCAATCTGATATTTCCATTGGAAAGGTTGACATTTTTTAGCATAACATCACTCAGAACGTGTTGTCATTTAATCGTGAATTGTTAAACTTACAGAGCTTTGAACAATTCAATTCCGTTAAAAAAATGGAATTGACACGTGAGCATTTTCGTGCGATCATTTTTCACAACTTTCGACGTGGATTATCCAGACAAGAGTGCATCGATGAACTTAAGTCTTTGTATGGTGATCAAGCACCATCATATAGCACCGTGAAAAACTGGTATAACGAATTTAATCGTGGTCGCAGTTCGCTCAACGACGAATTCCGTGAAGGTCGTCCAAAAACGTCCGTTGTGCCAGAGAACATTGATGCCGTGCGTGAACTAATAATGCAAGATCGTCATGTGACATACCGGGAGATAGAGGCATCCTTGGGCATTTCTCCCACCAGCATACATTCGATATTACATAAACACCTGACCGTAAAAAAAGGTTTGTTGTCGTTGGATCCCGCACAATTTGACAATCGCTCAAAAAAAGGCTCGTGTCGATTGGTGCAAAGAAATGTTGAAAAAATACGATCGCGGTGCTTCAAAAGATGTTCATAAGATCGTCACAGGTGACGAATCTTGGATCTATGCGTATGAGCCCGAAACAAAACAACAATCGACCGTGTGGGTCTTCGAAGACGAGCCAAATCCAACGAAAGTTGTTCGTGGAAGAAGCACTTCGAAGCAAATGGTCGCCTGTTTCTTCGGCAAAACTGGTCATGTGGCGACTGTTCCGCTTGAGCAACGAAGGACGGTCAATTCTGAGTGGTACACCACAATTTGTTTGCCTGAAGTCTTCGGAGAAATTCGAAAAACAAACAAGAGAAGACGAATCATTCTTCACCATGACAACGCGAGCTCTCACACATCGGCTCAAACCAGCGCCTTTTTGACCGGCCAAAACGTCGAATTGATGGGTCATCCGCCGTACAGCCCTGACTTGGCACCCAATGACTTCTTTTTATTCCCGCACATCAAGAAAAAAATGCGTGGTCAACGATTTTCGTGCCCAGAAGATGCTGTTGAAGCGTTCAAAAACCATGTTTTGGAAGTGTCTCAATCGGAGTGGAAAAAGTGCTTCGACAATTGGTTTGAGCGCATGCAAAAGTGTATAAATCAGGCTGAAGAATACTTTGAAAAACAATAAAACAATTTTTGATGATAAATATTCGCATTTTCATTATTAGGCCAGAAATATATATAGCAGCCCTCGTACAATATTTATCTGCATATACACTGTGATCCATATATGTATTGCTTTACCGTATATACCTTTTATTTTTTCTTCTTCTTCTTCGTAATTGGCAGCAGCAACAGAAATTCATCTATCAGTAACCACACGTAGAAAAGGATTCCAAACGCTTCGATCATTTGCGCTCCGTAGATAGTTAGTCACACCACGTGTAGATAACAGCTCTTTCACCTGGTTCATCCAACGAAGTTTTGGTCGCCTCTCCTGAGCCGACCATCGAGTTTATTGACGAAAACCTTTCTCCATTCGTACATCGTGTCCAAGCCAGCGCATACTGTCTATTTCAACGCGCTTGACTTCGTCCATATCGTTGTACAGCTCATACAGCTCGTCGTTCATTCGACGACGATAGTCGCCGTTAACGATGATGAATCCAAATATTTTGCGAAGTATTTTTCTCTCGAAGACTCCTTAATAGATTGATCGAGCAAGACAGGTAGGGTCAGAGTTTGGTAGAATTGGATCTTTGCTCTTCGAGAGTGCGCTTTGTCATTAAATCGTTTGCTTAGCGCAAAGTAGCAGCGGTTTGCGATCAATACTCGTCTTTTGATTTACAGGCTGACATTATTATTTTTGTTTATGGCGGAGCCAAAGAAGAAAAAATCATCTACCACTTTAAAGTTATAGTTCTCAACGTTCACGCAGCGTCCCAGACGTGGGGACTCTTTGTTCGTTGAAACAAATAACTTGGTTTTGTCCTCATGTATCATCAGACCCACTTCCTCCGACTGCTTTTCAATGCTCGAAAAGGCCGCAGTAACATCCCGCAATTCACGGCCAATGATATCTATATCATCAGCATACGCGAACAACATGTGACTTTTGTTGAAGATGGTACCATTCGTTTTTACTACAGCCTTCCGCATGATCATCTGCATTACGATGTTATAGAGATCGCAGGACAGACTATCGCCTTGTATGAAGCCTCGCTTGGTAGAAAATGGCTCTGTCAGATTTTTGCCAATTTTCACTGAAGACTTCAGAGTCATCCCGTAAAGTTGTATTAGCTTCGCGGTTATACTAAACCAGCTATAGAATCTAACAATTTCTGTCGTATCGGGCTGTCGAATGCGTCTTTGTAGTCGGTGAACAGATGGGTGGTGTCGATCAGCATTTCATGTGGATTTGTCGTAGTCTGAATATCTGGTCGGTCGTGGATTTGCCAGGTCTAAAGCCACACTGATAAGGTCCGATCAGGTTCTCCAGAGTGGGCTTTAGTCTTACACATAACACACTAGACTGGACCTTGTATGCAATGGGTTAAAGGCTAATCCCAAGATAGTTCTAACATACAAATGGATTTTTAACCACGGGACATAGGACACTCAGACTCCAATCATCGGGCATGCATTCCTTGAGCCATAACGTGTTTATGAGCTGATGCATGCATGTTGCCAGCTCATCGCCGCCGGCTTTAAAAGGCTCTGCCGGTAGTCCATCCGATTCCGCAGCTTCATTATGTTTAAGCCTTGCGATCGCTGTGCTGATCACGTTTTGGCTCGGTATTGGACAATCTACTCCGTCGTCTATGATTGGTGAGATTTATTCACTTATGATGCCTGCGGGAACGAGTAGAGATTGAAAGTGTCCGTAACCAGATTTCCGTCTCTGTCCTTTCAGGTGGGAATCCCTGTTCCAAAACCTTTGCTTTTAACCTTTTGGTAGAACTTTCGGGCCTCACCTCTATCCCTGTAGTTTTCGATAATAGAATTCGCAATATGCTGCCACTGTGGGTCGGGAACATCAGAACTAGGGTGGTTTGTTTGAAGTAATTGAGAGTTGGATATAATAGGCATTGGCTATCTCGGTGGTATGCAGCTTTGTGATGTGTAGCTTCCTTTGCGTTTGATTACGAATGTTGTTAGCACTACGAGTCAGTATTTGCACCGAGCATCACACGCACGTCCATAACGGTTGTGACATGTCTTTCATCAATTACCACGTGACACTCTGATTTCTTATATTTTGCAGGTTGCCTTGTGAATATCTTTATGCGGGAATCTGGTACAACTCACAACTGAATTCGTTATCGGAGGTGTTGTTGTGTAGACTGAATTTTCCGACTGCTGAACCAAGAGCATCTTCCCTTGCTATGTAAGCATTAAAATCTCCCAGAACAATTTTAATGTCATGTGCCGGGCAGTGGTCATATATATCCTCCAAGCGCTCATAAAATGCATCTTTTATGTCATAGTCTTTGTTTTCCGCGCCCGCTCCTAGTTTCTTAGGGCTGCCAAAGCCACTATGTTGAGCTTTTGTAACTTGTGTTACCTGCTTCCTAAGACGCATCGGTGTTAGCGTGCCGTTTAGGTAACTTCTCACATTTGCTACCACTGAACAGATGTTCAGTGTCATTGCCCGGGGAATACGTGATCTCTCGGACGTTGTAAGCTTCTCGGGAACCTCCAAAAAGAGCTTCTGGTTATTCGCAAATGAATAACAATCAGGAAGACTCATATTAGAAAATTAC
Source organism: Muscina levida (assembly GCA_964034835.1). Classification (NCBI taxonomy): domain Eukaryota; kingdom Metazoa; phylum Arthropoda; class Insecta; order Diptera; family Muscidae; genus Muscina; species Muscina levida. The sequence continues at coordinate 39,321,310 of OZ035881.1, read as the reverse complement.
CCATTTCAGTGTAAGTAAATCAAATACAAGGCATATCAACTGCTTCCTCTACTATTAATTTGTAAAAACACATTATTTTATTTGAGAAATATTATCTTTGATTTTACCTTAGCAGTACAACATTTTCTATTCGGATTTGTTGGACGCAAATGCCCTTTGTTACCTTTTTCAATGGATTAAAAGGATGATAGTCAAACAACAATTTGTGTTATTGTTTGCAATAGAAAACAAATACAAAATATTGACAAAAATGCCCTCATCTTAACTAACCGCTGTTCGAATATTTTTAAATAAAGAAATAAAAATAATACAACAACAACGGTTGACTTAAGACATGGACTCATAGTTTTGGTTTTGGTAAATAGAATATGGACATTGTGTATATGATAAATATTCCATTGATAGATCAATAAAATTGCTTAAAGATTATAAAAGGATGTAATTAAAAGTAAATATGGGACAAGAAATTGTTAAAAAAGAAGGACGTTCAAATGTATTTTGTATCTCTGGAGCACAATTTAAAACAAAAAATGTCGTCAATAAACACAATCCAATGAACAATAAAGGTAAATAGCTTCAAATATTAGCATTAAATTCTGAACAGAATTGATATACGATTTTCATTATTATTATTATTATTTATTATTATTTGTTTTCTACTTTATTTATTCCGCTTGGGTACATAGGGTTTCTACAAGATTATTCCAATCACTTCTATTGTTACACAGATTTTTAATTTCATCGAAAATGAGGTCTTGTCTTAAATCGTTTATTAATGTTCTGCGTCAAGTGTTTTTTGGTCACCCAGGGCGTTGGCTTCTTTTAGGTTCCTTTCCAGTGGCGTTCTGGTGATGTTGTTCACTGATTTTTGTAGGGTATGGACTATCCATTTCTACTTCTTTTTTTCTTATTTCGCATCATAGGCATTCCTTGTTTGTCATACTCCATAGGTCCGCATTTGAATTTGTTCATTGGCCACAATAAAAATCGTTGTATTTTCTGGACTATGCTATATTCCTTTTTTGATAATTTTGAATGATGTAAATGTGAAAAATTTCGGATTATTATTCCGAAACGACTTCACATGGAAAAATAGAAAAATTGGTGGAAAACTCGGAAAAAACTCGAAAATTTAGGATTTTTTCGACGAAATTTTTCATTGTATCGTTGATTTGATGATTTTCGACAACGTAAAGACGAAAAGTTCGTTATGATGCTTGAAAAATTTCGGAATACTGTGAAATTTATTATGTTAAAAGATTAAATGCAAAATGGTCGAAAAATTTTAAAATCTTCTGCATAAGTATAATGCATTGGTCCGATTGTTTAAAACCGCATTGAATACAATGCATTATGACGTCCACAAAATCATTATCAGAACAGACAAGAGACCCTCTGGATGCCATGTAAGACAATTCAATGCTCCCACTATAAATGAAGACGCAGTGCAGTGGTGATTGTTGCGGAGAATGTGGAATCACGCGATATTGTACTCAAGCTTCGGGATAGTGGACAAGTTGGACGAGATGGCTGGCGACATTTGCACAGAGTTCGCACGACAACATCCAATTTCGATCTTGAAATTATCTTCTGATCAAAGAAATGTGCGTGCTAATGTGCTGTCACAATTGGGAATACCGAATTGCAACAAGAACAAGACTGATCGAGTTGAGCTGACTGAAAGCGTCCGAACAAATGTGGCGCCCTTAACTGCCGAGCAAACGAATGTGTACGATTCAATGATGAAGGTTGTTGACGATGGAACAGAAGCACTTACTTTCTCGATGATCCCGGTGGGACAGGCAAGATATTCGTAATTTCTTTGATTCTGGCATTAATTCGGTCAAGATCGCAATTGAGTTTGCTGTTGCATCTTCTGGTATTGCTACCACATTGGTAAAAGGCGGTCGAACTGCACTTTCCGGTTTCTTCTCACGGTTAAAAAGACAAAGTGTAGCGAAATTGTTGCGAGAATTCTAAATCATTATTTGAAATGAATGCACGAACGATGAATAATTTTCGAGGTCATTTAACGAGAATGAGGTGACCAACTATTCGACAGAATTTATGCCAGTTGTTCATAATTTGCAGCTGAAGGTGGGATCGATCATGATCATTTTGCGGAATCTGAATCATCCGAAATTGTAATTAAAGCGACGACCATCAAGGGCATATGCAACGTAGAGGAAGTCCTTATCCCTGGAATCTATTATTCCAACCGATCTTCCCTTCCAATTCAACTTGCCATTCGATTGGCTTTTGCGATAACAATCAATAAATCGTAAGGCCAATCATTGGAAATTTGTGGAATCTACCTCGAATTTCCCTGCTTTTCACACGGTCAGCTGTGCGTTGTCTGTTTGCGTGTTGGCAACCAGTTTTCATTGTTTGTTTTTACGCCGGAAACGAATCGAAAAACATTGTATATCAGATCGCTCTTCACAGATTTCGATTAAATTCAAGTAAATCAGATTAAAACTTGAACTATCTGTGTTTTACTATTAAATAAAGGCGTTACCTTAGGAGTGAGACGAAGTTTGCCGGGTCCAAAGTTGTATGGCAGAACAACGTTTTCCGGGTCAGATAGTTCCCCTATATTGTACTTACTTCAAATCGATATTAAATTATTATGGCATATAACTTTACAAAACGAATGATGCAGAACTTCTTCTTTTTGGGGCTACTTTCTGAGAATTGAGTCCCAAAATCAAGTGTTGTACTGTGTTATTATTTGTGCTATGTTGGCCTGGTCTACACAACTACCATGTGGGTGGAAACCTGCAAGTTTGTCTTAACCCTTATGTGTAAAAAAGATATTTCTTTCATGTAGTTTCATTGATTTTACTTTGGGGTACCCAGGTACCCCTGTCAAAATGTTTGAGCTTTGTAAACAACTATGTAAATTGTGCTGAGAAGAGCAATACACCTCCATTTGTTGCAGTTTGTCAGATTATTTTATCGCTCCTTTGGCCTACATGTTCTCAAACCGTTCGTTTACCTAAGCTTCGCCTACATAGGAGTGGATAGTTTCTGCTGGATAATTTTCTTTTGAGCAGATCTAAGGGTATTCCATCCTATTTTTAAAACTTAATTTTCCTTTACAACCAATTAATAAGGAATGGGATATCTTCTCGCGTTATTGTGAATTAACACGCTTTCTATTTTTAGATTCACAACAAACGGCCGATTAGCCGGCCGTTTAGTTAGTGAAGTTGTCGCATATTGTTAGTTAAGATTGAGATTCTAATTTTTGAGCTGTTTGTGACTTTTATTATTCTTTTAGAAGTTGCTAGGTGCATGTGTGATATCCATAGATTCCTATTTGTATCACGATTAAATCCAATATTTTCCTCTGCGATGTTTCTAAGATGGTTTCAGATCTCCTCTCATGTTGTATTTCTGGACAGCATTTAATGTTTTAATAATTGACCGAGGTATATAGAGAGTTACACTTTTCCAAGGAAATATTCCTCTGAAAATTTTACTATAAGTCTCTGAAGACATAAGCTATCCGAAATATGTTTGTACGCATAATTTTTTATATTCTTAGATTCGAATATATTGATCCGCCTGCGTCAACATCCAGGATTCTGCGATGCAGAGCAAAATAGGTAGGATAAGGGTGGTAGAGTTGGATCTTTGGTCTTTGAGAGTGGGCTTTACCATTAAAACGCTTGCACAGCGCATAGTAGCAGCGGTTTGCGATCAGTACTCGTCTCTTGATTTGCAGGCTGATATTATTATTTTTGTTTATGGCGGAGCATAGGTAGACAAAATAATCTACCACATCAAAGTTATAGTTGTCACCGTTGACGCAGCGTCCCAAACGAGTTAACTCTTGGTTTTTTGAAACAAATAACTTGGTTTTGCCCTAATTAATCACAAGACCCACTTCTGCCGACTGCCTCTCAATACTCGAAAAGTCCGTAGTAACAACCCGCAGTCCTTGACCAATGATATCTATATCATCGGCATACGCGGGCATATGTAGCTCTTGTTAAAGATGGTACCAGTCGAGTTTACTGTTACCTTCCTAATGACAGGTATGATGGTAAAGAGACCGCATGACAGACTATCGCCTAGTCTGAAGCCTTGCTTGGTAGAAAATGGCTTTGTTAGATTTGTTCTCATTTTCACTGAAGACTTCGTATCAGTCAGTGTCATCCCGCAAAGTCGTATCAGCTTTGCGGGGATAGTTTCTGTCTTATCGGACTGTCTAATGCAGTTTTGTAGTCGATAAACAGATGGTAGTTGTCGATCTGCATTTCTTGGGTCTTCTCCAGAATTTGTCATAGTGTGAATATCTGGTCGGTCGTGGACATACCAGGTCTAAAGCCACACTGCTAAGGTCCACTCAGTTTCGCTAAAATGGGCTTTAGTTTTTCACATAACTCACTAAACAAGACCTTGTATGCGATGGGTAAAATGCTAATAGCGCGATAGATGGTACACACACTTGGATCGCCTTTTTTAAGCACGGGGCATAGAACACTCAGATTCCAATCATCAGGCAGGCATTCCTTGAGCCAGATTGTGTTTATAAGCTGGTGCATGCACGTTGCCAACTCATCGCCGCCGGCTTTAAAAAGCCCTGCCGACAGTCAATCGGCTCCTGCAGCTTTGTGGTTTTAATGCCGTGTTGATCTCGTTTTGGCTCGGTGGTGAACAATCTACTCTGTCGTCTATAATTGGTGTGCTTTCTTCACTTCAAAGTTCAAAATTATTTGATGAATGAAAAAGTGAAACTGTTGCTTATGTAGGGAGACGTTATATGAACAGACTAAAGGAATTGTAATTTAATTTTTTTAAATTTGTTTCTGTTAAATCGGACTTGTGGTTCTCGAGTTATGTCAAAAAAAAGAGCCTAAAACGTGACAAAGTCCTTCTTCTTTTGGGGACTGCTTTCACGTGCAGTTCTCAGAATTGAATCCCAAATTAATGAGTAGAAAAATGTTGTACTGTGCAATATTATAGCTACACAACTTTCCGATTTAATATTTTTCCACATGTTTACTGCTCAAGCATCACCCGTAAGTTAATTAATTGAGCAATAATATTGGTCCGTGTGGTTCGGTCAAGTAATTCTATTGTACAATATATTGTTGAATATATTGACGTTAATATTGATCTTTAGGGACCGCTTAAGACCATAAAAATTAGTGAATTTAGGTTTTTTGAATATGCATTTAGGTGTGGTTGAAATGGGCGTGGCACTACATCAGAAGAAGTGTGTTGTGACCAAATGCATGAGCCTATATACATAGAATTGAGATAGAAAGTTTCTTTTCATAGAGCAAATAAACAATTTCAATATTTCGAAATTTCAATTAGGGGCGGTAGAATGGTGGGCGGGGCATTGAATAAAATCAATTTTGACTCTTACCAAAAAATTCATAAAAAGTGTTGTCTCCTAATGAAGTATACTTCAGATAATAAGGGATATTTGAATATCTAAATTAAGGAAGGAAGAAATGGGCATGGCACTAAATCAGTCTAATAAGCATTCTCCCAACGACTGATTCTTGAGTCATTTAATTTGGTATGGATGTGGATTTCCGATATTGGATTAGGGCGTAAGAAATGGAGGCGTGGCATTACATGAAAATCCCCGAAAGCCCTTACCAAAAAAAGGTTATTTAAATAACTTTATTAGTCCATGTATTAAATCAGTAGTTATGTTATGTTAAAAAACTATTTATAACCTAATGTCGGAAAGCTTACTTTATAAAAAGTTTGTGCTCACTAAATCATTTTTTTGTATTCACACTACCAGCTAGTTTCGTATTTAAATACCCGCATTGCATAAGAATTTCCACTTTAATTCATTCTGTCAACGGACTTAATCCCATTATTAACTTTACCTGCATCAACACTTTTGCCGGCATTTGCATCTGTAACGAGCATTAAATGAGTGTGTTAATTGAAAAAATTAACAATGTTAATTACACATTTTAACACGTTTGCCAGGTGAGCGATGAGTATCATTTAGATGTTGTTCACATAATTATACTTATACATACACACACATAATGTGCATGTTCATCGTAGATTGTGCTCTGGTACATAATAAAAAGAAAATCAATAGCAAATTTTACATATAAAACTATTTAATTAGAAGTTAAATGAATGATAAAATCAAATCTATATAAACTGGTTGACGTCCAGTGGGACTATGCTGGAGAAGGCTGTTAAATGTTAATAAATTTTTCAAACGGAACAGTTCTTCAGAAGGCTGCCTCTTTTGCACTTTTTTATGATGAAACTATGTGATCCTTATAATTTTCGATATAGTATGAGTTTAGCTATTTTACATTAAATACAAATGGAAATTCGATCTATAAAATGTATTACTGTCAATTAATGTGGCACAGATGTACTACATCAAATTTTTGGATGATACACACATATATACACACATATATTTAAAACGTTGCAGTATTTTGTTGGTTATTACAAAATAGGGGAATGGGACTTTGCCCAGAGGCTGAAAGTTACTGATTGTCACTCACTTGGGAGTGACCAGAATCGATTCCTTTGCGGCACTGTCCAAGCAGCTAACTACTTCCGGTCTCAGACCAAGTATTCCCTGGGCAATGACTTTAAAGCAACCGCTTAGAAGTTAGCTAGAGTTAGAAGTCGAAACGTTGAGTAACCTAATCGGCATGCTACCACCGATGCGTCTTAGGAATTAGGTAACATAAGTTACTGAAGCTCAACACAGGCTCTCCTAGTGGCTTTGGCAGCCCCAAGAAACTAGGATCGGGAGCGGTGGCCTAATAAGCCACTCTCCTTAAACAAACTTTATTATGAAAACACGGAGAATAAATAAAACAAGAACCCCCCCAAATGTTGACGAACCCCGCAAACGATATAAGGACCATGATTTAAGGATATGCACCTGGAATGTCCGAACTCTTTACAGAGATGGTGCCTCTATCCAACTGGCGGATGTCCTCGACAAATACAAGGCTGACATCACCGCCATACAGGAAATGAGATGGACGGGACAGGGATGCACACGACGAAAAAACTGTGACATCTTTTACAGCTGCCATGCAGAAAGACACGAATTTGGATGTGGTTTCATAGTCGGCAAGAGACTTCGACACCTGGTCTCGCGGTTTAACCCTGTAAGTGACCGAATAGCCACCATTCGCATCCGGGCGAAATACTTTTACATCACGCTGATTTGTGTACACGCCCCGACGGAAGATAAAGACGATGAGATTAAAGATGCATTTTACGAGCGCCTAGAGGAAACATACGACCGCTGCCCTGGCCACGACATTAAAATTGTTCTGGGAGACTTTAATGCAAAAATAGGAAGGGAAGATGTTCTTGGTCCATCGATCGGTAAATTCAGCCTGCATACCGACACGTCAGACAACGGGTTTAGGCTGGTTAGCTTCGCAGCGGGAAGGAACATGGTAGTGAGTGGAACCAGATTCCAGCACAAAGATATCCACAAGGCAACTTGGCTATCCCCCGATCAAAACACCAAAAATCAAATTGATCATGTGGTAATTGATGGCAGGCATGCATCTAGTGTCATGGACGTGCGTGTGATCCGTGGTGCTAATATTGGCTCGGATCATTACCTGGTTGCAGCCAAGGTGCGCACAAGATTGAGCAGAGCGAAAAGCGCACGTAACCAAACACAAAGAAAGCTGGACATCGCAAAGCTGCAAATCCCAGAGATAGCTACTGCCTACTCCAACCAGCTCTCCCAACTTTTACGACACAACGCCTCTACTTCTGACATTCTCGATACACAGTGGCAGCATATTGCGCATTCCATGGCAACCGCCGCAACAACCGTGCTAGGATATGAAAAGCGGCGCTCAGACGAATCCTGGTACGATGAAGAATGTCGCATAGCGTCTGAGGAACAGGATGCTGCTTATATGGCAACGCTACAGCCAATTGTAACCCGTGCTGTTAGGGAACGGCATAAGGAGAAAGTAAAACGGGCGAGACAGCTATTTAGGCGAAAAAACGTCAGACGAAGGAACGGGAGAGCGAGGATATAGAGCGATACAGGGATAGAGGTGAGGCCCGAAAATTTTACCAGAAAGTAAGAGCAAATGGATACGGTAATGGCCTCCCCACCTGTAAGGACAGTGATGGAAATCTGGTCACGGATACGCAGAGTGTGCTGCACATATGGAGAGAACACTTCCAGCAACTGCTGGTCCCAGAAGGCAGCGCACGTGAAGTTATCACGCCAATTGTCGACGATGGCTTAGATTGCCCACCACCAAGTCATGCCGAGGTAAGAGAGTTTTACCCATCGCATCCTGTCGAGTGTGCTATGTGAAAGACTAAAGCCAGTGTTATCCAACCTGATCGGGCCTTATCAGTGTGGCTTTAGACCTGGAAAATCAACAACTAACCAGATTTTCACACTTCGGCAAATCCTGGAAAAGACCCAAGAGAAACAGATCGACACGTACCATCTTTTTGTCGACTATAAAGCTGCCTTCGACATCCCGATACGGCAGAAATTACTTGAAGCCATGGCTGAGTTTGGTATTCCAGCGAAGCTGATACGTCTTTGCGGAATGACGCTGACTGACACGAAGTCTTCAGTGAAGATTGGCAAGTACCTTACGGAGCCATTCTATACCAGACGAGGCCTAAAACAAGGCGACGGCCTATCGTGCGATCTCTTCAACATTGTGATGGAGATGATAATGAGAAAAGCTGCAGTAAACACGAGTGGCACTATATTCAACAAAAGCCACATGCTACTCGCGTACGCTGATGACGTAGACATCATCGGTCGAAAACTGAGGGATGTGACTGCAGCCTTCTCAGGTATTCAGAAGGAATCAGCGAAAATGGGCCTAACGGTGAACGAGGACAAAACGAAGTTATTAGTTTCAACGAACAAAGAATCTACTCGTTTGGGAAACTGCGTGAACGTTGACAACTATAATTTCGAGGTGGTAGATAATTTTGTCTACCTAGGCTCCGCCATCAACAAAGCAAATAATGTCAGCCTAGAAATCCGGAGAAGAATCCTGCTTGCAAATAAATGCTACTACGGACTAAGCAAGCGATTCAATGACAGAGCCCTCTCTCGACGAACAAAACTCAAGCTATACCAGATACTAATTCTACCTGTCTTAATGTATGGCTCAGAATCCTGGGTTATGACACAAGCGGATGAATCGGTTCTGGCGGTATTCGAGAGAAAAATACTCCGTAAAATATATGGGCCCATCATCGTTAACGGAGAGTATCGGCGTCGTATGAATCATGAGCTGTACGAGCTGTACACTGACATTGACGTGGTCAAACGCATTAAGGTGCAACGGTTGCGTTGGCTAGGTTATGTTGTACGCATGGACGAAAATGCTCCAGCTCGAAAAGTCTTCGACAATGAACTCGATGGACGGCGCAGAAGAGGGCGACCTAAACTCCGTTGGAAAGACCAGGTTACTGAGAACCTTACAGAACTCGGTGTGACTAACTGGAGAAGAAGCGCAGAAGATCGAGGCGCTTATAATATTTTTCTACGTGCGGTACATAATCCACTGGGATTGCATAGAAGTACCAGCTAAGTTAGTAAGTATAATTATAATTTCAGGACAACATAAAATTTAATAATTTTATGTATTTTTGTTGGCCTCTTAAAAATAGCATATCTTGAGGCAATACATTCATATTCATCAACTTATCTGCCTATATAGTAATACAATTATTACACTTGTAAACAACGACATTAGCCCAGTACAATTGTTTTCCTGTTAAAGCACAAATGTATTTCAAATATATCAACTATTTAATACAAAAATATTTCCATAGCACAAACATCGCAAATCATTCAACTGAAAGAACATCGATAAAAATAAATCATAATGCTTTCTATCATATTCAACTCATCTTGTGCTGTTTGACACTGCCTGCCGTTGTCATTTTTATGCCACCACAAAAATCAAACATAATTTTTTTTGTTCGATGGAAATACCAAATATTTGAACATCATTCCCTCTGTCTGATGTGACTGACTGCAAGTGCGGGCAAGCGCAAGTGAACGAAGTAAATCCAAAATCTCAATCTAAATATTGATTTTACTGTCATTGACATCAACGCCAAACTCACATCCCAACTATCACCATCATCGTCATCAGCATTTTTTTTTTCTTCGTATTTTGCCCAAATTGTTGTCTGCGTTTGAATTGCTAGTGATAAAATAGTTGACACATTGACAGCTCGCTGACGTTTAAAATTCATACAGTTTCATCGATTCGTATCATTCGATGATAGACAGACAGATACGTCGTAAATAAATTAAATAAACATTGGCATATTTTGCCGTGCCACGATATACGCACACAACAGACCCAGCGGGAGGTATAAATATTAAATGGGTAGTCTATTTGTCTGGGCGTCAAAGCTCTGTGTTTGGCAATAGCGGGTGAGCTAGGCAATATGTTTATTAAATTTGAATTAAGCGTTCATCGAGTTTATTAAATAGAGTGTATAGAATTTTGAATTTAGTTTACTAAAATCTGTAAATGCTTTAAGTTTAATTGAATTAGATCTAAAAAAAATACACTGAAATTAAAATATACTACTAATTGTCTTTAAAAAAATTTTAGATTTTTTGTTCTACATTAAATTAATCATTTTGTCTCAACTATATTACAAAATTTAAGGAGATTTATATATATGTTATACATGAAAATTGAGGTTGCCTCTCAGTTTACTAGACTGAAATATCTTAACAAAATTTTGGAATTAAGTACAACAAATTGTCCTTGAATCCATGGATAACCACTAATTGCCACATATTTTATAATAAGACTCAAATTCCCAAACGAAGAAGATATGTTCTAAAAATTCGGATTCTAATACTAAAATAGTCACGCTGTTGTTATGCGTCCATATTAAATAAACCTTTCTATAACTTCTTCTTTAATGGCAGCAACAACAGAAATTTATCCATCGCTTCGGTCTCTTGCGGTCCATAGATATTTTGTCACACCAAGCTCAGAGTTTTGGTCGTCGGAGCATTTTCGTCCATTCGTACAACGTGTCCAAGCCGCGCATTCGGTCTATCTGAACGCGTCGATGTCGTTGTACAGCTCATGATTCATTCAACGACGGTACTCGTCGTTAACGATGATGGATCCAAATATTTTGCGTAGTATTCTTCTCTCAAAGACTCCCAGAATAGATTGATGCGCTTGTGTCATTACCCAGGATTCTGCGCTGTAGAGCAAGACAGGTAGGATCAGAGTCTGCTAGAGCTGGATCATTGGTCTTCGAGAGAGCGCTTTGTCGTTCAATCGCTTGCTTAGCGCATAGTAGCAGCGGTTTGCGATCAATACCCGTCTTTTTATTTCCAGGCTGACATTATTATTTTTGTTTATGGCGGAGCCAAGGTAGACAAAATCATCTACCGCTTCAAAGTTATAGTTTAAAGTTTAGCGTCCCAGACGAGTGGACTCTTGTTCGTTGAAACGAATAACTTGGATTTGTACTCGTTTATCACCAGACCAACTTCAGCCGACTGCTTTTCAATGCTCGAAAAAGTCGCAGTAATATCTAGCAATCCACGTCCAATGATATCTATATCATCAGCATACGCGAGCAACATGTGACTTTTTGTGAAGATGAGACCATTCCTTGTCTAAAGTCTCGCTTGGTAGAAAATGGCTCTGACAGATTTTTGCCAATTTGCACTGAAGACTTCGTGTCAGTCAGTGTCATCCCGCAACGTCGAATTAGCTTCGCGGGGATACCAAATTCGGCCATAGCATTCAACAATTTCTGTCGTATCGGACTGTCGACTGCAGCTTTGTAATCGATGTACAGATGGTTGGTGTCGATCTGCATTTCTTGGGTGTTCTCCAGGATTTGTCGTAGTGTGAATATCTGGTCGGTCGTGGATTTACCAGGTCTAAAGCCACATTGATAAGGTCCAATCAGGTTCGCCATAATGGGCTTTAGTCTTTCACATAACACACTAGACAGGACCTTGTATGCGATGGGTAAAAGGCTAATCCCGCGATGGTTGGTACACTCACTTGGATCGCCTTTCTTACGCATGGGACATAGGACATAATCATCGGGCATGGAATCCTTTAGCCAAATCTTGTTTATGAGCTGGTGCATGCATGTTACCAGCTCATCGCCGCCGGCTTTCAAATGCTCTGCCGGCAGTCCATCGGCTCCCACAGCTTTATGATTTTTAAGCCTTGCGATCACCGTGCTTATCTCGTTTTGGCTCGGTGGTGGACAATCTACTCCATCGTCTAGAGATTGAAAGTGTACCCTCCATATTTGCAGCACACTCTGAGTGTCCGTGACAATATCTCCGTCTCTATCCTTACAGGTGGGGATCCCTGTTCCAAAACCTTAGCTTTTGGCCTTTTAGTAGAACATTCGGGCTTTACCTCTATCCCTGTAGTTTTCGATATCCTGGCTCTCTCTTTTCTTCCACAGACGCTTTTCAGTCTGAACAGGCGTTTCAACTCCCTCCTTTTCTCTTTATAACGCTTCGTCACCGCATGCACCACCATTGGCTGCAGTTGTTCCTTGTATGCAGCATCCATTTCCTCAGACATTTCGCGACATTCATAACGCTTGAGACATGCCTTCCATCAATTACCACGTGATCAATCTGATTTCTTGTATTTTGATCGGGAGATATCCAGGTTGCCTTGTGGATAACTTTATGCGCGAATTTGGTTCCACTCACGATCATTTTTTTTGCCGACGCGAAACTTACCAGTCTGAATCCGTTATCGGAGGTGTTGTTGTGTAGACTGAATTCTCCGACTGCTGAACCAAGAGCACCTTCCCTTCCTATTTTTGCATTAAAGTCTCCTAGAACAATTTTAATGTCATGTGCAGGGCAGCGGTCATATATATCCTCCAGGCGCTCATAGAATGCATCTCTGATATCATCGTCTTTGTCTTCCGTCTAGGAGTGTACACAAATCAGCGTAATGTAAAAATAATTCGCCGGAATGCGAATTGTGGCTATATGGTAACTTACAGGGTTAAACCGCGAGACCAGGTGTCGAAGTCTCTTGTCGACTATGAAACCACATCCAAATTCGTGTCTTTCTGCATGACAGCTGTAAAAGATGTCACAGTTCTTTCGTCGTGTGTATCCCTGTCCCGTCCATCTCATTTCCTGTATGGCGGTGATGTCAGCCTTGTATTTGTCGAGGACATCCGCCAGTTGGATAGAGGCACTATCTCTGTATAAAGTTCGGACATTCCAAGTGCATATCCTTAAATCATGGTCCTTATATCGTTTGCGGGGGTCGTCAACATTTGGGGGGTTCTTGTTTTTTCTTTTTTTCGTGTTTTCATAATAAATTTTGTTTAAGGAGAGTGTCTTATTAGGCCACCGCTCCCGAGATACCTTCTCTTAGTTGTGAATAAAAGCTAGAAGCGCTAGTCGATTTTCATGATCTATGTCTCATTATACCATCAACCTTAGGGATGAGGGTATATATCATTTGATACGACCCAAAAATGTAACACATAGAAGGAGTGACTTTAGACCCTAGGTTTCTTTGAACCAAATTCGATTCATGACTTTTTAAGTCGTTTGAGCCATGTCCGTCTGTCTGTCTGTCTGTCTGGTGGCTGTCCGGCTGGTTCGCACGATAACTTTCGAAAGACGCAACCAAATGTTTTGAAATTTTGCACAAATTATTATTTTCTCAAAACTACTTACGGTATTGCAAATGGGCTACATGGCCCCGCCCCTTCTGGTACCTCCCATACAAATACATCATTCCGCCCACTTTAGAAATCGAGTAATAATATTAATACACCCTACGGGATCGTCCCCAAATTCTGTATTTAGTAAAGCTATAACAGGATAAAGTTTTGGAAACAATTTTGAAAGCCTAGCCACGCCCCTTCTGGCACCTCCCATATAATTCTACCTTTCCGCCCACTATAGAGATGGAGAAATAATAGCAATAAATTAAACGTGATCGTACCCAAATTCTATTTTTAGTAAAGCTTTAACAGGATAAAGTTTTGGAGAAAAAAATTGGAAGTCTATTCACGCCCCATCTGGTACCTCCCATACACATCTGGTACCGCCCACTTTGGAAATCGATTAATATTATTAAAAGACCTAACGCGATCGTGCCCAAATTCTGTATTTGGTAAAGTTTAAGCAGGATAAAGTTTTGGAGAAAAAATCTGGAAGTCTAGACACGCCCCTTCTGGTACCTCCCATACAAATGTACCACTCCGCCCACTTTAGAAATAGGGTAATAATATCAATACACTCGACACGATCGTGCCCAAATTCTGTATTTTGTTATGTTATAACAGGACAAAGTTTTGGAGAAAAAATTGGAAGTCTAGCGACGGCCCTTATGGTACCTCCCATACAAATGTACCTTTCCGCCCACTTTATGGATGTACTAATAATATCAGTACACCCAAGGCAATCGTGCCCAAATGCTGTAATTAGTAAAGCTATAACAGGATAAAGCAATGGAGAATTAATCTGGAAGCCTAACCACACCCCTTCTCGTACCTCCCATACAAATGTACCACCCCGCCCACTTTAGAAATAGAGTAATAATATCAATATAATAGAAAATTATTTGTTTTGCTGAGGGTAAGGGTAAATGTAAGTTGGGTTGCCCGACTGAAACTTTCTAACTGGTTTTAATTACAAATCGGTTAATTTCAATAACTCAAGGCTTAAACAATATCTTATATTGGGTGATGGTATTTATCAGTCAGTTTAACTGACTGAAATTTCTGTACTGGTTTTGTTCATAGGTTAGTAAGACCTGATAGTTTTTTCCGTTTTAGATTTTTAAAGCATCACTCTTAGGGATGATGGTATGTATCATTTGATACGAGATAAAGTGTAACGTATTAAAGGATACTAGTTAGACCCCAAGTATCTTAAGACCAAATTCGTTTCAGGACTTTGCAAGATGATTGAGCTATGTCCGTCTGTCCCGCTGGCTGACTGGATGGCTGGTGAGCAGGATAAGTCGAGTAAACCTTAACTAATCGGTATAAAATTAACCAGTTTTATTATTATCCAAAATGGAGTAATGGAATTGTAAATGGGAAGAACAGCCCCACCCCTTCTGGTTCCTCCCATATACAAAATTACCTATTTTTGGTATACTACTGTTTCTTCCATAATATCCGAACCCAAAAGTGGAGAATATTTTAATTTGGTAAGTTTATTTATATTGATATAGAAGACAAATCTTCTAAAAAACGCAAATTTTGCCACGCCCCTTCTGATACCTCGCATACAAATGATCGAATGCAGACTCATAGTTTTTTCATACGTTTTTTCATCTTTTCCAAGTACACTGAAATCAGTCATATTTTGCGAAAGAAGTACGCTTATGATGATTTTACTCTGGAATGAATATAGACCAATACAAATGACCGAATGCACGCTCATAGTTTAACATAAATTTTTTTAAGGACCTTGAAATAAGTCATATTCAGAGCAATTGAAATTTGACTCAGGAATGAAGATGGATTATATCGGTCGACCCCTTCTCGTAGCTCCCCTATAAAATAACATGTTTGTGGAAAATTAATATTTCTCCCCATATATTCAGAACAGCAGGATATTTAAATTTTTATACCATCACCCTTAGGGATAAGGGTATATATCATTTGATACGACACAAAAGTGTAACACATAGAAGGAGTCACTTTAGACCCTAGGTTCCTTTGCACCAAATTCGATTCATGACTTTTTAAGTCGTTTGAGCTATGTCCGTCTGTCTGGCTGTCCGGCTGGTACGCAGGGTAACTTTCAAAAGACGCAACCAAATGTTTTGAAATTTTGCACGAGTTAATATTCCCCAAAATTACTTACGGTATTGTAAATGGTCTACATGGCCCTGCCCCTTCTGGTACCTCCCATACAAATAGATCATTACGCCCACTTTAGAAATCGAGTAATAATATCAATACACCCAATGGGCTCGTACCCAAATTCTGTACTTAGTAAATCTATAACAGGATAAAGTTTCGAAAAAAATTGGATGTCTACCCACGTTCCTTCCGGTACCTCCCATACAAATGTTCCTTTCCGCCCACATTAAAGATGGAGTAATAATGTCAATAAATACAACACGATTGTACCCAAATTCGTTCTTTAGTAAATCTACAGAAGGAGACAATGTTTGAAAAAAAAATTGGAAGTCGAGCCACGCCCCATCTGGTACCTCCCATACATATCTGGTACCGCCCATTTTAGAAATCGATTAATATTATAAATAGACCTAACGCGATCGTGCCCAAATTCTGTATTTAGTAAAGTTCAAGAAGGAACAAATTTTAGAGAAGAAATCAGGAAGTTTAGACACGCCCCTTCTGATACCTCCCGTACAAATGTACCACTTCGCCCACTTTAGAGATGGAGTAATAATATCAATACTCTCGACACGATCGTGCCCAAATTCTGTATTTTATTAAGTTACAACAGGATAAAGTTTTGGAGAAAAAAATTGGAAGTCTAGCGACGCCCCTTATGGTACAAATGTCCCTTTCCGCCTACTTAAGAGATTGAGTAATAATATCAACACATTCGACACGATTGTGCCCAAATTCTGTATTTTGTTAAGTTTTAACAGGATAAAAATTTGGGGAAAAAAATTGGAAGTCCAGCGATGCCCCTTCTGATACCTCCCATACAAATGTACCACTTCGCCCACTTTAGAGATGGAGTAATATATCAATACACCCAACGCGATCGTGCCCAAATTCTGTATTTAGTAAAGCTATAACAGTTATAAAGTTTTGGAGAAATAAGCTGAAAGTCTAGACACGCCCCTTCTGGTACCTCCCATACAAATCTTCCACTCCGCCCACTTTAGAAATCGAGTAGTAATATCAGTATAATAGAAAATTTTTTGTTGTACTGAGGGTATAGTGTTCAAATACTTGAAAACAGAAAACCGGTTTCCGGTTTATTCGAAAAATACGTTTTTCCAAGAATCCGGTTTTCGAATTCCTGATTTAGTAAAAAAACCGGGTTAACCGGTTTCGTTCGGTTTTTCAGAAATTGTAAAATAAAGCCAAATATGAAATTAAATATGAAAACATATGTATACCGATACCTTAATTGTAAAGGCATACACACTGGCATGCATATTTGTAGCATACCAAAAAACACTGTCTAATACATGTATGTCGTGTATGTCAGATATGTATGTTGGTTTTCAAAAATTTTAAATTTTCTGATGTGGTGTCAGTGACATACCAACATGCTCGTGTAATAGCGTGTCTGTCATACTTCATAGAAATATTCAGCGCGCTTTGTGACGTTGATGTGCGCGTATCGTGTAATTACGGAAAGTATTTGTGAAAAAAGGCGTCTTATAATAACGTGAGTTTCTGAGAAGGGTTTATAGAAGAATACAGTTGTGGCAGAATAAATCTGATTAGTACCACAACAAACAAAAAAAATTAAAAAAGCCGGTACAACTTGTTTACTTGTCTACAGACATGTTCGTCTGTGTAATAACCGCTTAAAGTATTTTAAGTTGACAAAGTATTCTAAGTCAGTTCGTTTCAATTTATATCCTTTAAAATCTCAGGGTTATAAGTCCATCTAAGCTAAAGTTATTTGAAAATTTGGACTTGAAAGTGTAATACGTGAGATTCCTGTAAAACTTACGTTTTACACTTAGTTTGGTTTAGAATTGAGGTACCGATTTCATCCCAAGTTAAATTCCATTTTACAATTGGACGCTTAGTGTAGGAGGTAAAGGCACTTCAAGTTATTCATATGAATATCAATGGTGTCTCACCCATTTCAAGATGAGATTCCCATCTATTTAAAATGATATTCCAAATGGATCTTGGTGATTTCCCACCTATTATATGGTTTGCATGAAATAAGTACCTTCTTCAGATCGGACATATAGTTTAGGAGATAACTGCACTCAAAGTTGTTCATATGAATATCGACGGCTTCCCAGCCATTGCAAGGTTAGGCCTATAGTGACTTCATACTATCGCACGGATGCTTAGTTTAGAAAATAACGACATGTGAAAGTTTTTAATACACTGACTCCCACTTTAAAATGAGTCATCTAGCAGCAATTTCCAAACAAACTTTCGTATTGCATAAGGAAATTTCAAAGAAAGCATCCTTTGAAATGTTTCCAATGAATGTTATATAAGCATAAACAACCTTCTATGATGATATGCCTAAAGCAAACATGACAATGCTCTGTATAAAAGGCCATTTTTGAAAATCCGGTTATGTAAGTCGGGTTTCCCGACTGTAACTTTCTTACTGGTTTCAGTTAAATTATCTTGTAACTAAAAATTGTGCAGAATGTTGATTTTCGAATTAAAATCGGACATGTTGTGCCCTAATGGAATCTACTATACCCCGTTAAGAATAGTCTCCTTTTATTATTTTGTATTTACAAGTGAAACCTAGGAAACCGGGTTTACTTCACCCATTAGGATTTTTGCCCATATGCCCACGGATATTGAATTTACCACTTAACACTTGTGGGCTGTTTCTACAGTTTTACTACAAACTTGTCTGGCTATGCGACCGAAAGTCGTAAGGGTGATGGTATTTATAAGTCAGTTAACCTGGCTGAAATTTTTTTAATTCCCACTGTTTTTCTGTTGGCTAGATTTCGGACAGCCAATATAAGTACTTAAATGAAACTACTATTTTGGAGACCAATAAAATTCTGTATTGGAAGTTTTAAATTTAAAGCCTACCTTTGTTCACTTAATTCACATGCATTGAGGTTAAAATCTGATGATAGGCTATAATTTATCAGCACAGTTTCCTATTCATCACTACTAAATATCATATAAATAAAAAAATAATAATATTTACATTACGTAGGCATAAGCGACAGCCTTTGTCCAGTTATTGTGTCTGCAAAACTTCCAGAAAATATTTATATAATTTTCCTTTACATCTCCTTTCTTTGATATTAAATCACCCGTTTTGAAGTGTTTGTTGTCTTACATAAATCATTATGAAAACATTTTCGTTTTTCCTACATTTTGTTATATCCATATTAAACGGTAGTTTATACTACCTTAGGTCATTTTACTTAGCTAAAAGAGAATAAAGTCTAGCTAACTGTCTGGAAGATACACCAACCACATTCATAGGTAGGGAAGGGCAAACGACGTAATGAAACTACAGTTTATCTGTAACATAGCCGCAAAAAAATGTATTATATTATAACAAAGCCAGCAACACCAACTACTGCTGTTGTAAAAAAACAGGACCTGAAAACCAACAATTTTCAAGTCAAGAGCCTTTTAACAATTTCCCTCCAGACACTAAAGTTATGAATATTTAATAACCTTTACACACTATCGCACAATAGCACACACACAACAAACTAACACTAATGCAAACAAGTAAACATACGCACTCACTCACGCTATAACATACTATAGTGGCCACAAATAGAGTCCTTCCTATCCAAACAGACCATATCATAAATGTCTCTAGGGTTAACAGTGTGAGAGAACAGTGGTTTACCGAATACTCGGAATTGAGAGAACATTTAACAGCAGAAATGTTATGAGTTATGCGATTAAAATACGTTTAATGATTGTTCACTCACCCTACGATAGGAGGGTATATATCATTTGATACTACCGGAAAGTGTAACTCATAGACTAGAGACTTTAGACCCTAGGTTTCTTTGAACCAAATTCGATTCATGACTTTTTAAATCGTTTGAGCCATGTCCGTCTGTCTGTCTGTCTGTCCGTCCGTCCGGCTGGTGCTCACAATAACTTTCGAAAGACGTAACCAATTGTTTTGAAACTTTTCATGGGTCAATATTTTCCCAAAACTACTTACGGGATTGCATATGAAGTACATAGCCACGCACATTCTGGTACCTCCCATACAACTGTACCATTCCGATCACTTTAGAGATGGAGTAATAATATCAATATTCTCGATACGACCGTGCTCCAATTCTGTATTTTATTAAGTTATAACAGGATAAGGTTTTGGAGAAAGAAACTGGAAGTCTAGCCACGCCCCATCTGGTACCTCCCATACAAATGTACCTATCCGCCCACTTGAGAGATGGATTAATTATTTCAATAAAACTAACGCGATCGTACCCCAATTCTTTATTTATTAAAGCTATGACCAGGATAGAGTTTTGGAGAAAAAACTGGATGTCTTTTCACACCCCATCTGGTACAGCCCACGAGGAATAATAGCACAATCAATCCGATTGTGCCCAAATATTTCATTTCGTGAAGCATATGGGGAATGGGGAATTTTCTAATTTGAGTCTTTCTGATTGTTATTCATTTGGGAATAACCAGAAGCTCTTTCTGTGTCGAGAAATCACGTATTCTCCGGGCAATGCCACAATGTTGAGTAGCCTAAACGTCATGCTAACAGAAGTTTCTGAAGCTCAACACAACTGCTCTCTTAGTGGCTTTGCCAGCCTCAAGAAACTGGGTTCGTGCGCGGTGGCCTAATAAGCCACTCTCCTTAAACAAAACAATTTTTATGTAAACACGAAGAAAAGAAAATACAAGAACCCCCGCAAATGTTGATGGCCCTCGCAAACGTTATAACGACCATGATTTAAGGATATGCACCAGGAATGTCCGAACTCTATACAGAGATGGTGCCTCTAGCCAACTGGCGGATGTCCTCGACAAAAACAAGGCTGACATCACCGCCATAAAGGAAATGAGATGGACAGGGATGCACACGACGAAAAAACGGTGACATCTTTTACAGTTGCCATGCAGAAGACACGAATTGGGATGTGGTTTTATAGTCGGTAAGAGACTTTGACACCTGGTATCGCAGTTTAACCCCTGTATCGCGGTTAAAATGAATAGTTACTATTCGCATCCGCCCGAACTATTTTTACATTACGCTGATTTGTGTATACGCCCCGACAGAAGACAAAGACGATGACATTAAAGATGTATTCTATGAGCGCCTGGAGGAGATATATGATTGCTGCCCTGCACTTAAAAAAAAAACTTAATTTTCCTTTACACCCCATGAATGAGATATGGGATAGCTTTTCGCGTTGTTGTGAATTAACACGCTTTCGTTGTTGTTGTGAATTAACACGCTTTCTATTTTTAGATTCACAACTAACGGCATCTACTTGTTTATCGACGAATGCAAACGTCACAGTTTGAGAAGCTCTTACTAGACACGCCGAATGACTCATCATATTGCGAATTTTATGACCACTGCCGCAACAACCGTACTGGGTTATGAAAAACCACGCTCAGACAAGCCCTGGTACGATGACGAATGTCACGAAATGTCTGAGGAAATGGATGCTGCATCCAAGGCAAAACTGCAGCCAATGGCGACGCGAGCGGTGACGGAGCGTTATAGAAAAAAAAGGAGGAAGATGAAATGCCTGTTCAGACGGAAAAAGCGTCTGTGGAAGAAAAGAGAGAGCCAGGATATTGAAAACTACAGAAATAGATGTCAGGCCCAAAAGTTCTACCAAAAGGTAAAAAGCAAAGGTTTAGGAACAGGGATCCCCACCTGTAAGGACGAGACGGAAATCTGGTCACGGACACTCAGAGTGCTCCTCAAATATGGAGGGAACCATTTCGATCTCTACTCGTTCTCGCTGAAAGTATAAATGACGAAATCACACCAATCATAGACGACGAAGTAGATTGTCCAACACCGAGCCAAAACGAGATCAGCACGGCAATTGCGCGGCTTAAAAATAATAAATCTACAGGAGCCGATGGACTGCCGGCAGAGCTTTTTAAAGCCGGCGGCGATGAGCTGGCAGCATGCAGGCAACAGCTCATAAACATGATATGGCGCTAGGAATTCATCCCCGATGATTGGAATCTGAGTGTTCTTTGTCCTGTGCATAAGATAGTCGATTCAAGTGTGTGTACCAACTATCGGGGGATTAGCTTTTTAACTATCGCATACAAGGTCCAGTCTAGTGAATAAAGCCCATTCTGTCGAAACCTGATTGGACCTTATCAGTGTGGCTTTAGACCTGGTAAATCCACTACCGACCAGATATTCACACTTAGACAAATCCAAGAGAAGAAATGCAGATCGACACCTACCATCTGTTCATCGACTACAAAGCTGCATTCGACAGTCCGATACGACAGAAATTGTTAGTTGCTATGGCTGAGTTTGGTATCCGCGAAGCTAATACGACTTTGCGGGATGAAACTGACTGACACGAAGTCTTCAGTGAAAATTGGCAAAAAATCTGACAGACCTATTTTCTACCAAGCGATGCTTTACACAAGGCAATATTCGTTCTTGCGATCTCTTTAACATCATAATGGAGACGATCATGCGGAAGGCAGCAGTAAACACGGCTGGCACCATCTTTAACAAAAGCCATACCATGGTCGCGTTTGTCGATGATATAGATATCATTGACCGAGGACTGCGGAATGTTTCTGCGGCCTTTTAAAACATTAAGAAGTAGTCGGCAGAAGTGGGTCTGGTGATAAATGAGGACAAAACAAAGTTATTTGTTTCAACGAACAAAGAGTCCACTCGTCTGGTACCCAGAGTGAACGTTGGCAACTATAACTTTGAAGTGGTACATGATTTTGTCTACATTGACTTCGCCATAAACAAAAATAATAATGTCAGCCTTGAATCAAAAGGCGAGTATTCATCGCAAGCCGCTGCTACTATGAGCTTGGCAAGCGAATTAATGACAAAGAAGAATAAAGATCCAACTCTCCCAGATTCTGATCCTACCTGTCTTGCTTTACAGCGCAGAATCTTGGGTAATGACGCAAGCGGAACAATCTATTCTGGGAGTCTTAGAGAGAAAAATACTTCCCAAAATATTTGGATCCATCATCGTTATGGGCTAGTATAGTCGTCAAATGAACCACGACCTGTATGAGCTGTACAACGATATCGACGTAGTCAAGCGCGTTGAAATAGACCGATTGCGCTGGCTTGGACTCGTTGTACGAATAGACGAAAACTCTCCGGCTTGAGAAGTCTTCGGCAATAAACTCGATGGGCGAACAGGAGGGGGCGACCAAAACTCCGATGGATGGACCAGGTGAAAAAGCTATTAACTATCTTGGTGTGATGAACTTTCTACAGAGCGCAAAAGACCGAAGCGCTTGGGGTTTTTTTTACGTGGGGCTACTGATAGATGAATTTCTGTTGCTGCTGCCAATTAAGAAGAACAAGACAATTCGAATAAGTACTGGATAAGAACGACGAAATTGTTGAAATAACTTTTCTAAAGGGCTGGGAGTGTGGTCTCCTATTAAAGGACATCTTAAAAATACAGCAGATTACACTATGCGACAATCAAAATCGGAATGGGATGAAACCAACGGGAAATGTTATATCGGTCAAAAACAAGTTATACGTGGCCCGGCGTTTCCCTGGGTCACATCTAGGAATCGAGATATATCGATTTGAAGTTAGTAACTATCATATAGGGGAATATCTCACGTTTTAGGCTCATTTGTTATATTGTTATATGGCGGCGTATGAATATTATAAGTAATATTTCACTTTAATCATACGCCACGGAGTACAACAGTTTTATTGTAACTGTTACAAAATTAACCCAGTTCAAAATCATTTGATGAATGGAAAAAGGAAACTGTTGCTTATATAGAAAAACGTTATCTGAACAGATTAAAGGAATTGTAATTTTTAATTTTTTTAAATTTGTTTGAGCAAAATCGGACTAGTGGTTCTCGAGTTATGTCAAAAAAAAGACCACCAAAGGTGACAATTTCCCCTATATGATATTTACTAACTTCAAATCGATATATTTCGATTCCTAGATGTGACCCAGCGAAACGCCGGGACACGTATAACTTCTTTTTTACCGATATAACTTTCCCCGGTAGTTTGAACCCTTTCCGATCACTGACCCCTACCATTTGTCTCACAGTGTTATGAATAAACGTTATCTTAGTAGCCTTGGACCGAATTTCTGTACCCTTCCCTGGGAGGAAGATGCACATAGGTAACAAGTGTTGGCGCCATCTCTGTAGAGAGTTCGGACATACCAGGAGCATATCCTTTAATCCTTAAATCATGATGCTTCCATTGATGTAACATTTTGGTATATTTAACGAATATTCCGATATCTATAGAATCCGAATATGTGATCACATTTTAAAGACAGTCAACAGTTCGACGGCTCTCTAAGATTTGTGTTTGTGGTATTGCGTCCTGTATGCCATTGCTGATGACATCTTTTATTTTCTCACAAATTTTATTTGTGATTCTATCAATTGACGTAAGAATAACCTATATTTACAGTACACGATTTATTCATTCTATAAAATTGTATCCTTCAATTCACTGTTCACTCTGATACCTTATCGCTACGAAGTACGAGCATGTGTACACGCCGGTTGATTTTAGATGTGTTTGTGAGTCCAATATGATGAATCATTTAAAAAGGCCTTTGGGCAGTTTGATGTACGGGTATTAGTTACCCTCACCCACGTGTGTAAGAGGTGGGGGGGGGGGGGATACGATACTCGTACACAATACAATGTTTGTTATTTCTGTTGATTGCCGTTGGTGTTACTGCGTGCAATGTGTGCTGCTGGTTCATGTGAAATATAATGTTTACTTGACACCCATAAATGTTGATTGTATGGTATTATCCAGGAGCAAATGGGATGAGTTACCGTGACGGAATATGGATTATTGCTTTTGGGATGTCTCAGGTCAATTTGTGGCAATGTCGTAGGTTTGCATTTATGTTGTCTGCTACCTGTGTGGGTCTATTTCGTTTGAAGTGTAAATAAATATTTATTTATGAATGCGAATGAAGTGCATTGGAATTTTAATTAATATTGCATTAATTATATTCATAGCTATTTGCTGTACGATTACATACCATGACAATGGGGGCATGCAACTGTTTGGCATTTCATGGGAATTATGACCAAATGTGAGAGATGTGAATTGTTTAAGTTATACAATTATGTGGTATATATATATAGATATTCTTGTATTTAAAATTTTCATGTTATGAATTATTAACATATGGTACATGACCGATGAATGAAGATGTAACAAATAAATAGAATTATAAAAAATACATATCTGTGGACTTTTGACAAAACAACCTCTTTCAAAAACTGCAATTTTACAGGAGAACGAAAAAACTGGTTAAATATATAACAACTTTGATTTTGAAATATTTGGTGAAAAGGTGAAAGTGTAGTATTAAATTTAAATACTAAATTGAAGTGATGATATCAATAATTCTATTCTAATCCCGACAGATTTTCACAAAAAACAAGAATAAAAAGATAGGATGTTTTGTCGAAATTGTTTTCAACAAAAAAATTAGCTTACATTACACAAGTTGTTTTGTGAAAATGGTTTTAAACAAAAACGTGATTCATATTTTGCGCTTATCTCAAGGCTAGTTGTTTTGTTAAAATGGAACTAATAAAAAATATCGAAATAGGTTATTTTAAAAAATTATAATGTGTAATATAACATAAATACTTGAATTCAATTAGGCAATATTGGTACAAAATTATATTTCTGTAGGTAAAACAAATTTTAAGTTTAACAAAAAAGTATTCAAAAGGTATTCAAAAGCATAATTATATTATTGAATACCATCATCTTCGTCAAGGTGTGGGTGAACTTCAATGGGGATATCACCTTTAATTGTACCAATTAATGGCAGCATATCTAATAAATATTTCTTTTTATTTTGTGATACAGGCAAAGGGGAATTGTAGCTTGTGGCCAATTGGGGAGATGGTTCTTTACGTCGACGCGAGTTTTTATCTAGCATCTGAAATGACTCTTCTGGGTGTATTGAAAATTTGTACTGCAAAGCTCCTGGCCTGCTTTTTTCGTATCTCAGCCATCGAACGTTTTTCCACTCAAACTTCTCACCTAAAAATTTGAAGATTAAAAAAATTATATAGTGTTGAAAAGAATGTAGGTATTTAAAATTATACCTGAAATGCTATGTGACCTCCATGTGTATTTGTCCTTTAGAAGTGCACGAAAATCGAAGAAATCCTCTTGTCTTCATTCATGAACAATATAACTTTTATTGGTCGCCGACTTCGGCAGCACTTTAGTAATACCACCTTATCTCGGAATACTAAGAAACAGCTTTACCAGGTGCTAATCTTACCCGTTCTTTTGTATGCTGCCGAATCATAGGTGCTTACGACAATGGACATACAAAACCTGGGAGTATTCGAGAGAAAAGTACTCCGAAAAATGTATGGACCTATCTGTGTCGACGGCGAGTTTCGCCATCGGATGAACCATGAGCTGTATGAGCTTTACCACGACATCGACGTAGCTGAAAGAGTCAGAATACAACGACTACGATGGCTGGGTCATGTTGCCACGATGGATGTAAATGCTCCAGCGAGAAAGGTGTTTGAAGGCGAACCTGAAGGACGGCGCAGAGCAGGGAGACCCAAACTCCGTTGGAAGGACCATGTGGTAGGCGACGTGCCACCATCTGGTAGGACTAACTGGAGAACACACGCACAAGACCGAAGCGTGTGGAATTCTTTAGTACTTCAGGCCTCAAACTTATGAACCATGTTTGTAAGTTATAATGGGCCACTTAAGTAAGTAAGTAAGGTCGCCGATTTTTAGTTTGCCCAATCGTGTGAATGTTCAATAGATCCGAAGAAATTTTTTCTTTTCTATTTGCACATATACAGTATCACATTTAAGATGCGTATGACCCACGACAAGAAATTTACGATCAATAAGTTTAATACTTGCTTGATCTTCCAAAACTTTCTCAAACATTGCGCAAAGATATGAGTTGCGGTTCTGACCAAGACAGGAATCACTATATAAAACAATATGACAAACTGAATTTGGTAAATGATGATTTTTTGTTGTAACTTGATCGATTTTTGTTCATCTTCGTCGACAGAAGAGTTCGCATGTATTACACAGATTAAGCCGAGGTTTCTTGAACTTAATATCTAGGGTAGTGAATATATCTCTATATTTGATCCCGACACGCAATCAGAGTATTTTTCTGTATATAACCGTTAATACCACGTTCAAAATATAATTGATTTGTATGTCGACGACTGTAGTGACTTTCGTACTTCGGAATGCTGCTTATATGATCTATAACTTCATTATATTTATCGATCGACAGTTTGTGGGGTGAATCATGTTTTCCACGTCTATCGTGTGGTATAAGTCCCATAGAAGTTTGTTTTACTTTATGTAAATTCACTGTTTTAATCGCCTCTATTGTTTCTCCAGATGATAAGAAATGGCAATAGTCCCGGATGATTAAACATGGCAATGGTGCCAAATAATAAAAACGACAAACACTTGAAATTTTTTAACTGGGAATGTAGCAGAATAGTTCTAAAAAATAAAAAATAAACTGGTGTATTTGTGATTTGTTAGTTGGCAAAAATGCAGTTGTTGAGAATTTTTCACACATTTTATTGGAAAATATGATTCAAAAAACGCGTCGGAAAAAGAAAAACTAGTAGATTTTTTGTACGGAAAATATGATACACATGAGTCGTCCTGCAATTTATGTTCCTACAAATAATTAATGGAGTCTTATTTTGTTGTCGCTAGCAATGATTTACATGCCAATTGCTGCGTTTTCTGTTTCTTAAACGTGATGTTGGCTGCCAAATTTAAACCTCGCATGAACTCCCAAACAACTTCTTTTGATTAAAATATTTATTTTCAAGTCCACAAAAACACTTGTTTGCAAACAATATTTTACTTTTTAATCAGTTTTTGTTTTCACATAATAACTTCTTTTCACACAAGTCGTTTTGTCAAAATTAATGTTATCTATAAACCATTCAAAAATGTATCTTGTCTTAAGCAAGTTACATATTTTCTAAATTTCAGTTTTGATAAAACAACTTCTTTGAAGAGAAGTTGTTTTGTTAAAACAATATGTATATATGTAAAAAAATATTAACTACAATTTAGATGTTTTGTCAAAAGGATATAACAATTTTATTTCTTTCAGTTTAGACAATTTTTAAACTCTTTCAGATAAGATATTCTATCAAATATTTTTTTCAAATATAATGAAAGATTTGTCAAGAACTGTAGATTTTTATCCAAATGGCGTAGAAATGCAAGGATTACACCAAAAGAACCGTCTTAAAAATTTATATTTAATATAAAAATCTTGCAAAAATTTCTTATTTCGAGAGAAGTTGTTTTGTCAAAAGTCCACAGATATATATTTAAAAAAAAATAAAATTAAATTCGTCGTTTAAAAATGAGGAAAATTTGAGAATCTGATATTTTTTGTATTATTTGAAATGAATTCAGGACAATATCAGGCAAATGTCGTTTGATAGTCCACCTGACTCTCACTGTGCTGTCTATATGTTGATAGTTTCGTCGCACAATAGGGCGGGAGAAATAATCGGATTCAGGAGGCCATTTTACATAAGGGTCAGCAGGAATAGTGTCGGGGACGATTTTCATACATAGCAGTTTAATTTAAACTGGGTGAGCTAAATACACTTTCTCTGGTACTTCTCTTCAACACTAAAAATAATTTTAAATCCCTGTACAACATTTGTTGTAAATGATGGGATCTTGTTAAGCACATATGTGAGGGTATAAAAATATATGTTTTTTTCTGTATTGATTCCTAAAATACCTATGACTGTAACAATATTTTGGTACCATGTTAACATTTCTTTTAACTAAAAATATTGCTACAAAAGTAATATTGATTATTTCGTTCATTGAAATTATTCCACTTATAGCATTCGTTGAAAATCAGAAGTTCACTTAAACTTGAAAACATTGTGCCAAATTTATGTTGCCATTTCCACAATATCCAATACATACTTATCTCATTAAAATGAATTGTAGTCATTATAAATTTGGAAAAATTAGCAAAGCAAGAAATACACCTACTCACACCGGCAAAAGTATATGATTACATTTAAATGTCGAAATAGTTCAACAATTTCAATTAGCTCTGCAATTACATGAATACCGTTTATTTGGTAAACTTACATCAGTTGGATGGAGTGATGGATATTTTGATTATGGATTTCAGTGTGAAAAAATTGAGTGGAATAAGCGCTAGTTTAGTGAATTAGTGAATCTGGCTTAATAAAATATGTTTTTTCTAATCATCACTAGCAAAAAAATGGAAGTAGTTATAAGGGAATCACTTTTTAATAACTTCAAATCATATATTCCACAGTGCAACACATGAATTTAGGACTCAATTCTGCGAAATGCACGTAAAAATAGACCCAAAAAGAAGAAGTTCTGCATCATTCGTTTTGTCAAGTTGCATGCCATAATAATTTAATATCGATTAGAAGTTAGTAAGTATTGTATAGGGGAATTTGCCACGTTTTAGTCTCTTTTATTTGACATAACATAAATACTATATGGTTGCGTATGATTATCATAAGTAATATTATACGAAAATCATACGCCACGGAGTATAACAGTTTTATTGTAACTGCTACATAAATTAACCCAGTTCAAAATCATTTGATGACTGAAAAAGTGAAACTGTTGCTTATGTAGGGAAAAGTTACATTAACTTTCTTTTTATTTTAAATTTGTTTTAGCTAAATCGGACTAGTGGTTCTGCAGTTATGTCAAACAAAAGAGCCTATAGCGTGACAAATTCTCCTATACGATCCTTACAAACTTCAAATCAAAATAAAGTTATTATGGCATGTAACTTGGTAAACTCACTTTGGGTCTACTTTCACGTGCAGTTCTCAGAATTGAGTCTCAAATCAATGAGCTGAAAAATTTACTGTGTTCTATAACGATTCATTTGTTGTTAATATTATCTATTACCGTTTGCTGCACATCACTTCGCAATATTCGGACGTTTAGCAAGGCAAACTATTTTACAATTCCCCTATATGATACTTACTAACTTGAAATTTATATATCTCGTTAAGCATAACCTCAGCCCATTTGCTGATCGTGTGTACACGCGACTATCATGCAGGACATGGTTTCATACAAGTCAAGTCATATTGTTATCGTCAGGAATTTCGCAGTACAGCATCAAGTCAATCGGCATATCTAGTAAAAGCTTCGTAATTAGCTGACTTTCACATTCGGCTATAAAGAGGTAGGTGCTAGGTTGGTGGTAGGTAAAGAGGTAGGTGATTTTTGTGTATATAAAAATAAAAAGCGTGTTAATTCACAATAAAGCGGGAAATTATTCCACACTTAATTCATGGTGGTTGTAAGGAACATTAAGTTTTTTGTATAACAAAGTTATTCAAAGTTTTCAGATTCAAATTAATATATTAGTGCTTGTGAAACTGATTTTTAACTTATATAGGTGTTTTGTACTGTAACAATTTAATAACGGTAGGTTCATTATTTTCAAAGATGTCACGTCTACCATTTCGTTTAATCCTAATGACCAACAAAATACTCACATAAATCATCTTAAACAATGTTCTAAGACTCACTCTAGTATCTGATATCTGGTATGAAATATTTATTTTATATAGGAGTTGCCACGCCTAACATCCGATGTCGGCCATTTTCGGACAATATCACACGTTGGTGGAGTCCACGAGAGTTTTACACGAGTCTCGCCGTGAACACATTACCCTTGATGTGGTAAAAACACTGGACATTAGGGTGGCAGCAAAAATTCAACTTTGAATTTTCGGCCAAAGAGGTCAAATCTCAAATCTATTTATATGAAAATGAGTTTGTGTTTTTTTGCAGTTTGTATGTACCATATAGACTCGAGAACGGCTGGACCGATGTTTTCATAATTTGACCAAAATTGGACAACTTAAGAAATTGCCCCAAAGAGATCAAAGGTCAAATCTATCTATATATATAAAAATAAGTTGCATTGTGTTAGAAATTGATGTTGTCTGGAATGCGTGAACCGATTTTGTTTCAAACTTCATATGAAAGGTGACGTTAATACCAAGGTTTTTATGTATAAACAGTCTTTGTATGTGCATTGGTTCTTGAGTTATAGCGAACACTGCATTAATTTCGAAACATGTGTGTGTGTGTGTGTGTGTGTGTGTGTAGGGATGTGTGTATTGTTGTAACGTATGGGCTCGAAAACGGCTGGACCGATTTTGATGAAATTTTCAGGGAATTTTCCGAATAACCTCGCAAGTAACATAGGCTAAACATTGTTTGAATTTTTCCACATTTAGGGGGTGAAAATAGCAAAAGGGATAAAAACTCCCCTTTCCTATATATATATGTTTGTATGTTTGCAACGTATGAACTCGAAAACGGCTGTGCCGATTTTGATGAAATTTTCAGAGCATCTTCAGAATAACCCCACAGATAACATAGGCAATACATTGTTTGGAGTTTTCCACATTTAGGGAATAGAAATTGGCAATTCGTTGCTATTCCATTTTACTCAAACCATTCATTTAATTTATATACTTAGCTATTGTAAATCACATCTTCGGGGATCTATGAAATAAATTAAATATAAACACATCACTAAAACCTTAAATATTTAAATACATTTTGCACAGCAATGAGCTTTCT
Source organism: Muscina levida (assembly GCA_964034835.1). Classification (NCBI taxonomy): domain Eukaryota; kingdom Metazoa; phylum Arthropoda; class Insecta; order Diptera; family Muscidae; genus Muscina; species Muscina levida. The sequence continues at coordinate 39,289,800 of OZ035881.1, read as the reverse complement.
TATATGTTAACTTAACCGATATTTCAAACATCAATTCAAACAGCTAATATATACATGTAATACTGTAACGGACTTTTTCTCCAAGGCCGCTAGCTTTTGAGTGCATTTTCTGGCAAACATACAAGCGTATAACTCCGGATTTCAAATGACTTCATTCGGAGCGACAAATATTATTCGGGACAATGTAAATAAAAAATATGAATGCATGTAACAATTCATGAGAAAACATTTTATGTACAAATTGACCCGGTAGGTGGCGCTGGGGTGGGTTTATAATCAAAATTTTGAACGAATGGACCAATTTAAATGAAATTCAGAATATATGTTTGTTTGATCATCAGAAAAAATTGTATGTACAAATGGACCCGGTAGATGGCGCTGAGGTGTATTTATAATCAATAATTTAACGAACGGATCAATTTAACTGAAATTTAGTATGTATATTTGTGTGATGATGAAACAAAGTTTTGTATAAATGGACCCGGTAGTTGCCCCTAGGGTGGAATTATAATGAACATTTTAACGAATTAAACAATTTGACTGAAATTTAGAATGTATATTTGATTTATTATGAGAATTTTTTATTGTATATATGGATCCGCAGTTGATTTGGCTAGGGTTGAATTATTTCGAAAATTTATATCGATTGTCCGATTTTACTCAAATTTAAAACATATGATTTTTTTGGCATGAGAAAATTTTGAATGTATGTTTGAAACCAGTTGCCGGTGTTTAGCACTTTATTTTTGGAATGTCATTTAGTCACTTTTTTTAACATCATAGTTATTCAGAAGTCTATATATATAAAAAAGATGTACATTTTGATGTCACCACTATTTGTCAAAACGGTTGACCCCATTTGTCCCAAAACTGCAGTGAAAGTTAGGGATGGGCTGTAGATGATCACCCAGACCGTAAAATGGCTTAAGGTAGAATGTTGGTGCACTTCCTATAGAATTTGAGAGCTTCACAAAGTGGTTTTCGCATTTCGAACTTTTAGGGGACAAACACGAAAATGGGAACAACTGTTGCTCTCACCTAGACCAAACGGTTAATAGGGATTTTTGGAAATTGGTACTCCTTGGAATAAAAAGGGACAAAGTACTATCATGGCTCAGACCAAACACCTTAAGTATCAATCAACCAGTACACCAACGCAGAAAGTTATATGTCAGTCAATCGGCTTAAAAATGTGGTTTTAGAATATATGTCTATCAATAAGTAAGTTTTTATAATATCCTGGATGACACTGCTGAACCATTTTAGCAATTCTTACAAAAATAATCTCTTAGATTTATATAGATTTATATGAAGTACAGAATGTGTCCGGGAATACTTCGCTTTTTAAATTTAAATATTTCAGAGGCCAAGTAATAAACCAATCGTTATTCGATTTTAACTGCACTCCACATCTTTTAAAATAATTTGGAGGCAGGACGAAGTCTGCCGGGCCAGCTAGTACATTTATAAATGAGTTTGTATTTGTTTTCAGTTTGTATGTATAGACTCGAGAACCGCTGGACCAATCTTTAAGAAATTTTCACAGAATGTAACTTTGTGGTCGGTAATGGACCCTATTTGAAACCGCAATATCTAGAGAACTGATTTTCCGATCGTCTTAAAAATGATGAGGATGCATTTTGCACCAAACAAAAATTAGCCGTGTCGGATCACTTTAAAACGCAGTATCCCATGGACTAAAAGAGGTGTAAAGGTGATATTTTGTATGTGCTGTTGGTGCAATATGCATTATAGCCAGGATGTCATTCATCAAGTGTCACAATATTTCGGTCGGGTAATTTTAAATTTTAGCAATTAAAATCGTCCATACATTTCGCTGCCGGCCTACTGGACATATTACAATGCGATTGCAGGGCCCCTGGGGACATACCCCAAGGTAAGGCCCATATTACCATCAGGTTACAATGCAACTCCACATTCGAGTCCAAAGACTCTATCAGTGATTTCGGTATCAACCACAGCCCGCGAGCTGTTCTCGCAAGTGATCAGACGGGAACAAGTCCCGCGGCTTCTGATACCTACCCTACCAGTCACACTCTGCGGCGCGAGAAGCTACTACCAATTTGTGATTTATTGTACCGCAATTCACAGTATTTGAAGGCTTTTGCATAAAGAGAACAGATTGGTCCTTTTACAAACTCGTGAATACTAATGATTGTTCATCAATACCTCAAACTGGTGGTACGGTCGATACAACATTGCAAAGATGTAGTTTTCTCATCGATGAAAGTTCCTTACCTCCTTCTGTCCGACGACGCTTAACAGCAACCGTGTATTTGTTATGATAGGCCCTCGTGAATTCCCGTAGTCATGCAAGTAGGCATCAAATCTCACCCCCGGTACCAGAAAAAGGCCTCTGGTTACGAAGGACCCCAGTTCAGCGACCAGTGTCCTCGCAACGGGCAGTGGCATTAGGTAGTACAAGGTTATGAAGTTGGAGGAATCGGTCCGATCCAACAGCCTTGCAACCTCAAAGAACACGGAAACACACATTAGAGGAATATGAACTGACACAAATTTTCAAAGCTGTCACTTTCATACTAAACCAGATATTTAATTTTTGCTAAAGTCACTCGCTTGATTTTAATGCGTAGTTTAATTAACTACGCTTAGAAGTTAGCTAGAGTTAGAAGGCGAAACGTTGAGTAACCTAATCGGCATGCTACCACCGATGCGTCTTAGGAATTAGGTGGGAGTGCCACATAATCCCCAAGCACAAAATCCACAAGCACAAAATCCCCAAACACATAATCCCCACACTTTTTTGGCGACAGTGTCACAAAATCCCCAAATACAAAATCCCCACCCTACATTTTGGTGTGTTTCGGTTTCTTTTATCGACAATTTCCGCGCACTCAAAACTCAATGGAAGCTTATAGATTCAAAACTATTGTAGGAAAAAAAAGGCGGCGTTTAAAATATTATTGAAGAGTTAGGGAAAGAATTTATTGAAATAAAAATAAACATAGCCAAAATATATACTCAGGCATAGGTATAAGAAAAAATAAAAAAATGTGGACCGTCTCAAGAAAATTAAAAAGTTGTTGAATCTCGAGCTGATTTGGAAAAATTAACTTATTTCGCGTCCATATTGCATAATATTTCACCTTGCAATTAATATCTTTATGTATGAAATGTTGTAAATGTATTTTGTTTAAACCGTTAATATTGTTATTTTTCATTTATTATTAATGCAAGTGTCCTCAATCAATTTTGTATATATTTCAGTTTTTTTTTTTAAATAAATTTTCTTTATAATACAACAATTTCTGTTTTTTAATTATGGTTGTCAGATCTAATAAAAAATCACCCCTGAAGATGCTGGGAAGAATCCCAGCGAAACGTCGGATGCACAAATGTTAACAATAATCATTTAATTTGACATCAAAATGACCTTGAAAGCCCGATAACAATTAATTTTTAAAAATTAATTTCATTTCAATACCTACATTTGTGAATTTATAATTAAAATTTTTTGAATTTTTATTTCAGAAATAATTTCAAACACAAAATCCCCAAATTCTGTGTGATAACCATTCTAATTATGTTTAAAATCGCGGCGATTTTTAACATAATTTGAAAGGTTATCACACAGAACTTGGGGATTTTGTGTTTGGGGATTTTGTATTTGGGGATTTTGTGTTTGGGGATTCTGATTTGGGGATTTTGATTTGGGGATTTTGTGTTTGGGGATTTTGGTTTTGGGGATTTTGATTTTGGGGATAACGTGGTACACCCGAATTAGGTAACAGAAGTTACTGAAGCTCAACACAGGCTCTCCTAGTGGCTTTGGCAGCCCCAAGGAACTAGGATCGGGAGCGGTGGCCTAATAAGCCACTCTGCTTAAACAAAATTTATTATGAAAACACGGAGAATAAATAAAACAAGAACCCACCCCCCAAATGTTGACGACCCCCGCAAACGATATAAGGACCATGATTTATGGATATGCACCGAATGTCCGAACTCTTTACAGAGATGGTGCCTCCATCCAACTGGCGGATGTCCTCGACAAATACAAGGCTGACATCACCGCCATACAGGAAATGAGATGGACGGGACAGGGATGCCCACGACGAAAGAACTGTGACATCTTTTACAGCTGCCATGCAGAAAGACACGAATTTGGATGTGGTTTCATAGTCGGCAAGAGACTTCGACACCTGGTCTCACGGTTTAACCCTGTAAGTGACCGAATAGCCACCATTCGCATCAGGGCGAAATATTTTTACATCACGCTGATTTGTGTACACGCCCCGACGGAAGATAAAGACGATTAGAATAAAGATGCATTTTACGAGCGCCTAGAGGAAACATACGACCGCTGCCCTGGCCACGACATTAAAATTGTTCTGGGAGACTTTAATGCAGAAATAGGATGGTAAATTCAGCCTGCATACCGACACGTCAGACAACGGGTTTAGGCTGGTTAGCTTCGCAGCGGGTAGGAACATGGTAATGAGTGGAACCAGATTCCAGCACAAAGATATCCACAAGGCAACTTGGCTATCCCCCGATCAAAACACCAAAAATCAAATTGATCATGTGGTAATTGATGGCAGGCATGCATCTAGTGTCATGGACGTGCGTGTGATCCGTGGTGCTAATATTGGCTCGGATCATTACCTGGCTGCCGCCAAGGTGCGCACAAGATTGAGCAGAGCGAAAAACGCACGTAACCAAACACCAAGAAAGAAGAACATCGCGAAGCTGCAAACCCCAGCGATATCCACAGCCTACTTCAACCAGTTCTCCCAACTTCTACTACACAACGCCTCTACTTCTGACGTTCCCGATACACAGTGGGAGTATATGCGCAATCCATGGCAAACGCCACAACAACCGTGCTAGGATATGAAAAGCGGCACTTAGACGAATCTTGCTTCAATGAAGAATGTCGCGTAGCGTCTGAGGAACAGGATGCTGCTTATAAGGCAACGCTACGGCCAATTGTAACCCGTGCTGTTAGGGAACGGCACATGGAGAAGGTAAAACAGGCGAGACAGCTATTTAGGCGAAAAAAACGTCAGATGAAGGAACGGGAGAACGAGGATATAGAGCGATACAGGGATAAAGGTGAGGCCCAGAAAGTAAGAGCAAATGGCTACGGTAATGGCCTCCCCTTCTGTAAGGACACGGTTAGAAATTTGGTCACAGATACGCAGAGTGTGCTGCACATTTGGAGAGAACACTTCCAGCAGCTGTTCCAGAAGCCAGCACACGTAAAGTTATCATGCCATTCGCGACGACGGTTTAGATTGCCCACCACCAAGTCAAGCCGAGGTAAGAAAAGCGATATCGAGCTGAAAAACAACAAAGCATCCGGTGCCGACGTTCTGCCGGCAGAGCTCTTCAACCCCGGTGGCGAGGAGCTGATAACGAGCTTGCACCAGCTCCTGCGCACGGTTTGGCTTAAAGAGTGCATGACTGACGATTGGAATTTAAGCGTATTATGTCCTGTGCTGAAGAAAAGGTGATCCAAGTGTGTGCTCCAACTACCGCGGGATCAGCCTTTTACCCATCGCATATAAGGTCCTGTCGAGTGTGCTATGTGAAAGACCAAAGCCAGTGTTATCCAACCTGATCGGGCCTTATCAGTGTGGCTTTAGACCTGGAAAATCAACAACTGACCAGATATTCACACTTCGGCAAATCCTGGAATAGACCCAAGAGAAACGGATCGATACGTACCATCTTTTCGTCGACTATAAAGCTGCTTTCGACAGCCCGATACGGCAGAAATTACTCGCAGCCATTGCAGAGTTTGGTATTCCAGAGAAGCTGATACGTCTTTGCGGAATGACGCTGACTGACACGAAGTCTTCAGTGAAGATTGGCAAGGACCTTACGGAGCCATTCAATACCAGACGAGGCCTAAAACAAGGCGACGGCCTATCGTGCGATCTCTTCAACATTGTGATGGAGATGATAATGAGAAAAGCTGCAGTAAACACGAGTGGCACTATATTCAACAAAAGCCACATGCTACTCGCGTACGCTGATGACGTAGACATCATCGGTCGAAAACTGCGGGATGTGACTGCAGCATTCTCGGGTATACAGAAGGAATCAGCGAAAATAGGCCTAACGGTGAACGAGGACAAAACGAAGTTATTAGTTTCAACGAACAAAGAATCTACTCGTTTGGGAAACTGCGTGAACGTTGAAAACTATAATTTCGGGGTGGTAGATAATTTTGTCTACCTAGGCTCCGCCATCAACAAAGAAAATAATGTCAGCCTAGAAATCCGGAGAAGAATCCTGCTAGCAAATAAATGCTACTACGGACTAAGCAAGCGTTTCAATGACAGAGCCCTCTCTCGACGAACAAAACTCCAGCTATACCAGATACTGGTTCTACCTGTCTTAATGTATGGCTCAGAATCCTGGGTTATGACACAAGCAGATGAATCGGTTCTGGCGGTATTCGAGAGAAAAATACTCCGTAAAATATATGGGCCCATCATCGTTAACGGAGAGTATCGGCGTCGTATGAATCATGAGCTGTACGAGCTGTACACTGACATTGACGTGGTCAAACGCATTAAGGTGCAACGGTTGCGTTGGCTAGGTCATGTGATACGCATGGACGAAAATGCTCCAGCTCGAAAAGTTTTCGACAATGAACTCGATGGATGGCGCAGAAGAGGGCGACCAAAACTCCGTTGGAAAGACCAGGTTACTGAGAACCTTACAGAACTCGGTGTGACTAACTGGAGAAGAAGCGCAGAAGATCGAGGCGCTTATAATATTTTTCTACGTGCGGTATATAGTCCACTGGGATTGCATAGAAGTACCAGTTAAGTAAGTAAGTAAGTTACTTAACTTTATTTTCCTTTTCCTTTCCTTTATGGGAGAGCTTCTCACGTTGTTGTGAATTAACACGATTTCTATTATGAAATTCACAACTAACGGCACCTACTTGTTTATCGACGAATGCGAACGTCACTGTTTAAGAAGCTTTTGAACGGGGACAGGAATCAAACCAAGGAACTCCCGCATGGTAGTCGCGTGCTCTAACCATCTTACAAGGGCCGGCCCCAATACGTACACTGATATTAAATGAGTCCACACCAAATTTCAACACGAATTACACTATAGTCCTCCAGATAGATAGAACGCTACGGAAGTCGTCAAGGTTTGGATGTTTGTTAATCGGGTCATTGAATATGGGTACTAGAGTTGGATTTGTGCACGAGTTTTCGATTTCGATACGGAACACCCCCTATTTGTGTAACTTCTGGGCAGAAAAATCATGGGCCAAAAAATTGGGGAGATGGGATGGTGAAAAATGGGTTCGCATCATGGTCGAAGGTGGTGGGGAAAAGGAAAAATACTCAACAAGCCCCGCAACTACTCTTAATATTTCCCCTGAACATACCTACTCATCTTCACAGCTAAGGGGGCTCCCATACAGAAATAAATTTTTTATAATATTTGCTCCCACCAACCTTAAGGGTTGAAGATTGAGGTTAGATATGTTCTGAAAACTGTTGGGGTTGTAAAAATTTTGGGGTCGGTCATAAATTTGATTTCTATAATAGCACCTTTGGGGCAGATATGGCGGGCAGGATCAAAAAATAGAAAGTGCAAATGATCATCATTAATAAATACACCATAAAAAATTATTTTTATTCAAACTGCACTTTATTATCATGTCATAGATATAAATTAAAATACACCTATTTTTCTCGCAACACCCTTTGCATCCCTTGATTCCTTTGGTAATATTAATATGCTTTATACCGTAACGAAGTCTACCCACATTTGGTTCACGGTCTGGTCTATACAGAATTTTAAAAGCTTTACACTACAGCATAAAACTTACAAACTTATTTTTTGGTTCTCCTAGAGTGGGGGTGACGACGTGTTTGGCCTCTACAACAAACCCCATCAAGTATTCATGTTTGCGGTGTTGTAGTTAATTATATTTTTCCATTTTCATCATTTACGTTATTTTTCGTTGAGTTTTCTTTAGAAAACTGATGACGACCATGATGAGGACAATTGTAACGTTAATGTTGGCGATGTTGGTGATGTTGGTTTCGGTTTGCTATTTTAATGGCGGTGCCCTAATTTGTCTAAAATTGTTACCTTTTCATTTTGTTTGTAGTGTTGTTGGTATTTTGGCCATTTTCTAGAGGGGTTTTCTTTACCTTATTGCCACCGTGTATTGAATTACGAATGGGTGACAGAGTTTGGCATTCAGTTTCCGCTAATGGTTTCAGTGTTAAGTTGGATTATATTTCAAGTATCTCTACGTGAGTGGATTATTTTGGTGAGATAATTAATCTTGAGTGGGTAAAATTGTTGAGAACGTACCGGCGATTTTTTTAATGCATGAAAAACTGTTCGAAGGTCATTTAAATTGTTTCGAGTAGTGAGAACTAAAAAGGCTGATGGGAGATTTGATTTGAGTTTGTACTTAATGTGATACAGGTACAAGTGGTTTATTTGTAATCGTGTAACAATGAGATAAAACTCATATAAATTGTTAGTTCTAAGGTAAAAATCGAATAATTTATAAAATTTCAGTTTTTTTGGCTTATAAATAGTCTTTAAAAATGTTAAAATTTTACGAATTATTTGACGATTGTTAATTATTTTTTCTTAAAATTTTTTTAAAATCAGCTGAGACTAAATTTCATTGGTAACGTATTTTATTTACAAGTCGCGCTTCAGCCATGCTGGTGTAACATAAGAATAACAACTTAAGTGAATTAAAACTCTCTCTATTTTAGATTCGCAACAAACGGCACCTACTTGTTTATCGACGAATGCGTATGTCACTGTTTGAGAAGCTTCTACTACATGCCATTTGACTTACACTTATACTGCGAAGTTGCTATCGACAACATCGAGGGAACCGGCATAGAAAGAAAAATGTAAATGACTGGAACCGGAAATCGAACCATGGATCTCCCGCATGGTAGTCGCGTTTTCTAACCACTATGCCACGCATCCCAATTACTTTACATTATTGTAGAGGTATTCTTCTAATCTCAAATGAGTCTCCAATCAAAATGGCAGATTAAGTAACAGTGTTACAGAGACTGTATCCTTGTACATATACGTTTACACACTCACACTTACAAACTTACTTTTACCAAAGGTTGAAGGATGTTTAAACCTTGGTTTGATTTTCAAATCGTTTGTGTACTATTCTGCCAGTAAGTGTATGGTCTATGTATGCCACAAGCATACATAATGTGTCACGAACATGAATGAATCCAACACCATTCAATAGACGACGGTGTTGGTGGCATTGCCATTCATTCATATTGGTGGATAGCCCTGTTTAACGATATTACATTGATATGTGCAAACACATAAGTAAACTTTAACAAGGATGCCAGTTGGTGGTAGATGCGTTTGTATTGCTTTTACTATGAAGATAAACTTTTCTTTGCGTTCGTGTGAGTTTGACAAATTTGTTCATTGGTTTACCCAATTATCAGCAGTGTCATTGTCTTTGACATTTACATGTGTTTTAGTTTCGTTTATGTCTAAGATATCCTCTTGTTTACCCGAGAAGTTACACAGTAAGTTATTTGGGCATGTGTGCACACACACACACGCGCAAACATTGACGTACAATTACATACATGTATTTGTTGTTTACTTTAGTGAATCCTTTGGTTTATGGTTCGTTTGTTTGCTGTCTATTGAGATAATATTGGCAGAGTGTGCATAAAAGTCAACTTTTGATTTTGGTTTTAGATTGCCAAAGTTTGTTAGTGACCACAAAATTTACCATACCAATTCGAGTGGCTAATTTTCATTGTGATGTAAATGTCAAGATTTATTGTGGGAATACAACGAATTTGTTCGAAGGGAATGAGTAAGAGGCACCCAGATGAATAGTAAGAGTTACTCTCAATCAAATGTATAATTTTTGGCGAAGTCTTCATGATAGGTTGATGTTCCACATGTGCTTGGTGGCTACAATTGTTTGTAGCTTTATGGGCCAGACACACATATTTGCTTTAAAATATGTTCATTCTGTCTTTTCACTGTAAACTTAACAATTCGTTAGAAAATACTGTTGCTTTGAAGTGTATATTATATAGTAAGGTGTTGATCACATACATTAAAGGGACGTTAAGCAATCTTTATATATAACAGTACAGAAATTACAGTCAGGTAAACTGAAAAATGAAGTTATCCAATTGGATTGCGGGCATTCATTCCGTAAACTTAAACTTACTTAATTTCCCTTTGCACCCCATGAATGAGGTATGGGATAGCTTCTCGCGTTGTTGTGAATTAACACGCTTTCTATTTTTAGATTCACAACTAACGGCACCTACTTGTTTATCGACGAATGCGAACGTCACTGTTTGAGAAGCTCTTACTAGACACGACGATTTAATCGACGCTTAATACTGCGAAGTTGCTGTCAAACAACATTCGAGGGGAGCCGACAATGAAAGAAAATTTTATTTATTTTTTTTTTCTTTTTAAGATGACGCTGCATTTTCTGGCATGTGCCACATTGATGGAAGGCAGTCCAACTGCAAATTCCACTTTAAAAGTGTCAATGAATCTTCTCACGGTTGAAAAGCCAAAGTACACAATGACCAACAATTCGGCAACAGAGCAATTGATGCGAGAATGCATAATCAACATTTGGGCGCGATAACAAATAAACGAGCTTTGGAAGTAGTTGACTAAACGAGGTGATTTAAAACGATTTGGTGGGGCTATGATTTTGCTCACGAAATCTACTGCTGCTGATTTACTTAAACCATGCTTAAAATCGTCGTCGACGTCAAGAAGTTGCAACTGACCACGAACATGAGAGTGTTGATGTTTCGACTGAATTGATATCGTTGCCTTCATTGCCATATGGAAAGTTAGGTGTAGTGGCAGTCGATGATCGACTATGATGCCGAACGATTGTCTCACAACCTCTATGTAATGGCATTTGGGCAACGTTGCAGAAAAGTAGCAAAGGAAACTCCCCAAATGTAAACGACCGAAAACTTTATAAGACCGTCCTGGAACGTCCTGAATCTCTCTCTCTACGGAATTGTAATAAGCCAGAGATTCAGTCCAGTTAGTGATCGTATATACACAATCCGCACCAAGGCGAAATATTTCTACATCACGCTGATTAGTGTATATGCCCCGACGGAAGATACAACGATGTCTTTAATTTCATCGCCTTTATCTTCCAATCTACGAGTTTTATGGTTGGAAGGCATGCATTTAGTGACATGGAATTGCGCGTTATCCATGGTGCTAACATTAGCTAGGACGCGCACAGGATTGAACAGAAAGAAAAACTCATGTAATTAAACCCCAGAGGTAACCACTGCCTACTCTAACCAACTTTAATACGACACAACGCCTCTGCTTCTCTAAAACGGCGCTCACACGATTCCTGGTACGATGAAGAATGTCACATAGCATCTGAGCACCAGGATGCTGCTTACACGGCAGCGGTGCAGTCAATTATAACGGGCTGTTAGGGAACTGGACAAGAAGACAGTAAAACCGGCGAATCAGCTATTAAGGCGGAAAAACGTAAATAAAGGAACGGATGAACGAGGATAGAGAGAGGCACAGGCACGGAGGTGAAATCCGAAAATTTTACCAGAAAATAAAAGCAAACGGTCACTGTATTGGGCTCCCCAGAAATCTGGAAATCTAGTTACAGCTACGCGGTTTTCTGCAAATATTGAGAGAGCACTTCTACCAATTGCTGGCTCCGAATTCGGCGCACGTTATGGTATCACGCCAATTGTCGGCGACTGCTTAAATTGCCCACCACCAAGTCAAACATTGGGAAAGCAGAGCAATATTGCGGCTGAACATTAATAAAGCAGCGGAAGCCGACGGACTTCTAGCATAGCTCTTCATGTCCGGCGGTGATGAGCTGATAACGAGCATAATCCAATTATGTGCTTCAACTACCGCGGGATCAGCTTGTTACCCATCGTATAGAATGTTCTGTCGAATGTGCTATTTAAAAGTCTTAAGTCAGTGTTATCCAAGTCAGTTAGTCACACAAAGTGTAAATAACAGTTCTTTCACCTGGTCCATCCAACAATGTTTTAGTCACCCCCTCCTACGCCGCCCATCGAGTTTATTGTTGACAACCTTTCGAGCTGGAACATTTTCATCCAACGTACAACGTGTTCAAGCCAGCGCATTCGGTATATTTCAACGCGCTTGACTACGTCGATATCGTTGTACAGCTCATACAGCTCGTGGCTCATTCGACAACGATACTCGCCGTTAACGATAATGGGTCCTAATATCTTGCGAAGTATTTTTCTCTCGAATACCCCCAGAATAGATTGATCCGCTTATGTCAGTACCCAGGATTTCGCGCTGTAGAGCAAGACAGGTAGGATCAGAGCCTGGTAGAGTTGTCATTAAATCGCTTGCTAAGCGCATAGAAGCAGCGGTTTGCGATCAATACTCGTCTTTTGAATTCCAGGCAGACATTATGTTTTTTGTTTATGGCGGAGTGGGTCGATATTCAAAAAAGCAAAGTACACCTCATGGGTCGAATACCTCGGGATGTGACTACAGCCTTATCAAGTATACAGAAGGAATTAGCTAAAGTAGATATAACGGTGAACGAGGGCAAGGCGAAGTTATTAGTTTCATCGAACAAAGAATCTAATCGTTTGGGACTACAATGTCTAACTGGTACTAACAAAAATCCTGCTGTACCAAGCACTGGTTCTACCTGTGTTGATGTATGGCGCAGAATTCTGTGCAATGACACTTGCGAATTAATCGGTTTTGGCAGTATTGGACAAGGAAAATTCTCCGTAAAAGAATGCATCCATCAACGTTAACGCAGAATATCGATGCTATATACCGACATTGATGTGGTCAAACAGACAAAATTGCAGCCAATTGCAATGAGTGCAGTGACGGAGCGTTATAATGAGATGAGAAGGGAGATGACACACCCCTTCAGGAGTAAAAAGCGTCTATGCAAGAAAAGAGAGAGCCAGGTTGTCGAAAATTACAGGGACACAGGTGAAGGCCGAAAGTTCCACCAAAAGGTTAAAAGCAAAGGGTTTGGACCACCTGCAAGGACAGAGACGGAAATCTGTTCTCTGACATTCAGAGTGTGCTGCAAATATGGAGGGAACACTTTCGATCTCTACTCGTTCCCGAAGGCAGCATAAGTGACGAAATCACACCTATCATTGATGATGGTGTAGACTGTCCACCACCGAGCCAAAACGAGATCAGCACGGAAATAGCACGGTTTAAAAACGCTAGAGCTTTTTAAAGCCGGCAGCGATGAGCTGATTCAATACATGCTCGAAGATTGGCTTTTTGAGTGTTCTATGTCCTGTGCTTAAGAAAGGCGATCCAAGTGTGTGTTCCAATTATCCCGGGGTCAGCCTTTTACCTTACTCAGACAAGGTCTTATCTAGTGTGTTATGTGAAAGACTAAAGACCATTTTAGCGAACCTGATTGGACCTTATCAGTGGGGCTTTAGCCCTGGTAAATCAACGACCGACCAGATATTCACACTACGACAATTTCTGGAGAAGACCCAAGAAATGCAGATCGACTCTTTTCATCTGTTTATCGATAACATAGTTGCATTTGACAGTACGATACGACAGAAAGTATAGGATGTTATGGCTGAGTTTGTTATCCCCGCGAAGCTAAAACGACTTTGCGGGATGACACTGACTGGCACGAAGACTTCAGTGAAAATAGGCCATTTTCTACCAAGCGAAGCTTCAGACAAGGCGATAGTCTGTCATGCGATCTCTTTAGCATTAAATTGGAGATGATCATGAGGTAGACAGCAGTACTGGCACGACTGGCACCATCTTTAACAAAAGCCACATGTTGCTTGCGTATGCCGATGATAGAGATATCATTGACCGAGGACTGAGGGATGTTACTGTGGCTTTTTCGAGCATTGAAAAGCAGTCAGCAGAAGTGGGTCTGGCGATTAATGGGGAAAAAACCAAGTTATTTGTTTCAACGAACAAAGGGAAAGCTTTTCCCATGCCCTAACGTTTAGATCGGTTCCACCAAGCGTGTTAACCCCTTTGATATATATGCTCTTTCATATATCATTTATATAGTGTAAAGGAAAAATAATGTTTTACATTAATTCATAACTCCAATAGAAATGAAACCCCCAATTGTAGATTTATTGCATATTAAGCCTAACCATTTACTATATTGAATAAAATTTAGTTTAAAGTTTTGCCGGAGATAAAATCCTATGAATATAAACCTTACTGACATATGTGAGTGCTTGTAATTATTCTGGAATTTAATTAGGCTTAGATAATAATTGTGACATAGTTTGCATGTTTTGCTCTACCGCCCATATACATGATTCTGCCTGTAAATATATAATGTATTTAAGAGATAATGGAAACTCCCTATATTTGGTCGTGGTGTAGGGTATGAAATTGTTAATTTAGGCTGACTATTATCCAATATCTGTCCGACCGTACGTCTGTCTAACTTTGACCCTGTCCATTCATTTGATATTAAAAATTTTTTCAACTTCCTTATTTATTTTTCTATACTGAAAACTAAAACAAGCAAGATTTCCTTGAAAATATATCAACAAATATCTTTATTGTTAATAAAACATGTAAAAGCTAATGTTTTTGTTGTTGTCATGAGATAAAAACTAATCCAATTTTATTTTCTATTTATTTAATATCAATTGTTCGATTTACATTGAAAACAAGGCAAATGCATTGTTCATCCTTTGTGCTTTATATATTCGCAATTTTCATTGAAAAAGAAAAATAAAGATATTAATATTCTATATCTTTGCATTTACAGAATTATAGCAAGGACAATTTCGTATATGCATTCGGTAGGCAATGACCTACTTTACGGCACAGATGTTGCCTTTGTATTGTTTGTTCTTTTAGTTTTGCCATACTTTGCTACAATAGTCGTTATACAACATTAAAATCCATATTCGAGGTAAATTGAACAATAGGATAGTTATCAGAAAATAAAAATGGAAGCCTACATTGGTTGACTCAATTGTTATAATATGATCCGAGTATTTTGTGTGAAGATTTCAAGAGGGAAGAATTCATGGCTGTCAATATATGGCAAAAAGTTTACGTATGGATAAAGGGCTTCTTATAACTTTGAAATGTTTTCCGATAATAGTAATATTTTAATAATGAAATTCAGTTTGAAATATAATAGTGTTCAATTGTTTTCGTAACATGAATATGGCAAAGCATTATGATATAAATATCCAGGTAACATAAGAGTTTCGTTGGATACACAACATGGAACTTTTATCTACAATCGACTTACAACATCCATATGGTGGAACCAGGAAAATGTAAAGTTTGGTGGCGGTAGATAGTAGACGGCAAACCCTGACACAAGTTTGGATGTGGATTAGTGGTTGGCAAGAGATTGTGGCACCTAGTCTCACGGTTCAATCCGTTGAGTAAATGAATACCCACCAAAAGTTTTTCCACATTACACTTTTAAGTGCCCATGCTCTGATAGATAAAAAAAAGTGGTGTGGGCATAAAAGAGTTCTACGAGAGCCTAGAGAATGTGTATATACCCGTAGACCGAGTATGGCATCACCATTGTACTGGTTGATTTTTATGCTTAAATAAGCAGGAAGACCACATTTGAGCATACTATCGAATTACTCTTCACACCGAAACGTCGAAAAATAACAGTTAACATCACTAGATTTGATCCTCGAACTTTTTAACGGCACAAAATCAAACAGGCACAACGAAGGTTGGTCAGGGTCTCTTTAGGTGGAAAAAGAAGGAGCTGAAGAAGCGACAGAGAATGCTTAGAGTTGCTCGGAAGTAGAGGGGAAACCCGAAAATACTACCAGAGAGCAAGGAAAGCTTTGGCCAGCTAGAGGCGGACCAGGATAGCGTATTGAAGATATGAAGATAACATTTCAGCAATTTACTAGATACGGACACTACTTCAAAGGAATCCGCTCCAATCCATGACGATTACTTAGAAAAACTTATTTTCCCTTTGCACACCATGAATGCGGTATGGGATAGCTTTTCGCGATATTGCAGAGCTGTAAACTAATCATTACAATTTGTACTCATTACTGCTCAATTACAAATACAAGTACATCTAAAAAGGAATTGAAAGTTAACTACAATTCTAATTACATGAGGAATTGGAATTGAAACTAAAAGTCTCAACTACACAGGTAATTGTACTTGAAAGTAATGATTCCTAATTACTTTTCAATTAGCTCAATTACTTTTTAAGTACAAGTAATTGGAAGGAATTGACGGAATTGGGAGGAATTGGAAGGAATTAAGAGGAATTGCTGCAATTTGGAAAGGTCCGTTATGTTAAAATATATTGCTCCCACTCTCCTTTTCTCTTTGTGACGACACACTGTGGAACTTACAATTTCTACTCCTTATTTCAAAATTATTTCAATACCTTTCCAAATTGCAGCAATTCCTCTTAATTCCTTCCAATTCCTCCCAATTCCGTCAATTCCTTTCAATTCCTTGTAATTAAAAAGTAATTGAGCTAATTGAAAAGTAATTAGGAATCATTACTTTCAAGTACAATTACCTGTGTAGTTGAGACTTTTGGTTTCAATTCCAATTCCTCATGTAATTAGAATTGTAGTTAACTTTTAAATACTTTCGAACATGGTAGGTAATGATTACTTGTACTTGAGTTTACAGCTCTGCGATATTGTGAATTAACACGTTTTCTATTTTCGGATTCACAACAAACAACACCTACATGTTTTTTTCTAGTCATGCCGAATGACTCGACACTATACTGCAAAGATGCTGTCCACAATATGGAGGGGCTGCCGATAAAAGAAAATGTTGTTGACTGAAGACAGGAATTGAACGATGGATCTCCCACATGATAGTCGCTTGGGGTTTGAAATTTGTGAAAACAAAGGTAAATTTGGGAGTTTTGCCCACAAATATTATTAACCATGTATGCCAAATATTTCACGTATTTTTGCACTTTTTTCAAAAAAAAAAAGTGAGGAAGAATTATTTTTTTTTCACTATTTTCAGCATTACATTTAGGGAGTCCAAATTTTTCACTAACAATATTCGCTAAAATTTTAGCCACGGTAACGTTAAACAACTTTCGTGAAAACACCAATACAATCTGAATGTGTATATGTTCCCTAAGTTGCTCATAAAGACCACTATGAGACCGGCTGCCTTCGACTCTCCGATACTGAATATACTCTACAAAGCGAAGTCTGAATTTGGTGTTACCGCAAAAATAATATGTCTTTGCAGATGTGCTTTAGAGAAAACTTAATACTCAGTTTAGATTGGTAAGGATTGAAAGTATCAGACAGAGTGACGGTTTGTCATGTATAGTTTTTAATTAGTTATGATGTTACTGCTGTTTTCTCATTGTTGGGAAAGGAGTCAGTAAAATAGGGTTTAGCGGTAAACAAGGATAAGACAACAAATAATTATTTCGACGAACAAAGAAGCCTCTCGATGGAGACATACCAAGAACGTTAAAAGATATTGTTTTGAGGAAGTAGATGAGTTTACCTACAACGGTTCTTCCGTCAATAAGAAAAAAAGTGTCAGCCAAGATATCAAGCGGTGAAAAGTGCTCGCCAATAGATGTTTTTACGGACTGCAGCAGCACTTAAGAAACACCACCTTATCTCGGGATACTAAAATCCAGTAAGAAAGTTTCAGTAGGGAAAACCGACTTACATATACCGTCTCCCTCAGTAAAACATAAAATTTTGTAGTATATTGATATTATTACTCGATTTCATTTAATTTTACTAAATACAGAATTAAGGTACGATCCCCTTATGTATATTTATACGAGTTTTATTACACGATTTTTGAAGTGGGTGAAATGATGTATTTGTATGGGAGGTACCAGAAGAGGCGTTTCTAGACTTCCAATTTTTTTCTAAAACTGTTTCCTCATTTAATTTTACTTAATTCAGAATTTGGGTACGAGTGTCAATGGGAGTGTCTTGATATTATAACTCGATTTTTGAAGTGGTGTATTTGTATGGGAGGTACCAGAAGGGGCGGGACCATGTAGCCCATTTGAAATACCGTAAGTAGTTTTGGGGAAATATTAACTCGTGCAGAATTTCAAAACATTTGGTTGCGTCTTTCGAGAGTTATCGTGCGAACCAGCAGCACTAGTAATCTTACCATTAAATTGTGATAGTCTTTGTATTTACTGATTTTTCTGCTATATTTAAACTACACAAATTCCCCACATGTATATCTCCTTTGCTATTTAAATTACTTTAAAGTACAAAAGATGCCTTAATTTTTGGCGCTCTCCACTTCCCATGGCCCAGAGCAAATCTTGTCGAAATGAAACGAAATCAAAATCGATTCATTCAACATTGAATTACATCAATGAAATTACACTCTTCTATTGTTGCCAATAAAATATCTCGAAACCATGAAAAACGGATTACTTTCACCAAAAAAAAAAAAATAATCGAAAACGAAAACTGCCATCTCAACATTACTCAAGTCGAAATGTCGAAAATCATTTGGCAACCGGGAGATAAGACAAAAGCACAGTCAAAACGGACGGACGGCCGTGGACGGACATGCTGTCACATTGTACAACCTGCGAGCAATTTGCAAAATACCGATAAAAACTGAAACAAAATAACACGAACGAACAACAACAACAATAGCAACACGCACAACTGCTATCAGGATACAATTCCTCTTTTGTATTGTTTGAATAACTTTTTTGCCGTTTTTTTCTGTTTATTTATTACTTTTGACAGATGTTTAAACAAAATCGAATATTTCCTTTAGGTTATTTGTGTGCGAGTGTAGGAGTGATGTGGGAGTATTATGTGGGGCAACTCAGCGGAAATGGGGGATGTCATGCCAATAAGTCTTTGTATTGTATTTCTGTTGTAGTCAATATGGTTAGGTGGTATTTGGTATTTATATTTCTTAAATATAAACTTCTTAGTGTTAGAAGTACAAATATTATTTTGAAGTTTTTCCAGTTCTCCTGTCTCCTTCGATTTCTTTAGACGTGGACATACCATGTACTTAAAATGACGTTTCTATACGTACACAGTTTTTTAGATTTACATTTGCTTTTACTATTCCTCTATTTTTTTAATTCCTATAGAATTGTTTGCCCGTGAAAATTCTATGGTCTTGAAGCAAAGGCAGAAGGAATGTGGATTGTAATGCAAACACTTATGTACTTCTACCAAATTCCATTATGTCGTTTAGCATATGTTAGTGTTTTACAAATACAAATGTTATTGCTTTCTGTAATGTCTGTGAGGATTTGAGTGCATTTTACATCTTAAGGTATTTTTTATGGTGAAAAAATTCGAATGGCAGTATTGTCATCAGGAAATAGGGACACTTAGCTTAAAGTTTTTTTTTTTTGGAACAACAACAGTAGTGATGGAAATTTATGTAGAATAGGATTGCACTGAAGATAAGTTCGTATAATAGATATTCTTCTTGTATACATTTAAAACAAGTAAGCTCAGAAATATAGTTGAATACCATACTGATACTGTTACTTAATATCGTAGGTTTTAACCTATTAAATATTAATCAAGTTAGGGTAAGGACTATTATAAAATACACTATGCAACAAATACTAACTTACTAACTTAAGTAGCTCATTAAATATTACGAACGTGGTTTATGAATTAGAAAAAGAATTCCACACCTATTGATCTTTTGCGTGTATTCTCCTTTTAGTCCTACAGATGGTGGCACGTCACCAACGAAGTCTGGGTCAACCTAATATGCGTCGTAATTCAGGTTCGATTTCAAAAACATATCTCGCTGGAGCATTAACATCCATTCTTAAAACATTTCCCAGTACATTCAGCCATCATTCGCATAGAAGGGAGACGGAAAGTTTGAATAACAAATCATCGAGACTTTGAATCTGCCTTCTCAAAGAAAGTCGGCAGCATATGTCTTTAAAGAATGAAACAAGGTCTGATGGCATGACGTAAGAATTTCTCAGAAGACCTTGTTCCATGCCTTTTTATACCATTACCCTTAGGGATAAGGGTATATATCACTTGATACGACTCAAAGGTGTAACACATAGAAGGAGTCACTTTAGACCCTATGTTTCTTTGAACCAAATTAGATCATGACTTTTAAGTCGTTTGAGCCATGTCCGCCTGTATGTCTGTCCGTACTGCTTCACTAAATAAGAATTTTGGTACGATTGGTTTGGGTTTATTGATATTATTATTGCATCTCTAAAGTTGGCGAAAGGTACATTTGTATGGGAGGTACCAATTTTTTTTTTTCAAAACTTTATCCTGTTGTAGCATTCTTAAGTACAGAATTTGGGTACGATCCCGTTGAGTGTATTGATATCATTACTCGATTTCTAAAGTGGGCGCAATGATGTATTTATATGGGAGGTACCAGAAGGGGCGGGGCCATGTAGCTCGTTTGTAATACCGTAAGTAGTTTTGGAGAAATATTAACTCGTGCAAAATTTTAAACATGTGGTTGTTCCTTTCGAAAGCCGGACCAGCCGGACAGCCAGACAGACGGACGAAAATGGCTCAAACGACTTAAAAAGTCAGGAATCGAATTTGGTTCAAAGAAACCTGGGGTCTATGTGTTACACTTTTGTGTCGTATCAAATGTTATATACCCTTATACCTAAGGGTGATGGTATGAAAACGTAGGGTGATGGTATGAAACGTAGGGTGCTCGATGTCCTAGATCGCTGCTAATATCTGTTTTTTAATGAAATTTCCAAAAAAAAACCATATAATGAACACCCTATTATACATGACAAATTATCACCCAGCTAAGACCTAGTTCCGTATTGTATGATTCAGAGAGGCCTTTACCAATCTGAACTGAGGATTTAGTGTTTCCTAATAACATTGAGGGAATACAAAACTCAGACATGGTTGCGTAGATTCTTTTTCTTATCGGAGAGCCGAAGACAGGTTTCTCGTCGATAGAAAGAGACTGTAGGTGTCGGTCTGCTTTTCATGAGTTTTCTCCAGGGTTTGTCGTAAAGTAAATATTTGATTCGTCGGAGATTTACCAGGTCTACAGCCACACAGATAAGGTCCAATTAGTTTTTCTACAATTTCACACAATGTAATGCATATCAGGATTATTCTACGGTAGTTCTTCTTACATTCACTACGATCTCCTTTCTTGTATATAGGACATAACTGACGGAGACTCCAATCCTTGAGCATGCTCTTAACCAGCTATTTACCCCCTGCCTTAACCAATTCAGCAGGGAGACCATCGGCTCCAGCCGCTTTGTTATTCTTAAGGCAGGATATTTCTAGACGTATCTCGCTCTGACTCGGAGGTGGGAAAATAATATAATCGTCATGGATTGGAGCGGAGACCTCTGGAGTGCTGTCCGTATCCAGTAAATCGCTGAAATGTTCTCTCCTTATCTTCAGTACGTTAGCTGGGTCCATCACAAGCCGACCAACGCTATCTTCCAAGTTGGCAGGTCTGTTCCACGCATTATAGCCTTAACTCTCTAGTAGTATTTGCAGGTTTCCCCCCAACTTCCGAGCAACTCTGCGCTTTAGTCCTATCGCCTCTTCAGCTCCTTCCTTTTCCACCTAAAGATACGAGTTGTCGTATTGCCTCTTCTCCCCGTGCTGCTCACTGATAATTCGCATTGCCATTGCCTGCAGTTTCACTCTGTATGCAGTATCTATCTATCTCGTGGCATTGTGACTTTCACTTCACTTTGTGACTTTGTGGCTTTGAGTATTCAAGTAAGCTTCTAGCAGTCCGTTCTAATCAGTCTGCAATATTGCCACTAAGCGGAAGTATTTTCAGGTTTTGGAGCAACCCGAACCTATTGAGTTAGGTGGTGGATTACGCGCCAAATACCTCTGCGCACCGCAGTTAACTGATGTGCAGCTATTGTTGTGCCTGGTTAGGTACGTTTTTCACCACGGTTAGTTTTGTGGGCAACTTAACTCCCATCGAATACCACGGGATCAATCGGATTACTCGTCATATAATGTAAAGATAATCATGTTGATATAAAACCTCTATGATCAAATTTAGTGCTGCTAACTAACATGTTTCTTTCTGTAGGACGTTTCGGTGTGCAGACTGAATTTTCCGATAATCGCATTAAAATCGTCTAGTACAATTTTGTTGCCATGTCATAGACCCTCATCGCTTTTATTTTTTCATGGGCACATATAAGTGCAATATGGAAAAACTTTGTTTAAACTCTTATGGGGTTCACACAACGAGTTGAACTGTCGCAATCTCTTACCAACCACAAGTCCACATCCAAACTCGTGAGTGTCTGCATGACCTCTATAGTAGATTTCGCATATCTTCATGGGCGAGCACCAATAGCTTTCCTGTATAGTGGAAATGTATGCCGTGTATTTTGCCCGTATTGTATTGCAACCGCCCATTCTGGGTCAGATGCTGGCCAGGGTACCGCACACTCTGAGCCGACGTGTCTGGATTTTAAGTTTTGCCTTTCATATTTAGCCGTGCTCTGACGGGTGCCAAAAGCAAAGTTTCCAGGTATTCCTTCTGTTTTGTGACTGAATTATCTTAAGAAATGGACCTGTGAATTGACCACTTCGTTGGTGTGATTTGAAAACTACGCACAACTTTTTGGGGGTACATTAAATCCCCGGTCTATGCTGATAAATTAGCAACGATGGTTCATTTAGAAGCCAATGCCGCAGTAGTACTACGAATACGGAGCATTGTAATTGACTTGAAGTGTAACTGACAAGGATCACCCTGGGTTTGTCAAGTTAAATCGATCAAATTTAGAAGCTTTACCATGGCCACGGCCCCACACAACAACTCAGTCAATTTCTTTAAAAACTATTAAGACCCTAAAGCATTTCGTTGCAATACCATGAAGTTAAAAAAATATTGTTTGTTAAATAAAAATTTAATAACAATATTAAAGCGCTTACAGTTTTCAGCCTGCCACACATGAATTATATCACCCATAGATACTATTGTATATTACTGCTGGCATTTGTAGATTTATTCCTATACACATCACACATATGCACCGCATGCATATTAAGTATATATGTACGTAGAAACGTACATATGGATATGCACGAATGTTCATGTGTTGATAACATTTTAATTTTGTGCATAATTTAACACATATACGTACAAACAGTGTCATTTTAATAAATATTAAAATAAGTTGACAATGACAAAATGAAAATATTCTCAGAAAAATTAACACGTATACAAAGGCATCTATCCAAACACAAATCCACACACACACATATATCTTAATACGCACGTATATGTATAATAATGATGTTATTAAATGTTTCAAAAAAAAAAACAAAATGTGGCAAATTAAGGTTATCATTCAATTTCATGTTTGACATTGTGGTTAATGTGACAGTTGTGGGATTATTCAAATGTGAATAAGAGAATTGGTTCTGCATCAAATTCACACAACAGGACGGGTTAATGTCAGTTGATAATTTACCAGAGTTGTACCCTGGAGAAAATTTTATGTAAGTTATATAGTGCAAAAGTAGATGTAATGGTTATATAAAAAAAATGATAAAAATTACGTGGGCCTTCTATTTTATTTATGAGTTTTTTCTCCGCCTCATTTGCATTAAAAACAAAAACTTTAAAATTATTACAAAATACTAAATATGCTAATAATAATGGTTCAGAATGAAATAATAAAAACAAAAGATAAATATACAACAAAGAATTATCAATTGGTATTTTAAATAGAAGGGTTAACGTCCATGGACTTTTTATATAGTAACATTACTTCATTGACATTTTGCATTAATATCTTATGTCCATCGTCCTTTCATACGAAAACTAGTAAGGTACTTTCCTTCGGCTATGTCGATGTTCAGATACCCTTAACAATTTGTAAAAATTTCGATAAAACTGGTTATTTGCACTGCAACTATATTTTATTAAACTTTGTACAACAAAGAAAAAAGGAAGTGTGAGAGGTGGACATTACTTTTAGCCTCTAGCATCCAATTTTTTTTGTCAATAACTTTACACTAAAATGTTAATTACTGATCTTGAAGTTTTATATGAGCTGAGAATATTGTTATGAATTGTTTAATCTCCGAAAAGTGGGAGTTTTGCATGAGAGGTGGGAGTAGGTTTTGCCCGAATTTTCTCATCTTATAACTTAACCTTCGCTTAGGGAATATAAGCTTGTATACAAAATTGCATCTTGACAGCTCTTAAATTAAAGTTGTAATCGCAGGGATACAAGGATGGACATCCCCAAATGTGGGGAGTATGTATGGAAGGTGGGAGTCGATTTTGTCCAGTTTTACTAAATTCAGAACATAGCCTCCCCTTAGCGGATATAAGTTCGCATACCAAAATTTCTCATCTATAGCTCTTCAACAACGGCGGTAATCGTGGCACAGAAAGACGGAAACCCCCAAAACCGGTGAGTTTTGTATGAGAGGTGGGAGTAGTTTTAGTGCGATCTTGCTTAACTTAGAACTTACCTCCTTTTAAAGGATAGAAGCTTGCATACAAAATTTCAGCTCAATAAAGCTTAAACTACGGCTGTAATCGCAGGGACAAAACCCAAAAAGGGGAATTTTGTTTGGGGTGGGAGCAGTTCTTGAACGATCTTATTCATCTTAGAACTTAACTCCGCTTTGAGGACATAAGCTTTCATTCCGAATTTCAGCTCGATATCTCTTAAACTACGACTGTAATCTTGGAGACGGACAAACGGCCACCTTTACATCGACTCAGATTTTGATGCCGATTGTCACACCTACCACTCTTCCTTATGGGCGTTACAAATGGAAGAACAACATTAATATACCCATCACTCCTTTCGTGCGGGTGGTGAAGGGTATATAATTTATAACGCAACTAAATAGACCGATTGGACTATAGGAATCTTTAGACGAAATTCGTTTAAGGACTGTTTTAAAACAATGTAACCGTATTCGTCTGGCTGGCTGTTCTTCACAGATACTACTGAACATGATGTTATCATCATTATCTAATACATACATTGGCTTTACAGTCTACTACAGTCGTATAGAGAGCGTATTTTTTCTATTTTACAGCAGCAACAGGAAATCATCCATCAGTAGCAGCACGTATAATAGAGTTCCAAGCGCTTTGGTCAGATCCTACACCTCAGTAAAAATTTTCGCAGTACCAAAGAGCTTATTCTTCCTATTTTACAGCAGCAACAGGAAATCATTCATTAGTAGCAGTACGTAGAATACAATTCCAATAGCTTCGGTGTTTTTCGCTCCGTAGATAGTTCGTCACACCAAGTTTACATAAGAGCTCTTTCACCTGGTTTTGGTAGCTCCCTCCTACGCCGCACATCGCTTTGTCATTAAATAGCTCGCTAAGCGCATAATAGCAGCGATATGAGATCAACACTCGTCACTAGTTTTCCAGGTTGACACTATTATTTTTGTTTACGGCGGAACCAATGTAGACAAACTCATCCACCACTTCAAAGTTATATTTGTCAGCGTCTACGATGAGTCTCAAACGAGGAGATTTTTTGAACGTTTGCAACAACTAACTTGATTATGTTCTAAATTATCACCAGACCCACTTCTGACGACTGCTTCTTAATGCTTGAAAAGGCCGCAGTAACACCCCGCAGTCCTTTGCCAATGATATATATATCATCCGCATACGTGTGCTGCATGTGACTTTTGTTAACGCATAATCATCTCCATTACGATGTTTAAGATCTTGCATGACAAACAATCGCCTTGCCTAAAGTTTCCCTTCGTAGAATATGGTTCTGTCAGATTTTTGCCTGTTTTCACTGAAAACTTCGTATCAGTCAGTGTTATCCCACAAAGTCGTGACAGCTTCACGGGGATACCAAACTCAACGGACTGTCGAATGTAGCTTTGTAATCGATAAACAGATGGTAGGTGTCGTATCGAGTCTTCTCAAGGTCTGATGGGTAGTCAATTCACCGAGTCTGAAGCACTCTAAGGTCCAACACTCATACGCTATTGGTTCACATAAAATCCTTGACAGGTCCTTGTATGCGATGGGTAAAAGGCTGAACCCACTTCTTTCCTAACCAACGGGTATAGAACACTCAAATTCCAATCATCGGACATGCATTTCATAGACCAAATAGATTTTATGAGTGGGCTCGTCAATGAAGACGGTTTCGTTATTCTTTCCTAACTTCGGAAACGACAGAGTACTAAAGTGTTCTCTCCATGCTTGAAGCAGATCAGACTTCTATCTGTGCCCTTACACGCGGGGATCCCTGTTCCAGAACCTTTGCCTTTCACCTCTTGGTAGAACCTATAAGCTTCACCCCCATTCCTGTAAATATACCCTCACACTACGGGTAGGAGGGTATATATCATTTGATACGACACAAAAGTGTAACACATAGAAGGAGTCACTTTGGCCCAAAGTTTCTTTGAATCAAATTCGATTCATGACTATTTAAGTCGTTTGAGCCATGTCCGGCTGTCCAGCTGGTGCGCACGATAACTTTCGAAAGACGAAACCAAATATTTTGAAGCTTTGCGCGAGTTAATATTTTCCCAAAACTACTTAAATGTACCATTCCGCCCACTCAATATATCAATACATCCAACGAGCTCGTTGCCAAATTCTATATAAGATATAACAGGATAAAGTTTTGGAAAAAAAATTGAAAGTCTAGACACGCCCCTTCTGGTGCCCTTCCAAACAAATGTACAACTTCGCCCACTTTAGAGATGGAGTAATAATAACAATGCACCCAACGCGATCGTGTCCAAATTCTGTATTTTGTTAAGTTATAACATGATAAAGCTTTGGAGAACAATTTGGAAGTCTAACGACGCACAGTGGGGTATGGGACCCGCAAAACGGCGATTAATTGCATTTTTAAAATGATGTTTTCAGAATAGTTTTTTATACTCGATTAAAATAGGCAAAATTCTACGACACTAGTTGAAAGAACCAATGTCGTACATGGTTTATTTTTCCACCTACAGACTGTACAAGTTCAAACTTTTTGAAGTTTTTGTTTGAGTATTGAAAATAGTGAAATTTGCAGTGATTCATGTGTTTGTTTATCGGTGATTTCAATTAAAAACCTCTATTTTTAAAATAGAGTCATCAAGCTCAGGTAATATAGATTATATATATATATAATTATCATTAATTAATGTTGCATAAATGTTTTGTATTACATTTTAAAAAAATGCTTAAAATCAGTATATTTTTGGCCTTTATTGGACCACAATTAATGTTCCGGGCAAAGCCCTGCCGAGATTTTTGGCACGGTTATAGTACAAGTCATAATCTGAAATATTCCACTAAAAACGGTTGCCACTTTTTGCCCCAACTCAAGTTTTTATAGATTTTTTATAAAAAGTCAATATATAAAATTTTTATATTTTAGAAATAAATTTTTTAACATAAGTTGCCGACAACAGAACTCGAATTATATAAGAATTCAGATCAAAAACTGGATTAATAATAGACCTACCAAAGCTTGGCTTTGGAAATTTTAACAATGGAAACACCACTAGGCATTTTTTTCAATGCGCAGAAACTTTAGCGGAAATTACTAAAAAAGATGTAGAATCAATCAAAAAATGCATGTATTGCTTATAGTTGTGTCCAGAGGTCATCAAGTCCGTATAGATAAATTCCAAGAGTATGCGCACGATACAGACCGTCATTTGGTTAACCTGTTCCCATGACATAAAATGTCCCCAACCATACACAAATTTTTTATCCATAGTCGAGAGATTATATCTCGTGCCCTTTTACTGATTGGCCAGTTATCGGAGGAGGCTCAAGAAGCTCGTTATAAGGACTTCAAGAAGTTAAGAGAAAAATTTACAAGGAAAACAAGCCGAGAAAGATCAAACAAGGACATTATCAACAGATTCCTACTGAGTTCTGATGCTATGTATTGTAAGCACATAATTAAAGGACATGAGAAGGTAAAAGTTATTCTTCCGAAATCCGCTTTAGAATTACTAATTGTAACAAATCTTTCGACAAACCAGTCTAAAGATGTTGATCTTAGTAAGGAAGATTTAAAAGACGATGAAAGCGATGACTACGATCATCGAAGAAAATGTTGTATACATTTACATAAATTTAATATGGCTTATAATTTGTTTGTTTGTAGTTGCAATCCTATGGAATTAAAAATAGCTTAATTGCTAAAATATTGTTTTACTTGCTATTAAATCCTAAAATTGGTAAAAAAAACCGGGAGGATATTGCTAGAAAAACTTAATTTCCCTTTGCACCCCATGAATGAGGTATGGGATAGCTTCTCGCGTTGTTGTGAAATAACACGCTTTCTATTTTTAGATTCACAACTAACGGCACCAACTTGTTTATCGACGAATGCGAACGTCACTGTTTGGGAAGCTCTTACTAGACACGACGATTGAATCGACGCTTAATACTGCGAACCTATATCTACCTGGCTCCACGAAAAGCCCCCCAATGAAATAACCCCCAGGAAATAACCCCCAATGAAATAAACCCCAAAAAATTGGAAATAACACCCAAAAACAGTGAATGAAATAACATCCAAAAATAAATGAAATAAACCCCAAAGCGAAAACGAAACAACCCCCACTATTTGGGAGTAATTTCATATGAAATAACACCCAATGATGAAAATGAAATAACCCCCAATGAAATAAACCCCATCAGCAACAAAAATGAAATTATGCCCAAAATTCATAAAAGTCAGTATCACCAAGGATTTCATAAAGTCAATATGGACCATCAGCAAAGTCGCAAAATTATTGAAATGAATCGTGTGGATAGTAGATCATTGTAGCCCTGCTCTATTTTTGCAGTTCGGAAGACAATTTGCCTTTTACGTTTGGCCTTTACACAACCACCTCCAGTGTTTACAAGCAAATCAAACTCTCAGCTTTTATTGAATTCTTCCTTGTGAAGAACTCTTACAAATTTAAAAAATTTCCATTCTAAGATATCATTCTCAAAATGAAAAATGCTCGGTGCATTTTGTTGATTTTCTATCCGTCAATATGAACACAAATGGAAATATATGTAAACGTTCGAAAGATATTGTAATATATTCACAGGCTAAAAGTATTCTTGTAAAAGGCCTATTTTTATATAATTATGTAATTATAACCCCTAAAAACCAAGAGCTTTAAAAATGAAATAACCCCCAAAATAAAAAATGAAATAACACCCAAATTATATACGGTATGAAACAAGCCCCAAATTTAAAAAATTGGTTGGGTGTTATTTCATTGGAGATTATTTCATAATTTGAAAACCCCAAATGAAGAATGAAATAATTCCCAAAGAAAAATGAAAAATGGCCCAAAAAAATTGGGAGTTATTTCATATGAAATAACACCCAAAAATGTATGAAAAAAATTTGGGGAATATTTCATTTCTCGTTTGATTGGGGGGCTTTTCGTGGAGCCTATCTACCTATCTACCTATATCTACCTACCTATATATCAGGACTTTATGTATATGTGAACCTATTTCTTCAAAACTTCATGCAGCCAGTTCATGTAGCAGGAGGATCGTCTGTACCAAATTTGGTTAAAATCGAATGCTTCCCTGAATTAATCGCCGTTTTGGGGGTCCCATACCCCACTGTGCGACGCCCCTTATGGGACCTCCCATACGAATGTACCTTTCCGCCCACTTTAGAAATCGAGTAATAATATCTATATAATATGTTACTGAGGGTGAGGGTATATGTAAGTCGGGTTACCCGATGGAAACTTTCTTACTGTTTTTTTGGAAAATTAAAATTTCTCTCTTACCATCGAAAGGGACAACTGGAGGATATTTGATTTAAGTCTGTTTAGTTCTCTTGTTAGAGTATTGTAATAGTTATAATACCTTCCAACAGCTATTTTAATATTAATATTCTTCGCATTACTTGCAAATGAAAAATTGCAGATTATTTTAATTTGTTCGGTTTGATTATCTTGGTAACACTTGTCGCTCTTCATTAGATGCGTCCCATGCAAATGACCGAAATTACTATCATAGATCTACGGGTATATCTTTTTTGTAAGTACGCTGAATTTAATTAAATTTTACTCAAGAAATACTTTTTTTAAATAGTGACATAAATTATTGCTTTTAATATTTTTTATGTTAAGGTGAATCCTAAAAAACAGGAAGGTTTATCCCACCCGTTAGATATGATGATACGTGGTTTATAAATAGTTCTAAAGAAAGAAATATGTTTATGAGTTTTGTTTTAAGTTAATTACCAAAGTATTATATTTTTCTTGAACAAAAATTATTTACATTTTAATGATAACATTTCATTACCTCAACTTATAATTATAATTGACAATACTTGTTTGTAAACTAACGGCTTACTCAATCAATATTAGATTCATATCAGCATATTAGCCAATGTCATAAACAAAATTACCTAACTTGGTTAAAAGCTCCTATAGATGAAGTGTATGATTTAGCCTCTCCAGAGTTTTACTATACATACAATTATTAACATTAATTTAGTAATCATTTATAAAGAAATATGTTTCTTCTTTCTCACAGACATTCTCTAATATTTCTAAATAATATTCGAACATTTAAAGTTCAAGAAAACCCACAAACACATATTGGAACAGTCATCAAAGGTGCTGAAGCTAAAAGATTGATGTCTTGCTGATAACATCGACGCTGCTGAAATTCACATTGTGCTTGTCATAATGTTGTCATTATTTTTGGCTCAGTGGACAATTTAATATCCTGTCAAGCAGTTCACACCGAACAGATAGCAGAATTGTGTGTATAGAATAGAATAGAAATGTGGGTGGATTTCTAGCATTTCATTGTTTTCTGACTCGAATGTTCATAAGTAAGGGGAAAAAATTTACTGACCCAAAGACAGAAAAAGCACAACGTTATATGAATGATTGCGGTGATGATGATTTCATTGTGGTAGTTCAAAAATAGTTTGTGGTTGAACATTAAACTACGTAAGCTGGGTGGTAAGTAAAAATTTTTTACAATGAAAGCTACAGGAGCAGGGTCCACCATACAATTTAAGAGAGAATGTGGATATGTTCTAAGAAACAGTTGGGACTGCAAAAATATTGGGCGTCGGTCATTCATTTGAACCCTTAATGTACACATTTGGGATAGTTAGGAGCGGTGGGAGTAAAATTTATAAAACAAAAATTTATTTTTGTATGGGAGCCCCCTTAGAGGGTGAAAAAGAGTCGTTAAGCAATGACGAGATTCAATTTATTTCTTCGTTAGCACTTTGCTAACAGCCTACGTTAGCTTCTTTGTTAGGGACTTCCATCCTCACTGGTTGGAGTTTATAATGGATGACACTTGGAAAAATGACAAAAGGTCCTCTCGTTTCAAATTATGTTTATCTACATTTTACATCATTTCGTTTCGTATTTTAGATGAAACCTCATTACAAGTTTTTGCGGGTAAATATGTTACATCTTTGGTTGTGCGATTTTTTTTGTTTGTTCCCGCTATTACAACTCAATTTTCTGGTGATGCTGTGTCATTAGTTACTCTTGATGAGAATTCTAGATAATATGTTCGATTTATTAAACAATTCTTTGGTATTTATCTATCCCGTGGTCTCAAAGAAAAATAAAATATTTATTTGGATTTTATTAATATAGTTAAAATAAAACCATGCTGTTTTGTCGTCGTCTGTATAATATAAGTATAGATATAGAAGAGAGTTGTAGCGCCTATCAAATCGATCGCGCCCATATCTAGACTAATTATAAATATTAGTGGAAAAGTAACTTAAACAAAGTTTCAAAGCTCTTACATTCATTTTGTTTTAGATGTGTTAGCAACTATTCACCTTGCATAGGGGGTGCAACGCATATCAATTCGATCACGACAATTCATCGAAAAATTTTACATATTATTCCAAAATTAACTCAGAAAAAATCCATGGATTATGGCTAGAATAAATATCACTCTAAACTATGGTATTTATTCGGTAAAATCAATTTCACAACACTCGTTCTTAATATGAAATTATTATACAGAGCAAAGCCCCTTCTGGACCTCCCATTCAAATGTACCTTTCCGCCCACTTTAGAGATGGAGTAATAATATCAATACACCCAACGCGATCGTACCCAAATTCTGTATTTTGTTATGCTATAACAGGATAGAGTTTTGCCCTTTCTGATACCTCCCATACAAATATACCACTCCGCCCACTTTAGAAATCGAGTAACAATATCAATATAATTAAAAATGTTATGTTTTCCTGAGGGTGAGAGTATAAGAAAGTCAAGTTGCCCGACTAAAACTTTCTTACTGTTTTATACAATAAATGTTTTAATTAGTTCAGTTGAATTTTGGTATTCATAGAGCGTCTGGAGTGTGATGCAAGGTAAAGCTTCTGATCGGTTTAACTTGGCAAACCCAGAGTGATTCTTGCCAATTGCACTTCAAGTCTACCCTAAGAGCTCCGTATTCGTCTTACTACTGCGGACGGAGTACCTCTAGGTGGTGACGCCTGGAAACGTGCCTTTGACACCCGTCAAAGTCTGGCTAACTGTGAGGAGTGAAACCTAAATCCCAGGCACGTCAGCTCAGAGTGAGTGGTACCCTGGTCAGTGTCTGACCCAGAATTTGCGGATGTAATAAAATCCTGGCAGGAGAAGAAAACAGCGACGTGGTGCGCTGCGCCGGCAACCCGCTACTGACGTTTGAACTATTGCAATGAAAAGAAGTAAGAAAAGAATAAAACGGACCCCCATAATGTTGACGATCACCGCAAACGAATTAAGGACCATGATTTTAGAGGCTCTATGAAAAATGGCCCAAAAAAAAACCAAAAATTACCCAAAAAAATTTCTATACAAAATTGGGGAATTTTTCCTATGAAAAATCGGCTCTATGAAAAATGCCCCAAATGCAAAATGCCCAAAAAAAAAAAACCAAAAATTACCCAAAATAAAATTGGGCGAAAAAAAATGAAAAATTACCCAAAACTCAAGAACGAAATTTTCCCCAAAAATTATGAAAAATACCCCAAAAAAATATTCTTCTAAACAAATCTAGCATTATTAAAAGACGAATGTGGTGGGGGGACGCCCCCCTCCGCATACGTCGTTATCAGTTTATATACTCTATCTTTAGCTTTATTAAAAGACGAATGCGGTGGGGGGCACGTCCCCCGCCGCATACGTCGTTATTAGTTTCTATATTCTCTTTATCATCTACTTCATGCTTTTATATTTTTTATTATATGGAAAAAAATTGGGGTATTTTTCAGGCTCCACGAAAAGCCCCCCAATGAAATAACGCCCAATCGAGAAATGAAATATTCCCCAAATTTTTTTCATACATTTTTGGGTGTTATTTCATATGAAATAACTCCCAATTTTTTTGGGCCATTTTTCATTTTTCTTTGGGAATTATTTCATTCTTCATTTGGGGTTTTCAAATTATGAAATAATCTCCAATGAAATAACACCCAACCAATTTTTTAAATTTGGGGCTTGTTTCATACCGTATATAATTTGGGTGTTATTTCATTTTTTATTTTGGGGGTTATTTAATTTTTAAAGCTCTTGGTTTTTAGGGGTTATAATTACATAATTATATAAAAATAGGCCTTTTACAAGAATACTTTTAGCCAGTGAATATATTACAATATCTTTCGAACATTTACATATATTTCCATTTGTGTTCATATTGACGGATAGAAAATCAACAAAATGCACCGAGCATTTTTCATTTTGAGAATGATATCTTAGAATGGAAATTTTTTAAATTTGTAAGAGTTCTTCAGCAGGAAGAATTCAATAAAAGCTGAGAGTTTGATTTGCTTGTAAACACTGGAGGTGCTTGTGTAAAGGCCAAACGTAAAAGGCAAATTGTCTTCCGAACTGCAGAAATAGAGCAGGGCTACAATGATCTACTATCCACACGATTCATTTCAATAATTTTGCGACTTTGCTGATGGTCCATATTGACTTTATGAAATCCTTGGTGAAACTGACTTTTATGAATTTTGGGCATAATTTCATTTTTGTTGCTGATGGGGTTTATTTCATTGGGGGTTATTTCATTTTCATCATTGGGTGTTATTTCATATGAAATAACTCCCAAATATTGGGGGTTGTTTCGTTTTCGCTTTGGGGTTTATTTCTTTTATTTTTGGATGTTATTTCATTCACTGTTTTTGGGTGTTATTTCCAATTTTTTGGGGTTTATTTCATTGGGGGTTATTTCCTGGGGGTTATTTCATTGGGGGGCTTTTCGTGGAGCCATATTTCATACCTGCAAATTTGGGTCATTTTGCATATGAAAAATGACCCAAAATTAAATAACGAAATTTTACCTAAAATAAATGAAAAGTTCCCCAAAATTTATGGGAGATTTTTCATATGAAAAATTCCCCAATTTTGTATGGAAATTTTTTTGGGTAATTTTTCGTTTTTTTTTGGCATTTTGCATTTGGGGCATTTTTCATAGAGCCTGAAAAATCCCCCATAAATTTTGGGGAAATTTTCATTTATTTTAGGTAAAATATCGTTTTTTAATTTTGGGTCATTTTGCAGGCATGAAAAGTACCCCAATTTTTTTCCATATAGGTCTCATTTGAATTTTCGAACTGAGCAGTCGTTTGTTTTATCGTTGAAAAAAAAAAATAAAAAATAAAAAGCAAATAATTTGTTGGCTGAAAAAAAAACAATTTTTTTGGTTAATTTTCCGTGATTATTGAAATGGATATTTCCGAATCGCCGGAGGGTACCATACCTTCCAAAAACATTCCACCTGATAAGGGCGTCGTTGATTTTAAAATGAAATCTCTTGGTAAATCCTTATTGGAACCTCATTTGGACAATCCCAATGTCAATGACGGTGGCTCTACGGGCAAGATAAAGACAAGGAACACCGGAACAAGACCAAAAGATAAATGCAAAGCTTTTGACGAAAGAAGATTTGTTCAATTAAGCAAAACTGTTGCAGACATATCTCAAGTCGCTTATGTGCCCAACGATGTTTTGCTTCGAGGCGCTGCGGCAGAAGGAGGTAGCAAAATGGATTTCGAAATACCTATTGTGCAAGATGGAGACCACAGTCAAAGTAAACGTCAAAAACTTAATGAATCCCAAGGACCTTCATTTAATAATGAGATAAGTCAAAATCGCTTTGCCCTGCTTGGAGAGATTGATATTCTTACTGAACCCTGTACCCCAAGAGCTAACCCAGATGTTAAAGGTAATCCAATTAATAAAAGTGAATCCAGTCCCGGAGCAGAGAGACCAGCTAAAGAGGATTTTGTTGGAAAATCATTTTGTCCACCAATTTTTCTTTTTAATGTAGATGTGTCTAGTTTAGTCCAACAATTGAAGGATAAAAACATTTGTTTTAAAATAGTTAACAAGGGCCAAAAAAAATGCAAATTGTATGTAAAGGATCCATCAGTTCATTCAGAATTCATGGACCTCTTAAAGAAAAAGGAAATTCCGTCGTACACATACACTCCGAGGGAATTAAGACGAGTCAAATTGGTTATAAAGGGACTTCACCATAGAACGGATTTAAATGTCATTAAAGGTAATCTTGATTTTTTAGTACCCAATACAGTGGATTCAGTTACAAAATTTTCCACTGATTACACTATGACACAATTTGACGGTCATTGTCTCGGGGGTGAACCAAACCAATATCAAACGATAGCATTTGATCTCAGTAACAAAACCCTAAACTCCATTTTGCTCCACTACGTCACAAATTTTTTGTACAGTGGTTTGAAGTTTGATTTTTTTGGTCAAAAGTTGAATCAATGAATATGAAAAATCATCTGTAAAAGTACATTTGGGGTATTTCATGTCTTCGGAGACCTATATTAAAACAATCAGGGGAATATTTTCTCGGAACATTTTAACCCTCTAGGTCCCTCCCGAATGGGACATTTTTGGCCCAATTTTGAAAAACGGTTTAAAAATCAACTTTGG
The DNA here is from genome assembly GCA_964034835.1 of Muscina levida. Classification (NCBI taxonomy): domain Eukaryota; kingdom Metazoa; phylum Arthropoda; class Insecta; order Diptera; family Muscidae; genus Muscina; species Muscina levida. Next base: position 39,253,837 of record OZ035881.1, on the reverse strand, counting down.
ACGGAGGTCAAGGTTTAGAATCTTTGATAGAAATATTCTCCGGAAAATTTCACTAAGAGTCACCGAAGACAAACAACCTCTACGAGTCAAAGGTTCCAAAATAAAATCAAAATGAAATGTTAATGAAATGTTAAAAAGTCTATTTTTGAGCAAACAGTGCGACGCACTTTTTCGGGAGTGAACCAAACCAATATCAAACGATAGCATTTAACCTCAGTAACAAAACCCTTAACTCCATTTTTCTCCACTACGTCAGAGTTTTTGTAAACAGTGGGTTAAAGTTGGATTTTTTTTATCAAAAGTCAAATAAAAGAAAACGAAAAATCATGTTAAAAATAGGTTTGGGATAGTTCATGTCTGCGGAGACATACATTATAATTTTCAAAGGAACATTTCATCAGAACATTTGAACCCTCCAGCTCATACCCTTAGGATGAATTTTGAAAAACAGCTTAAAAGTCAAATTTCTCAAAATGTTCGAAATGGGTGGCAGATAGAGGGTTAAAATGTTTTGAGGAAATATTCCCCGGAAAATTTTAATGTAGGTCTCCGAAGACATGAACTAACCCAAATCTATTTTTACACATGATTTTTCATTTTCTTTTATTTGACCTTTGTCTAAAAAAATCCAAATTTAACCCACTGTATACAAAAATTGTGACGTAGTGGAGCAAAATGGAGTTTAGGGTTTTATTACTCAGGCCAAATGCTATCGTTTGATATTGGTTTAGTTCACTCCCGAAAAAGTGCGTTGCACTGTTTGCTCAAAAATAGACTTTTTAACATTTCAGTAACATTTCATTTTGATTTTATTATGGAACCTTTGACACGTAGAGGTTATTTGTCTTCGGTGACTCTTAGTGAAATTTTCCGGAGAATATTTCTATCAAAGATTCTAAACCTTGACCTCCGTCCAAAGTTGACTTTTAAACAGTTTTTCAAAATTGGGCCAAAAATGTCCCATTCGGGAGGGACCTAGAGGGTTAAAATGTTCCGAGAAAATATTCCCCTGATTGTTTTAATATAGGTCTCCGAAGACATGAAATACCCCAAACGTATTTTTACAGATGATTTTTCATATTCTTTGATTCGACTTTTGACCAAAAAAATCAAACTTTAAGCCACTGTAAAAAAAATTTGTGACGTAGTGGAGCAAAATGGAGTTTAGGGATTTGTTACTAAGGTCAAATGCTATCGTTTGATATTGGTTTGCTTCACCCCCGAAAAAGTGTGTTGCACTGTGTTATTCAAGAAGGAACAATATCGATACGGGATTATTCCTGGTAACACTTTTGCCTGGTAAGTCTGCGAACGAACTTAGGGCTCAGCATTTTGTTTATCATCAGAGGGTTTCATGGGAATCGCCAAAAGTGAATTTAAATGTGGTCCAGTGTTGGCGGTGCCAAAAGTGGGGCCACATATCGAAAAATTGTAGCCGATTGTACGTATGTGTGAAGTGTGATCAAAGCCACGGTCCTGGGGACTGCAAATTTGTCCGAGAGGAAGGAAGTCAACCATATTGTGCGAACTGCGGAGAAAGAGGTCATTCGTCAAACTACAGAGGGTGTCCGGCTTACAAAACCTATTTAAAGAAGCTGAAGGAAATAAAAGAAGTAGCTAGAGAGAGGAAATTTTTAACATCTGATAATGTAGTTGGTGCAATAAGTACTTCTAAATTCGTTGATCCGAGAAATACGTATGCTAGTTTTTTTTCTGATTCTAAGCATTTAAATGTGGGTAGGTCACCAAGACCACAGTTAATTGAAGAGTTCTTAAAAATTGCCAATCATATTTGTCAACCCGACACTCCTTCGTTAGAGGATGAAATCAAAGCATTTATTCGACGTTACAGATCACTATCGAAAGATCAGGCCAAGGGCCAGTGCTTGGAAATTTTGGAGAAGGTTAAACGCCAATATGGTCCGTAATTCTCCAAATTTTTTGTCATTTAATGTAGGCTCTCTTATTAGTTTGAGCCGTAGGGTAGAGTTGTTGAATATTGTGAAAACAAATGGGATAGATTTTGCGTTTATTCAGGAGACACATTTGAGAAATGAGCACAAAATCTATTTTAAAGATTTCAGTTTTATTAGAGATACTAGTTAGCAAGGAGTAGGGATTATGATAAAGAAATATATGAAATTCCATAGGGTCCAAGTCCCCGATTGCAATTTTCCAAGTATTTTTTTGAGTATATGCCTCACTATAGATGGTGTCGAGAAAAATGTTTTAATTGGTTCGATGTACATCCCTTGTAACTCAGATAACACGCGCTTATTTCAGAGTTTATCTGCTTTGTTCCGCTTTTCTCGAAATTATGACGGTGTTATTTTAGGGGGTGACCTTAATTCCCGACACACATCATGGGGTGATTCAATGTGTAATACTAATGGAAATGTTTTATTTTCTTGGCTTCAACAGTCTTCAACAGACTTTCTTCGAATTTCCGACTCTGTGCCGTCCTATCCTAATGGGCCCTCTTTTCTAGATCACTTTATTATTAGTTCAAATTTGCTTGATTTAGATTATCATAATTTAAATATTACTAGCTTACCTACATTTTCGGACCATTTTCCGATTAAGTTAAACATTCAGCTCCCAGATTTTGATATACTTTTGTTTTCTCCAAGGAAATTTGTTTCTTATCGCAATACGGATTGGGACAATTATAGGAATGACATCATGTCTCAGTTATTACTTCATTTTCCTGATTCTGCGAGGAATTTGTCCGATGCTGAGATTGATCATTATGTGAGGGAATTCACTTCCACCTTAAATCATGTGCAGGGTTTGCACTCTGAGTACATTGATTTGGGAAATAAGAGGGTAATTGTGTCTGAGAACGTAAAGAGACTTTATAAAATAAAGTACGGCTGGCAAAGGGAATTAAAAAAGGTTTTCCATAGGACACTTAGTCGAGCTGATGCGTTATACTTGAGATTGTCGAAACAGATTCAATTGTTGAATATAATTATTAGGAGGCAGGTTGAAATTGAGCAATCTGTAATCTTTTGTGAAAAACTTCGCACTATTAAACCTGGCCCCACGGCTCACAGACAAGTTTTTAAAATAATAGGCAACAGGAAAGCATCGAAATTGGGAAAATTATCTGAGAATGGAGTGACGATAGAAGACGATGTAACAAGTGCAGGGAGGTTAAGAGATTACTTTTCTGTCATTTACAGTGGTGCGGTTTCTAATCGGGATATATCGAACATGCAGGCAGCCGTTGAAAGGACTGTTTCATCAGTCACGAGATTGCATACTTTTAATGCTCAAGGTTCTTCCATTAATCCACCGGAAGGCTCGAGGTTTGTTACATTCGATGAGGTCGTTAGCACATCTAAGGATATTAATAATAAACGGTCAAGCGGATTGGATGGTATTTCCAATTATGTGATTAGGAGACTCCCGGCAAAGGCCTTCGAATACCTGACAATTGTATTCAATAACTGTATAAACAACTCCTATTTTCCGGAATCATGGAAGACTTCAAAGATTGTGCCACTTCGTAAGAAGGAGAACAATTGCGATATTAGTAATTTAAGACCAATATCAATGCTTTCGAATCTTGGCAAACTATTTGAGCGCGTTATTCGGATAAAAATGGATATTGGGATGGATGATCCTTATATTCCGGATCTGCAGTTTGGTTTTAGGAAAGGTCATTCCACAACGGATGCATTGCTTAAATTTCAGAATGACATCGTTTTAAATTTGCGTAAACAACAGTGCACAGTAGCAGTGTCATTAGATGTGGAAAAAGCATTTGATCACGCGTCTCATCTTGGAATTCTTTTCAAAATTACCCGTCTTGGATTCGATCCTTCCGTAGTTAACCTGTTTCACAGTTTTTTCTCTAATAGACGTTTTTGCGTCCAGTTTAATGATGTTTTATCTGATTTCGGAGATGTGAAGAGTGGTGTCCCACAGGGATCGATTTTGGCCCCGCACTTGTACAACATTTTTATGCATGATTTTCCCCATATTGATTTTGAATCGTGTGGTATTCTTTATGCCGATGACTCTCTACTTTATGCCCATGACGAGTCGCCAATTATTGCGCTTGGTAAAGTAGGGAGCCATTTGCATAAGGTAAAAAGTTTTTATGATGAATGGGGCATTAAAATTAATGCTTCCAAATGCCAGGCTATCTGTATTAGAAACGCTTCTAAGAAGTGTAGAGCATTCGTGGTTCCGCAGAGTAAACAGTTAAATCTAAATATTGATGGGGTAGAGGTTTCATTTGGAGATAATATGAAGTATTTGGGAGTTAATTTCAATAAACTTATGAAGTTTAACAAACATGCAAGGCTGGTTGTAGGGAAGTCATACAGAATACTGGGCTCAATGTCGAAACTGCTTGCTAATAAAAATCTCCCAACGGAAACAAAACTTTTGTTGTACAAAACATGCATAAGGCCAGTATTTCTGTATGGTTTCCCTATATGGTTTAATGTATCTCCAGTAGTTATCGGGGAAATGGAAATTTTGGAAAGGAAAATATTGCGCCATTGTATTGGGAAATATTATGAATCAAGGTTTAAACGATATTCTAATAGAGTTATATATGGCGTGTCTAAGGTTACCCCCGTTGGGTTGTATGTTTGCGATGTAATTTCCAGATTTGCCGATAGAGTAATTGTTCACGATAACAAATTTATATCCGACATATATGAAAGTCAGAAAAATTTCGGTTGGTCTGCTGTTAATTATTTATCGCCAATGGGATATATTAATGAAGTCCCCCCTGATTTTAATATATCGAGGAATTTACGCCATGAATTCTATTTAAGGTCATTATCTGGTACACATAGGGGATAGTGTGCTGGATAAGGTAACTTTTTGCATTTTTTTTACCTTTGCTTTGTATTTTTTTTTTTTTTTTGTTATTTTTTAGATTTAGTTAGCTGTAAGTTCAATCGAGATATACATACTCTCATGCAATTGTAGTTCCGGGAGCAAGAACTTCCCTGCTTCAATAATTCATCTTTTCTTTATATTTAATTCTTACATAGTTATGTAAAGCTTGGCGCTGTTTAGCACACTTAATCTAAAGCAAATTAAGATATTACATTACAGTCTTAAGTTATCTTAAAAAAAAAATGTGGTTATGACTCTGTATAAATATAGTATTTTAAAAGGCTCAATAAATAAACCTAAACCTAAAACCTAAACCTTTTTTCCATATAATAAAAAAATTAAAAAGCATGGTGCAGATTATAAAGAAATGGGGGGGGGGCGGCGTGCCCCCACCGCATTCGTCTTTTAATAATGCTAAAGAGAGGGTATAGAAACTGATAACGGGGGGGGCGTGCCCCCCACCGCATTCGTCTTTTAAAAATGCTAGATTTGTTTAAAAGAATATTCTTTGGGGTATTTTTCATAAATTTTGTGGGGTATTTTTCATAATTTTTGGGGAAAATTTCGTTCTTGAGTTTTGGGTAATTTTTCATTTTTTTCGCCCAATTTTATTATGGGTAATTTTTCGTTTTTTTTGGGCATTTTTCATAGAGCCGATTTTAGAATAGGCACCTGGAATTTCAGAACACTGTATAGACCAGGTGCCTCCATCAAACTGGTGGAAGTCCTCGAAGAATACAAGGCTGACATAGGCAACTCGTCTCCTTAAACGGAAAAAAATGAGCTGAAGACCAGACAATGCGTGGAGCAGGGTTGCCATCAAAGCAAGGACAGCGATGGCCGGCTAATGAAGGACCCGAATAACTTTCTGAAGATATGGAGAGATCATTTTAGAGATTTACTAGATACGGACACCACTACAGAAGACCCCGCTCCAATCCATGACAATGGTATTGACTGTCCAGCTCCGAGCCAGAGCTAAATACGTGTGGTAATATCCCGCCATAAAAACAACAAAGCGGCAGGAGCCGATGGTCTCTCTGCTGAATTGTTTAAGGCAGTCGGGGAGGAGCTGATTAGGAGCATGCATCAGCTCATGGAGAACATCTGGCTAGAGGAGATCATGCCCGGGGATTGGAGTCTCAGTCTGTTATGTCCCATATACAAGAAAGGAGATCATAGTAAATGTTAGAATTGCCAATTGCGTACAAGGTCCTGTCAAGCATATTGTGTGAACGTCAAAAGCCAATTGTAGAAAAACTAATTGGACTTACGACAAATCCTGGAAAAAAAATCATGAAAAACCTTTGACTACGATAAGAAATAGGCTATATGAGGCCATGTCTGAGCTTGGTTCTCCTGCAAGGCTGATTCGACTTTGCAGTTGTACCTTGGAATACAATAAATCCTCTGTTAAGATTGGTAAGGATCACTTTGAGCCATTCAACACGGAAAGAGGTCTCAGGCAGGGTGATATCTGGTCCTTTACACTATCTATATATATAAAAATGGTGGCAAAAATTTATAGTAATTCATCAATTGAGAACGGCTGGACCGATTTTGCTGAAATTTTTTTTCAGTTATTCGTAATTGCCAGGATAAGGTTTATGTGAAAGAAAATTTTAAGAAAATGCTCCGGAAAAGTTGGGAAATTGGATAAATTTAAAATTGCTTCTATGGAATTTTGTTGTTACAAATGGCTTTTCGAATGAAAAAAAGACAAATTTTGTTAGAAAATTCGGAAAATTCCGGAAAATTTTTGCATTTTTTTTTACGAAATTTTTCATATTTTCGTATGGTTTTATAATTTTGAACGATGTAACAGTGTAAAAGTTCGGATAATTATTCCGAAATGACTTTTCAAATGGAAAAATAGAAAAATTTTCGGTGGAAAACTCGGAAAATTTAGGAAAAACTCGAAAAATTTGCATTTTTTCGGAAACATTTTGAACAGAAAATTGAATTTTTGTATTACATTTTGTCTGTAATTGTTCCGTTGTGGCTTTTCGGTTGGAAAAATAGAAAATGTTGGTTTAAAAATGATGGAAAATTTCCAAAAATTTTAATTTTTTTCGACGAAATTTTACATTTTACTGTATGTTTTGATAATTTTGAATGATGTAAATGTGAAAAATTTCGGATAATCATTCCGAAATATCTTTTCGAATGGAAAAATAGAAAAATTCTTGGTGGAAAACTCGGAAAACTCCAGAAAAATTTGATTTTTTCGACGAAATTGTTCTTTGTATCGCTTGATTTGATGATTTTAGACAACGTTAAGATGGAAAATTCGTTATGATGCTTGAAAATTTCGGAATGTTGTGAAATTTATTATGATAAAATTTAACACGCGATATGGTCGAACAATTTCAAAATCTTCTGCATAAGCAGAATGCATTGGTCCGATTGTTCAAAACCGCATTGAATACAATGCATTATGACGTCCACAAGATCATTATCAGAGCAGACAAAAGACCCTCTGGTTCCCACTATAAATGAAGTCGCAGTGGCGATTGTTGGGGAGTATGTGGAATCACGCGATATTGTTCTCAAGCTTCGGGATGGTGGACAAGTTACGCACGTGTACGAGACTCATTAGTCATATGATTCACTTCAATACCCGTTGATGTTCTGTGGTGGAAAGGATGGCTATCACCTAAATTTAAAGATGGTCAATAGAACGAAAGGTTTGTTTACAGGTCATCAGTTCTTTATCATTATCCCTTTAAGTTCGAATTCGTATTTCAGGAGAAGAAACAAATAAAATGTTAAGCTTACAAGATGTTGACAATCATCTGTTAAGATATCGCCGTTTATTTTAACAGTACTGCGTTGACATGAACGTCAAGGTCGAAACGGAGCGTCTCAATTTTATTAGTTTCAATCAGTCGCCACACTTCGAGAATCTCGCCAACAACTTTTTCTGCTCCAGCGAATCAAATTCGTACATTGTTTGCGATCATCATAGCCACGTTGCATCTGCCGAACCCGAGCGCATTGTGGACAAATAAAAGGATGAGATGGCTGACGACATTTGCACAGAGTTCGCACGACAACATCCAATTTCGATCTTGAAATTATCTTCTGATCAAAGACATGTGCGTGCTAATGTGCGGCAGTCTACTGTCGAAATTGGGAATACCAGCGCCAAATCGTTCGATGCATGATGCATTCAATCGTGAATTGCAAGACTTTGATCGAGTTGAGCTGACTGAAAAAGTCCGAACAAATGTGCCACTCATAAATGCTGAGCAAACGAACGTGTCCGATTCGCTGATAAAGGTTGTTGACGATGGACCGGAGGCATTTACTTTCTCGATGATCCCGGTGGAACAAGCAAGAAATTTCTTTGATTCTAACAACAATTCGGTCAAGATCGCAATTGAGTTAGCTGTTGCATCCTCTGGTATTGCTTCCATATTGTAGAAAGGCGGTTGAACTGTACATTCCGCTTTCTTCTCACGGTTGACAAGCCAACGTGTAGCGAAATTGTTGCGAGAATGCTTAATCATTATTTGGAATGAATGTACGATGGCGCATAAATGAGCTTAGGAGACAGATGGCCTAACGAAGAATAATTTTCGAGATGATTTAACGAGAATGAGGCGACCAACTATTAGACAGAATTTTTGAACTCTCTAGATGTGCCAGAAACTACGACGCATAACTTGCAGCTGAAGGTGGGATCGATCATGAACATTTTGCGGAATCTGAATCATCCGAAATTGTAATAAAAGCGACGATCATCAAGGGCGAAAAGGAAGTCCCTTCCAATTCAAGCGAATTCAACTCCCCATTCGTTAGGTATTTGCGATAACAATCAACATATCGTAAGGCCACTAGTTGGAAATTTGTGGAATCAACCTCGAATTTCCTTGCTTTTCACACGGTCAGCTGTGCGTTGTCTGTTTGCGTGTTGCCAAAAAGTCTTCATTATTTGTTTTTACGCCAGAAACAAATCAAAAAACATTGTATATCAGATCGCTCTTCACAGATCTCGATTAAATTCAAGTACATCAGATTAAAAAAACTTGAACTATCTGTGTTTTACTATTATTTGTAGCCGTTACCTTAGGAGCGGGACGAAGTTTGCCGGGTCCAAAGTTGTATGGCAGAACAACGTTTGCCGGGTCAGCTAGTTTAATATATTTATGGAGAAGGTGATGAGAAAGGCTAGTATAAACATGTCTGGAACCATATTCAACAGGAGCCACATGCCACTATGATATAGACTTTACTGGCCGAAATCTGCGGGATGTTACTGGAGTTTTCTCATCAATAGAAAAGGAGTCAGCAAAAATGGGTTTAGCGGTCAACGAGGAATCGTGGGTGCTTTCGACAACGGGCATACAAAAACTGGGAGTATTCGAGAGAAAAGCTCTCCGTAAAATATGTGAATGGACCTTTCTGTGTCGACGGCGAGTTTCGCCATCGGTTGAACCATTAGCTGTATGAGCTTTACCACGACATCGACGTAGATAAACGAGTTAGAATCCAACGACTACGATGGCTGGGACATAATGACAGGATGGATGTATATGCTGCAGCGAGAATGGTGTTTGAAGGCGAGCCTGAAGGATGGCATGGAGCAGGGATGCCCAAACATCGTTGGAAGGTCCAAGTGGTTGGCGACGTTCCAACATCTGGTAGGACTAACTGAAGGACTTACGCAGAAGACCGAAGCGTGTTGAATTCTGTAATACTTCAGGCCTCAAATTTTTGAAACATGTTCGTAAGTTGTAATGGGCCACTTAAGTAAGTAAGTATACTCTATGTAAATTTGGTTACATAAAATACTCTATGTAAATTGTTGATAACACACATTACATTTGATATTCCAAGTACTTTTTTGTTTCTAATTATTGATTTGTCTATTAATTTCGTTAAAATGTTAAAATGTCCATTTACTCTTAGCCACTTCATGTTACTCATGTCCAACTTGAAAAGGTGTGAAATGAGAAGACATCAACAATCGAACAATTTTTCCTCAGTGCCTTCATTAGCCCAATCACATTGCAATTGGTGTTAACGGTGATATGACATTGTTTTGACAGTTACAAAAATTGTTATTGTTGTCATAACCATTGTGCCATAACACGTATCCTTCACACAAGACAAAGCATATGGGCAACCATAATATTCGTGTGTGTGTATTGTGGAGAGGGGATGTAAAGGTCCCTTGTAACAATCACAACAATGATATGCCTTCTAGTGTTTAACACTAACATCTTCTCTCCCCCGCGGCTATAGGTTTGCGTATCTGTTTGCCTAGCCACATTGACCTTTATGGGCTGGCCACAAAACTTTATCGTTATTATGGCTGTCCCACAAATGACCACTCGGTGTAGTAAATGTGATATGTTTGTAATAATTGGCCTTATCATGACACAAATCGCCATTTAATTAGCTTCAAGATTTATTTCCGTTTGCTCTGCCCTTTATTGTCCTTCTTTCTATTGTTTACATCTCAGTCATTAGCTGTTTTTCAACACTGAATTTTTGTCACTTGTAGCAAACTAGTATTGTTTGTCATTGCTTAGCTTTTTTGACATTCTCTTCTTCATTTCTCTATTGTTATCATCGGGCTGTTATGTTATTATTGTCATTAAATGATATTTGCTGTATCTTCTTTGTGTTCGGCTCTTATATTGCCATCATTGGCCTTATTAAATCCTACATTGTTATGTCGCTGTCATTTTATGTTTCATTACTTGGGATTTGTTTACCATCTAATAGTGCGATTTAATTATGTCTAAAATGAGCAGCAGATAGCAAGACAAACGGTCAAAACAAGTCAATGCGAAGGAAAAAAGAGTTAATTTAATAATGATTACAATTTTATTTCCAGTTGTTTATTTCAATTAAACAAGGTTAACTAGTATGGTGTTTTTGTAAACAGGGGCTTCTTCGTAAACAACATTCAGAGGCAATAGATAAATTCTTTAAAGCTAAGCAATGCTGATAGCTATGCATTAAAAGTATCACATTTTGTTCAGGATGTAGTGGTGATTATGATTCTCTTGCGAGTATAGTGCAGATGATAAAGAATTTGAATCCCGATAGAGGAAAAAACGTACCTTTATGCAAGCGGCTGCCACTAGATCGTTTTGGGAACAAGTCGCACTGCAGACAAATTTTTATTCCATAGGAAGAGCACTTAATCTAATATTTATGTATTAACAGCAAGAATACAAACTGGCTCATCCTTACGAAGGCGCTAAGGAACAAGTAACCCCCGTGCCCAGAATCTATAAATGATAAGTTTACACTAGACTCCACTGATGAGTTATTGACTAATGTTTAAGCTGACGCAATAATGAAAGGCAAAACACAGATTTTTGCCTTACTTATTGTTATCCTTTCCTTCCCCTTCCTGAAAATTTTTGTTTATTGTAAATTGTGTTTCCACCAACAGATTGTAAAGATTGCATGTAAACGCTCGAAATGCAGGAAACTATTTAACGAACCGAAAATTGACGGCAACTAGGTTGTATAATATACAGGGTTTTCCAATAAGACGTGTTAATTTGGTATTTAAAGAAAACTTAAATTTTTTGAGATAAATGATAAATACCACCACGAGCACGGTAACAGGACCATATCCTTTTCATGAAATTTTCCATAACAAAATCGCAAAGTGGCTGCCCTATGTCCTTGATAACCTCACGAATTTTATCTTTGAGGTCTTGAATCGACGATTGGCTGTTGGCGTAGACCTTATCTTTCACGTGGCCCCAAAGGAAGAAGTCGCAAGGTGCTTAATCACAAGATCTCGGTGGAAACTTTTCCCGTAAAAGATCAATGGTTTCGTTGTTTGTGTGGCACATAACGCCGTCTTGTTGAAAGTAAACGTTGTGCAAATCAATACCATTCATAATATTCGACCATATAAAATCATTAATCATCTCTCGATAGCGAAATCCATTCACCGTAATTGTGGATCCAACCTCTTTTTCGAAAAAGTAAGGTCGAATGACCTCACCGGAACATTAACCGCACCAGTCACACGTTGAGGATAGAGAGGATTTTCAACAATAACTCTTAAGTTTTCCGAGCCCCAGACGCGACAATGGGCCTCATCAGTCAAGATGATTTTTCAATGGAATTCCAAATCATTCTCATGCATTTCAAGTACCCAATCAACAAAGACACGATGTTGTTTATGATCGGCCGGCTTGAGTACTTGTGTAAACTGAACTTTAAAACATTCAGTCTCTGCTTGACTGTTGTGAAAGTAACACCCCACACGCTTGTTTCGCATTCAACACAAAAATATACACAAGTACAGACAGAGAAACAATGTTCAACGAATGTTCAACGTGTACGATTCGACAGCGCTGACGCCTCTTGTGCGACCGTACACAAGTACACCGTGATGTTGTGCGCATGCATTCTATTATGAATACCACTTATTAAACTGATATTATTTTATGGTTCGTCAGTTTGGTTGCAGGCGCTAGAGACGGCTAACCAACAAATCAAGTTCGAACGCATTATGAGTCTGTTGGCAATCATGATAACAGGGGCACTTATAACTACTCCAACTCAGGCACTGTTCACGATCTTGATCTGATTACCCAGTGACGAACACCGGAACGCGTTTAAGCGGATCAAAACTGCGCCGAAGAGTAGGCTGTGGAATCTTTTCGAAGGAATTGAATTTACAACTGCCAATTAGATTACTGTATCAGGCCAAACTAATGATCGCAGATCAAATTCAGGATCATAGGAATTCGGCGGTAATATTAAATAACATATTGACATCAATGCGAAATATTTTTACATTACGCTGATTTGTATTTACTCCCCGACGGAAGAAAAGAGGAAAAAACTAAATATGGAGGAAATATATGACCACTGCCCTGCACATGACATTAAAATTGTTCTGGGAGATTTTTATGCTAAAATAGGAAGGATAGATACTCTTGGTTCAGCAGTCGGAACACAACACCTCCTCCACGGCAACCTGGATTTCTTCCGATCAAAATACAAGAAATCAGATTGATCACGTGGTAATTGATGGCAGGCATGTCTCATGCGTTATGGACGAGTGTGTGATACGCAGTGCAAAAATTGATTGGATCACCACCTAGTTGCAGCCAATGTACACGATTAAGTAGTGCTAAAACACTCGTAACCAAATGCTAGACATCACAAAGCTGCAGACCACCGAGATATCCAATGCCTACTTCAACTAACTCTCTCAATTACTTCAAACAAACCCCCTAGTTCTGATGTTCCCGACACACAGTAGCAGCATATCCCACTTAGCGCCACCGTCCTTTTAAAAGGACATCTGACAAATGAGTGAAATTCACCGTTATGCACATGCTTTTCTGAAAATATTTTTTTATATTATTATTGTTTATGCTTTGTTATGTAACTTCCCAGCTTGAAAGTGTCAATTGACTATTACAGTTCCGAGTGTTTTAATTGTTTATTAGGTGCTTTCAAAAAAAGTGATTTTTTGTACTAGTACTCTATGGAAAAAAAATTAATTAAATCATTTACATCAAGTTAATTGGTTTTTATTTTGTTTAAATATTGGTATGAGGAGCATCTAAGTTAAACAACAATAAAATGGAAAGCGTGTGTAATGCTGAATTGCAGCAAAAGGTGCCCTATCGTTTTTAAAGGACACCCGATTTCGGGATAATTATAGGTTTTAGGAAAAAAATTCATATTATAAAAAATAATTAGAAAGCCATGAAGATTTAAGATCAGAAAAAAAATGTAACTTTTCAAGAAAAAAAATTGCGGCGCTATCTGGGATATTGCGAATTCTATGACCCCTGCCGCTACGACCGAACTGGGTTATATAAAACCACGCTCAGACAAGCCCTGGTACAATGATGAATGTCGCGGAATGTCTGAGGATATGGATGCTGAATACAAATCAAAACTACAGCCAATGGCAACGTGTGCTGTGACGGAACATTATAATGAGAAGCGACACGCCTCTTCAGGCGGAAAGTGTCTATGGAAGAAAATAGAGTGCCAGGATATCGAAAATTACAGGGATAGGTGGGATGCCCGAAAGTTCTAAAAACTTTAACTTAATTTCCCTTTGCACCCCATGAATGAGGTATGGGATAGCTTCTCGCGTTGTTGTGAATTAACACGCTTTCTATTTTTAGATTCACAACTAACGGCACCTACTTGTTTATCGACGAATGCGAACGTCACTGTTTGAGAAGCTCTTACTAGACACGCCGATTGACTCGACACTTAATACTGCGAAGTTGCTGTCAACAACATTCGAGGGGAGCCGACAATGAAAGAACAATTTTTTTAAGATGACTGGAGCCAGGTTTGAACCTGCGATCTCCCGCATGGTAGCCGCGTGTTCTAACCACTATGCCACGGCCGGTCCCACCCGAAAGTTCTAACAAAAGGTTAAAAGCAGCTCATAGACACGATTTGGCTCAAGGAATGCATGCCCGATGATTGGAATCTGAGTGTTCTATGTCCTATGCTTAAGAAAGTCGATCCAGGTGTGTGTACAAACTTTCGCGGGATCAGCCTTTTAAAGCTTATCCTAGCGAACCTGATCGGACCTTATCAGTGAAGCTTAAGACCTTGTAAGTCCACAACCGACCAGATATTCATACTACAACAAATCCTCGAGAAGACCCAGGATATGCAGTAAATAAGACTGGTTACAACTTTAACATAAGTCACACACGCTGGATTATGCCGATAACATAAATATCTTTGACCGTCGACTGCGGGATGTTACTGCGGCCTTTTCGAGCATTGAGAAGACGTCGGCGGTAGTGGGTCTGGTGATAAATGTGGACAAAACCAAGTTATTTGTTTACGTTGAGAACTATTACTTTGAAGTGGTAGATGATCTGGTGTACCTAGGCTCCGTCGTAAACAAAAATAATAATGTTAGCCTGGAAATCAAGAGACGAGTAACGATCGCAAACCGCTGCAACTATTCGCTAAGCAAGCGATTTAACGACAAAGCGCTCTCTCGAAGAACAAAGATCCAGCTCTACCAGACTCTGATCCTACCTCTATTCTGGGAGTCTTCGAGAGAAAAATACTACGCAAAATATTTGGACCCATCATCGTTAACGGCTAGTACCGTCGTCGAATGAATCATGGGCTGTATGAGCTGTACAACGAAGACTATGATGATGAAGAAGACTCTGTTTATTTACAATATTTAATTTCAGTTATTTTATTTAATTTATTCAATTTACACCCCTGACCTGACAAACAGTGGTAATGAATGGAATCTATTAACAAAATAAATACTGAAAAGAAAGTAAACGTAATACATAATGTAACGTGCAAAACTACAATAAATTCTTTACATGTACAAATTAAAATGTGGTTGTGGTGTTACATCCTTCGGCAACAGCAAGTGTAAAGAAAAGCATTTGCCAAACTAACAAGTGGAAGTAAAGGGATGTGCTTTGTAAAGCAAAGCATAAAACCAATAAGTATTGAGATGAAAGATCTGAATTTAGCTATTACTTTTCAAATGTTACTGAAGATGCAGATATTACTTTCTAGGGAGTTAATATAAATTTAAAATATATACAGAATTCATCACATATAAATAAGAAATGTGTTTAAAGTTCCTTATAAAAAGATTGATGCTACTTTGTAATAACTATAAAAATATATAATATCTTGAATATTTATTTATATTTAAAGTTAAAGATTCATTTGCAAAATTTGTCTTCATAGTTGGTTTAACATTATCATTATTACCTTTCAGGAGATTGAACATTAATTTGGTGAAAAAATGTCTTCACTCATAATTATTACACTCGCCTCGCATTTGCATGCGATGTCTTCCCCATATATGTGGTATGTTCATTGCAATTACAAAAATGCATTTGCAACACTCGTCCTCTCTTATATTGTTTCCCACCATGACTTGGCACTGTATGGCTCGGCCAGACTTGGCTCCGATATAAACTTGGCAATGCCAGTTGTAGTACTCCTAGAAGTAGCAAAACCACTCGACATTTACTAAAGACACTTCTTAATAAACCCACAGAGAAGAACAACAACTCAGGAGTGAGAATGAATATTTATTACAAGAGGCCATGAAGTAGTGGTTACACTCCAAACAAAAGGACCAATACAAATGAGTTTTAGCATTTGGCCCATGTACAACATCTGTGATAGCAGATTCTACTGTAAAGATGATGGAATGTGTAGACAAATAATGTCGACAGGAACTCAAGTGTTTTATAGAATTTCTAGGAATATTAATAGTGATTGTGCATTATGTTCAATTGTGGTAACAATAGTTATGTGATATGTATATATGTATTTGGTATTGAGATTTTTATTTGTATGGCAAGTGGACTAAATTTAAATTATTATTAAAGCCAATACTTATAAAATATAGACACTTAATTGGCAGAAGTTAAACAGACATTACTAAATATTGCTCAATCAGTTATTAGAGCAAATTAGTAATCAGTAATAGCATTACAGTCGTATCTGTGTTTTTCGGGTTTTGCTTATGAATTTATAGGAATCAAATCCAAACATTTTCTTAGGTCCAGTCTGGTTAGGTATGGCCCAGAATAGCCTTTGCTTATTTTTCCGCTCTAAAGCCACACTGATAAGGTCCGACGAGTTTGTATAACACTGTCTTTAATCTATCACATAACAGACTCGACAATACCTTACATAAGATAGGTTAAAAAGTTGTCCTATGGTAAGTGGGGCACACTGTTTTAAACACAGGACATAATAAGCTTACATTCCAATTAAAGGGCATTTATTCATTTAGCCAAGTCGAGTGTAGAAGCTGATGCATGAGTGTTATAAGCTTATGGCCACCGGACTTAATGAGCTCTGCCGGAAGTGCGACGGCACCCCAGATATTGCTCTTCTAACCTCGGTTGTGGCTTAGTGATGGGCAATCTAAGCCGTTTACATTAGGTTAGGATCGAATACTGATAGGCAAGCTTCATTCATATGTGTCAGATGACTAAACTTTTCATATCTTATGTCATCAAAAGCAGGGTAGTGGCATAGAAGATGATCTTTGGTATCCCCTTCTTCCTCATCGTTGCAGATTCTACAGCAATCGTTGTGGTGAAGTTTTAACATCTTAGCTTGTTTGTTATTCGGCAATGACCGGATAGCTACAGTGTTTCAAAGACGGAACACAGATAGGTTTAACGCAAATTGTGTCCGATTTAAAATTCAGCGTCAACTATTGTTTTTGATCTTGTATATCGTATTTGAATTTTTTAGCCACTAATTACGATATTATATAACGGCTTACCGCGCTGGCTATGACGCCCTTTCAAAGGCTTCGTTATAGAAATAATAGTTATGACCAGCTATAGGCACCACTACATTGAAAGCCTTGCATGTGTTTGTGCTTTAATGTTTTATTTGTTATTTTTCGTTGTACCTTTTCCGTATCGATACGAATTCGTTTGATCTTGAAGCTTCGAGATGGCTCCCAGCCCATAGCTGATTATGACAGATGAAATAGATATAATACATAGCACGGCAGAGACCAACGATAACAAACAAATTAATCACAGTATCAGTGCCACGTATGGACCCAACAAACAAAATGTTCAGACATCGGTCAGAAATCGGTACAACAGTCGGCAAAATCTTCCGATATCGGATCCGAAATCTGGCCGAAGTAGTTACTTAAAACGTATGGACTGGTTGACACGAAGTCTGACCGACGCAGCTGAGGGAAATCTGATATACGTACGAAATGTCGTACCGGCATCTGAAAACTTTCTGAATGTAGATTGAAGGAAATTCGACGAGTCGTTACAAATTCGGACCGATATCTTATAAAATATCTGAAGCAATTCGGATGTTCTTGCCGACGCGTCGTACCAGTTTCTGGCCGAAGTCCATAGGAAAATTCCTTACGATATCGGATTTGAATTCGTTACTAAAAACGTATGAAGTGGTTGAAAAGATATCTGACCTACACTACAGAGGGAAATCTGATGTAGGACATGCCGTACCGATGTCTGAATGATTTCTGAATGTTAATCGTAGGAAAATCTGAACGGAAATTCGTGGTTTCTGCAATTACATTTTGTTGTTTCCTTCGACACAGAGTTCCGAAATCACTGCGAACTTGATAAATAAAATTTCCCTTCAACGGGTCGTATTTTGTACGATATCGGTAAGAAGAGTTCCGACAATGTGCAGACGTGTCGGATATCAGCCAATGTCGGAGCTTTTGGTTTGATGTGTGAAACAATTGCATTCAGTAGCTTGTTACAGCCCATTTCGCTAAAGCGGGCGTTGTAAACTAACAGAGGTTGTACGCATGTATGTATGTGTGTAAATATGTATATTTGCATGTATCGAGGTTCACATGCAACAAAACTTAAAAGTGTATAGATAGCATGAATAAAATGTCTACAAATTTTTAAAAATTAGAATGTGTAATATACCAAATTATGTTTATATAAGTTAGAAGGTGATTATATTGCGGAACAATTACATACAATTAAAAAAAAACAATCCAGGTTGCGCGGTACTTTCAGTGATCCCCTACTGAACATACCCACTATTTTGTTGCATACAAACCAAAAATTCGCTTGAATCTTGTTTTCCAGGCATTTTTTGAAACCAAATTACACAAACTGGATTCTTGGGTACTTTTTATGTATTGCTCTGTGCTTGTTAGCTTTCAAAAGAATAGGAGAATATTGCATGTTTTAATGTATCACAGATATTAAAGAGAGCAAAACGTTTTCGTTGCTTTCCTGTGTTTTTCTTGGTGAAAACCACTGGTTAAAATCGAAGGTTTTTCTCCCGCGACCGTAACATAACAAAACAAAAACGTAAAAACCACAAAAAATAAGTTCGTTACTGACTCCCCAGAAGCCTCAGAAAGAAAATGACTAGAATAAAGTGGACGTTCAAATTATATCTATCAATCGAAAAAAATGTATTTGTTTGGAAAAATACTTTTCTAAAATGTTTTTTTCTGATAAACTTGGATTTTCTGTTTATTTTAATCCTTAATGATGTATACTAAACGCAGAAAAATTTCGCAATAATATAGGACCAACAATTACTTTTGATTCTTCCTAGTCACAAAAATGCATAACTAATATCAATACACAAGAAATTTGATACAGATTATCCAAATGAATCACAGATTCTTTCAGATAAACAGTCATGTATGACATTTCAAATGCGGTACTGAAGCAACTGAGCATGAAAAATGTTTAAAAGCATCTTTTCGTATATCATGGGTCACACCTCTCCTAAATGACAAATAGGTTGACCTAAAATGGTAGCAAAAATGATAAATGTGGTTATGTTGGGAGTCAATTGCACATTTAAAATCCACTTAAATCAAAATCCTAGCTGATCTTTTTTTTAAGATAAAAGTATTTTTTGTTTTTTATCTCCATTATGTGCTTTTTTAAGAATTCACGTTCTTTGCCCCATGATTTCGCCATCAAATCGTAGATATTTTATGTCGTTTTATTTGAAGCGTACAGACTTCAGCTTCTGTTCAAATGGATCTTTTCTGTACATAAGTATGTTTTGCGAAAAAAAACTAAATATCTGTTATATTTATTTTTCCCCAAAATATAATAGTTTCCTGTTGAACTTATTTATCTAGAGATATCAAATGAATGTAATCTTATAGTTCTCATCAAATTATTCTGATAAGAAGTTAAAATTAATGGGTTAATCGAAAAATTTTTTGTATCGGTTAATTTAATAATCAAAAATTCAAATTTATTTTGTTCTTGATATTTTTAATTTTGCGACGTTGGGTTTACGAAGTTGTATACGCACATTTTACGACAGACAATCTTTGGCTTAACCCTCAGATATACAAACTCTTCTAGGACTCTAAGTACACAGAGTCTGAATAGAACTGATGACCAAGATGTAGTTGGCTCGAAGGGTTGTCTGGATGCTTGGCGCACCTTGATTTTCTACATCCACGGCCACTCGCTATGCTATTAAAACCCAAACACAGAAATCTGGCCGGTGAATGGCGAAATCTTGTTTCCTGAATCCTTTTCCGCACTTCCACTCCCACGCAGTCAATTTTTTTGCGGTAATCTACTTGGATGACACAATATGCTAGGCAAACAGTCGTTGGTTAGATTGCTTTACTAAGGTAATGTTTATATTTTAAGTACAATTTTTCAGTTCCTTTTCAGTTCTTTCAGACTTTCTTTTTCACACATCCTTTTTGATAAATTTCTTAGTTTCTACCTCAGATGTATCACAATGGATGCCCTCGACGTCGGGTTGTGCTAATGCTTAGACAACATGTTAAGTTCGGCGTCAGCATAACCAACCTTTCATTTGCGAACAAAAACGAAGTTACCTTTTTGAATGTTGGACTTTATCTAATAGTGAACATAGATCTACCTATAACTTAGGGTTGAATAATTCATACCTAATTGAATTTTATACGTAGTCTAAATCAGTAGTAGTAACTAATCAGTGCTTAGATGCAGTAGTTTATTTTAAAACTAGCTGGCCCGGCAAACTTCGTCCTGCCAGCAAAGTTATTGGCATAAGAAAGAGTTGTACCAAGCTCTATGGACACAAATAATATATGTCCTAAGGGAAAGTGGTCTAAGAACTGAAGCCTCATACACACTTGCCATATTTTATATCTGAATCTCAAATGTTAAACATTTTTAAAAGTTTACACGAAGTAGATGGTAGTGAAGGCTAAAGAAGTTCAGATCTAATAATACGAACTCTTTTTATCAGAGAAAGTTGTATCAACATCCGTCAGGCCGTAAAAGATAAGTTAAGTGACATACATAGAAATAAATATAATTATTAAGAAAGATAGGGAAAACAAAACAAAACTTTTGCTATGATCTCTTTGTCCTCAGATCGAGTATTGGTAAGTACTACCTATGCATCAAAATTTCTTTCATCACGACCAAAATACATTTGTATCACACTACCTTCCCTCCCCTACTGATCAAAATAAACATATCGTTTCTATATTATCATCTTCATCTTGAATTTGTCTGCTCTGTAGATAAACCTCACCATTTTGCAACGCGTATTCCGTCCACTACTCAAAAATAAAATGTTAGCCGGAATATTCATAAATGCAGTGGTAAATCTTTTCTATGCATCCGTCTCATTTCTATGGGCCAAACAACTACATTTGACGCCGGCACCTTACAGAAGGACTTCTTTCGTTTGCCTCACTTACACATATATTTTCCATAGTAAGGGGTTTAATAAACCTTTTCGTACGTTCCATCAATTTTGAAAATTTGGTGCAGTCGTTCGGATTTGTGCGCGTACACACGTTTTGGAGATTCACACTTGACTATTAAACTATATTATAATCGAAAAGTTTTAATAAAAATATTCACTAAATTCACATCACCGTGCCCATTCCTTAAAATGTTCATTATAATTCCACCCCAGCATCACCTACCGGGTCCATTTATACATAAATTTTTGTAAAATATGTTGAGTGTAGTTGAAATCTAATACCGATTGATTTATTTCTTTGACCTCTAAAATATTTGAATTTAAAGGACGAGGTTTCCCGGACAAATTCTGTTCTTCATATATCTTAAAGATTATTATATATTACTAGCTTTCCCGGCTCGCGTTGCTTCACCCGTACTTACAATGAACCTTCTTATGACTTTAAGCAATACAGGTAAAATGCCAACGCTTCATAAGACGAACGAATACCCAATTTATGTGATTGTAGCTTTATCCCATTGGTCTGAGTGATTGTACCGCTTTAGTCCCTTTTCATCTCTAAAAGTGCGAATTTTAAAAGATATATTCGTATCGCACAACCAAAATGGACCGGTGCCCCCTCTAACTAAATAGGAAGTATGCCCATATACGATTATAGCTTTAGCCGTTTGGTCTGGGCGATGGTTCCAGTTTACCCTAAGTGTTCGAATTTTGAAAAACCCCATTTGACAGTTTTGTAATTCTATAGGGTGTAATTCTATATACATTTTTGTAACTCTACCTTTAGGTATTTGATCTGGGTGATATCATCAGTTTTATCTCTTTTTCGGTATTTGTACAACTTAAGAACGAATTTTAAACTAACTTCACATCGCACAATTTTTAAGACTATAAATGTAGCCTTTTATTGTCAGTTTTATCCCTTTTCAGACCTTTTTACCCCTAAAAGGTATGAATTTCAAAAACCCTCCTTGCTTCGTTCTAATTCCATAGGGAGCAAGCCTATATAACTTATCATAATTGCATCATTAGCCGTTTGGTCTAGGCGATAATAAGATTTTTATCCCTTTTTCGATTTTTTTTACCCAGGAACATCGGATTTAAAAAAATACTTCAATCCAATTTGATAGTAAGCATTTCCATATAAATTTTCGCGATAATACCATTAGCCGATTGGTTTAGGTGATGAGACAATTTTTATTTCTTATTGGTAATAAGAATCTCGAGACGTAATCTCCTATGTACCATTTACATATGTAGCAAATCTCATCTCATACCTTTAATGGCTCGTGAAATATGACCGATTCAAATTTTGGTTTGTGTGAGCGGTGCCACGCCCCTTTGTCTAGGTATGTATTCATGTAGCCTATGATAGAGACCCTACGGATAGTACTACACAGTGAAAATATTATTACAATCGGTCCATTTATTTGGCCCATATAACGATTTTCTAAAAAGGGGCGTGGCATCGCCCACTTTCCACTAACAAAATATTTTTTCTTATACGACCGATATAGGTACCAAATCTCGACTTCGTACCTATAATGGTTCAAAAGATACAGCTATTTTAAAATTCCAGTTGTATGGGGCGGTGCCACGCCCATTTTACCCCCTTTCAGTCCGAATTTCCAAAAATCCCTTCTTAGTGCGCGCCTACGTCATAAAAGAAACATACATTCTAAATTTCACGGTTCTAGCTTTAGCCGTTTGAGCTGGGGAGTGATCAGTCAGTCACCCAAGCCTTTTATATATATAGATTATAAGAAT
Source organism: Muscina levida (assembly GCA_964034835.1). NCBI lineage: Eukaryota > Metazoa > Arthropoda > Insecta > Diptera > Muscidae > Muscina > Muscina levida. Next base: position 39,231,013 of record OZ035881.1, on the reverse strand, counting down.
TGCTGAAACGAATCAGCAGTGTCGTCCATGATGTGATGAAAACTTACTTATTGATAGGGATATATTCTAAAACCAAATTTTTAAGCCGATTGATTGACATAGAACTTTCTGCGTTGGTGTACTGGGTGATTGTACCTTTTTATCCTAAGGAGTACGAATTTCCAAAAATGCCTTCATTAGGCTCAGCAACCCCATTAACCGTATGGTCTGGGTGATATCAACAGTAATTCCTATTTTCGTTATTGTCCCCTAAAATTTCGAAATGCGCCATTATAAAAGTTATAAAAGTTCTTTTAGCCTTTTTGCGGTTTGGGTGACCATCTATAGCCAATCCTCAACTTTCACTGAAATTTTGGGACAAATGGGGTCAACCGTTTTCACAATTATGGTGACATCAAAATGTACATCTGTTTTATATATATAGACTTCTGAATAACTATGATGTTAAAAAGTGACTAAATGACATTCCAAAAATTAAGTGTGTCATAAGCTAAACACCGGCAAATGGTTCCAAACATACATTCAAAATTTTCTCATGTCAAAAAAATCATATATTTTAAGTTTAAGTAAAATCGGACAATGGATATAAATTTTCGAAATAATTCAACCCCAGCCAAATCAACTGTAGGTCCATATATGCAAAAAAAATTCTCATAATAAAACAAATATACATTCAAAATTTCAGTCAAATTGTTTAATTCGTAAAAATTTTCATTATAATTCCACCCTAGCGACACCTACCGGGTCAATTTATACAAACAATTTTTTCTCAAGGTTCCACAAACATAAATACTAAATTCCACTTAAATTAGTACATGCATTCAAATTTTCGACATAAATCCACCCTAGCGCCATCTACCGGGTCCATTTGTACATACAATTTTTTCTGATGATCAAACAAACATAGATTCTGAATTTCAGTTAAATTGGCCCTTGCGTTAAAATTTTAATTGTAAACCGACCCCAGCGCCACCTACCGGGAACAATCTACGGAAAATTTCGAATCGAATAAAAAAAAATCAGCCAAATCGCTCCAGCCGTTCTCAAGTGATATTATGACATACGTGGACTATTTCATTTTTATATATATAGATATATTTTAGTGGCATACAAATAGTTACATGACAACATTAACATACAATTTAATAGTCTACACTCTGATATTGGGTTTGAAGAGTGACGAAGTAATATCAAACTTCTTCTACTACATTAGCAATGTTGGGTATTATTAGACACCGTGCTCTCTGTCTGCTTCAACCAGCTTCAGTTGATAAGTATATATGTAATAAATTTTTCTTCATTTCAATGTCTGTTACAATATCTCATGAACACGTCCATACTTACTAGCCATATTCAAATGAATGTGTGACTTTAAGCAAGAAACTCATATGACACTGCAACAAATGGGTCTGCATCTCTAAATTTTGCACACACACACATCGAGACACCAAGGATAACAAACGAACATGTTTGCATATAAATTTATGTGCCTGCGTGTATGTATGTGTGATTATTTGTATGGGTCTTGTAAGTCTAATGTTAATTAACTGTGAATACAAACGGGATTTATATACTGTAGATTTATAGCACAAAATTCAGGCAGACATATTACAAATTATCTGAGAACATCTTTCTGTAATATATATACTAGCATAGACAAGATGCTAACAAACACATGACTGTGTACATACAGAAATTTACGAGAATTAGATCTAGGGTTAACCATAATAGTTGTAATAGTGTCACTGTTCTCGCAATCTTCTCTATAATAAACTATTTACTACAATATTGGCTAAGATATATCAGACTGGCAATGGTTGAACATAATTGAAGTCAAAGTTGTTGAGAACTTCCACTACATGGACAAATTTTACAATGAGTGCTGATAATATTTAGTTTTCCTATGACTACAGATTTACACAATCTTACTCAGCCCTAAATGTTAATATAATTGTAAATATGTAGATTTGTAGAACTTATTGAAATCGGGGTTATGTATCGACCATAATTAAAATCGCATGCAAAGTGGAGTATTGTAAGACGTATGAGTTCTGCAAATGGGAGATGTTAATAAGAATACATGAGTACGTAGTTTTAATAGCAATGAATGCTAAACACTATAACAATATAATCCATTACTGGCATTTACATTGCACAAGGAGCAAAAGAGCGAGGTTGCAGAAAATGTTTATCTAGAATGTGGAGTATGCAGCAGAACACTGCATCATATCAAACATCTATGCTAAATTAAATGTTACATCAAACGGTGATGCATATAGTACGACTGTTGTAGAAACTTCAGCTTCATCGGAGGTTTGTACGATTCTGATTTAAAAGTAAGCGACTAAACGATAGATGTTAGCACGTAAAGAAGTAGTAAAACTTCCGGAATTAAAATTTAATAAAAAAGAAAGAAAAGGGGCAAACATCTGAAATCACTAAATTTGTGATTGATATTAGGTGGGGTCGATTTAGCAATCGATTTGAAGCCATCGATTTCTCAATACTTTTGGTATGAGGAAAAAAGGTTACACTACGATATATCTTAAAAATCATTTTCGCCATCCAGGACAGTACAAGGAAGCTCGCGATGTAAAAATTGCGACATCTATTACAGCTGCCATGTAGATAAGCTCGAATTTGGATGTGGATTTGTAGTTGGCGAGAGACTCAGACATCTTGACTGGCGGTTCAATCCTGCTAGTGATCGAATAGCCACAATACGCATCAATGCGAAATATTTCTACATCGCGCTGATTTGAGCTTATGCCCCGACGAACGATAGAGACGATGAGATTAAAGGCGCTCTTACGCCTAGAGAAAACTTACGAACACTGCCCTGGCCACGACATTAAAATTCTTCTGGGGTCTTGGGTACTTGGTCCATCGATCGGTAAATTTAGCCTGCATACCGACCAGTGGAACCAGATTCCAGCACAAAGATATCCACAAGGCAACATGGCTATCCATCGATCAAACCACCAAAAATCAAATTCATATTGTGGTAAATGCTGGCAGGCATGCATCTAGTGTTATGGACGTGCGTTTGATTCGTGGAACCAATATTGGCTCGGATCACTACCTGTTTGCAGCCAAGGTGCCCACAAGATTGAGGTCAGCGAAAACCGCACGTAACCAAACACAAAGGAAGCTGGACATCGCGAAGCTGCAAACCCCAGAGATAGTCACTGCCTACTCCAACCAGCTCTCCCAATTACTACGACACAACGCCTCTACTTCTGACGTTCCCGATACATAGTGGCAGCATATTGCGCATTCCGTGGCAACCACCGCAACAACCGAATCCTGGTACGATGACGAATGTCGCATAGCGTCTGGATGCCGCTTATAGGGAAACGCTGCAGAGATTGTAACCCGCGCTGTTAGGGAACGGCACAAGGAGACAATAAAACAGGCGACATATCCATTTAAGCGAAAAACCAGTATGAAAGTTTCAGTCGGGAATACCGATTTACATATACCCTCACCCTCAGTCCAACATAAAATTTTCTACTATATCGATAGTATTACTCGATTTCTAAAGTGGGCGAAGCGGTACATTTGTATGGGAGGTACCAGAAGGGGTGCGCCTAGACTTCCAGTTTTTGGCTCCAAAACTTTTTCCTGTTTTTCCTGTTAGCACGATTGCGTTGGTTGTATTGATACTATTTCTCCTTCTCCAAAGTGGGCGATGTGGAACATTTGTGTGGGAGGTACCAGAAGGGGCGTGTTTAGATTTCTAAAATGGGCGGTACCAGATGGGTATGGGAGGTACCAGATTGGCCGCGGCTCGACTTACAGTTTTTCCCCAAAATGTTATCCTCATTTACTTACTTACTTACTTAATTTCTCTTTGCACCCCATGAATGAGGTATGGGATAGCTTCTCGCGTTGTTGTGAATTAACACGCTTTCTATTTTTAGATTCACAACTAACGGCACCTACTTGTTTATCGACGAATGCGAACGTCACTGTTTGAGAAGCTCTTACTAGACACGACGATTGAATCGACGCTTAATACTGCGAAGGTGCTGTCAATAACATTCGAGGGGAGCCGACAATGAAAGAAAATTTTATTTAAAAAATTTATGACTGGAGCCAGGTTTGAACCTACGATCTCCCGCATGGTAGTCGCGTGTTCTAACCACTATGCCACGGCCGGTCCCATTTATCCTCATTTAACTTTACTAAATGCAAAATTTAGACACGATCACGTTTTGTGTATTGATATTACTACTCCATCTCTAAAGTGGGCGGAATGGTACATTAGTATGGGATGTACCAGAAGGGGCGCGCCTACACATAAAGTTTTTTCTCCAAAACTTTATCCTGATTTAGCTTTAATAAATGCAGAATTTGGACACGATCAAGTCGGGTGTATTAATATTACTACTCCATATCTAAAGTGGGCGGAATGGTACATGTGTATGGGAGATGCCAGAAGGGGCGTGGCTAGACTTTTAATTTGTTATCCAAATCTTTATCCTGCTTGACCTTTACTAATTACAGAATTTGTCACGATCGCGTTGTATCTATTAAAATATTAATCGATATCTAAACTGGGCGGTACCTCACGGGTATGGTAGCAGGGGTGTGGCTAGACTTCCAGTTTTTTTTTCAAAACTGTATCCTACTATAGTTTTACTAAATAAAGAATTTGGGTACGATGGCGTTGGATAGTGATATTATTACTCCATCTCTAAAGTGGGCGGAGAGGTACATTTGTATGGGAAGTACTAGAAGGTGCGTGGCTAGACTTCCAGATTTTTGCTCCAAAATGTTATCCTGCTATAGCTTTACTAAATACAGAATTTTGTACGATCCCGTTGGGTGTATCGATATTATTACTCGATTTCTAAAGTGGGTATTATGATGTATTTGTATGGGAGGTACCAGAAGGTGCTGGGCCATGTAGCCCATTTGCAATACCGTAAGTAGTTTTGGAGAAATATTAACTCGTGCAAAATTTTTAAACATTTGGTTGCGTTATTCGAAATTTTCGAAAGTTATCGTGCGCACCAGCCGGACAGACAGACGGACAGGCAGACATGGCTCAAGTGATTTAAAAAGTCATGAATCGAATTTAATACAAAGAAACTGAGGGTCTAAAGTGACTCCTATGTGTTACACACCTACACGTAGGATGAGGATATAAAACCGTCAGATGAATTTTCCCAGAAAATAAAAGCTAAAGGCTACTGTAATGGGCTCTCCTCCTGTAAGGACAGATACGCGTAGTTACAACACGAGTGCGCTGCATATATGGAGAGAACACTTCCAGCAACTGCTGGTTCCAGAATGACTTAGATTGCCCACCACAAAGTCAAGCCGAGGTAAAAAGACGATAGCGGCTTTTTCACATCGCATATAAGGCCCTGTCGAGTGTGCTATGTGAAAGACTAAAGCCAGTGTAATGCAACCTGATCAAGCCTTATCAGTGTGGCTTTAGACCTGGTAAATCAACAACTGATCAGATATTCGCACTTCGGCAAGTACTGGAAAAGACCTAAGAGAAACAGATCGACACGTACCATCTTTTCGTCGACTATAAAGCAGCCTTCGACAGCCTGATACGGCAGAAATTATTTGGCTGAATTTGGTATTCCAACGAAGCAGATACGCCTTTGCGGAATGACGTTGACTGACACGTCAGATTGGCTAAGAACTTAAGGGGCCATTCTATACCAGACGAGGCCTAATACGAACCGACGCCCCTTCGTGCGACTTCTTCGACATAGTGAGGGAGATGATAATGAGGTAAGCTGCAGTAAACACGAGTGTCACGATATTCAACAAAAGCCACATGCTACTTGCTCACGCTGATGACGTCGTTATCATCGGTCGCAAACTGCAGTATGTGACTGCAGCCTTCTGAAATATACAGAAGGAATCAGCGAAAATAGGTATAATGGTGAACGAAGACAAAACGAAGTTATTAGTTTCAGAGAACAAAGAATCTACTCGTTTGAGAAACTGGGTGAACGTTGACAACTATAATTTCGAGGTGTTAGATCATTTAATCTACCTAGGCTCCGCCATCAACAAAACAAATAATGTCAGCCACAAATTCCGGTGAAAAATTCTGCTTGCTTATAAATGATAAGTACTACGGACTAAGCAAGCGATTTAATGACAGAGCCCTCTCGTGGCGAACAAAAATACTGCTATACCAGATACTGGTTCTACCTGTCTTGATGTATAGTTCAGAATACTGGGTTATGACAAAAGCGGATAAATCGGTTTAGGCGGTATTCGAGAGAAAAATACTCCGTAAAATATATGGGCGCATCATCGTTAACGGAGAATATCGTCGTCGAATGAATCATAAGCCGTACACTGACATTGATGTGGTCAGACGGTGCAGCGGTTGCGTTGGCGCATGGATGAAAATGCTCCAGCTCGAAAAGTCTTCGATAATGAACTCGATAAACGGCGCAGAAGAGGGCGGCGAAAACTCCGTTGCAAAGATCAGGTTATTGAGAACCTTGCAGAACTTCGTGTGACTAATTGGAGAAGAAGCGCAGAATATCGCAGCGCTTATAATAATTTTCTACATTCCTTCCTATATTTCTTTAAGATTTCAAAGAAGTGCCTGTTAAGTAAGTAAGTAAGTAAGTAATGAACAAATAGGTTATTTATTTTTTTTAATTTAACCTTTTCAAAACATCGCAGAATATAAATGCTCATCCTAAAGGTAAGGGTATAAGAATTATCTAATGTTACCTAAAATATAACTCATGTCTTGTAATGCTTTTCACTGTGCGAAAGTTCCCTCTGTTGCTTTTCGACAACCTATTACATGGCCGAACAGCAAATTGCCTTTCGTTAAAGTTAGCAAATCCTTAATGAAAATAAAGTATTTCATTAAGCAAAACATATTTTTCTTTTCAATATCCTTGTACGTTTTAATTAATAAATCAGTGACACACATATGTTGCCACCAAACACTAAGAGCGCTTAATTTCTAAACTTCACTTATAAGAACAACAGGATATTTCGTAAATCGAAACACGTAATAACATAATGTAATACATACATGGAAATAGGAATAAACATTGTATATGTACGAATAGAACAACCACAAAGGATTTTAAACGAATTCCTCACACTTACAACTAGAGAAGGACTCTAACCAATAATTATAAACGTACACCATAAATAACACACAGAATTTCTTAAGCTCCAATTATAGTTCAAGGGCACGGATTACATTCCAAATCAATATGCGTTAGCTTTAATAACATCTCGCCACATAACGAATTTCGACAAACCAAAAACTAACATATCACCGATTAATCTCTCACTTATATCATTAACACACAAAAACATTGTTAACATTATATTAATGATAGTAATTCTATTTCCATTAAGACAATTAATTACTCATGATGCTGGCGAAGAATTAGCTAATAAGTCGTAAATTGTAAGCGCATTTTGAGGATAATTAAGATAAGCGCCTACTCATTTACTACTTAGTAACATCAATTCTTCAGTGATTGAACTGAGATGACACTTTGACATTGGTAATGTCAGTTGAATAATGTAAGTTCATGGCACTATAGAGGTCGAACGAGAGTGTAGTGAATGTGGCAGTTTAAGTTATGTAATTTATAGCTTAGTAATTCGATTTGTTTTTTTATGGATAATAGAGTTTAAATGGATATAACACTGATTTATTATTATTGATAGCACATACACAATATATATTTTAGTGGTCCAGCACGGCAGGCACTTAAGAAATAAGTTTATATAGTGGAAAAAATTACCCAACAAATAAACCACCTACATTTCTGTATAAATGGCATCCTACCACCGATGCGTCTTAGGGAGTAGGTAATAGAAGTTAGAACACGACAGCTCTCTTAGTAGCTCTGGCAGCCCCAAGAAACTAGGATAAGGCGAGGTGGCCTAATAAGTACAGTCCCTTATAAAAACAAAAACTACTATGAAAACAAGAAGAAAGGGAAACAATTTTGACGACCTCTAAGAACTATGATTTAAGGGTATGCTCCTCGAATGTCCGATCTCTCTACTGACAAAGCTTCTATTCAATTGGCGGATATCCTTGACAAAATAAAGGCTGACATCACCGCCATACAGAAAATGCGGTTAACGGGACAGATATGCACGCGACAAAAGAACTATGACATTTTTTACAGTTTTTTACAGACACGAATTTGGATATTGATTTATAATCGGCAAGAGACTTCGACACCTGGCATCGTGGTTTAACTCTGTAAGTGACCGAATAGCAATTATTCGCATTCGGGCGAAATATTTTTACATTACGCTGATTGGTGTACACGCCCCGACGGAAGACAAAGACGAGGACATTAAAGATGTATTATATGAGTGCGTGCAGAAGATGTATGACCGCTGCCCTGCAAATGACATTATAATTATGTTGGGAGATTTGATTGCTAAAATCGGAAGGGAAGATGCTCTTGGTTCAGCAGTCGGAAAATTTAGTCTATACACCAACACCACCGATAACGGATTCAGACTGGTTAGCTTCGCGTCAGCAAGAAACACGGTTGTGAGTGGAACCAGATTCCGGCATAAAGATATTCACAAGGCAACCTGGATCCTCCCGATCAAAATACAAGAAACCAGATTGATCACGTGGTAATTGATGAAAGGCATGACTAAAGCATTATGGACGTGTTTGTGATGCGCGGCGCAAATATTTACTCGGATCACTACCTAGTTGCAGCAAAGGTACGCACGCAATTAAGAAGTGCTTAAAACGCTCGTTACCAAACGCGAAGGAAGCTATACATCACAAAATTGCATACCACCGAGGTAGTCAGTATCCAGTACCAGCATATTGCGAACTCTACGATCACTTCCGCAACGACTTTACTGGGTTATGATAAAGCACCCTCAGAATATTCCTGTACGATGATGAATTTTGCGAAATGTCTGAGGAAATGGAAGGCAACGCGTGCGGTGATGAAGCGTTATAATGAGAAGGAGAAGGACATGAAACGTCTATTCCGGTGGGAAAAGCGTCAATGGAAGAAACGAGAGAGCCAGTATATCGAAAATTGCAGGGATAGAGGTGAAACCTGAAAATTTTACAAAAGGTAAAAAGCATAGGTTTTGGAACATGGAAATATGGAGGGAACACTTTCGTACTCTGTTCCTTTCCGAAGCCAGCATATGTTACGAAATCACGCCAATAATCGACGACGGAGTTTGTTGTCCACCACCGAGCTAAAACAAGATTAGCACGGCAATTTCATAGCTAAAAAAAAAAAAAAAAACAAATCTGCGCGTGCCAATGGACTGCCGGCAGGGGTTTTTAAGGCCGGATGCGATGGGCATGCCCCGGGTAATAAACACGATTTCGCTAAAGGAATGCATGCTCGCTGATTGAAATCTGAGTGCTCTATGTCCTGTGTTTAAGAAGGCGATCACAGTCTCTGCACCGACTATAGCGGGCATTTTACCCATAATATACAGATATTCACACTACGACAAATCCTGGAGAAGACCCAGGAAATGCAAATCGACTCTCACCATCTGTTTATCGATTACAAAGCTGCATTGGATAGTCCAATACGTGAAAATAGTCAAAAAATCTGACATAGCAATTTTCTACCAAGGGATGATCTAGACAAGGCGATAGTCTGTTTAGTGGAGATGATCATGCGGAAGACTGCAGAAAAACACGTCTGGTTCCATGTTTAATCAAAGTCCCATGCTGCTCGCGTATTGGCAGAGGACTGTGGGAAGTTACTGCGGCCTTTTCAAGCATTGAGGAGCAGTCGGCAGAAGTAGGTCTGGGTATCAGCGAAGAGAAACCAAGTTATTTCTTTCAAGGAACAAAGAGTACTCGTTGGATCGATGCGTGAACGTTGACACCTTTAACTTTGGAGTAATAAATTAAGTTTCTACCTTGTCTGCGTCGTCAACAAATATAATAATGTCAGCATGTAAATCAAGAAACGAGTATTGAACGCACATCGCTGCTACTATGCTCTGACAAAGTCTCCCTCGGCTAACAAAGAGCGCAGAATTATAAGTAACGACTAACACGTATCAATCGTTTCTGGGACTCTTCGAGAGAAAAAAATTTTTTTGCAAAATATTTGAACCAATCATCGTAAATGGCGGGTGCCATCATCGAGTAAACCATGAGCAGTATAACGACATTGACGTAGTCAAGCGCGTTCAAATAGAAAAAATATGCTGGTTGAACACAATGTACGAATGGATGCTTCAGCTAGAACAGTTTGGATAGACCAGGTGAAAGAGCTCTTATCAAATCATTACGTGGCTAACAATCTACGATTTTGCAATTTAACTTCATGTTATTTTTGCTTTGGTATTTTGTGAGATCTCGGATTTATGCGAATGAGCTCAAATTCGAGATTCAACGCGACATGGGTGGGATACAGTCACATCACCGTCTAAAAGTCATGGAAAATTTCATGAAGAAAGAAATAGCCTGTCATTAAAGCCGTGAGGTCATTTGCCGGATATTTAATTATATACTTTATCGGAACCTATCTTCTTTACAATCAATAATAAAAAAAAGTCTCAACTCTCTCAAAAAGTACATATTCATATATTAATAAAAAAGTGCATTCTTACCGAGACACAATTCACGTGCGGCTACTGAAGAATGAATTTTTGTTGCTGCTGACAGATCAGATGAAGTATTTGTCTATAGCTGATTGTCCAAATAGTAAACATAGTTGAAATATACAGCTATGCAAATTTTTAACATTTCCCTTTATTTCAAACATTACCAAAATTTCCAAAAAAAAAATTTGTGAGATAATTTCACGATCTATAAGCTAAATTGAACATTCTTTGCCTTTACCAATTTTTAAAGAAAAAAATTTCAAAAATAAAATTTTTGCTAAAAAAAATAAAAAAATATTTAAAATATTTTTGGAATCGTGGGACGATAATGTGTCAGAAAATTATTTGTTTCGCTGTATTTTTATGAAAAAAATATAATGATGAATTAAACATACTTTACAAAAAGTAACTAAAAAGTGGCAATAATTCAATACGATTGCCCACTTTTCAGCTACTTATGGTAAAATGCATTCGTAAAACAAATTCACTTCTCAGATTATTAAAATTTGTATCATCCACTGTAGATAAATAATAATTAAATATTTTTTTCACTTCGCTAAATATAGTTACGATACATCCCGCGTATGTCAACGTTTGACACTTGAACTGCTACTGACATAATTGATTTGTATGCAACTATCTTTTATATACGTATGAGAGAACTGTAATTTTTAAGTGTTGTATGAGGGTTACAAAAATGTTATTCTATCTTCTAAGCTACCTGCTACTATTGCAGATAATTTGGTATCTGTTATCAGTAATTTGTGTTGAAGTAACCCAAGGAACTATTACACGGCTTATGATACGGTAGCCTAACTTGGGCGGTCTTAATTAGGTAGCCAATAAGAGATTATGTATGATAAGTGCGGATTTGGGAAATTTTTGTCATTTGGGTGAACTCAAATTCAAAATTCCTGTTTATGAAAAAAAAACGCGAAATGATTACATTTTCTCAGAAATAATTACTGAAACGGAAGATATAAATATGTTATATGTAAACTATTTGCTGATGCTCATGCGGGTGAATTTTTAAAGAACCCCGTTGTTTTTTATTTGTTTATGTCTATTCAAATATCTGCTAATATACAACACAGTGAGGCAAAATAAAGTGAAATTAATATACCTGGAACGTGATAATATTTTTCTGGTAGTTGCTGCTGAGTACAACAATAATCTGTTTTTGAAATTTCGCTAACACGACCAAAATCTTGAGTTATAGGTAAAAAAAAGTGAATTTTCGTGTCTTTACGCACTTATAAGCCAATAACGTAGTTGAATTTTAACCGAATTTGATTTTGTCAGAGGGTTTAGAAAGAAGGGACTGCGGCCTTTCCAACGATTTATATAGTTATATAGCCTACTTTTGACAGCTATCTGCTTTTGCCTTGAAACCGCAAACTTTTTAAATTCTTTTTACTATTTGTTATGTATTTTATAAGGTCACCTTAATGTTCATTATATCGAGCCCTTATCGCCAAAATAGTGTAAGCGACACGTTTATCGATTTTCGTTTTTTGATGAAAATCGATAATTTACTATTATTTGCATCATCTCTAAAAATATCATAACTGTAAAAAGTTCCGTTATGGATTTACAACCAAAGCAATTTTAAGGTAAGTGAACATTCTTAGTTTGTTTACATTTTATGTGACTGCGAAGTGTCGCTTACATTAATATTTTCTGTCACAAAGTATTACAATATATTCGCGATTTTACTATTTTTTTAATGTCGTTTAATCAACTTGAGGTAATTGTGTTTTTTAATTTATATACAATATTGAAATATAAGTAGTTTTATATTTTTTTGGTTGTTATAAAGAAATTTCTGTTTCAGTTTTCAACAAAAAAATCGCTTGTTTCATACAGCGACAGCGATTCTGATTCTGTGGAAATAATAAATTCACAAACAAGTTTTTCTTCGAAAACTAGTGAATTAGAATGTAAAGATCCATCGGAAGATTTTGAAGAAGAAACGTGTGTGGGCAAAAGAGCTTACAAAAAGCCAAAATCGTTACCTAAAAGGCTACAAAACATGAAAACCCCGGATACAAGTGTTCAGCCGAATCCATGTGCAAATAAAAAGTGTGGGAACGCATGTGGCGTAAAGTTTGCTGAATCCGATCGTTTAGCAATAAATGAACACTTTTGGGGTATTGGGAATAAAATTCGACAAAAAGACTGGTTGGTTTCGTGTATGATGCGTAAAAGCATTCGCAGACGAAGAGGAGATGGCAGCAAAAGGCAGTTTAGTTTCAATTATGTTATCAATTATAATAATGCTAGTCACAAAGTGTGTCAACAGTTTTTAATGAAAACGCTCCACATATCACAACAAATGCTAGTATCCGCAAGGAATAAATCAAATCGTTTAAAAACTTTTACCACGAAGAAAAAGAGTTCCACGCCTCATAATAAGTCCGACGAAGCCAAGGTGACACTTTTAAAATCTTTTATTGAACTGTTACCAGCAGTTCCATCGCATTACTGTCGCAATAAGAGTAACAAGCTGTATCTACCGCAAGAATTGCGCAACATTAAAGGAGTATATGATCGGTACACTGAACATTTAAAAAGTATCAATAAGGAATCGGAACTGTTATCCTTGAGAGTTTTTCGAGATATTTTTTAAAAATAGTTTTCATATCGGTTTTCACTTGCCTAAAAAAGACAAATGCGTCACATGTGAAAATTATAAAAACTTAGACAGCGAAGCCCAAAAGATTTTGGAGCAAACAGAACTATACCAAACACACATAAGAGACAAAGAAAAGTCTAAAGAAATATTTTTGGAGGAACAGAGACAAAGCAAAGAAAATTCATCATTATTATGTGCTAGTTTTGATCTTCAAAAAGTTTTAAATACACCACATGGTAAAAGCGTAACATTATTTTATTCACGAAAATATGCATACTATAATGAAAGCGTATATGAAAATGGCACACGAAATGGTTACTGTTTTTTGTGGGGAGAAATTGACGGAAAACGAGGTTGTAATGAAATTTCTACAGTTGTTTTTCACTACTTAAAGCTTGTTGATGAAAAGAGAACTCACTCTTCAATTAGTCTTTATTGTGACAGCTGTCCTGGTCAAAATCGGAACAGAGCTATGCTTGCCACATTAATATTTTTTATTAAAAATTCAAGCTATATTAATAATATTAAAATCACGTTTTTGTTACCTGGGCATACCATGATGCCTGTTGACTCAATTCATAGCACTATCGAATCATTTATTCGGGAAAGAACAGTTTGGGCTCCAAGTGAATGGTTTACCATGATTTCTAATGCGAGAACTAATCCAAATGCTTATAAATGTATTGTAATGAATCATCTCGATTTTAAAGATTGGAAAACATTTTCTCAAGCAATTCTTCCCAATTCAACAAATATTTCTTTTCCAACTTTACGTTCAGCATCATTTGAAAAAAATAGTCCTATTATAAAACTTAAATATGGATATTTTGATCACTCCGAAATTAAAGAAATTGATCTCAACTCAATTGCGCGATCAAGACGTAATTCTGCCATCATAACCAATGGACCCCTTTCACTATATGACAATTTTTTAAAAATTTCTGTAAGAAAATACATTGATTTAAAAACACTTTGCGATAAAAATACAATACCTAAAAAGTTTCACAACGAATTTTTAAATCTAAAACACGATGAGTGTGTTAAGGATTCACTGCCTGAAACAGACCAAGAAGACGAAATTTAAACTTGTCAGTTTTTTGGTTTATTTTACATTTTTATTTTAATCATTGAACTTAAGGTTTAATGCTTTAATTTTAAGTTATGTATATAAGATTATTCGTACTGATATTGGAATGTTTGTTTAGTTTCTCTGAATTAATTTTTTTAATTTATTTATTTATATTATTTTTATAACAACCATTGAATTTAAATTTTTATTTGTGTACACAAACAAGTTTTTAAAATAAAAAATATGAAAACAGAAGATTAGTTTTTTTTAAATTATTTTAACGTAACCGACACAACATTAGTCAGTAGCTTGTCAGCATGACAGCGAAAATAATGTAAGCGACAAAAATACCCGTTAAGTTGTGGATATGTAAATAAAACCAATTTTATCCTAAATATTGGACTAAATAATGGTTACATATCAAATTTCACGGTAATACTTAGACCAAAAGTAGAGATAATTAGAAAAAACCTTCTCCTGTAAAATTTTATTTTTGTCGCTTACACTATTTTGGCGGTAAGGGCTCGATATTATTCAGAATGTGGACGGTGTCACGAGTAAAATGCATATTTGTTTGGAAAAATCGTTTAACAAATAGTTTAGTTATTCAGAAACACAACTATTTATTTCGAGAAACACAACTTTTGTAGTTTTGTCTGACTTTGCTTATTATAGAACATAATCTCCGCTTGAGGGATAGAAGCTTGCATGACTCTTAAACTACGGATGTGATAGTAGGAAAAGATATCTAGAAACCGCCAAAAATTAGGTATTTGTATGGGAGGTGATAGTGGTTTTTGTCTGATCTAGCTTATCTTAGAAAGTAACCTCCACTTATAGGAAAGAAGCTTGCGTTCCAAATTTCAGTTCGATATCTCTTAAACTACGGCTGTAATCCCGGGAACAGACCGACGGATATCTGTAAATCGACTTAGAATTCGAGGCTATGAATATATATATGTATATTGTCATACCTATCACATATCCTTATTGGCTTTATAAATAGAAGAACAACATTAATATAACATTATTCACTTCGTGCGCGTATTATATATGTCCTATAGTATGACATTTTGTGTCATACTATCGTAAATCGTGATCGTAACACAAGTTGATGCCTAAACTATGGAAAAGTGTGCCCCACTGCTACATACCGGTCATTCATTTCTAATTGAGTATCAACTTTTTTATACCATCACCCTTAGGGATGAGGGTATATATCATTTGATACGAAAAAAAAGTGTACCCAGGTCGTAAGATAACTCACCCCCAGCTTGATGCGGAACTTCATTTCCTAACTTGATGGTAGTAATTATAATTATAGGCCCACGACGAGATATTGTTAGTGAGTTGGGAAGTTTAATGAAGTTATGTAGTCGATTCTACACAGTCGTTTTAGATAAGACGAAGGAAGTGTATGGTTCAAGACCTTGGTCATGTTAGCGCAACTGTCACGTTATAGAGCTCGTTAAATGTTCTGTGGAGTATAGTCCTAAGTAGTTTATGGAAGTTATTATCGCAGATGACACTGGTGGATGTATTCCAAGCGCTTTTGCGTCTTTTGCGCACCGTAGATAGTTCGTCACACCAAGCTTAGATAACAGCTCTTTCACCATTCGTACAACGTGTCCAAGCCAGCGCATTCGTTCTATTTGAACGCGCTTGACTTTGTCGAAGTCTTTGTATAGCTCACGCAGCTATTGATTCGTTCGACGATGGTACTCGCCGTTAACGATGATGAGTCCAAATATTTTGCGAAGTATTTTTCTCTCGAAAACTCCAAGAATAGATTGATCCGCCTGCGTCATTAGCCTGCGCTGTAGAGCAATACAGGTAGGATCAGTGTCTAGTAGAGTTGGATCTATGTTAGTCAACAGAGGGATTTGTCACTAAATCACTAAATCGCTTGCTCAGCGCATAGTAGCAGCGGTTTGAGATCATTAATCGGCTTTTGATTTCCAGGCTGACATTCCATTATTTTTGTTTACGCGGAGCCAAGGAAGACAAGATAATCTACCACTTCAAAGTTTAAGTTGTTAACGTTCACTCAGCGTCACAAACGAGTAGGCTGCTTGATCGTTGAAATAAATAATCTGGGTTTGTGATCAGTAATCACCAATCTCTATTCTGTCGACTGTTTCTCAATGCTCGTAAAGGCCGCAGTAACATCCCGCAATCCACGGACAATGATACCTATATCATCGGCATTCTCAAGCAACATGTGACTTCTGTTGAAGATGGTACCATTGTTGTTTACTACAGCCTTTCGCATGATCATCTCCATTACGATGTTAAAGAAATCGTAGGACAAACTATCGCCTTGGCTAAAGCCTCGCTTGGTAGAAAATGGCTCTGTCAGATTTTTGTCAATTTTTGTACCATCACCCTTAGGGATGAGGGTATATATCATTTGATACGAAAAAAAGTGTAACGCATTAAAGGAGACGAGTTAGACCCCAAGTATCTTAAGACCAAATTCGTTTCAGGACTTTTTAAGATGATTGAGCTATGTCCGTCTGTCTGGCTGGATGGCTGGTCAGCACGATAACTTGAGTAAACCTTAACGGATCAGTATGAAAATTTACCAGTATTAATATTTTTCAAAACGAACCCATGGGATTGAAAATGGGCAGGATAGCCCCACCCCTTCTGGTACCTCCCATACAAAATTACCTATTTTTGGATAATTTATATTTCTTTCATAACTTCCCAACGGACGATCGTAGGGTATTTAAATTTGGTCAGTTTATTTATCTTGCAAAAGTAGACAAACACTAAGAAAACCGAAACCTTTTCCATACCCCTTCTGGTACCTCATTGTATGGGATTGACCATCATAGTTATACATACATATCTTTTTTGTAACTAAACTGAATTCACTAAAATTTTGCATATGATGTTTGCATATGAAAACTGGACTCAGCAGTGAATATGAACTATATCGGTTCACGCCTTCGGGTACCTCCCATACAAAATGACCTATTTTTGCAAATTTAATATTTCTCCCATAACTTCCAAACGGACACTTGGAGGATAAGGACAAATGGTCGGTTAATTTATATTGCGATAGGAAGCAAAACCTCAGAAAACCTTACTATTTGACGCACGCCTTCTGGAACCTCCCATACATATTCCCGAATTTACCCTCATAGTCCTACATACGTATCTTTTTTGTAAGTACAATGAATTCAGTCAAATTTGGCGTAACTTGTACAGTTATGAAAATTTGAATCAGGAATGAATATGGATTATATCGGATCACCCCTTCTGGTACCTCCCGTACAAAATTACCTATTTTTGAAAAATTAACATTTATCCCATAATTTCCAAACGGACACTTGGGGCTAATGAAAATTGGTCAATTAATTTATCTTGTGATAGGAAGCAAAACCTCAGAAAACCTTACTATTTGACGCACGCCTTCTGGAACCTCCCATACATATTCCCGAATTTACCCTCATAGTCCTACATACGTATCTTTTTTGTAAGTACAATGAATTCAGTCAAATTTGGCGTAACTTGTACAGTAGCTATGGAATAGTGCGCGAATTCTCGATTTTTATACGGCGGAACCTCTTATTTTGTGAGGTTCAGTAAAAAAATGCTGGAGGCAAAAAATGGTGGTGGTGGGGTCAGGTTTAACCGTCCCGCATTGGGGTCAAAGTTCAGAAAAATTTGGAAAAAATTTACAACAGTCCTCCTAACTACCATGGGGTTGTCGTTAGGGGGTTGGGATGTATGGCAGACCTTCATGAATTTCTTTTGCCAACATTTTCTCCGAACATACTTACCCCCTTTCTCCACTCCTTCGGGGGGCTCCCGTACAAATTTTTAATTACCCCCTTATTACTCCGTATAATGTTCCCGAAGCCCTAACTTCACTAGGGTCACCCCTAGGGGGTTAGAATGTACGACGGATCTCCAGGAAAATCTTTTCTGAACATTTTCTTCGAACATACTTACCCCCTATTTTCTCTCCTTAGGGGGGCTCCCATACAAACTGCACCAAAACCCTCCCTCAATATAAGAAAAACCGCCCTACCTATCCAGGTGTTGTCCCTAGGGGATTATGATGTATGGCGGACCTTCATGATTTTTTTCCCCCAATATTTTCCCCAAACATACTTACCCCCTACCTCCCCTCCTTATACTGGCTCCCATACAAACTGCACCAAAACCCTCCCTCAATATGAGAAAAACCGCCCTACCTATCCAGGAGTTGTCCCTAGGGGATTATGATGTATGGCGGACCTTCATGATTTTTTTTCCCCCAATATTTGCCCCAAACATACTTACCCCCTACCTCCCCTCCTTATACTGGCTCCCATACAAAATGCACCAAATATTGGGATGAATCAAACCAATTTATTTTTATCGTGCGACGGATATTTCTTGCGATTGGCATCGACGACCTGAAGCAAGAATTGTTTCTCATTTTCGTTTCGACATAAAACATTGTTGTAATCCTGCATTAATTTGACACCTCTCTCTGCAGTGTCGTTAACAACATGCAAGGTGCTTACGATCTGCTTCGCTTTGTTGTAGTCTTCCCGGTTTTCCCAGGTTTTTGGATCGGTTGAAATTAACTCATTTGGTAATCCAAAGCGATCGAATAATTTAACTGTGTCTCTCGTCACGAAATGGCTCAAATCTTTTGCAATGAATTCTTTCACTTGTTTCGAATGCAATTCAATTTTTTTCACACCTTTGGAGCCGACAACAATAGCTGAACGTGAACAAGCAGACTTAACGCCTTGATTTTCATCCTCATCCTCGCTCTCTTCCTCCTCAGTGCCTTTTCCCTCGTTTTCCTCGTCATCAGATTGAGATTCTACGTTTTCGTCGTCTTCTTGGAATGAAAGAATTACATTCGCCATTTTTTGCTTGATATTATGGGAAACGTTTTTATCGAATAGTGCAAGAGCCACAGCTTCAGCACTGATGTACCAAAGGTGATTGCACAATTTATCCACCACTTTCTGTGACACATTTCCATCAATTGACTGAGCGACTGCCGCTTTTAAAAAATTGAAGTCTTGATTGGGTGCCTCGACAGCCGTGGTGCTCCCAACCAAGCTTTCACATAAAGTGTCACGATAAATATGCAAATACCGCGAAGCTTCTCTAATTCAATTTCGGTTAAATTGAAATGTTTTCGAAATAGAAACATTTTTATGCAGTATATGGCTTTGGCCATCCATCGGGCATGGCTGGTAGGTCCTGGAGCGCGGAAATGGTAACTGGGAATGTTTTCTCCAAGAAATAATAAAACGATCTGCAGGAATTCTCTGTAGTCTGCTATGGGATGTTTCTCTTGTAGCTGAGCCAAACAAAATGATTTGACTTCAATCAGAACATTAACAGGTATTTTCATAGCGACTTTATCGTCTGTTATGCCACTGGTATATCGTTTGTCTTTCATCATTTCCCAATCACATTTAAATCGAGCAAACAAAGGCACACCTGGAGCTGACGTTTTACCGAATTTGGCATCGAACACCTCTTTCAATACCAGTTTAAATATGATGTCTGCACGGTAAGTATAAAAGATCTCGTTCCTATAACTGTTCAAGAATGAGTGACGCACCTTGGAACGAGCCAGTGTTTGTTGAAGTTGTATCGAAGGAAATGGCCTGAACGCGGTCAGATATTTCCCAATCTAACAAAAGGCCATACACCGACTCCGGCACTGAGTTAAATTATTCGATCGCTTTGGATTACCAAATGAGTTAATTTCAACCGATCCAAAAACCTGGGAAAACCGGGAAGACTACAACAAAGCGAAGCAGATCGTAAGCACCTTGCATGTTGTTAACGACACTGCAGAGAGAGGTGTCAAATTAATGCAGGATTACAACAATGTTTTATGTCGAAACGAAAATGAGAAACAATTCTTGCTTCAGGTCGTCGATGCCAATCGCAAGAAATATCCGTCGCACGATAAAAATAAATTGGTTTGATTCATCCCAATATTTGGTGCATTTTGTATGGGAGCCAGTATAAGGAGGGGAGGTAGGGGGTAAGTATGTTTGGGGAAAATATTGGGGAAAAAAAATCATGAAGGTCCGCCATACATCATAATCCCCTAGGGACAACACCTGGATAGGTAGGGCGGTTTTTCTTATATTGAGGGAGGGTTTTGGTGCAGTTTGTATGGGAGCCCCCCTAAGGAGAGAAAATAGGGGGTAAGTATGTTCGAAGAAAATGTTCAGAAAAGATTTTCCTGGAGATCCGTCATACATTCTAACCCCCTAGGGGTGACCCTGGTGAAGTTAGGGCTTCGGGAACATTATACGGAGTAATAAGGGGGTAATTAAAAATTTGTACGGGAGCCCCCCGAAGGAGTGGAGAAAGGGGGTAAGTATGTTCGGAGAAAATGTTGGCAAAAGAAATTCATGAAGGTCTGCCATACATCCCAACCCCCTAACGACAACCCCATGGTAGTTAGGAGGACTGTTGTACATTTTTTCCAAATTTTTCTGAACTTTGACCCCAATGCGGGACGGTTAAACCTGACCCCACCACCACCATTTTTTGCCTCCAGCATTTTTTTACTGAACCTCACAAAATAAGAGGTTCCGCGATGTAAAAAAGTCGTTACTAAGAATTTCCATATAACACTATTCCATAGCTATTGTACAGTTATAAAAATTTGAATCAGGAATGAATATGGATTATATCGGATCACCCCTTCTGGTACCTCCCATACAAAATGACCTTGTTTGGAAAATTCATATTTCTCCCATAAATTCTAAACCGGCACTTGAAGGATAATCAAATTTGGTAATTAGGAATTATTATTGGGTGATGGTATTTATCAGTCAGTTTACCTGACTGAAATTTCTGTACTGGTTGCTGAAGACTTCGTGTCAGTCAGTGTCATATCGCAAAGTCGAATCAGCTTCGCGGGGATACCAAACTCAACCATAGTGTCTATCTTCCTGGCTATCCACAAGGCAACCGGGATATCTCCTGATGTAAAGACAAAAAACCAGCTTGATCACATAGTAATCGATGGAAGGCACGTCTCAAGCGTTATGGACGCGGTGAAATAATTTACTCAGACCACCACCTAGTTGCAGCCAATGAACGCATAATGAGCTTTCTCTCTCGAAACCAAACGCACGGGAAGGTGGACATCGCAAAACTGCATTCCACCGAGAGAGCCAACCAACTCTCTCAATTACCTAATGCTGCGTTCCCGACACCCACTGGCAGCATATTGCGATTTCTATGACCGCTGCCGCAACGGCCGCACTGGGTTTTGAAGAATCACGCTCAGACAAACCCTGTTACGGTGAAGATTGTCGCGATGTCTGATGGAAGGGCTGCTTCACACAAGGCAAAACTGAGCCAAAACAAGATCAGCATTCCTTAACAATAACAAAGCTGCATGAGCCGATGGACTACCGGTATAGTTTGTTAAAGCCGGCGGCGATGAGTTGGCAACGTGCATGCTCTAGCTTATAAACACGATTTGGCTCAAGGTATGCATGCTCGATGATTGGAATATGAGTGTTCTATGTCCTGTACTCAAGAAAGGCGATTCAAGTGTGTGTACCAACAATCGCGGGATTAGCCTTTTACCCATCGCATACAAGGTCCTGTACACACAAAAAAAAATAAAGTATTCCGTACTAAAATCGTTCCCAAGCGGTGTCAAAAGTACGGTAAGTACGGATTTTCTTAAATCCAGTACAAAATTCTTGATCCAAGAACGAAAAAAACCAAGCCTGGAATTCTTATTTGTAGATGTTATTAAGCCTTGTGGCGCTTGATTTTTAAGTAAAAAATTCTTAATAATAGATGACATTAAGCCTGATGGGGCATGATTTTTAAGTATATAATTCTTGAATATACATGACATTAAGCCAGCTTGGGCTTGAGTTTTAAGTATAGACTTCTTTACTATAGATGACATTAAGCCTAATGGGGCATGATTTTTAAGTGTAGAATTCTTTATTATAGATGACATTAAGCTAGATGGGGCTTGATTTTTGCTTTGTCACTACGAACCTTAAGTGCTATAATCTCCACGAAATTAATGACTACTTACTTACTTAATTTCCCTTTGCACCCCATGAATGAGGTATGGGATAGCTTCTCGCGTTGTTGTGAATTAACACGCTTTCTATTTTTAGATTCACAACTAACGGCACCTACTTGTTTATCGACGAATGCGAACGTCACTGTTTGAGAAGCTCTTACTAGACACGACGATAGAATCGACGCACAGAGGGGCAGAATCGCAAAAAATGGAGATTAATTGAAAAATTAAAATTTGAATTTTTGAAAAATACTTAGTATCCGATTAAAGTATATAAAATTCTACATCACTACTGAAAATTTCAATGACATATGTTGTTTACTTGTCAAGCTGCATTGTATTAAAGTTAAGAAATTTTTGAGTTATTCGCGCACAATAGTGTTAATTAAAATTCGGTATATTTCAACGCTTAATAAAAAGTTTTTCGCAAGCCAAAAGTAATACTTTTACTATGGAACCTTCAACCTCAGGTATTTTAGCGTTGTTCTAAAAAAAATTGTTTAGCAAAAGTTGTGTAGAAATATTTTTTAATTTTTTTTTAAAATGTGTCTAAATTTTGCCTATTTTCAAAATATTTGTGGATTTTTAAATATGAATGGCGTTAGATGGCGTTAGGATATTATTATTTTAAGAAGCATCAGTTCCTAAGCTTTCATATTCAGTAATAACATGTTGCGCGAATTTTTTTTATTAAATTTATTGTGAAAATAGTCACTCCAGCAAAGAACATCAGTTCTTGTCTTTTGTTTACTTTGTCTTCGTTTTCGTTGTTATGATTGTTGTTTTTGTGTTACAATGACAATAGTATTTAGAGTATTTGCTGAGAATACAGCTCGACTTTTTGTTAAGAAGTATCAGTGGTATAACATGCCACCAACTTTGCATAAGTTTTTAATACATGGCCCACAAATCATTTCACACGCGCTATTACCGATCGGTGAACTGTCTGAGGAAGCCCAGGAAGCCCGAAACAAAGATTTTAAAAACTACAGAGAACGTTTTTCTCGTAAATGTAGTCAGGAGGATTGCAATTGAGACATTTTAAATAGGTTCCTACTAAGTTCAGATCCATTCATATCTGGCAAAACGAAATTGCCAAAAAAAAAAGTTCACCAACTGCCAAAATCTGTACTAGATCCATTAGTTTCGCCTTCAGTTTTAACGAACGTGGCACCAGAAGGCAAAAATCATGATACAGATGATGACGATGATTATATCGAGGGCGATGCATTGGAGTATGATGACTTTGGGCATATTTTTTAAAATAGCAGGTCAGAAACACATGTCCTATAATAAATATATACATATATATGAAAACTTATGTATAATTTTTTTCCTTTTTTGTAGACATGAAGGAAGAAGCTATTTATATTTTTGAGCAAAATACTCACCAGACACATCCGTACACGATCGAACAATTTTAATATCTGCTTTGAGTCCCGTAATTGTATTAAATTATATGAAAAATAATTGAACTATATAAAAATTATATTACTTTTTCCCAAAAAAAAATTCCGGTGAGCCAGAGACATTTTTTAAAAGGGGGCGTGGTACCCCCTATTCCACCTTGGATGTAATTCAAACTGTACGATCAACATATATACCAAATCTCACCTTCATACCTCTGATAGTTCATGAGATATATCCATTCTAAGTTTCAGGTTATATGGGCGGTGCCACGCCCCTTTATCCAATCATAACCAAGTATAGCCATGGACTATTAGCAGGCCAACAGTACAACATTGGGAAAGTTTCATGACAATCGGTCTATTATTATGGCCGCTACAGCGATTTTTTTAATAAGGGGGAGTGGCACCGCCCACTTTTCCAAAAGACGTGTAGCTTATGTCACTCAGTGATAACGTAGCATTCTAATAGTGAAAGAATTTTTAAAATCGGACAAGTAGTTTAATTAATCTCCATTTTTTGCGATTCTGCCCCTCTGTGCGACGCTTAATACTGCGAAGTTGCTGTCAAACAACATTCGAGGGGAGCCGACAATGAAAGAAAATTTTATTTATTTTTTTCTTTTAAAATGACTGGAGCCAGGTTTAAACCTGCGATCTCCCGCATGGTAGTCGCGTGTTCTAACCACTAGCCTATGCCACGAAATTAATGACACTGGTGCGAAAATGGCATCAACGATAGACCATTGGAGAATTTATACGCTTAAATTCAAGTACGATTTTTGCAAAAATAAGAATTTTATACCTTAATTTAGAATGCGAATTAATTGTGGGAAGAAAACATTAAGCTAAGAGAGTAAATGTTATTTCTCTCACAAACATTTTTTTCTCAGAGATTTATGTAAGATTTTTTATTCTTACTTTAAGTCAGAAAAAACTTGATGTTATTTCTAAGAATTTTATAATTAAAAGTTGAGATTTTCGTACATAAAATTCTCTAAGTGAGTTCGTACAAACTTAATTGGAGAATTTTATTCTTATTTTAAGATTTTTTACGCTTACACTTTTGAACATAACCCGTTTTATACTTGATTTAAGAATAACTAGCACTATTCGTACTTAAATATCGTACTTAAAGTACTTTTTCTGCAAAAAATAAGAATTTTAAACTAAAATTTAGAATGCGTTTTTTTCTGTGTATAGTGTGTTATGTGAAAGGCCAGAGCCCATTCTGGCGAACCTGATTGGACCTTATCAGTGTGGCTCTAGACCTGGTAAGTCCACGACCGACCAGATATTCACACTACGGCAAATCCTGGAGAAGACCCAAGAAATGCAGATTATAGGTCTGCAAAGAACAATCCAAACACACTTGTTGTATGTAGTTCAATTTTATTATATCTGCTTGTAACTGTTTCGCTCTCTTTGGATTGAGTGCGTATGGAATATTTCTCTTTTAGATAACTATAGAATAGGTATGAGAGAGTGAAAGTACCAAGTATCAAAAATACTTGTATGAATACATACGTAACAAACAGATATATCGGTATTCTTGTTATCTGTGCTTGGAATATGTGGGGAGCGTGACGCTGCAAGCATAAAGAATAAAGAGCGAAATTTTGTTTTCTTTTTTGTTAAAATTTGCCACAGATGAAACTTACACCATTACTTTTGGTAAAAAGAATAAAAAAAATAGTAAGAAAACATTATCAACGCAAACGTATGGTCTGGAATATCTATATTAAATGGATATATCCATTTAAAAAAGAGGAACAACAGTTACTTCACTGAGAAGAACAGATAAAGAGAAAAAAAAGTTTCCACTACAATGAGAACTAGAGAAAGAGATGAGACGCGATCTACTCAATCCAAAACGAATGAGCACATGTTTTGTTCTACTATTTGTTGTATTTGTACCGATAATATCAGGTTCTTACTTGTTTTATCTGTTTGTACAAGTAGAATGAATGGAACGCTGCAGGCCTTTAATGCAGATCGACATCTACCATCTGTTCATCGATAACAAAGCAACATACGACAGTCCGATACGACAGAAATTGTTGGTTAGATAGACACTTAAAGTGCCTATGGAAAATTGTGTGTGTCCCTAACGCGCTTTGTAAGACAAATATTACATTTTATGTATGTTCATTAAAATAACATTATAATACTGTCCAAAATCAAAATTTTTTTACTACAAAATAAACAAAAAACGTGTGTCCGCAACAAAGGTAATACCCATAAAGATAAATGTGAAATTCAACAAACCTTCAGCATAATGAAAGCTCTATGAATTAAATGTCTAACAAAAAAAACCCCACTTTTAGTTTTTACCATGTGCTGTTATTACTGAGTAATTTGGATTTTTGCAGTTTTTACTAGAATATTTTTTTTTATTTTTACTAAAAAAATTAGTGGTATATTAGAATTTTTTCCAGTATTTAAAAAAGTAATATGTTTCTCAGCAACACATACCCTTTAGGTTAGATAACGCAAGAAATTTACATTTTAGCAAAATAACTAATGAACGTAGATAAATTTACGACTCACATTATCCTGCGATATTAATTCCTCTATTGTTCCACTAGCCAAACACATTTTAAATGCTTTAAATACCTAGAATTAAGTTCTGTATCTAAGTATTAAACGAATGTCCTTATAAAATTATAGGCAAATATTTAAAGTTACAAATATTGTGTTGAAAAAAGTTAAATTTTAAACGTTACCATGTGTTTGTGAAAAGTGTGATCCGTCCACTCTAAACAAAAAACCAACAACTTTTTTGACACTTTTCTCGAGAGTTACGATGCCTTTTTTTACTGTTAATGTTTCTATTAAGACGGGACCTTTATGTGCACAAACATACATGGTAGTGTAAATGCCAGCATAAATATATGGGCTTGTGTGTGTGTGTTCAACTTTGACCCTTTTTTTCGTTTGGCCTCTGCCATAATTTTAGCTAATGTGGCCCATATGTTGTCGTTTCCACCAAAAGCATATCCATGGCTAAAGTGTCGGATTTCAAGGCAGTTTTAACACTTTGCTTTTTTTGCTGAAACGTTTTATTTTTTTGTATTGCAGCCGACGCTTTTTCCGTTTACTTAAAGTATTAAATTTCTTTGTATAGTTTTACGAGTCTTATATTTGACTATTTCGTAAGTCCTTTTGCTGTTGAAAACGATACTCGTTCCACGTTTATGTATCATTTATTTTATGGGATCTGTATTACAACAGAATGTCCTAGTTTTCCTTCTTCTTCGTTTCGTTTCTCTTGAATATTGAACCATTATGTGTAAGCGTAGAAGAAAAAGGTTCGATGCGTTTTTGTCAGCTTTTGTTTGAATGTTTCAGACTTTTGTAAATTGTTGTGATTTTTCTTAGAATTTTTTCTGTCTTTTTGCTGTTTCTTTTTTTCTATTTTGTGTATTTTTCGTATGGTAACGACATGTTGAAATGACATGAAATCAATGTTTATTGGCAAAACATTTGTAACATTTATATAACTGAGCAAGTAGGGGATTTCAGTTGTGGGGGAAGCATGTGGAATAGAAAAATATGTGTATAGAATGGCGTGAAACTGTTGTCAGTGTAATGTAGTGAAAACAATTAACGGGATAATATCCGAAATTAATAATTCCATGCTATGATTTAAACTGAAATTTATCATTCAATGATTTAAGGCATTATTCATAAAAATTTATAAGAGGTTTATAGAACGATTTTACTTTGAACATTTTATTTTTAAACCTTCGATAAATGTTTATGAATACGGCTGTTAATGTATTTCAAGCAAACTCGATATGCCGTAGCTTTTTGTGATTTTTTTTTAAATCCAACTAGAAAAAATAAATAAAAAAAATTTTGTTTCTTCCATTGCCGGCCCACTCAATGTTGTCGTCAGCAACTTCGTAGTATAAGTGTCGAGTCAATCGCATGTCTAGTAAAAGCTTGTCAAACAGTGACATTCGCATTCGTCGATAAACAAGTAGGTGCTGTTAGTTGTGAATCTGAAAATAGAAAGAGTGTTAATTCACAACAACGCGAGAAGCTATCCCATACCTCATTCATGTGGTGTAAAGGGAAATTTAATTTTTTTAAGATCAGAAAAAACAATATGTATAGATATAGAAAGTTTTTAAAACATCATATTTATGTTATATTTAAAAATTAGAAAAACTACTAATACTTTATTATTTATTTTTTGATAATCGGTCATAAAAACACAGTACTAAAAAACATAAATAAATAAATAGTTATGAAATGAAAGAATTGTTCAATAAATATATCTACATATATATATATAAAAAACCCATTTCCTCAAGTAAAAGTTACATAAAATGAAACTAATACAGAAATTTAAGTCAGATAAACTGACTGATAAATACCATGACCTAATATAATATATTGTTGAAGTCTTAAGCTATTGAAATAAACCGATTTTTAATTAAAATTCCTTATGTATTATTATACACCTGCTTGTGGAGCGTAAACGGTTGTAAATTGGACTTTAATTCATCTATATATATGGCAGGTATCAGAAAAACGCAAGTTTTGACAAAATTCAGTGTACTTACAAAAAAATATGTATGTACAACTATGATTGCCAAATAGGTCATAAGTATGGGTGGTACCAGAAAGAATACGGCAAAGGTTTTTGTTCTCTTAGGGTTTGTCTACTATTACAAGATAATTAAACTGACCAAATTCAAATATTCTCCAGTTGTCCGTTTGGAAGTTTTGAAAAAAATATAAATTTTCCTAAAATAGGTACTTTTGTATGGGAGGTACCAGGTACCAGAAGAGGTGGGGCTATTCTGCCTAAGGCTTCGTTTCGTAAAATACTTATACTGATCAATTTTCATACCGAACTGCTAAGAATTACTCTAGTTATCCTACTCACCAGCCATCCATTCAGTCAGCCAGACAGAGGGACATATCTCAATCGTCTTAAAAAGTCCTAAAACGAATTTGGTCTTAATATACTTGGGGTCTAACTCTTCTTCTTTAATGCGTTACACTTTTTCTCGTATCAAATAATATATACCCTCAACCCTAAGGGTGATGGTATAAATATTTTTTAGGCAATTTTTTTCATAAATTTATTTATACATCGACATCGTAGGTTATGCGGAGAAATGATGATGTATGTAGTTCTGTTGGCGCCCTGTTCCTTGAGTCCAAAATTTCGAACCAATTGGTTTTAGAAAATTAAAACTCAACAGAAATTCTTTTTGAATTCAGTCTTCTTTTATTAACAGTATCTTACGAACCAGCAAAAAACTTAATACATACTAATAAAATGACTCAAAGCCAAACAATATGCACTTCATATGCCAACTATGAAAATAGATGGTTTGAAAGAGTACCCGTTTAAGAAAAAAATGCTCAAAGTAATTAACCCTCAATATGTCATCAAGACATGCATATTGCTTCAACAAATTCATTAATTATGGAAATTTGATTTATGAAAATCGGACTAGTCGTTCTTGAGTTATGTCTAATCAAAGCCGGGTCCTCAGTCGTCCTCAAACTTTTACAATGTATTTTTATGCTAAATGGCACAGGCTAGAGTGAGCACATATTAAAATAAAAAATCGATTTTATAAAACCAGCCTAGATTCTTAGCCATATAATCAGTAAAGATGGATTTTTGTTAGTCGAGAGAGTGCTAAATCCATATTAGCATCTATTTGCAAGCATCGTTGAAACCAATAACTTCGTTTTGTTCACATTCACCGTTAGACCCACTTTAACCGATTCCTTATGTATACCTGTCAAGGCTGCAGTCACATCCCGTAGTATTCAATCGATGCATACGTGCATACGTTAAGCCAAACCGTAGGAACTGGTGCACGCTCGTTATCTGGCTCGTACTGGCTGTAGCGCTGCCCTAAAAGCAGGATCCTGTTCCTCAGACGCTATGCGACATCCTACATCGTATAGCGTCTGATAGTCGTTTTTCATATCCAGCCACGGTTTTTGTGGCGGATGTCATGGAGTGCGCTATGTGCTGCCACTGGGTATGTGGAACGTCAAAAGTAGTGGCGTTAGATCGTAGTAGTTGTGAGAACTGGTTTGAGTAGGTGGTGGCTATCTCAGATGTTTGCAGCTTTGCGTTGTCCAGCTTTCTTTGTGACTGGTCACGTGCGTTTTTCGCTCTACATAATCTTGTGCGTACATTAGCTGCAACCAGGTAATGATAATAGCCAATGTTTTCATCGATCGCATGTCCATGACACTTGATAGTTGCGTTCCATCGACTACCACATGATCGATTTGATTTTTAATGTTCTGATTGGGGGATAGCCAAGTTGCCTTGTGATATCTTTTAGATATCGCAAAATGGGATCGTTTCATTCTTTGGAAAAACTATAAGAAGTGGTCCGAGCTCATCGAAAGTTGGCATCGAGCATTATATGGACTAAATTAAAAAATAACCTGCAATTTCATCAAGGTCAGTCAGCGGAGGGTCCACCGTTAATACTATCCAAATCAATTTTTTTATATCCGAACAAAAGTCTTCAAATTTGGTACATACACTTTCTAGAATATGTCACGCACGACACTTTGTGACGCCTGGAAGCGTGCTTTTGACACCCGTCAGAGCACGACTAACTGTGAGATTCGAAACCTAAAACCCAGGCACGTCTGCTCAGAGTGCGCTGGGCTTGCAACCCGCCACCGACGTATAAACTATTGCAATGAAAAGAAGTAAGAAAAGAATAAAATGGACCCCCCAAAATGTTGACGACCACCGCAAACGAATTAAGGACCATGATTTAAGGATATGCACCTGGAATGTTAGAACACTGTATTGACCAGGTGCCTCCATCCAACTGGCGGAAGTCCTCGAAGAATACAAGGCTGACATAACCGCTTTACAGGAAATCCGGTGGACGGGACACAGGTGCTCGCGCATGAAGACGTGCGACATCTACTATAGTGGCCATGCGGACAAGCATGAGTTTGAATGTGGATTTGTGGTTGGCAAGAGACTGCGACACCTAGTCTCAAGGTTCAACCCGGTGTGAGAACGTATAGCCACCATTAGAGGTAAAACAAAGTTTTTCCACATAACACTTATATGTGCCCATGCTCCGACAGAAGAGCAAAGCGATAAGGACAAAGACGAGTTCTACGAGAGCCTAGGAAATGTAAATGACCGTAGCCCGAGCCATGACATTAAAATTGTACTAGGCGATTTGAATGCTAAAATAGGCAGGGAAACCGCATTTGAGCCTACCATCGGAAAATTCAGTCTGCACACCGAAACGTCGAACAATGGCATCAGACTGATTGATTTCTCTGCGGCAAGAAATATGGTAGTAAGCAGCACTAGATTTGACCATAAAAATATTCATAAGGCAACATGGCCAGATCAATTGCCGAGGAATCGGGTTGATCATGTGGTAGTCGATGGAAGGCACGCATCGAGTGTTCTGGACGTACGAGTGATGAGGGGTGCGAACATCGACTCCGATCACTTCCTTGCCGCAGTTAAGGTACGCACAAGGCTAAGCATTGCGAAAAACGTACGTAACCAGGCGCAACGAAAGCTGGACATCGGTAAACTGCGGACCACAGAGCTTGCCAGCTCCAGCTCCAACCACCTAACTCAACTGCTGCGGAATGCTCCAACCCCTGACAATATAACCTCGCAGTGGCAAAATATAGCCGACTCCTTAGAACGGGCTGCGAGAAGCGTACTTGGGTACTCAAAGCCGTCTCAAGAAGATGCCTGGTATGATGATGAATGTCGCAATGCCACGAGAGAGACGGTTGCTGCATACAGGGCGAAACTGCAGCCAATGGCAACGCGAGCTGTTCGTGAACGGCACAGGGAGAAGAGAAGGGAGGCAACTCGTCTTTTTAGACGGAAAAAGAAGGAGATGAAGAAGAGGCAGGGTGAGTGCACAGAGTTTCTCCGAAGCAGAGGGTTAAGGCGAGAATGCGTGGAACAGGGTTACCCTCCTGTAAGGACAGC
This sequence comes from Muscina levida, assembly GCA_964034835.1. NCBI lineage: Eukaryota > Metazoa > Arthropoda > Insecta > Diptera > Muscidae > Muscina > Muscina levida. Next base: position 39,199,279 of record OZ035881.1, on the reverse strand, counting down.
GATGGTCAACTAGTGACGGACCCGGATAACGTTCTGAGGATATGGAGAAATCATTTAAAAATTTTTTTGGATGCAGACACCACTTCTGAATACTCCGCTCCAATCCATGGTGTTTATTGTCCGCCTCCGAGCCAGAGCGAGATACGTGTGGCAATCTCCCGCCTTAAAAACAACAAAGCAGCTGGAGCAGATGGTCTCCCTGCTGAATTGTTTAAGGCTGGCGGGGAGGAGCTGATTAGGAGCATGCATCAGCTCATGGAGAACATCTGGCAAGAGGAGAGCATGCCCGAGGATTGGAGTCTCAGTCTGTTATGTCCAATATACAAGAAAGGAGATCGTAGTGAATGTAAGAACTACAGTGGAATAAGCCTATTATCAATTGCGTACAAGGTCCTTTCAAGCATATTGTGTGAACGTCTAAAGCCAATTGTAGAAAAACTAATTGGACCATATCAGTGCGGCTTTAGACCTGGCAATTCTACGATGGATCAAATATTCACCTTACGACAAATCCTGGAAAAAACCCTTGAAAAGCAGATCGACACCTATCGACTATCGACTCTCCGATAAGGAATAGGCTTTATGAGGCCATGTCTGAGTTTGGTATTCCTGCAAAGCAGATTCGACTTTGCAGATGTACCTTAGACAACACCAAATCCTCGGTAAAGATTGGTAAGCATCAGTTTGAACCATTCAACACGGAAAGAGGTCTCAGACAGGGCGATAGCCTGTCCTGTACACTATTTAATATAGTTATGGAGAAGGTGATGAGAAAGGCTGGTGTCAACATGTCTGGCACCATATTCCACAAGAGCCACATGCCACTAGCCTATGCCGATGATATAGACATCATTGGCCGAAATCTGCGGGATGTTACTGCAGTTTTCTCATCACTAGGAAAGGAGTCAGCAAAATGAATTCTGTTAAGTTATAACAGGATAATATTTTGAAGAAAAAATTGGAAGTCTAGCGACGCCCCTTATGGTACCTCCCATACAAATGTACCACTCCGCCCACTTTAGAAATCGAGTAATAATATCAATATAACATATGTAAGTCGGGTTGCCCGACTGAAACTATTTTACTAGTTGTTTGGATAAATGTGCACACATTTTATGGAAACACTTCTTATTGTTTCGTAAATTTAAAAGAATTTTTATTTATTTAATCGAAGGAACCAATTCCCACCTTTCATTTTTTAAAAAAAAAATTTCAAAATGAAATAAATTTTTTTTTTTTTTAATTCCTGGGCGGAAAGGTACATTTGTATGGGAGGTACCAGAATAGGCGTGTCTAGACTTCCAGATTTTTTCTCCAAAACTTTATCCTGCTTGAACTTTACTTAATACAGAATTTGGCCACGATCGCCGTAGTTCTAATAATAATATTAATAGATTTCTAAAGTGGGCGGTACCAGATGTGTGTGGCAGGTACCAGATGGGGCGTTGCTAGACTTCAGTTTTTTTTTTCTCAAAAACTGTATCCTTCTATAGCTTTACTAAATTAAGAATTAGGGTACGAGCGCGATGGATTTATTGATATTATTACTCCATATCTAAAGTGGGCGGAAAGGTGAATTTGTATGGGAGGTACCAGAAGGGGCGTGGCTAGACTTCCAATTTTTTTTCCAAAACTTTATCCTGTAATAGCTTTACTAAGTACAGAATTTGGGTACGATCTCGTTGGGTATATTGATATTATAACTCGATTTCTAAAGTGGGCGGAATGATGTATTTTAATGGGAGGTACCAGAAGGGGCGGAGCCATGTAGCCCATTTGCAATGCCGTAGGTAGTTTTGGGGAAATATTAGCTCGTGCAAAATTTCAAGACATTTGGTTGCGCCTTTCGAAAGTTATCGTGCGAACCAGCCGGACAGCCACCAGACAGACAGACAGACATACAGACGGACATGGCTCAAACGACTTAAAAAGTCATGAATCGAATTTGGTTCAAAGAAACCTAGGGTCTAAAGTCACTCCTTCTATGTGTTACACTTTTGGGTCGTATCAAATGATATATACCTTCGTCCCTAAGGGTGATGGTATAATAACGGACAAGTTTTTTTTTTTTTTAATGTAAAAATCCAAAAATTGCTTGAATTATAATTAATGATCTCCCATCGAAATAGTATACGTATGTCGTTTGGTCTGGACAACACATTATCTTTAAAGAATTTTCGGAATTCCTAGGGATAACAAATTTTGGGGTCTTCAAATATTTTTCATCTAGAACTTTCAGAAAATGGATACGCACCGAAGAAAATAAGACACATAAGTTTTCCCATACATTTTTGAACCGGTCTAGTGTACATACATATAAATGGATTTAAAACCTATTTTAGGTATTATTGTGATAAAAATCAACATGATCATCATGATCATTATCATCATCATCATGACCATCATAATGATCATCCTCATCATCATTATCATCATCATATGTTTTAAGCAGCTGGTATTATTTCCCAATAACTTAAATTAGTAAAAAAAACGCAGTAAATCTGCAAGATTTTTTTTTTTTTTTGATATATAAGCTGACATTTTATATTATAAAAGCATTTAATAAAATTTGCTTGATCTCATCCAGAAACTTGTTAAAACTCCAGCTATATATCGAAAATACAACTTTTATGGAGCACTTTAAAAAAAAAAACATTAAAAATATTTGCAAAACATTTATCTAAACAAAATATATTTAATTATATACCAAAACAACTGAAGTTGATGGTTCCATTATAATATTTTTACTTTTAGAAGAAATAATAGAAATATCTCAATTTTCTATTTAAGCTACGTCACGCAAAATTTGTAAAAAATAGAGTAACTTTGACCGCTCACTGCCAATAAACTAAGTTACTCAAAGCAGTAATTAGTGATGTAGAATTTTCTTCACATTCACCCAATACCGAACATGTCTGTGCAAGATAAACTTCAGCTTTTGAATTAATCCTCACTTTTGGTACAACCCTCTGTGCGGCGCTCGTAGCATGTATATTTCGACGTAGATATCAGCGGAAAATATCCAATACAAATAGTATTGCATAGTTTTAGGCCGGGCCATATTTGTGTATATACAGTGTTGTTCGTAAAAGTTCGTTGCAGTACTTTGATGTTAAATTTGAATTAAAATTACAAATCTTCTTGAAAAAAGCTTGGGCTTTGAGGTAAAAAGGGAATTGTGTTGAATATTAATGTTCAAATTCATGTAATGACATTGGATTGGCAATCAACACCAACAATAAAAAAAAAACTTTTTCCGATCGTGTAGCCAAATTTGGTGTATAATTAGATACACTAATGAATGGGAATGAGACTTTGTCCAGAGGTGGAAAGTTACTGTTAGCCACTCACTTGAGAGTGTCCAGAAGCGATTCCTTTGTGGCACTGTCCAAGCAGCTAACTACTTCCGGTCTTAGACCAAGTACTCCCCGGGCAATGACTTTAAAGCAACCGCTTAGAAGTTAGCTAGAGTTAGAAGGTGAAATATTGAGTAAACTAATCGACATGCTACCACTGATGCGTCTTAGGAAGTAGGTAACAGAAGTTACTGAAGCTCAACACAGGCTCTCTTAGTGGCTTTTTCAGCCCCAAGAAACTAGTATCGGGCGCGGTGGCCTAATAAGCCACTATCCAAAATTATTATGAAAACACGAAGAAAAGAAAAAACAAGAACCCCCCCAAATATTAACGACCCCCGCAAACGGTATAAGGACCATGATTTAAAGATATGCACCTGGAATGTCCGAACTCTATACAGAGATGGTGCCTCTATCCAACTGGCGGATGTCCTCGACAAATACAAGGCTGACATCACCGCCATACAGGAAATGAGATGGACGGGACAAGGATGCACACGACGAAAGAACTGTGACATCTTTTACAGCTGCCATGCAGAAAGACACGAAATTGGATGTGGTTTCATAGTCGGCAAGAGACTTCGACACCTGGTCTCGCGGTTTAACCCTGTAAGTGACCGAATAGCCACCATTCGCATCCGGGCGAAATATTTTTACATTACGCTGATTTGTGTACATGCCCCGACGGAAGATAAAGACGATAAGATTAAAGATGCATTTTACGAGCGCCTGGAGGAAACATACAACCGCTGTCCAGGCCACGTCTGGGAGACTTTAATGCAGAAATAGGAAGGGAAGATGTTCTTGGTCCACCGATCGGTAAATTCAGCCTGCATACCGACACGTCAGACAACAGGTTTAGGCTGGTTAGCTTCGCAGCGGGAAGGAACATGGAAGTGAGTGGAACCAGATTCCAGCACAACGATATTCACAAGGCAACTTGGCTATTCCCCGATCAAAATACCAAAAATTAAATTGATCATGTGGTAATTGATGGCAGGCATGCATCTAGTGTCATGGACGTGAGTGTGATCCGTGGTGCTAATATTGGCTCGGATCATTACCTGGCTGCAGCCAATGTGCGCACACGATTGAGCAGAACGAAAATCGCACGTAACCAAACACAAAGAAAGCTGGGCATCGCGAAGCTGCAAACCCCAGGGATAGCTACTGCCTACTCCAACCAGCTCTCCCAACTTTTACGACACAACGCCTCTACTTCTGACGTTCCCGATACACAGTGCCAGCATATTGCGCATTCCATGACAATCGCCGCAACAACCGTGCTAGGATATAAAAAAACGGCGCTCAGACGAATCCTGGTACGATAAAGAATGTTGCATAGCGTCTGAGTAACAGGATGCTGCTTATAGAACAACGCTGAAAGTAAAACAGGAGAGACAGTTATTTAGGCGAAAAACGTCAGATAAAGGAACCGGAGAACGAGGATATAGAGCGATACAGGGATAGAGGTGAAGCCCGAAAATTTTACCAGAAAGTAAGAGCAAATGGCTACGGTAATGGCCTGCCCTTCTGTAAGAACAAGGATGGAAATCTGGACGATTGGAATGTAAGCGTATTATGTCCTGTGCTGAAAAAAGGTGATCCAAGTGTGTGCTCCAACTACCGCGGGATCAGCCTTTTACCCATCGCATATAAGGTCCTGTCGAGTGTGCTATGTGAAAGACTAAAGCCAGTGTTATCCAACCTGATCGGACCTTATCAGTGTGGCTTTAGACCTGGAAAAGCAACAACTGACCAGATTTTCACACTTCGGCAAATCCTGGAAAAGACCCAAGAGAAACAGATCGACACGTACCATCTTTTCGTCGACTATAAAGCTAAATTACTCGAAGCGATGGCTGAGTTTGTTATTCCTCCGAAGCTGATATGTCTTTGCGGAACTGCGTTGACTGTCACGATGTCTTCAGTGAAGATGTTCAAGGACCTTACGAAGCCATTCTGTACCAGACGAGGCCTAAAACAAGGCGACCGCCTATCGTTTGTTCTCTTCAACATATTGATGGAGATGATAATGAGAAAAGCTGCAGTAAACACGAGCGGCAGTATGTTCAACAAACGTCACATGCTACTCGCTTACGCTGATGACGTTGACATCATCGGTCGAAAACTGCGGGATGTGACGGCAGCCTTCACAGGTATACAGAAGGAATCAGCGAAAATGGGCCTAACGGTGAACGAGGACAAAACGAAGTTATTAGTTTCAACGAACAAAGAATCTACTCGTTTGGGAAACTGCGTGAACGTTGACAACTATAATTTCGAGGTGGTTGACAATTTTGTCTACCTAGGCTCCGCCATTAACAAAGCAAATAATGACAGCCTAGAAATCCGGAGAAGAATCCTGCTTGCAAGTAAATGCTACTACGGACTAAGCAAGCGATTTAAGGGCAGAGCACTCTCTCGACGAACAAAAAGCTATACCAGCTATACCACATACTGGCTCTACCTGTCTTGATGTGTGGTTCAGAATCCTGTGTTATTACAAAAGCGGATTAATCGGTGCTGGCAGAATTCGAGTGAAAAATACTCCGTAAAATATATGGGCCCATCATCGTTAACGGAGAGTATCGGCGTCGTATGAATCATAAGCTGTACACTGACATTGACGTGGTCAAACGCATTAAGGTGCAGCGATTGCGTTGGCTAGGTCATGTTGTACGCATGGACGAAAATGCTCCAGTTCGAAAAGTCTTCGACAATGAACTCGATGACGGCGCAGAAGAGGCGACCAAAACTCCGTTGGAGAGACCAGGTTACTAAGAACCTTACAGAACTTGGTGTGACTACGGCAAAATTTTTTTTATTATTTCTTTATTTCGCTCAAAAAAAAAACTTTTCCGTATTTTCCACAGATTTAGGAATCAAGTAGTTATTAATTTTTGTCATGTTATATTTACCAGGTACAATGATTTAAGTTCCAGGCCCTTTTAGAATTCCAACATTTAGCAAACATTAGAATTTATCTGCCTAATAGTATGTACAAATGGCCACTGGTCGGTAGACTTATGTTCATTTATAATAGTGTTAACCGCGCTTATTATTAGACCAATTACACAATTAATAAACAGTTTTATATGGACACACTCTATCATGCAGTCCACTTATGCTGCACTTAGCCATTTGCACACATTGTACTCCACTTTAATTGAATTAAACACAAACACTATAATCTATATTTATTTTAAGCATTAAGAGACATTTTCTGCTGCTATGTACTATATATGCACGCAAATATTTGCACACTTATGTATGAAAAAAAAGTTTACATATTTATAGCTTATATAAAGCTTACTTATCACAATGTTGCACGCACATCCTTCATGCATCAACAACAACAACAAGTGCTGTTGACGTTGCACTTACAGTCGGGACACACTACCGTCCTCCTCAACAGTTGCGCATACATTCGGTCGTTCGGTCCTTGTCTGGAAAATGAAATCGAGCTGTTTATATATCTTCAATGCGGTAAAAGTGGTTTTTAGAGTTTACAAATAAAGTAACACGCGAAACGTGATAATTGGCAACAAACAAGTGTTAACAACTATTAGTGCAACAACCATGATAATAACAATAATACTGACGATAAGTGGCCAAAGTCACCAGTATGTAGGAGCTATTCAGTCATTACACACTGTAATGATGGTTTTGGAAGGAAAGGCTTTGAGTAATATATTTAATGATGAATTTTTAAAAAAAAATTGTTCACTTACACCCACATAAAGTTCGAAATGTAAATAAGGTGTTTTGTTTGACAATAAATGTGCAATATATGTAACCCAGATCAACTGACTACAAAATACTTGATTCCACTTTCATAATATAGCTGTGTAACTTCACTCACATTCCATTGTTATTTTGTACAAGACACCAATTGACATGTATCACGTTTCTTTGTAATGCTATCGAATGTTCGAATTGCTCCGCCCGTCATCATCATCGATAATGTTATTAAAAAATCATTCATTATATATCGTATTTCATCATCGTCATTATCACCAGCAGAAGCAACACAAGATATGGATGGACTGACTGGTTTCTTCTCCTTCCCGGGCTGCAACCTTAATGTAATGAATGACATTTCTATCTAATACTCGTTTTTGTCTTTGGTGATTTGTTGGAGATCCTCCTTCTTACCACTCCTGGGCTGCTTGTCGTTACCTAAAATCCCTGTCATTGTTTTTTGTCTGACATCTGTATCATTGTCATTCGACAGCAGCAGCAGCTCCAACAGCAACAACAACATAACAAACAACATCAGCACTACGTCTCTTGCCAGTTTCATTTGAGATTAATGACAATTTCATTGTATGACACTACAGGATCTCAGAGGCATGAACAAATCTGGGGGGGTACAAAAAGTTGAAAACATGGATACATTAGATGATGGTTGCATGATACAACGTCACCAACAGTTCATACAACATGATTATCACTACGAACAGAAAACATACATATTTGTATTTTGTGTGTGTTGTATTTACTTGTAAATTCTATTCCATTTGTTTGTAGCTTCTGTACTTGAAATGCATCATCATGAATTCTTAATGTTTCAACTTTTACGTTTTAGATCTAGAAAAGTGATTAGGGCTTTTTTTGTTTGAAATAAACATCGTATAACTAAGCGGTCAATTACAACACAATAATTTGAATTCGTTTTTCATCATACCAGAATAACAAACTATAGGACCTTCTAGGGTAATTTTAATCTCCGACAAAACAACTACCACGATCTACTGCTAGAGCGAGAGGAAATTATTTTGTTTACTCTTTTTCAATATGTGTACGTAATATGGGAGAGCAAATGCGTGGCGTAGTGCATTTGCCGATCTATGCTTCAAACAGATCGCCCCAACTCATAAGTTTCCGACACTCAGTGGCGGTATATTGGGAATGGGTTAAGAAAAACCACTCTCCGGCAAGCCCTGGTACGATGAACAATGTCGCGTAATGTCTGAGAAAATTGACTCTGGATTCAAGGCAAAACTGCAGCCAATGATATCGAGTGCGGTGACAAAACAACATAATGAGAAGAGATGGAAGATCAAAAGCCTCTTCGTATGCCCCAACTTAAAACTTTAAACGAATTATAGTCAACTGAAATTTTGTTTCTGAGTAACGTTTTTTTATTCATTGCGTTATTCTTATAATGGTTAATTTTGCCCCACCCAAACCTCTTCGAATCCCTTAAGTAAATGTCTTCTTCTTCACCTTAATTGACAGCAGCAACAGAAATTCATCTATCAGTAGCTGCACGTAGAAAAGAATTTTAAGCTCTTCGGTCTTTTGCGCTCATTAGATAGTTAGTCACCCCAAGAGTATGCAACAGCTCTGTCACCTGGTCCATCCAACGGAATTTTGATCGCCCCCTCCCGCGCTACCCATCGAGTTTATTGTCGAAGACTTTTCGAGCCGGAGCGTTTTCGTTCATTCGTTCAACGTGTCCAAGCCAGCGCATTCGGTCTCTTTTAACCCGCTTGACTACGTCGATGTCGTTGTACAGCTCATACAGCTCATGATACATTCGACGACGGTACTCGCCATTAACGATGATGGGTCCAAATATTTTGCGTAGTATTTGTCTCTCAAATACTCTAAGAAAAGATTGATGCGCCTTCGTCATTACCCAGGAATCTGCGCTGAAGAGTAAGACAGGCAGGATCAGTGTCTGGATCTTCGTTTATCATTAAAGCCCTCTCTCGACGAAAGCCCTTGCTCAGCGCATAATAGCAGCGGTTTGCGATCAATACTCGTCTCTTGATTTCCAAGCTGACATTATTATTTTTGTTTATGGCGGAGCCGAGGTAGATAAAATCATCTACCACTTCAAAGTTATAGTAGTCAACGTTCACGCAGCGTCCCAAACGAGTAGACTCTTTGTTCGTTGAAACAAATAACTTTGTTTTGTCCTCACTAATCACCAGATCCACTTCTGCCGACAGCTTCTCAATGCTCGAAAAGGCCGCAGAAACATCCCGCAGTCTTCGGCCAATGATATCTATATCATTAGCATACGCGAGCAACATGTGGCATTTGTTAAAGATGGTGCCAGTCGTGTTTACTGCTGCTTGCCGCATGATCATCTCCATAACGATGTTAAAGAGATCGCATGACAGACTATCGCCTTGTCTGAAGCCTCGCTTGTAAGGAAATGGCTCTGTTAGATTTCTGCCTATTTTCACTGAAGACTTTGTGTCAGTCAGTGTCATCCCCAAAAGTCATATTAGTTTTGAGGGATACCAAACTCAGCCATAGCATCTAATAGTTTCTGTCGTATCGGACTGTCAAATGCAGCTTTGTTCGATAAACAGATGGTAGGTATCGATCTACATTTCTTGGGTCTTCTCCAGGATTTACCAGGTCTAAAGCCACTCTGATAAGGCCAAATCAGGTTTGCTAAAATGGACTTTAATCTTTCACATAAAACACAAGGCAGTACCTTGTATGTGATGGGTAAAAGGCTGATCCCGCGATAAATGGTACACAAATAAAACACTCAGACTCCAATCATCGGGCATGCATTCCTTGAGCCAAATCGTGGTTAGGAGCTGGTGCATGCACATTGCCAGCTCATCGCCGCCGGCTTTAAAAAGCTCCGCCGGTAGTCCATCGGCTGCTCCAGCTTTATTGTTTTTAATGTCAGTGACCAGATTTCTGTCCCCGTTCTTACAAGTGGGGATCCCTGGTCCAAAACCTTTACTTTTTACCTTTTGGTAGAACTTTTGCGCTTCACCTCTATCTCTGTAATTTTCGATATTCTGGCTCTCTCTTTTCTTCCATAGACGCCTTTTCCGCCTGAAGAGGCGAGTCATCTTCCTCCTTTTCTCACTATAACGCTCTGTCACTGCACGCGTTCCCATTGGCTGCAGAATTGCCCCTGTATGCAGCATCCCTTACTTCAGACATTGCGCGACATTCCTTATCGTACCAGGCCTTGTCTGAGCATGGTTTTGCATATCCGAGTACGGTTGTTGCGGCAGTGGTCATAGAATTCGCAATATGCTGCCAGTGGTGGTCGGGAACATCGGAGGTTTGGTTTGAATTTATTGAGAGAGTTGGTTAGAGTAGGCATTGGCTATCTCGGTGGTATGTAGCTTTGTATAGTCTAGCTTCCTTTGCGTTTGGTTACAAGCGTTTTTAGCACTACTTAATCGCGTGCGTACCTTGGCTGCAACTAGGTGGTCATCCGAGTCAATGTTTGCACCGTGCATCGCACGCACGTCCATAACACTTGAGACATGCCTTCCATCAATTACCACGTGATCAATCTGGTTTCTTGTATTTTGATCAGAGGATATCCAGGTTGCCTTGTAAATATCTTTATGCGGGAATCTGGTTACACTCACACCACGTTTCTTGCCGACGCGAAGCTTACTAGTCTGAATCCGTTATCGGAGGTGATGTTGTGCAGACTGAATTTTCCGACTGCTGAACCAAGAGCATCTTCTCTTCCTATTTTAGCATTAAAATCTCCCAGAACTATGTTAATGTCATGTGCAGGTCAGCGGTCATGTATCTCCTCCAGGCGCTCATAGAATATATCTTTAATGTCATCGTCTATGTCTTCCGTCGGGGCGTGTACACAAATCAGAGTAATGTGGATGCAAACAATGGCTATTCGGTCACTTACAGGGTTAAACCGCGAGACCAGGTGTCGATGTCTCTTGCCGACTAAGAAACCACATCCAAATTCGTGTCTTTCTGCAGGTCAGCTGTAAAAGATGTCACAGTTCTTTCGTCGTATGCATCCCAGGTCCGTCCATCTCATTTCCTGTATGGCGGTGATTTCAGCCTTTTATTTTTTGAGGACATCCACCAGTTGAATAGAGGCATCATCTCTGTATAGAATTTTTACATTCCAGGTGCATATCCTTAATTCAAGGTCCTTATAACGTTTGAGGGGATCGTCAACATTTGGGGGGTTCTTGTTTTTTCTTCTCTTCGTATTTTCATAAAAAAATGTATATGTAAAGTTTAATATAGGTCATAAATATCGTAGTAAATTTAAAATGAAAACATTCATAATCAAATTAATTCAAAAGTGCAAAGAAAATACACCGAAATTGAAAAAGGAGATATCCCAATACACACTATTGTCCTCATAATTGTTTTCATATATATTATCTTTATAGTTTTATAAGTTTTATTAACACATTTGCATCAATGCGATATCTTGAACACAATCCACTTGAGTTTTGGTGAATGAACTTGGGGTGACCTTAGGTATGAGTCAGTTCCAATTACAGAAATTGTCTGTAATGGTTACACTTTACGATGAGAATATTCAGCGTTGTGTGTAATCCATTACAAGCCGTTCGGTGTTGTCCTACTATGTTTTGACTGTGTATGCCAAAATATGTAAGTATATTTCCGTTTTAACCTATATCGTTATTCTCTACCCCTATAGGTTTCTTCCTCATTTTGCACTATCACTGCAATTTTCACTATTGACCATTTTGTGCTAAGCAGGACAGAGGAGGTTTCCGTACAACAAAGAGAAAAAACGTTTGACAATTTTTTATTTCTCCATTCACTGGCGATTATTTAATGCGTTTTCTTTTTGGTAAAATGATTGGTGTTTTCCACGAATGGTTTTGTGGCACAGTAATAGACAGTGGGACAGTTGAATTCCATTTACAAAAAAAAAATGATTGAGAAAAAAGAAAATTTCTTGAAATTTACTCCAATGTCCTTTATTAGTCATTAACAAAATTTTTCAAATTTTAAAATATTGTGCACTAGCTAAATTTGTTTGCTTTATTCAACATTAGCATTAAACTGAGGGTCAATGTTGTATCTTTAAACCATTATTTGTGCTACTAATTAGTTGCTGATAAATTTTACAGAATTTCAATTCGGTATACAACAACTCAGCAAAGAATACCTGTAAGAGGATAAGGCTAGGCATCAGCTCTTTCGCTTCGACTCAAACATGTTCAATATGCAATTAAGACTTTTCGCCTGACAGCAGATGGCGGTGATATGGTGATGAATAGGGCGGCTGAGGCTCGCCGGGCAGAGAACGAAGCCGACCCGAATTTGTCGGCGGCGGAGGTGGCTCAGAATATTTTTATCGGTCGGCGGCGGCGAATTGGGATTTTTACCGACGGCGGCTCAATTTCGGCTCATTACTTAGTAACTTATAAGTGACTCGGGTCTGAACAAAACAGCGACCAAAAAAAAGGTCATACAGACTCCACAAAAATTTTGGTGACCAAAAAAAAAAAATTTTGCCGACTTCCGCTACAGATTAAATACATCGGCGGCTAAAAATAAGCGGACACTAGCCGTAGCTATCGGCGGCGGCGCGGCTACAGATAAACAGTCGGCGGCGGCGGCGCATCGGCTAATTCTCGGTCGGCTTCTTGCTCTGTCGCCGGGAACGATCCATGCCAAAAAATTTTGGAATCCTACATACTTATATTTGGTATCCGGTATCCTATATACCAATATCTCACATCATCAAAAAAATTATAGTAAAATCGTGAACATCCTTAATATGTCACAAACTATTACAAATGAATTAGAAGGTATGATAGGATCGTACTAAACACATTGGCAATCGTATTCATAAACATTGAAAAAATGTTTAAAAACTAAATTTTCTGAGGCAAATCGTGAAATCTCTGTTTGATTTGTAAGTGTATTTTACATAAAATTACTTAAGTGGCTCATAACAACTTTCGAATGTGGTTCATAAATAAGAGGCCTAAAGAATTCCCCATGGTGGTACGTCGCCTACCTCTTGGTCCTTCCAACAAAGTTCGGGGCTCCCTGCTCTGTGCCGTCCTTCAGGTCCGCCTTCAAACAGCTTTCTCGCCGGAGCACTTACATTCATTCTGGCGAAATGTCACAGCCATCGAGGTCGTTGGATTCTGACTCTTTTAGCTACGTCGATGTCGTAGTAAAGGTCATACAGCTCATGGTTCATTCGCCGTCGACACAAATAAGTCCATATATTTATACCATCACCCTTAGGGATGAGGGTTAGGGTGATCAGTTCGGTTTTCAAAAACCGGCTACTCGGTTTTTTTCACTCATAAAAACCGTCGGTTTTTTTAAATCCCTGTTTTTCGAATATCGAATAATCCGGTTATTTTTTGTCGAATCTCGGTTTTTTGGCGTTCGATACTTTTAATTTAAATTCATTCATAATTGTGTTAAATGTGTACTGGTACATGTTTTTTTCCAGCTTCTTCCGGCTTCTGAGACTACAATATGGGAGAAAATATATGATTTTTATCTATCCAAAAAAGATAGGCTTACGAAAAAATTGATTTTCTTAAAGCAGAAAAAACAGCGCTTCTCTATTGTGGTCGATGACAATTATTGACGCATTTTTAAAATATTCAAGAAAAATGGAACAAAAGAGTTGGCGTCCATTTTGTATTCACGATTATTTACTGAAGAACATGATTCGTTTACAGATTTAAATGGCCAAATTATCGTTGATGCCTCTGAAGATACTATAGAAACAGAACTAAATAAAGCTATAAAAAACGTTCAAAATCCTAAAACTACCATTAAAAAATCTACCAAAAATTTTATTTGGAAGATTTTTTATATATGAATAAGAGCGGCAAAAGGACTGAAAACTTTGACAGATTATTAAACGCCTTGAACACAATAAGTCCGACTATTACATTGAGTGAAAGGGCATTTTCAATAGCAAGTTTTATAAGAACCAAAGAATAAAATATGTATACACCCAAGCGCTTAAATTGTATCTTATTTTTAAAAAAGTTACTTTAAGGAAAACTAAAAATGAAATTAAATATATTTATATATAATCAAGTATTTACAAATGAATTGTTATGTTTTGTTTGTCTTTGTTAAAATAACAAACTGATCTCAGTAATGTTTTGCATTGTAATTATAATTAAACTAAAAGTTTACTTTACTTTTGTATTTTTGAATTATTTTCTGTTATTTTTCAATGCAATTTTTTTTGTCAAAAATTGTGTTTTAATTTTTTATTTGGCATACATTTGAAAACCGGATTATCCGGTTTTTTTGTGAATTTCAAAAAAAGCAACCGGTTTTTTTTTAAATGCCATTTTTCGAATAATTCGAAAACCGGTTTTCGCAAAAACCCGAATAATTGATCACCCTAATGAGGGTATATATCATTTGATACGAAAAAAAGTGTAACGCATTAAAGGAGACGAGTTAGACCCCAAGTATCTTAAGACCAAATTCGTTTCAGGACTTTTTAAGACGATTGAGCTATGTCCGTCTGTCTGGCTGGCTGGATGGCTGGTCAGCAGGATAACTCGAGTAATCCTAAACGGATCAGTATGAAAATTTATCAGTATTAATATTTTTCAAAACGAACTTATGGGATTGTAAATGGGCTGAATAGCCCCACCCCTTCTGGTACCTCCCATACAAAATTACCTATTTTTGGAAAATTAATATTTCTTCCATAACTTCCAAACGGACAACTGGAGGATGTTTGAATTAGGTCAGTTTATTTATCTGGGAAAAGTAGACAACCCCTAAGAAAACCGAAACCTTTGCCAAACCCATTCTGGTACCTCCCATACAAATGACCGAATTGACCCTCATACTTTTACATACATATCTTTTTTGTTAGTAAACTGAATTCACTCAAATTTTGCGTGTGATGTTCGCTTATGAAAATAGGACTCAGGAATGAATATGGACTATATCGGTTTACGCCTTCTGGTACCTCCCATACAAAATTACCTATTTTTGGAAAATTAATATTTCTCCTATAACTTCCAAACGGACTCTTGGGGGGTAATGAAAATTGGTCGATTAATTTATGTTATTATAGCAGGCAAAAACCCAGAAAACCTAACTATTTGACACACCCCTTCTGGTACCTTCCATACAAATGACCGAACTCACCCCCATAGTCTTCCAAACATATCTTTTTTCTAAGTACACTGAATTCAGTCAAATTATGAGTAATTTGTACGCTTATGAAAATATGAATCAGGAGTGAATATGGACTATATCGGGTCACCCCTTCTGGTACCTCCCATACAAAATTACCTATTTTTGGAAAATTAATAATTCTTCCATAACTTCCAAACGGACATTTGAGGGGTAATGAAAATTAGTCGGTTAATTTATATTGTGATAGAAGGCGAAACCTCAGAAAACCTAACTATTTGACACACCCCTTCTGGTACCTCCCATACAAAGGACCGAACTCACCCCCATAGTCTTACATACATATCTTTTTTTGTAAGTGCACTGAATTCAGTCAAATTATTCATAAGTTGTACGTATGAAAATTTGAGTCAGGAATGAATAAGGACTGTATCGGTTCACCCCTTTTGGTACCCCCTATCAAAATTAAATTTTTTTGAAAAATTAATATTTCTCACATAAATTCCAAACCGGCACCTACACCTCCTACACAAATATGTAAAATTTTGGACGATTTTGCACCACAAGCAGGGGAAAAATTATACATAAGTAATTTTATCTTAATTAAAAATCTATTCATTTCAATAACTCAAGACTTCAACAATATCTTATATTGGGTGATGGTATTTATCAGTCAGTTTACCTGACTGAAATATCTGTACTGGTTTTTGTAGTACTTTTCTTTCTAATACTCCCTGGTTTTATATGTCCGTTGTCGCAAGCACCCACGATTCGGAAGCATACAAAAGAACGGGTAAGATTAGCACCTGGTAAAACTGTTTCTTAGTGTTCCGCCGAAGACCGTAGAAACATCTATTGGCGAGCACAATTATATCCGTTGTCGTAAGCACCCACGATCCGGCAGCATATAACAGATAGGGTAAAATTAACACCTGGTATAGCTGTTTTTTAATATCTCGAGTTAAGTTGGTGTTACTAAAGTGCTGCTGAAGTCCGTTAAAACATCTTTAGGCGAGCACTATTCTCTTCTTGATTTCATGGCTGACATTATTTTTTTGTTCATCTACTATCTTAGTACAATAATTTTCAGTGTTGATAGTGCGTTTCTTTCGAGTGGAGTCTTTGTTCGTCGAAATCATTATTTTTGTTTTGTCCTCGTTGACCGCTAATCCCAATTTTGCTCAATCCTTTTCTAGTGATGAGAAAACTGAAGTAACATTTCGCAAATTTCGGCCAATGATGTCTATATCATCGGCATAATCTAGTGGCATGTGGTTCTTATGGAATATGGTGGCAGACATGTTGACATGACATCAGCCTTTCTCATCACCTGCTCCAGAACTATATTAAATATAGTACAGGACAAGCTATCGCACTGCTTTAGACCTCTTTCCGTTTTGTATGGTTCAGAGTGATCCTTACCAATCTTACCAATGTTTTTCATGATATTTAAGAATATTTATGTGGGCAAATCTAGTGCTGCTACTTATTATATTACTTGCCGCAGGGAAATCAATCCGTCTGATGCCATTGTTCGACGTTTCTGTGTACAGACTGATTTTTCCGATGGTAGGCTCAAATGCGGTTTCCCTGCTTATTTTAGCATTAAAATCACCCAGTACAATTTTGATGTCATGACTCGGGCTACTGTCATATACATTTTCTAGGCTCTCGTATAACCCGTCTTTGTCCTCATCGCTTTTCTCTTCTGTCGGAGCATGGTCACATATAAGGACTATGTGGACAAACTTGTCTTGACTCTTATGGTGCCTATACGGGTCATGTTTTACAGGACCTACAACATGCACTAGGTCGCTTCCCAAGTTCCGAACGACTGTCACATAGTGTAATCAATAAACAGTTCTTTGCAAAACATCTTTTTTTTATTTTATCGACTCACCAAATTGAAACTTACTTTTGAGACACCCTGTATATCTGTTCTGGTTATATAATAAGTATAAAAATACATCATAATGCATTTCCAAATTCATGTATTTCCAACAGTAATGTGCAAAATTCGATAACTATTTTGGCTAAAGAAAATGCACAAAAACTTCCTCGAACTAAATATTTTAAGTTCCACAGTTGTTAGAACGTTTTCTTTATCTGTTTCTTGGTTTTAAGCAACTAAGATGACAGTTATAAATTTTTTGTCTTGGACTACATGACAACAACTTGTTTTCAACATGACAATATTGTTCTCATATTTTCAAGAGGGACCAAATTGAATTCATTGTCATGACACTAATCGTTTTTTAATTATTTCGTTTTTTATCTCGGAAGAACAAAACTAGCAACTGAAACCGATTTTTTATCAGTAATATCAAAAACATGTTACAATTCCAGCCAAATGTGTGCAATATTCATTACAAAATTTCATATCTTATATACATCGAGTTAAACCATTGGATTTTATACAGCGATAGTTGTAACATAAATCGCAGAGAAATTTACTTATTTAAAAGTTCTCGCTATCATATTACTCAAGATTATAAATACTATGCGTATGAATGTATGTTTATGGACAAAGGGTTTAGATATGCTTCGACCACTATATATGTATACCACTAAAAATAGTGGGATATATATAATTTGTGTTCAATTCAATACATATAATTACTACAAAATCCAGAGGATTACAGTAAAACTAAATAAATTTGCAATTACTTAGTCAATCATATACATTATTAACTTCTAAGAAATGTTTCTAGGAATGCTTAATACTGCTGACATGCTAACAAATTGTGTGCATGTCCTTAATCTGCCATCTTAGCATTCCACTGGTTTTATTCCACTGCGTTTCAGCGTCACTTCGTGTTGCATGCCACATCGGAAAATATTTATAATTACGTGTTTTTGTGAAATTTTTCAATGTTGACTTTTTGTGGTGCAACTTCTAGATGCACTATGTTCCTATGTGTTGAATGCGATTCTGGTGCTGACTGCAAAACAAAGCTACATTGTTAAATTTTGGTTTGTAAATAAATATATAAGCAACGAATTTTTAGCAATTAGCTAAAATTGCTGATGCCATTACAAATTATTGTATTATCTTCAAGTGCATGGTATAATATTTATAACATTTTTAATATGGCGAATTACTATTATTTGTAGTATGTAAGCAATAAGAAAACTTAAGCTTAAGAAGGCCGATCCAAGTGTGTGTACCAACTATCGTGGGATTAACCTTTTACCCATCGCATACAACCTGTCTAGAGTGTTATGTGAAAAACTAAAGCCCATTCTGGCGAACCTGATTGGACCATAACAGTGTGGCTTTAGACCTGGTAAATCCACAACCGACCAGATTTTCACACTACAGATCCTGGAGAAGGCCCAAGAAATGCAGATCGACACCAACCATCTGTTCATCGACTACAGAGATGCATTCGACAGTCCGATACGACAGAACTTGCTGGATGCTATGGCTGAGTTTGGTATCCCCGCGAAGCTAATACGACTTTGCGGGATGACACTGACTGACACGAAGTCTTCAATGAAAATAGGCAGAAATCTAACAGAGCCATTTCCTTACAAGCGAGGCTTTAGACAAGGTGATAGTCTGTCCTGCGATCTCTTTATGGAGATGATCATGCGGAAGGCCGCAGTAAAAAGGAATGGTACCATCTTCAACAAAAGTCACATGTTGTTCGCGCATGCCAATGATATCGATATTGGCCGTGGATTGTGGGATGTTACTGCGGCTTTTTCGAGCATTGAAAAGTAGTCGGCGGATGTGAGTTTGGTGATAAATGAGGACAAAACCATGTTATTTGTTTCAACGAACAAAGAGTCCACTCGTCTGGAACGCTGAGTGAAAGTTGACAACTATAACTTTGAAGTGGTAGATGATTTTGTCTACCTTGGCTCCGCCATAAACAAAAATAATAATGCCAGCCTGGAAATCAAAAGACGAGTATTGGACGCAAACCGCTGCTACACGCAAAAAAGACGTCCAAGCGCTTCGGTCTTTTTCGCTCCGTATATAGTTCGTCACACCAAATTTAGATAACAGCCCATTCACTCGGTCCATCCCGCGAAGTTTTGGTCGACCCTCTTGTGCCACCCATCCAGTTCATTGCCGAAGACTTTTCTAACTATGGTATTTTCATCCATTCGTACAACGTGTCCAAGCCAGCGCATTCTGTCCATTTCAACACGTCTGACTACGTAGATATCATAATACATCTCCCACAGCTATGGTCCATTCGACGACGTTACTCAGCAAGGCAGATAGGATCAATGTCTGGTAGAGTTGGATCTTCGTTCGTCGAGAGAGAGCTTTTTCATTAATAGCTTTTCTTAGCGCATAGAAGCAACAATTGTCGATAAATACTAATCTCTTGATTTCTTGTTTTATTATTTAGACAAAATCATCTAACACTGCGTAGTTATAGTTGTCAACATTCACCTAGCGTCCCAAACGAGCAGACTCTTTGTTAATTGAAACGAAAAACATGGTTTTGTCCTCATTGTTCACCAGACCCACTTCTGTTCCCTGCATCTCAATGCTTGAAAAGGCCGCAATAACATCCTGTAACCCTCGGCCAATGCTATCTATATCATCGTTATACTCCAACAGCATGTGCATTTTATGAAAGATGGTACCAATCGTGTTTACTGCAGTCTTTTGAAAGAAAATCTCCATTATGATGTTAAAAAGATGAAAAGCTGTAGCCTTGTCTGAATTCTCCCCATTTGGGGGTTATAGGGTGCACGGATCCGAAAAAATTTGATGTCTTCAAATTGTCTTCAGAATGACAATACAGCATAATAACTACTATTTCGAGGGGTGGTTGTGCCCGGATCCGGGCACTGCTGTCCTTAAATTGTGTTCAAACAAACTATAAAACTGGGGGGAGAAAGCATTAACTTTTTTTCGCCATATAGAGAGACCCTATCTACTGTACACACATAGAAAACACTTTGTCGATCAGAGACACAGTTGTGCATGATAGACTGTATGTTGGAACTGTGAGTTACTTATGATGGCTATGTATCGCTGTTGTTCTCTGCTACAAGCTACGTTTGGTAAACTTAATTAATTAATAAACCTTTACACCCCTTGAATCAGTTATGGGATGCTTCTCGCGTTGTTGTGAATTAACGCGCTTTCTATTTCAGATTCACAACAAATGGCACCTACTTGTTTATCGACGAATGCGAACGTCACTGTTTAAGAAGCTTTTACAAGACATGCAGATTATCTCGACACTTATACTGCGAAGTTTCTCGAGGGGGCGGGCCATGAAAGAAAAAAAAAATTTACAAGAAAACTAGTAGACGAATACAAACGCAAATAAAGTTTTATATAAGGTGTATTTATTTGTTCGTAGTATTTTTTATATATTACATAGATTCCCTTTAATAACGTTTAAATTCTGAACGCGTTTTATCGTAGGGATCCAATCCATCTTGTTCACGAGTTTTGCCACTGGGACATGGAAAAGCTCTGCATATTTCCGGTGGTCGTGGTATAGAAGCAACAGCTGCCGACATCAATGATACAGCAACAGCGACAAAAATCAAAAGAATTCTAAGTAAAAGCATGTTGATTACTAAGTCTCCACAGCCGGAATGTTTATTATAAGACCATTAATTTACAACTGATACGAGTGGTTGAGTGAATATGATTTATAGGTTGTTATTAATAATGCGATGCATTTTTGTGGTTGTGACTATTTATAGATTGTTACTCATATAGTGATGCTTTCGACAAAGAAAAAAACCGCAAATACAACAGCGCAATATATATTATAGAAGCTATATATATTCAGAGCTGGGGTGAAAAAGAGGGCCGCGTAATGTCAGTCTTTCGCATGTCAAGTACGCTATCCTGGCATTAAATGACCAGAAAATACATTGCCCGTATTTTAGTTATTGAGATATTGGCATTTGCATTTTTTAGAGTTGGGAAATTTTGTGTAAAAGTGTGTAGTAATATTAGGGCATATGATTCCTGTATCAATACAAGATAGGGAAGAGAAAAACTGATGATGACATACAAAATGTAAAAATTTTTTACATATCTTCACATATACCCCCTATCAACACTGCTATAAAGGATTGTATTGCAGTAAAAAGGAGCTTTGAAAAAAAATGCTGAGCTATATAATTCAAAATAGGTCCAAGTGGTTTCGAAAGATAAACATTCCAAAGCCAATATACAATTTTCTAAATTTGCAGATTTAAGGCCCAGCTAGACAAATCCGAACGGCAACTGTTAGAGAGATTTTTAGTTAATTTTTACTCCAAAGTTAAAGTCGGCAACATCGAGGAGTGCCGCCGAAGATATAAATGTAGATGACTGAGACAAGAACCGATCTCTGGTCTCCCGCTGTTAGTCGCGTGTTATAACCATCATGTCACAAGCAAGGCAAAATTAAATCGACTACAGGTCTAGAGGGCACCATTAAATCTATATATAAGACATAATATTCAACGTAAGGAATCTCAACATCAACACTTTCTAGAGGACGATGGAAAACATCGCATATGCGGATGACGTGGCATTAATAGTTACCGGCATTGATTTAAGCTACTCTCTGAACTTTTGGAATCCGCGCTGAAACTTCTGCTAAAGTGGTGTCATAACTGTGGACTGGGTGTAAACCCGAGTGCTGGTGCCATTCACTCGCAGATAAAAAAATCCCTCAATTTGCCAAACCCAGATTAAATGGAGTCGCACTTACACTATCTAATAGTGCCAAATACATGGCTAATATTGGACTGAATTTAAATCTGAACACTCAGGTCAGGACTAGCAAAGCGGCAACGGCCCTATACTGCTGCAAAAGGTCAATCAACCTCAATTGGGGAATTAGCCCCCAAAAAGTTAACTGGTTCTATGACTTTGCTATTAAACCATCTTTTTATACGGATCGGCAGCCTGGTGGCCGGCGCTAGATAGAGCGTCCAAAAGACTGCAATTCGAACGCATAATGAGACTGTAGGCAATCACGATAACAATGGTACTTACAACTACTCCAACTAAGGAACTGTCTACGATCCTAAACTGGTTACCTCCGGACATTGAGGCGAGAAAAATAGCAGCAATGCGTTTAGACGCCACAAAAGCATGGATGCATAGGAACTATGGACATGCCAAAATTCTGGACCTCATCAATGTGAGCTGTCACATGGTATGGTGTACCAGAACCTTCTTCGATTCAGATTTTTATAAGGAACATCCCTGACAGGTCCTACTATTACGATAATGATAACACTATGACACAATTTGATGGTCATTGTCTCGGGGGTGAACCAAACCAATTTCAAACGATAGCATTTGACCTCAGTAACAAAACCCTAAACTCCATTTTGCTCCACTACGTCACAAATTTTTTTTACAGTGGTTTAAAGTTTGATTTTTTTGGTCAAAAGTCGAATCAAAGAATATGAAAAATCATCTGTAAAAATTCGTTTGGGGTATTTCATGTCTTCGGAGACCTATATTAAAACAATCAGGGGAATATTTTCTCGGAACATTTTAACCCTCTAGCTCCCACCCGTATGGGACATTTTTGGCCCAATTTTAAAAAACTGTTTAAAAGTCAACTTTGGACGGAGGTCAAGGATTAGAATCTTCGATAGAAATATTCTCCGGAAAATTTCACTAAGAGTCACCGAAGACAAATAACCTCTACGAGTCAAAGGTTGCAAAATAAAATCAAAATGAAATGTAAATAAAATGTTATAACGTCTACTTTTGAGCAAACAGTGCAACGCACTTTTTCGGGAGTGAACCAAACCAATATCAAACGATAGAATTTGACCTCAGTAACAAAACCCTAAACTCCATTTTGCACCACTACGTTACAAATTTTGTTTACAGTGGTTTAAAGTTAGATTTTTTTGGTCAAATGTAAAATAAAAAAAAAATGAAAAATCATGTGTAAAAATAGATTTGGGATAGTTCATGTCTTCGGAGACCTACATTAAAATTTTCCGGGGAATATTTCCTCGAAACATTTTAACCCTCTATCTGCCACCCATTTTGAACATTTTGAGAAATTTGACTTTTAAGCTGTTTTTCAAAATTTATCCTAAGGGTAGGAGCTGGAGGGTTCAATGTTCCTCTGAAAATTTTAATGTATGTCTCCGCAGACATGAACTATACCAAACCTATTTTTACACATGATTTTTCATTTTCTTTTATTTGACTTGTGATTTAAAAAAAATCCAACTTTAACCCACTGTTTACAAAAATTGTGACGTAGTGGAGAAAAATGGAGTTTAGGGTTTTGTTACTGAGGTCAAATGCTATCGTTTGATATTGGTTTGGTTCACTCCCGAAAAAGTGCGTTGCACTGTTTGCTCAAAAATAGACTTTATAACATTTCATTTTGATTTTATTTTGGAACCTTTGACTCGTAAAAGTTATTTGTCTTCGGTGGCTCTTAGTGAAATTTCCCGGAGAATATTTCTATCGAAGATTCTAATCCTTGACCTCCGTCCAAAGTTGACTTTTAAAAAGTTTTTTAAAATTGGGCCAAAATTGTCCCATACGGGTGGCAGCTAGAGGGTTAAAATGTTCCGAGAAAATATTCCCCTGATTGTTTTAATATAGGTCTCCGAAGACATGAAATACCCCAAACGTATTTTTACAATTGATTTTTCATATTCTTTGATTCGACTTTTGACCAAAAAAATCAAACTTATAACCACTGTAAAAAAAAATTGTGACGTAGTGGAGCAAAATGGAGTTTAGGGTTTTGTTACTGAGGTCAAATGCTATCGTTTGATATTGGTTTGGTTCACCCCCGAAAAAGTGTGTTGCACTGTGTAATACCCCACACTTTGGGGAGGATGTCATTCTAATTTTCTCGGAAGGATCGAAATTAAAGGAAAGACTAAGCTGTGGATTCTTTACGGAGAAGTTGAAATTGCAACTATCGATCAGACTACTGGATCACTGTAGCATAGTTCAGGCCGAAATAGCGGCCATTACAGTAGCCGTACAGAAACTTCAGCATCGTGGGATATTGAGCTGAAATATTTATATTCTTTCTGACAGTAAACCAGCTATCATATCCGTGGAGAACGTGTGCGCCACCTTGAGAAATGTTAAAGAATGCTGGTCGCTTGAGGAGATAGGGAGACATTCGACATTGGAAAAAGCCACCACCGCCGTCAAATCGGGCGAAGTTTACAGTCTTAGCTAATTGCGGGAAACTGATCTTCATTGTCAAATCGGGCGAAGTTTACAGTCTTAGCTAATTGCGGGAAACTGATCTTCATTGCTAAGGAGAAATGGATGAGACAATCTACTTGCACGGCGATCAAACAAATCTGGGCTACAATGAATATACAGAGGGCACGATCTGCGCTAAATCTGTCCAGAGTCCACCTGAGGAACATTATAGCTGTAATAACCGGTGACTGGCAGGTTGGTAAAGACGCTAAGAGGTTGAAACTTCCCTACAACGACTTTTGTAGAAGCCGCAATGATGAGGAAGAAGAGAAGACCATGGAGCATCTTCAATGTTACTGCCCTGCTTTTGGTGACATGAGATATAAACATATTGGTCATCGGATAATTGTGGACAGTACTTGTCTATCAGTAAGCGATTTGCGGAACATCCATGCCTTCATCAGAGCAACGAAATGGCTGGAGAGCGACGTTGACCGAACGAAGTAGGAATATTTAGTGCGAAATTTGGAAATGGTATCTCAACAGGACTCATACTAGAACATATGTGAGCTGTGCTTCCTAACGCTCAAACCGATAAGTTCTGAATGTTGATTTTGTCATTACTATTGCTTTCGTCCACTTTCACTAAAAAAAATTGTATGAGGACCACCTTAAGGCTTGCCCTGGCTCCGTTAGGGCAGTGATAGCGGTTTGAGCAAATTTTATTAAAATTTGATTTTTATATGGAAGCCTCCTTAGGGGGAGAATATGGGTAGTTGGAATGCTTGGAAAAATGTTGGGAGGAAAAAATGACTGAAGGTCGGTCACACATGTTACCCCCTAGGGGCGACTCGGCCCAGTTTTTGTTTATTTTTTCCCCTAACCCACCTCCCACATTTTTTTGGCTCATGAATTTTTTTCCAACCACACAAAGATATGGGGTGAGCCGTATCGAAATCGAAATCTCGTTCACTATACCAACCCTATTTCATATTAAAGTTTGAAATCTTTGAATCATCTCGATAAAAACCCGGGGCGCGATTTTATTTTTACACCTATGGTTTCTTGCCCAAATTTTCTTTGAATTCATCATTGATTAAGCTAACTGCTTGGTGATTTTTTTTACTTTACACAAATTGAGCGACTTTAAAAACAATATGTAAATTCACATGTTGTTTTTTAGATGTCAAATTTCTTTTAATGCAGGCCCGCTCGATGTTGTCGACAGCAACTTCGCAGTATAAGTGTCGAGTCAATCGGCATATCTAGTAGAAGCTTCTTAAACAATGACGTTCGTATTTGTCAATAAACAAGTAGGTGCCGTTAGTTGCGAATCTAATAATAGAAAGCTTGTTAATTCACAAGAACGCGATAAGCTTAATGATTAATGAGGTATGAAGGGAAATTAAGTTTTTTAGGTAAAATAGCTTGGTTACAACTATGTTCGATACAACTATGTTCCTACAAATTCGCAATAATCGTACTATACCTAAGTTTTTGTTTTATCTCTTAAGGCACTTGGAATTCATGCATCGAGATGTACTGTTTGTATCTTATAGCAATATTTTTATTTTAATCAGTAAATACAATCTTATTTTCTATTATAAGGTTGTTATCTCCAACTGATGTTTATTTAAAACAATGTGAAACAGTAGCCTAAATCAACACATATTGTGGTTAGTCACTTTATACGTATTTGTTTATAATACATTATAAATGTTGATTAATTTTAAAAATACAGCTCAGTGTAATTCTTGCGTTTCGGGTGATAACATCAGACTTACGGAATTAGTCCAAATCTTATAATGATTTTATTAAAATTATTTTTGATGCTGGCAATATTTGTGGTTCTGGCTACAGCTAGAACAACAAGGATAACATACCCAAAAAATTGTCGGAAACCACCATGTCCCTGGGAGAAACATGAAGAATATCCCGGATATCTAAATGATTATAGTAGAATCTAAAAATAATATTATTAATATAGAAAATATAAAAAATAAAATTGTTGTATTAATACTATATTTAAAATAAAAAGTTGATTAAATAAACATACTTTGAGGTATTTTTCTTTATTTGGCATATAGATGGGTATCAGGGCATATAGTTAGGTAGCAAATGATGTGTATTATATCCGTGATCACAAAAGTTTATGAGTTAGTGAGTTGGGGCTTATTTTTATGAATATTGTAACTCCCCAAAAATGGGAAGTTGTGTGGGATGTGAAAGTAGTTTCAATCCGATCATGCTTATCTTAGAACTAAACATTTGCTTCTGGACAGAAGCTTATATACCAAATTTCAGCCCGAAAGCTCATAAACTATAGGGACATACAGACGGACAATATTGCTCTTCTTACAACATAAGCATTATAGGATTAAAACTTTCATATACAATTTCAGCTCAATATTTCCTTACCTACGGCTATAATCGCGGGGGCAGTTACGTGGACACCCCAAAAAAGGTAGTTCGAATGGGAGGTAGGAGTAGTTTTTGACCGACATTGCTTATCTTAGATATTGAATCTTGCGTACAAAATGTCAGCTATATACCTCTTAAAATACGGCTGTAATCGCAGTGACAGACCCCAAAAAGGGAGAGTTTGTATAGGAGGTGAAAGCGGTTTTTGACCGATCGGTCTCATTTTAATACTCAATCTCCGCTTCGAGCAGAAAAGCTTTCATACAATATTTCAGCTTGATTGCTCTTAAATTACTACTGTAATCGCGGGGACTGACATACGGACACCCCCAAAAAGAGGGATTTTGTATGGGAGGTGAGAGTAGTTTTTGACCGGTCTCATCTTACTACTCAACCTCTTCTTAGTGTAGGGAATCTCACATACAAAATTTCAGCTTGATTACCCTTAAACTACGGCTGTAATCGCAGGGACAGACCCCAAAAAGGGCGAGTTTGTATGGAATGTGGGAGTAGATTTTGACCGATCGGGCTCATCTTAGAACTCAACCTCCATCTAGAGTAGCAAAGCTTGCGTACAATATTTCAGCTTGATTGCTCTTAAATTACTGCTGTAATCGCGGGGACTGACATACGGACACCCCCAAAATAGGGATTGTGTACTACTCAACCTATACTTAGTGTGGGGAAGCTCACATACAAAATTTCAGCATGATTGCCCTTAAACTACGGCTGTAATCGCAGGAACAGACCCCAAAAAGGGGGAGTTTTTATGAGAGGTGGGAGTAGTTTTTGAAGTTAACCTCCGCTTTGAGGATAGAAACTTGCATTCTAAATTTCAGCTCGATATCTCTTAAACTGCGGCTGTAATCGCAGGGACAAATAGACGGACAGACCGTCACCTTTAAATCGACTCAGATTTCGATGCTGATCATTTATATATATATATATATTGTCATACTTACCACGCCTCCTTATGGGCGTTACAAATGGAAGAACAAAATGAATATACCCTTCACTCATGCGCATGGTGAAGGGTATAAAAATCGCCCTGATACAGAACTTTCCGAAAAAAAAATGGAAAAACAAAATTCACATAACCTCAATTTGCTCAGCCAGATGGCACTTTAGAAATCGAGTAATAATATCAATACACCCAACGCGATCGTGTCCAAATCCTGTATTTAGTAAAGTTATAACAGGATAAAGTTTTGGAGAAAAAATCTGGAGGTCTATACACGCCCCTTCTGGTACATATACTCGACACGATCGTGCAAAAATGCTGTATTTTGTTGAGCTATGATAGGACAAAGTTTTGGAGAAAAATACCGGAAGTCTAGCCGCTCCCCTTCTGGTACCTCCCATACAAATATACCACTCCGCCTATTTTAGAAACAGAGCAATAATCTTCTTATATATAAAATCCTCGTGTCACAATGTTAGTCTGCATACTCCTCCGAAACGGCTTGACCGATTCCTCTGAAATTTGGTAAGCATATTGGGTAGGTCTGAGAATCGGCTATCATCTATTTTTCACACCCCTAAATAAATAATTAATTTTTCCTGTTTCTCTCACTCCCTCCACTGTTGTCGACCATCATTAATGTTTATGTGTGTTTATGTATCAAACTTAGTATAGTGACGTTTAGAATTGTTAATTTTTTATGTCAGTGTAACTCTCATTATTAATTATAATAACTCTCTTAAATTAATCATACAATTAATTAATTAATAGTAAATTAATAATATAAGATAATTTTAATAATATCTGTTATTATTAATTATAACCTAAAAATACTCAACGCGTGTGAGGGGCTCCTACCAACAACGACTTTTGTGTTGTTGTAAGTATATTTTTTTATACTCAAATTGTTGTTAATAACAATATAATTACGATGTTTTTCACTCTAAAGTAATTTTGTTAGTTCTAATTATGTGTATTTTGTACAGCGAACAATGCCACGAAAACGCAAAGGGGCTAATTTGAGCCGTAATACAAGTGAAACCAGAAGCAAGAGAAATTTAAGATCCGAAAGAACTGAAGAAGAAATCCAGCAAGAAAATACTGATGCACGTGTGAGCATGGCGCAATTGCGTCAAGAACAATCTGAAGATACACGAGCTGAACGCAATGAAGTGATAAGATTACAACAACGACAATCACGCCGATTCACAGCCAATAGACGCAGAACAAACAACCAGCAACGCCAACAGGTACACCGAGCATTTACATATGATTCATTCCTGCGGCTAGCATTCCAGTATGAGCCTGATGTGGAATATTATGCCCATACAAAAGTGGTGATTGGTGCTATGGACAAAGAATGTTCAAATTGTCATGCTCTTAAATTTAAGGTGGATTTATATCGAAAATTTGAATGCATGTACCAATTCAACTGAAATTTAGAATGGATATTCGTTTGATCATGAGAAAACATTTTATGTACAAATGGACCCGGTAGGTGGCGCTGGGGTCGGTTTACAATCAAAATGTTAACGAAAGGGCCAATTTAACTGAAATTCAGAATCTATGTTTGTTTGATCATCAGAAAAAATTGTATGTACAAATGGACCCGGTAGACGGCGCTAGGGTGGATTTATATCGAAAATTTGAATGCATGTACTAATTTAACTGAAATTTAGTATTTATGTTTGTGGAACCTTGAGAAAAAATAATGAAATTTTTTACGAATTAAACAATTTGACTGAAATTTTGAAGATGTACATTTTGATGTCACCACTAATTGTGAAAACAGTTGACCCCATTTGTCCCAACATTTCAGTGAAAGTTAAGGATTGGCTGTAGATGGTCACCCAGACTGCAAAAAGGCTTAAAGAAGAATGACTAACTTTTATAATGACGCACTTCCTACTGAATTAGAGAGCTTCACAAAGTTGTTTTTCCCATTTTAAAATTTTAGGGGACAGTAACGAAAATAGGAATAACTGTTGATATCACCCAGACCATACGGTTAATGGGGTTGCTGAGCTTAATGGATGCATTTTTGGAAATTCGTACTCCTTAGGATAAAAAGGTACAATCACCCAGTACACCAACGCTGAAAGTTATAGGTCAGTCAATCGGCTAAAAAATGTGGTTTTAGAATATATGCCTATAAATAAGTAAGTTTTCATCCCATCATGGACGACACTGCTGATCCGTTTTAGCAATTCTTATAATAATATATAATAATCTTTAAGATATATGAATAACAGAATTTGTCCGGGAAAACCTCGCCCTTTAAATTGAATTATTTTAGAGGTCAAAAAAAATAAACCAATCGTTTTTAGATTTCAACTACACTCAACATATTTTACAACAATTTGGAGGCAGGACGAAGTCTGCCGGGCCAGCTAGTAATATATAATAATCTTTAAGATATATGAATAACAGAATTTGTCCGGGAAAACCTCGCCCTTTAAATTGAAATATTTTAGAGGTCAAAAAAAATAAACCAATCGTTTTTAGATTTCAACTACATTTAACATATTTTACAAAAATTTGGAGGCAGGACGAAGTCTGCCGGGCCAGCTAGTATCAATATAATAGAATGTTTTACTGAGGGTGAGGGTATATGTAAGTCGGGATCTTAATGGTTTTCGTATCAAATGATATATACCCTCATCCTTAAGGGTGACGGTATAATTATGTGGAATAAAACGATAATAAATATATTTTTTTCCGCGCCAGATTGTCACTTTTCCCACTGTGCACTGTGTGCTGGTGTGTTTATATTTAAAATCATTTGCAATTAATAAGGTTCAGCACAAGATTTGAACTGGATTTCCCGAAACTGATTACAAACACCATTAATACATTTCATAACAACTTACAAGCAGTGCAGCAATAACAATCATCGATAATATTTAAACAACACACAACTTATCTCAAAAAAAAACTGAAAATTACATAGAAGCAAAGATAATGCATTTCTGTCGATTTAATCTTTATTCTTTGATATGTACACACATTGCTTAACGACTCAATTCAAATACAACAGATCAAAGCCTGGTCCATGTTAGTTATCAGCACGAGCTATAGTTGATTTCCTTGTCTGTTTCGGTGCACATTTCAGTCTTGGATCAGGTATTGCAGCTACGGCAGATAAGAAAATCAGAGAGACGACAAAAATAATAATACTTTTAAATTTCATTTTAATGTTTGCCAACAAAAGGTTAACGTAAACTAAGTAGCTCAGAACAACTTTTTATAATGTATAATTTATATTTGTGTAATATATCTAGCAGCAGCTTTGTGGAAACCGCAAAGTTTATTTTTAAGGAATTAAAGTCAAGCAATTTGCGATAGTAAGAGGAGCAAACATGAGTAGTAGTCACAGTAGTCATAAAATAAGACATATTAGTAATATGTATGTATATATTTTAAATAGAATGACGAAGAAATGGTGGTAAAAAAAAAAATAGTTTTTGCGGCATAGAATATAATTTCTAAGAACTTACTTAAGTACTTAAGTGGCCCATTACAACTTACGAGCATGGTTCATAAGTTTGAGGCCTGAAGTACTAAAGAATTCCACACGCTTCGGTATTCTGCGTGTGTTCTCCAGTTAGTCCCAGCATATGATGGCACATCGCCTACCACTTGGTCCTTCCAACGGAGTTTGGGTCTCCCTGCTCTGCGCCGTCCTTCAGGTTCGCCTTCAAACACCTTTCTCGCTGGAGCATTTACATCCATTCTGGCAACATGACCCAGCCATCGTAGTCGTTCCATTCTGACTCTTTTAGCTACGTCGATGTCGTGGTAAAGCTCATACAGCTCATGGTTCATCCGATGGCGAAACTCGCCGTCGACACAGATAGGTCCATAAATTTTTCGGAGTACTTTTCTCTCGAATACTCCCAGGTTTTGTATGTCCGTTGTCGTAAGCACCCATGATTCGGCAGCATACAAAAGAACGGGTAAGATTAGCACCTGGTAAAGCTGTTTCTTAGTATTCCGAGATAAGGTGGTGTTACTAAAGTGCTTCCGAAGTCCGTAGAAACATCTATTGGCTAGCACTATTCTCCGTTTAATTTCTTAGCTGACATTATTTTTCTTGTTGACGGAAGATCCGAGGTAGGTAAACTCGTTGAATACCTCAAAACAATAATTGTCAACGTTCACGGTGCGTCCCCAACGAGAGGACTCTTTGCTCGTCGAAATCATTATTTTGGTTTTGTCCTCGTTGACCGCTAAACCCATTTTTGCTGACTCGTTTTCTAGTGATGAGAAAACTGCAGTAACATCCAGCAGATTTCGACCAATGATGTCTATATCATCAGCATAGGCTAGTGGCATGTAGCTCTTTAGTATTATGGTGCCAGACATGTTGACACCAGCCTTTCTCATCACCTTCTCCATAACTATATTAAATAGTGTACAGGACAGGCTATCGCCCTGCCTGAGACCTCTTTCCGTGTTAAATGGTTCAGACTGATCCTTACCAATCTTAACAGAGGATTTGGTGTTGTCTAAGGTACATTTGCAAAGTCGAATCAGCTTTGCGGGAATACCAAACTCAGACATGGTCTCATAAAGCCTATTCCTTATCGGAGAGTCGAAGGCAGCTTTGTAGTCGACAAAGAGGTGGTAGGTGTCGATCTGCTTTTCATGGGTTTTTTCCAGGATCTGTCGTAAGGTGAATATTTGATCCGTCGTAGATTTGCCAGGTCTAAAGGCGCACTGATATGGTCCAATTAGTTTTTCTACAATTGGCTTTAGACGTTCACACAATATGCTTAAAAGGACCTAGTACGCAATTGGTAATAGGCTTATTCCACGATAGTTCTTACATTCACTACGATCTCCTTTCTTGTATATGGGACATAACAGACTGAGACTCCAATCCCCGGGCATGCTCTCCTCTTGCCAGATGTTCTCCATTAGCTGATGCATGCTCCTAATCAGCTCCTCCCCGCCAGCCTTAAACAATTCAGCAGGGAGACCATCGGCTCCAGCAGCTTTGTTGTTTTTAAGGCGGGAGATGGCCATACGTATCTCGCTCTGGCTCGGAGGTGGACAGTTAATACCATCGTCATGGATTGGAGCGGGGTCTTCTGGAGTGGTGTCAGTATGCAGTAAATTTCTAAAGTGGTCTCTCCATATCTTCAGAACGCTATCCGGGTCCGTCGGGCTTCCCCTCTACTTCGGAGCAACTCAGTACACTCATCCTGCCTCTTCTTCAACTGTATCTGTATCTTCTTGAGACGGCTTTGAGTACCCAAGTACGCTTCTCGCAGCCCGTTCTAAGGAGTCGGCTATTTTTTGCCACTGCGAGGTTATATTGTCAGGGGTTGGAGCATTCCGCAGCAGTTGAGTTAGGTGGTTGGAGTAGGCGTTTGCTACCTCTGTGCTCCGCAGTTTACCGATGTCCAGCTATCGTTGTGCCTGGTTACGTACGTTTTTCGCCATGCTTAGCCTTGTGCGTACCTTAACTGCGGTAAGGAAGTGATCGGAGTCAATGTTCGCACCCCTAATCACTCGTACATCCAGAACACTCGATGCGTGCCTTCCATCGACTACCACATGATCAATCTGATTCCTCGTCAATTGATCTGGAGATAACCATGTTGCCTTATGAATATTTTTATGGTCAAATCTAGTGCTGCTAACTACCATATTTCTTGCCGCAGAGAAATCAATCAGTCTGATGCATTGTTTGACGTTTCGGTGTGCAGACTGAATTTTTCGATGGTAGACTCAAATGCGGTTTCCCTGCCTATTTTAGCATTAAAATCGCCTAGTACAATTTTAATGTCATGGCTCGGGCTACGGTCATATACATTTTCTAGGCTCTCGTAGAACTCGTCTCTGTCCTCATCGCTTTTCTCTTCTGTCGGAGCATGGGCACATATAAGTGTTATGTGGAAAAACTTTGTTTTGACACTTATGGTGGCTATACGTTCACACAACGGGTTGAACCTTGAGACTAGGTGTCGCAGTCTCTTGCCAACCACAAATCCACAACCAAACTCGTGTTTGTCCGCATGGCCACTATAGTAGATGTCGCACGTCTTCATGCGCGAGCACCCGTGTCCCGTTCACCGGATTTCCTGTAAAGCGGTTATGTCAGCCTTGTTGGAGGACTTCCGCCAGTTGGATGGAGGCACCTGGTCTATACAGTGTTCTAACATTCCAGGTGCATATCCTCAAATCATGGTCCTTAATTCGTTTGCGGTGGTCGTCAACATTTTGGGGGGTCCGTTTTATTCTTATCTTACTTCTTTTCATTGCAATAGTTTAAACGTCAGTGGCGGGCTGCAAGCCCAGCGCACCACGTCGCAGTTTTCTCCTCCTGCCAGGATTTTATTGCAGCCGCCCATTTCTAAGAACACTTCAACAAAACTTTCTTGAATACGAAGCAAATCTTCATCAATATTTTAAAATTTGTTCTACTGTACAAATCAAAAAAAAAAAAATCGGAGTTATTAAAAACTAAAATTTCAAATGCCGGATGTAACACCACAAACCAATGCATAATTGATTTGAATTTTTTAGTATCACCCTATTGGTAGGGTATACATATATTATTGATACGACCCAATAGTGTAACACATCAAAGGAGTCACTTAAGACCCAACGTGTTTTTGAACCAAATTCGATTAAAGAATTTTTAAGTCATTTGAGCCATGTCCGTCTGTCTGGCTGGTACGCTCGATAACTTTCGAAAGACACAACTAATTGTTTTGAAACTTTGCATGGGTTAAAGTTATCCCAAAACTACTTAAGGTACAGTTACGAAATTTCAGACATTTATTCTAAAATTTTCTACTGTTGGAAATACAAATAAATGTTTTGTTCCAACTAAATTGAACTGTACCATTTATTTAGAACTGTTAGCAGATGCTCTTCTCTCATTTATGAACAAAAAATAAATGTAAATTGCACATTTCACGCTAAAGTCCACGTTTGAAAGCTACTTAAATCTTGGTTCGACCTACATTATAACACTGTGACACAAAACTGAACTTACCCTACGGGAAAATGAACCGGTACAGTACCAGTCACGGGACCGGTTCCCTGAGGTGCATGAACCGGTTCCAGTTCCGGAAGTTTTGTATGTAGAGAACCGGTACGTTTTGTATGGGGTTGGCCACTAAAGTGTCAATTGACACCTAACTGATACTTTGTGATGTGTCTTGAACCGGTTCAACAGTACAAGCCCTACGACAGGTTCAGTAAAAACCAGTCACCTAACTATGATATCTGTTTTTTTGTTAATATGCCCCAAAATAAAACGGGAAAATTAAATGAATCTTTTTGATAAATTACTTAGTTGTCTAGGGTTAAATTATATATAAATATTTTATATTTTTCTGACTTTTCTACTTATTTATAAACAAAGCCGTTGGAAACACAACGCCGCAGAATACTACAGATCAGTCAAATTGAATTTTCTTTATCACTTTAGAACCAGTTTGGTGACACATCCCCTCTTCACCCGTCCTGAGATAGGTACACTCGGGTAAATTAACACCACTTTTCCCGTAGGGTAACGAATTGGAATGCGATGAAACCAAAAGCAAATGAAAGTTGACGTCATGTATAACAAAACCCTCAAGGATTTTTTTAGTTTAGTTTAGCTGGCTAACAAGAAAAAATCATTATAAGAAAGCTTATTAATTTTTCTGAATTTGGTCGCATTTTTTGCCTGTCTTCGCGATTGCAGCCGTAAATTAAGAGCTATCGATATGAAATTTTGGTATGCAAGCTTCTATCCTCCAAGCAGAGATTATGTTCTAAGATGAGCATGATCATATAAACTAAACTAAGAGCTATCCGGCTAAAATTTAGTATGCAAGCTTGTATCCTCTGAGCGGAGATTATGTTCTAAGATGGGCATGATTGGATAACAACTACTACCACATCCCACATCTACATAGTCTTCGCGACTACAGGCGTAGATTAAGATCTATGCCCTAGACAGATGACAGCGTTAATGTGCATTAGCAGGCTTAATGTAAATTAACTCGTGCATTATCTCATCTTAATCTCTGATGTAAATGCACAAAATCAAACTGCATTTATACTGCATTTGAGTATTTCAATAAGTTTGCGAAATTAATTAAAACAAGACTAGGAGAAAATTGTTAGTAATTGTCTTAAAACCCAGTAAGGCGGTTATCTTCGGCTATGCCGAAGCTCAGATACCCTTCACCATTTGTAAAAATGGTGGTAAACTGGTTATTTGCACTACAACTATATTTTATTAAACTTTGTACCACAAAACAGGGGAGTTGGTGAGAAGTGGACGTTACTTTTAGCATCACACATCCATTTTGTCAATAATTTTGTATCGATTTATTCGATTTACCGCTAAGTTTATCGATACAAAATTATTGACAAAATGGATGTGTGATGCTAAAAGTAACGTCCACTTCTCACCAACTCCCCTGTTTTGTGGTACAAAGTTTAATAAAATATAGTTGTAGTGCAAATAACCAGTTTACCACCATTTTTACAAATGGTGAAGGGTATCTGAGCTTCGGCATAGCCGAAGATAACCGCCTTACTGGGTTTTAAGACAATTACTAACAATTTTCTCCTAGTCTTGTTTTAATTAAACTTTATTCGATTTACCGCTAAGTTTATGAGTTAGTGAGTTGGGGCTTATTTTTATGAATGTTGTAACTCCCCAAAAATGGGAAGTTGTGTGGGATGTGAAAGTAGTTTCAATCCGATCATGCTTATTTTAGAACTTAACCTCTGCTTCTGGACAGAAGCTTACATACTAAATTTCAGCCCGAAAGCTCGTAAACTATAGGGACATACAGACGGACACCCCCAAAAAGGGGGAGTTTGTATGGAAGGTGGGAGAAGTATTCGTCCGATATTGCTCATCTTACAACGTAAGCTCCTATTATATAATTAAAGCTTGTATATCAAATTTTAGATCCATATTTCCTTACCTACGGCTATAATCGCGGGGGCAGTTATGCGGACACCCCAAAAAAGGTAGTTTGATTGGGAGGTGGGAGTAGTTTTTGACCGACATTGCTTATCTTAGAAAGTACCCTCCGCTTAGATATTGAATCTTGCGTACAAAATGTCAGCTTTATACCTCTTAAAATACGGCTGCAATCGCAGGGACAAACCCCGAAAAGGGAGAGTTTGTATGGGAGGTGAGAGTAGTCTTTGACCGATCGGTCTCATTTTAATACTCAACCTCCGCTTAGTGTAGGGAAGCTCACATACAAAATTTCAGCTTGATTGTCCTTAAACTACGGCTGTAATCGCAGGTACAAACCCCAAAAAGGGGGAGTTTGTATGGGAGGTGAGAGTAGTTTTTGACCGATCGGGCTCATCTTAGAACTTAACCTCCGCTTTGAGAATAGAAAATTTCAGCTCGATATCTCTTAAACTGCGGCTGTAATCGCGGGGACAGACAGTCGGACGGACAGACGGTCACCTTCAAATCCACTCAGATTTCGATGCTGGTCATTTGTATATGTATATTGTCATACCTACCACGCCTCCTTATGGGAATTACAAATGGAAGAACAAAATTAATATACCCTTCACTCTGTTGATGCGCATGGTGAAGGGCATAACTGGTATTAGTAGTAAGAAAGTATTTTTGAAGTAACTCAAAATAATGAATCATCATCAACTTATTATAAACAAAGCCAAACGGCTTATTTAGTAGCAATGCGTTTATAGGGAAACGTCTCTTAAAATGTAATATTTTGTGTTTCGTTTTATGGTTAGTTGATTTCAAAAACAAGTGAGAAAGTATCAGTCGGGTAAACCGACTTACATATACCCTCACCCTCAGTATAAACATAAAATTAGCTTAAAAAGATAAAGAATTTGGGCACTATCGCGTTGGGTGTATTGATATTATTACTCGATTTCTAAAGTAGGCGCAATGATACATTTGAATGGCAGGTCTCAGGAGGGGCGTGATAGACAGAATACAGAATACTAAATACAGAATTTGGGTACGATCGTGCCGAGTGTATTGATATTATTACTCGATTTCAAAAGTGGGCGGAATGGTACATTTGTATGGGATGTACTAGAAGGGGCGTGGCCATGTAGCCCGTTTTCAATACCGTAAGTGGTATTGGGGAAATATTAACTTGTGCAAAGCCTTAAAACATTTGGTTTCGTCTATCGAAATTTATCGTGTGTACCAGCCAGACAGACGGACAGACAGGCGGACATGGCTCAAACATCTTAAAAACTCATGAATAAAGAAAAGTAACTGTAAAAATTTTTATTAAATAGTGTGTGCGAGCCCGGTTTTGATAATGCTTCTAAATGTATTTCATTTCTTTTTGGTCACACCATCGATATCACAATATTCAAGACTGTGGCTTTAGACCAGGCCAATCCACGATCGACCAGATATTAATATTACGACAAATCCTTAAGCAGACCCTATAAATGCAGATCGGCACTTTCTCACAACTGCAACTGGTTCAACTTCAAAGCGTTTACGACTAAGTCTAATGAAAAAAAGGCAAAAATCTGTCAGAGCCACTTCCTACCAAGCATGGCTTTAGATAGTCTGTCATGCGATTATTTAACATCCTATGGTACCCTCTTTAATAAAAGTCATATGTTGCTGATGATATAGATATCATTGACCAAGGACTGCGCGATGTTACTGTGGTCTTTAAAGCATTGAGTAGTCGGCAGAAGTAGGCCTGAGAACAAAATAAAGTTATTTGTTTCAACGAACAAAGACTTCACTATTATACTCAAAATTACTTATTTACTTTGCTGGCACTTTGGTGGGGGGCGTACCCCCCACCGCATGCGTCTCGTGCTGCAATGTGTCCTCTAGTAAACAACTTTGTTTATCGACTTATGAACTGAGATAGAGAGAGTAGCGAGCAAAGATGTTAAATAATGATTAGATAATGGTAATGATTGCTAATTATCCTTCTTTTGTGAAATTCTCTAATTCATTAAACAATTAGAATTAGTTCAACTAATTCCCATTAGATAATTGAAATTTTTATTCCAATGGTAAAACTAATTGCAATTAGTTGCCATTAGCAAAAAAAAATTGGTTTACCTTTATAATTAGAAATCTAATTGACTTCTGCTAATGAAATTAGATATTCAATTAGCTCAAATTAGAATCAATTATTTTGATATTTTCAAAAATCTAATTGCATTAGCAGAAGTCAATTAGATTTCTAATTGTAAATGTAAACCATTTTTTTTGCTAATGGCAACTCATTGCCATTACCATTGGAATACAAATTTTAATTATCTAATGGGAATTAGTTGAACTAATTCTAATTGTTTGATGAATTAGAAAATATAAACCAATTGCATCAATTGCTAATTCTAATTGGAATTTAACATGTTTGGTAGCGAGGCTGGTCATGCAGTCTGACTAGGGCGCGCAAAACAAACATATTAGATACATTTTATTCAAAAAATGTTCAAATGTTAAATAATGCAATAATGGTTTTATTTCACACCTCCTGTGGTAATAAAGCCATTTGACCTTATTTTTTAATGGGATGGGAAATAATGCCATATGGCTTTATTGCACGTCACCGTTTTAAGTAACATTGACCTGTTGACGAACCTTGTGGACATAAAAGAAATGTCAAGTTCAAAAAATTACATTTGATTGTAATTGAATATCAAAAACAGCAAATTATATTAAAAATTTTAATTTTAACATGGTACAATAATTTTTTTTCATAAATTGCAAAGAAACTGCTCAGACACATAGATGTTATTAATTGCCAAAGTCTTCACTAAAATTATGTTTTCTTTGTTGTCCTTCTACAGTCCTTAAGGGATGTGCGTCCACAAATAACAGCCTCCTTAGGTACTATGCGTTGGCCTACAGCCAAGGCTACGATCAAAGCCAGCACGTATACCACTTTGTAAATCTTCATTTTATCTTTCGAGTCTATAGACAAAATATGAGACGGATTTGGAAAATTTATTTAAACTGAATTCAATTTGAAATTTAATGGCTTTATATACAGATAAATTGCTACATCAAGGAATTTAATTTGCAGGAAATACCACAATTGTGGTGAGACAATGCATGCTAATTAAATATTTCCTTACAAAATTAAAAGATAACAAATAAAAGCATATACGACTTTTGCTTCAGAATTATTAAATATATTACTTATGGATTTTCCAAGTACAAATTTATTTTTCCGAGAACAGTCCATGCATGTCATCTACGACACGTTTTCTCAAAGATAAAATGGTGGTTAAGGGCATTGACTTTTAGATTATATGAAAGCAGCACCATATTGCATTTACACCATTTATATTTAAAAAAGTATAAACATTTTCTTCGAAATATCACAGAGAAATATCTATTAGGGTAATAACTTTTTTTGGACAACATTCTCCCCAGGGCTTTTCTAATGGCAAATATTGTATTAATGATAAAAAAAACTATTTCAGTTCAATTTGCTTAAAAAACCTTACGCACCGACAGCGATTTCTAAAATGCCTTTAATATATGTTTTTAAAAATTTTTTTTAATAACAATTTTTTTTATATATGGTTTATACATATGTAAGTATGTAAACAAATAATAACAATAAATTATTAAAAGTAGGTATTGTAAGATATAAACTTTAGGTTCAGAATACGCGAGGTTTTACAAAGCGGATATATATCTTGTACTATTTTTATTTCAATAAAATATTTTTTTAACTTTGTTTGATTCAAAACTTTAACGCGTTTGGTGCGTAACCTTTTTTAACGATAGCTAAAAACTAAAAACGCAGTTCTTAATATTTTTCCATACCCTACACGATTTTGCCTGGGGAGATTTGATATTTGCAAAAAATGCAAAAAGTTATTACCCTAATATCTATATAACAAGTCTCTAAGACTCCAGTAGTAAAACGTTTAAACCGCAAAAATATAAGAAAACTAGCTGACCCGGCAAACGTTGTTCTGCCATACAACTTCTGACTCGGCGGACTTCGTCTCGCTCCAAGGTAACGACTTCATATAATCTCCAGAGTAATATTAAAACACATATAGTTAAAATTTTAATGTGACTTATTTGAATTTAATCGAAATCAGTGAGGAGCGGTCTGATAAACAATGTTTTGGATTTGTTTTCTCGCGCTCAAACAAACATTGAAGACAGTTTGCCAAATTCGAGGTTGATCCCACAAACTTCCAATGATTGGCCTTGCGATTTATTGATTGTCATCGCAAAAGCCAATCGAATGGGGAACTGAATTCGCTAGAATTGGAAGGGAAAATCGGTTGGAATAATAGAAATTCGGGGGATAAGGACTTCCTCTCCTTTGAAAAATTTGACGGGAACGTCATCAAACCAGTTGAAACATCAACAGGAATTTGGCCAGTACAAAGCGCCAGTAAATATTTTGAAAATGCTGTAGCCGATGGGTCGTTTTGCAATGTGACTCTCATGTTCGTAGTTAATTTCAAAAAGGTGGTTATGATCAAATGGATACCTTAATTCTAAACCAAGGTATGTGCAA
Source organism: Muscina levida (assembly GCA_964034835.1). NCBI lineage: Eukaryota > Metazoa > Arthropoda > Insecta > Diptera > Muscidae > Muscina > Muscina levida. Next base: position 39,158,029 of record OZ035881.1, on the reverse strand, counting down.
ATTATGAAAATTTTCCAGAAAACGCCTTTAAAGTTTGTGAGTACATATCTAGATTGCACTTATATGTTAAGTTAAAATATCCTAAATCTACTAAATCATGTTTTCGAAAACCGAATTGTTGGAAGAAGGTTATTTTTCGAATAAACCGGAAACCGGTTTTCTGAAAAATTTAAGTATTTGAACACTATAATTGTATCCAATGCAGAAAATGTTGCAATTGTTCGATCATTTCGTGTTTTATCGAAGTAAAAATTGCATAACGTTGATCTAGTTCTATATTGCCGAATCACCAACTAAAAATATTTGAAGGAACTTATGATCTTCGTTTGGTGGTGGTAACAAAGCGCCAGCTCGATGATGTATTTGCCCTTGAATCTGAATGTGTGGAAGCAATTTCGAGCAAAATTGGAGGAAATGTTTTTAATAATAACACTGAAACAAAATCAAACTTTTTCGGAGACACTCAAACGTTGGGCAAAACCTTACCTCAGTTTACACTTTGCTTAAGATATTCCTAGAATATTTAATTTCATTAAATATTATGTCTTTGTTTATTTTGTTTAAACCCAGGCACGTCTGCTCAGAGTGAGCGGTACCCTGGTCAGCGTCTGACCCAGAATGGGCGGCTGTAATAAAATCCTGGCAGGAGGAGAAAACTGCGACGTGGTGCGCTGGGCTTGCAACCCGCCACCGACGTATAAACTATTGCAATGAAAAGAAGTAAGAAAAGAATAAAATGGACCCCCCAAAATGTTGACGACCACCGCAAACGAATTAAGGACCATGATTTAAGGATATGCACCTGGAATGTTAGAACACTGTATAGACCAGGTGCCTCTATCCAACTGGCGGAAGTCCTCGAAGAATACAAGGCTGACATAACCGCTTTACAGGAAATCCGGTGGACGGGACATGGGTGCTCGCGCATGAAGACGTGCGACATCTACTATAGTGGCCATGCGGACAAGCACGAGTTTGGATGTGGATTTGTGGTTGGCAAGAGACTGCGACACCTAGTCTCAAGGTTCAACCTGGTGTGTGAACGTATAGCCACCATAAGAGTCAAAACAAAGTTTTTCCACATAACACTTATATGTGCCCATGCTCCGACAGAAGAGAAAAGCGATGAGGACAAAGACGAGTTCTACGAGAGCCTAGAAAATGTATATGACCGTAGCCCGAGCCATGACATTAAAATTGTACTAGGCGATTTTAATGCTAAAATAGGCAGGGAAACCGCATTTGAGCCTACCATCGGAAAATTCAGTCTGCACACCGAAACGTCGGACAATGGCATCAGACTGATTGATTTCTCTGCGGCAAGAAATATGGTAGTTTGCAGCACTAGATTTGACCATAAAAATATTCATAAGGCAACATGGTTATCTCCAGATCAATTGACAAGGAATCAGATTGATCATGTGGTAGTCGATGGAAGGCACGCATCGAGTGTTCTGGACGTACGAGTGATTAGGGGTGCGAACATTGACTCCGATCACTTCCTTACCGCAGTTAAGGTACGCACAAGGCTAAGCATGGCGAAAAACGTACGTAACCAGGCACAACGAAAGCTGGACATCGGTAAACTGCGGACCACAGAGGTAGCGGGTGCCTACTACAACCTTCTAACTCAACTGCTGCGGAATGATCCAACCCCTGATAATATAACCTCGCAGTGGCAAAATATAGCCGACTCCTTAGAACGGGCTGCGAGAAGCGTACTTGGGTACTCAAAGCCGTCTCAAGAAGATGCCTGGTACGATGATGAATGTCGCAATGCCACGAGAGAGACGGTTGCTGCATACAGGGCGAAACTGCAGCCAATGGCAACGCGAGCTGTTCGTGAACGGCACAGGGAGAAGAGACGACAGGCAACGCGTCTTTTTAGAAGAAAAAAGAAGGAGCTGAAGAAGAGGCACGACGAGTGCACTGAGTTGCTCCGAAGTAGAGGGGAAGCCCGAAAATTCTACAAGAGAGTGAAAGCGAGAATGCGTGGAACAGGGTTGCCCTCCTGCAAGAACAGAGATGGTCAGCTAGTGACGGACCCGGATAACGTTCTGAAGATATGGAGAGATCACTTTAGAAATTTACTGGATACTGACACCACTCCAGAAGACCCCGCTCCAATCCATGACGATGGTATTAACTGTCCACCTCCGAGCCAGAGCGAGATACGTATGGCCATCTCCCGCCTTAAAAATAACAAAGCTGCTGGAGCCGATGGTCTCCCTGCTGAATTGTTTAAGGCTGGCGGGGAGGAGCTGATTAGGAGCATGCATCAGCTCATGAAGAACATCTGGCAAGAGGAGAGCATGCCCGGGGATTGGAGTCTCAGTCTGTTATGTCCCATATACAAGAAAGGAGATCGTAGTGAATGTAAGAACTACCGTGGAATAAGCCTATTACAAATTGCGTACAAGGTCCTTTCAAGCATATTGTGTGAAAGTCTAAAGCCAATTGTAGAAAAACTAATTGGACCATATCAGTGCGGCTTTAGACCTGGCAAATCTACGACGGATCAAATATTCACCTTACGACAAATCCTGGAAAAAACCCATGAAAAGCAGATCGACACCTACCACCTCTTTGTCGACTACAAAGCTGCCTTCGACTCTCCGATAAGGAATAGGCTTTATGAGGCCATGTCTGAGTTTGGTATTCCTGCAAAGCTGATTCGACTTTGCAAATGTACCTTAGACAACACCAAATCCTCGGTTAAGATTGGTAAGGATCAGTCTGAACCATTCAACACGGAAAGAGGTCTCAGGCAGGGCGATAGCCTGTCCTGTACACTATTTAACATAGTTATGGAGAAGGTGATGAGAAAGGCTGGTATCAACATGTCTGGCACCATATTCCACAAAAGCCACATGCCACTAGCCTACGCCGATGATATAGATATCATTGGCCGAAAACTGCGGGATGTTACTGCAGTTTTCTCATCGCTAGAAAAGGAGTCAGCAAAAATGGGTTTAGCGGTCAACGAGGACAAAACAAAAATAATGATTTCGACGAACAAAGAGTCCTCTCGATGGGGACGCACCGTGAACGTTGACAATTATTGTTTTGAGGTAGTCGACGAATTTACCTACCTCGGATCTTCCGTCAACAAGATGAATAATGTCAGCCAAGAAATTAAACGGAGAATAGTGCTAGCCAATAGATGTTTCTACGGACTTCGGCAGCACTTTAGTAACACCACCTTCTCTCGGAATACTAAGAAACAGCTATACCAGGTGCTTATCTTACCTGTTCTGTTGTATGGTGCCGAATCATGGGTGCTTACTACAACGGACATACAAAACCTGGGAGTATTCGAGAGAAAAGTACTCCGAAAAATATATGGACCTATCTGTGTCGAAGGCCAGTTTCGCCATCGGATGAACCATGAGCTGTATGAGCTTTACCACGACATCGACGTAGCTAAAAGAGTCAGAATCCAACGACTTCGATGGCTGGGACATGTTGCCAGGATGGATGTAAATGCTCCAGCGAGAAAGGTGTTTGAAGGCGAACCTGAAGGACGGCGCAGAGCAGGGAGACCCAAACTCCGTTGGAAGGACCAAGTGGTAGGCGATGTGCCATCATCTGGTAGGACTAACTGGAGAACACACGCAGAAGACCGAAGCGTGTGGAATTCTTTAATACTTCAGGCCTCAAATTTATGAACTACGTTTCGTAAATTGTAATTGGCCACTTAAGTAAGTAAGTTATTTTGTTTAAGTAACGAAAAGAAATAAAATGTTTTTGCGACATATTTTAAAAAAGTGAAAAAAATATTTTTCACTGAGCTAGGGGTTTAGTCAGCTCCAGTAATATACCATAGAGAAAGGAATATGTTACAATGGCACTGGCGGATGAGTCAAAACGGCAATTTCACCTTGCCACCAGCGCAGCATAAGCCGGGAGTATCCGATTGTAACTTCAAAGCATTGCAATGCTGGCATACGACAGACAATGAACCGATATCAACGCAGCGAAGACCTTGTAGGCGATTGTGGAATGGCATTCAAAAGCAGCGCGATTCAAATCTATATTTACGACTGGTCTTCTTCTAGTAACATTTTGTCGAATTTGAGGTGGTGATTGTGCAGCGTGCAATTGTGCAATATGGGCACGTCTCCATTTATTTTTTTGGCGAGTTCCTTTTGCGTTTGATTATTACGGAAGCATTAGTCTAGTAAATAACTCTCCCTAAAAATAAGCTGTCCTATTCGAAAAATCAAAATTTTTCGAGTTTTTCACCAAGAATTTGTCAATTTTTCCATTCGGAAAGCCATGTCGAAATAATTATCTAAAATTTTTCGCAGTTACATCATCCAAAACTATCAAATCATACGACAAAAAGCTAAATTTCGTAGAAAAAAAAAAATTAAAAATTTTCGAATTTTTCCGAATTTTCCAACAAAATTTTTCTATTTTTTCATTCGAAAAGTCATTCGCAATTATTGCACACAAAATTCTATACAAAAAAACAATTTTCGGTTATTCCTATATTCCGGATTTTCCGGATAATTTTCCCAAAGTTTTTGTGCTTTCCGAGTTTTTCGCTAATAATTTTCTATTTTTGCATTCGAAAAGCCATTTCGTAACAATTGAACTCAATTTTCCCGGCTTTTCCTAAGGATTTTCCCAAAATATTCTGGTATAAAAAATTCCTGCTAATTACGAACAATTGAAAAAAAAAATAGAGCAAACTGCCAACGTCCTCTCTTGATAAATTACTATACATTTTTCACACTATATTTCACAATAATCCGAAATTTTTTAGCAACACAACGAATTTTGCACCTTTACGTCGTCTGAAATCATCAAATCAGGCGATACAATGGAAGATTTCGTCGAAGGCATCCAAATCTTTAAATTTTTTCTGGAATTTTCCACTAACAATTTTTCTATTTTTCCATTCGAAAAGTCATAATTGTTCGAAATTGTTCACATTTACATCGCCCAAAATTACCAAAACATACGATAAGATGCAAAATTTTGTCGAAAAAAAAATAATTTTTTGGCATTTTCCATAATTTTCCAACTAAAACTTTCTATTTTTCCATTCGAAAACCGACAAAAATTTAATTTGCGATTTACCTTAAATCAGGCGATGAAATGCAAAGTTTTGCCGAAAAATTCAAATTTTTCGTTTTTTTCGGAATTTTCCGAGTTTTCCACCGATAATTTATCTATTTTTCCATTCGGAAAGTCATTTCGCAATAATTATCCGAAATTTTTCGAAAGCTACATCGTTCAAAACTATCAAATCGTACGACAAAAGTAAAATTTCGTCGAAAAATAGTATTAAAATTTTTCGAGTTTTTCCGGAATTTTCCAATAAAATTTTTTATTTTTCCATTCGAAAAATCATTCGTAACAATTGCACACAAAATTCCATACAGAAAAGCAATTTTCGGTTTTTTCAATTTTCCGACTTTTCCGGAGGATTTTCCCAAAATTTTCTTTTACATAAACCTTCTCCTGGCAATTACGAACAACTGAAAAAAAATTTCAGCAAAATCGGTCCAGCCGTTTTCAATTGATGAATTACTATACATTTTTGCCACCATTTTTATATATATAGATTTGATTCGAATAATTTTTGTAAACAATTAATATATTTAGGTTCGAATGTGGGATAAAAGATAAAAAACAAAAAATCATTTTATCTTCTAAGAGGATCATCTAAGATTTTGGTTCAAAGGAGTTTTTATGTACAATTGATTCCCAACAAAACCAAAGTTTTTGTTGCCATTTTAGGTCACCCCATTTGTCATCAAGGCGAGGTTGTTTTAGATTTTCTTTATAGATATGAATATATCGTTGACCTTAAGGGTAGTTGCGAAAACCCCTTAGATTCTTAAGACCAAATTTGTTTCAGGACTTTTAAAGGCGATTGAGCAATCGCCGTCTGTCCGTCTTATGTGTTGATGGCTGGTGGACAGGATTACTCGAGTAAACGTTCACTGAGCTTTATGAAAATTTACCAGTGTTAATATTTCCTAAAATGTAGTTGCATGATTGTAAGTAGGTAAAAGAGCTCCACCCCTTGTGGTACCTCACATACAAAATTACATTCTTTTGAATTTCGGAATATTTTAAAATGGAAAACTGGAGGATACTTGAATGGGGTCAGTTTAATGGTCTTGCAATAGCAAGAAGGGGTGTGAAAAGATCTTCCCATAATACATGTAAAAAATAAGTCTCACTCATTTTTGTTTTATATATCCAACTAGTGGGCCCGGCAATGCTTCGCTATTGCATTTTAACTTGTAATATATTTCACATTTAGGTCTACAAAGTACTTTGAAAACGGTACTTAACATTACATTTTACGCCGTCGTGTTGGAACCATTTCTCCTTCAAATAGTGTGCAATGGCGTGATAAATAAAAAAATATCAATTGATCGTCCACTGGTTTTAGTTCTTCTACCAGTTGGATATATGAATATAGGCCAAGATCTTTCCTCAGCATTTGCAGAGACCGAGTTGCTGAGAACGGCGGCGGTTCGATAAATTCGAGTCCCCTGTCACACTTACGTCTACAGCGTCGATGGCTTCTATTAGCTGCTCAGATGGATGAGTATATGCACCATAAACTTCACAAAGGGCAAACAGAACGCGCATTTTGAAAATAAATTTGCAAGATTTGTAAACTTTGTTCTTGTGTAGTCTTTACATGGTGATTTTTCAAAGAAAGTCTCAATGAAAGTCTATCACACTTCACACACCTCGCCTGAATGACGAATTGGTTGACCTAAAATGGCAACAAAAACGGTAAATGGGGTTTTGTTGGGGGTCAATTGTACATTAAAAATCCACATGAATCAAAATCCTAGCTGATACTTTTTTTAAGATAAAAGGATTTTTCTTTTATTTACTCCGTTTTGCGTTTCTTTTAGAAGTGACGTTCGTTGCCCCATGATTATTGAAAGCGTACAGACTTTAGCTTTAAGACACTTCTATCAAAATTTAAGTTTTCTGCACTAAATAAAGCTTTCCCAGCGCGAGCTAGGAATTGATATTACACACAAAGTTTATTGGTGACATTTTCTAACAATTCATCGTAGATTTGGTTATAATTTTTGCGAATAAAAAAACTGGCCCACCTTACTGTTCATATCTCTAGGCGAACTGCAATATACTGTGGAATTTTGACAGTTATAACTGTTTATTTTAAAAGGGGTGTGGTACAGCCCACTTTCACTCGTACTGTAATTTATACTGCAACAACAACATATGTAACAAATCTCATCTTCATACCTCTTATAGTTCATGAGATATAGCCCTTTTTATTTTCATGTTGTATGGGCGGTGAAACGCCCCTTTATCCAATCACAACCAAATATAGCCAGGGACTATCTACAGGTCATCAGTACCACTTGGTAAAATTTTCGTATCAATCTGTCTATTGGAAAAGCCTGCAGAGCGGTTCTGAAAAGGGGGCGTGGCACCCCTCACTTCCACTCTTACTGTAATTTACACTGCAACAACAACATATGTAACAAATCTCATCTTCATACCTCTTATAGTTCATGAGATATAGCCCTTTTTTATTTTCATGTTGTATGGGTGGTGCCACGCCCCTTTATCCAATCACAACCTTTTATAGCCAGGGACTATCAACAGGTCAACAGTACCATTTGATAAAATTTTCGTATCAATCGGTCTATTAGAAAAGCCGTTAGAGCGATTTTTGAAAAGGGGGCGTGGCACCGCCCACTTCCACCTTGGCTGTAATTAATGCTGCTCCAACAACATATATACCAAATCTCATCTTCATACCTCTGATAGTTCATGAGATACAGCCCTTTTGATTTTCAAGTTGTATGGGCGGTGCCACGGCCCTTTGTCCAATTGGACCGAATTGTAAATATAAACCATCCGGGGCGCCACCCAAACGCATACAAAAAAATTTATGCAAATCGGTCCAGCCGTTCGTGAGTTATGAAGTCACAACACACTTGCAACAATTTTTTATATATATAGATATCCGCCGAATATACAACAACGAAGTGTGATTAATTTTTATTTTGAAAACAACGTTTTACATCAAACTGGATTAGACATTCATATATATAGATAGAGCTCTATTTATATTAAATATATATGTATTTCTGCACGTCACTAATAGAAAAAATCATATAAAAGTTCAAAGAAAAAGATATAGTACAGTCATTCTCAAGAGATTTACTGTATCAATCAGAACAGATTGTAACTTATTATTTAGCCTGGGTGCTTTATTGCAATGAATTTATTATATACCATATTCGCGATGATCCTGATGATGTCATCAGCTGCAATTGTTTGTTTTAGAGAACCATGTCCTTATGATGGATTCGGTGAACGGGGAGGCAGTAGTCGAAGCGGAATAGTGACACATTAGAGTTAAAAGTTATTGTACCGACTTGGTGCATATGTCCCAATTAAATGTTAGTACGTTTATAAATGTTTAAAATTTGATGACTTTAAGCAATTGCTAAGTGTTTTTATACCATGGCCCTTAGGGATGAGGGTATATATCATTTGATACGAAAACCAATAAGAAAGTTTCAGTAGGGCGACCCGACTTACATATACGATCACCCTCAGTAAGATAAAAAAAATTGCTTTTATATTGATATTATTACTCGATTTCTAAAGTGGGTGGAGTGGTAAATTTGTATGGGAGGTACTAGAAGGGGCGTGTCTAGACTTCTAGGTTTATCCTCCAAAACTTTATCCTGTTATAGCTTTACTTAATACAGAGTTTGGGCACGATAGCGTTGGATGTATTGATATTATTACTCCATCTCCGAAGTGGGCGGAAAGGTACATTTGTATGGGAGGTCCCATAAGGGGCGCCGCTAGTCTTCCAATTTTTTCTCCAAAACTTTATCCTGTTATAGCTTAATAAAATACAGAATTGGGGCACGATCGTGTCGAAACAGACAGATATTATTACTCCATCTCTAAAGTGGGCGGAAAGGTACATTTGTATGGGAGGTACCAGAATGGGCGTGTCTAGATTTCCAGATTTTTTTCTCCAAAACTTTATCCTGCTTGAACTTTACTAAATACAGAATTTGGTCACGATCGCGGTAGTTCTAATAATAGTTCTAATAATAATATTAATCGATTTCTAAAGTGGGCGGTACCAGATGTGTGTGGGAGGTACCAGATGGGGCGTTGGTAGACTTCAGTTTGTTTCTCAAAAACTGTATCCTGCTATAGCTTTACTAAATTAAGAATTAGGGTACGAGCGCGATGTATTTATTGATATTATTACTCCATCATTAAAGTGGGCGGAAAGGTAAATTTGTATGGGAGGTTCCAGAAGGGGCGGAGCCATTTGCAATACCGTAAGTAGTTTTGGGGAAATATTAACTCGTGCAAAATTGCAAGACATTTGGTTGCGTCTTTCGACAGACAGACAGACAGACAGACAGACAGACAGACAGACAGACAGACAGACAGACAGACAGACAGACAGACAGACAGACAGACAGACAGACAGACAGACAGACAGACAGACAGACAGACAGACAGACAGACAGACAGACAGACAGACAGACAGACAGACAGACAGACAGACAGACAGACAGACAGACAGACAGACAGACAGACAGACAGACAGACAGACAGACAGACAGACAGACAGACAGACAGACAGACAGACAGACAGACAGACAGACAGACAGACAGACAGACAGACAGACAGACAGACAGACAGACAGACAGACAGACAGACAGCCCTTTTTTCAGACATTTGGTTGCGTCTTTCGATAGACAGACAGACAGACAGACAGACAGACAGACAGACAGACAGACAGACAGACAGACAGACAGACAGACAGACAGACAGACAGACAGACAGACAGACAGACAGACAGACAGACAGACAGACAGACAGACAGACAGACAGACAGACAGACAGACAGACAGGCAGACAGGCAGACAGACAGACAGACAGACAGACAGACAGACAGACAGACAGACAGACAGACAGACAGACAGACAGACAGACAGACAGACAGACAGACAGACAGACAGACAGCCCTTTTTTCAGACATTTGGTTGCGTCTTTCGATAGACAGACAGACAGACAGACAGACAGACAGACAGACAGACAGACAGACAGACAGACAGACAGACAGACAGACAGACAGACAGACAGACAGACAGACAGGCAGACAGGCAGACAGGCAGACAGACAGACAGACAGACAGACAGACAGACAGACAGACAGACAGACAGACAGACAGACAGACAGACAGACAGACAGACAGACAGACAGACAGACAGACAGACAGACAGACAGACAGACAGACAGACAGACAGACAGACAGACAGACAGACAGACAGACAGACAGACAGACAGACAGACAGACAGACAGACAGACAGACAGACAGACAGACAGACAGACAGACAGACAGACAGACAGACAGACAGACAGACAGACAGACAGACAGACAGACAGACAGACAGACAGACAGACAGACAGACAGACAGACAGACAGACAGACAGACAGACAGACAGACAGACAGACAGACAGACAGACAGACAGACAGACAGACAGACAGACAGACAGACAGACAGACAGACAGACAGACAGACAGACAGACAGACAGACAGACAGACAGACAGACAGACAGACAGACAGACAGACAGACAGACAGACAGACAGACAGACAGACAGACAGACAGACAGACAGACAGACAGACAGACAGACAGACAGGCAGACAGACAGACAGACAGACAGACAGACAGACAGACAGACAGACAGACAGACAGACAGACAGACAGACAGACAGACAGACAGACAGACAGACAGACAGACAGACAGACAGACAGACAGACAGACAGACAGACAGACAGACAGACAGACAGACAGACAGACAGACAGACAGACAGACAGACAGACAGACAGACAGACAGACAGACAGACAGACAGACAGACAGACAGACAGACAGACAGACAGACAGACAGACAGACAGACAGACAGACAGACAGACAGACAGACAGACACAGACAGACAGACAGACAGACAGACAGACAGACAGACAGACAGACAGACAGACAGACAGACAGACAGACAGACAGACAGACAGACAGACAGACAGACAGACAGACAGACAGACAGACAGACAGACAGACAGACAGACAGACAGACAGACAGACAGACAGACAGACAGACAGACAGGCGCATTAAAGGAGACGAGTTACACCCCAGGTATCTTAAGACCAAATTCGTTTCAGGACTTTTTAAGACGATTGACCTATGTCCGCCTGTCTGGCTGGCTGGCTAGCTGGCTGGCTGGATGGCTGGTCAGCAGGATAACTTGAGTAAACCTTAACGCATCAGTATGAAAATTTAACAGTATTAATATTTTCCAAAACTAACTTATGGGATTGAAAATGGGCAGAATAGCCCCACCCCTTCTGGTACCTCCTATACAAAATTACCTATTTTTGGATAATTTATATTTCTTTCATAACTTCCCAACAGACGATCGTAGGATATTTAAATTTGGTCAGTTTATTTATCTTGCAAAAGTAGACAAACGCTACGAAAACCGAAACCTTTGCCATACCCCTTCTGGTACCTCCCATACAAATGACCTAATTGACCCTCATAGTTTTACATACATATCTTTTTTGTAACTAAACTGAATTCACTCAAATTTTGTAAATGTTGTTTGCATATGAAAACTGGACTCAGCAATGAATATGAACTATATCGGTTCACGCCTTCTGGTTCCTACCTACCTACAAAATGACCTATTTTTGCAAATTTAATATTTCTCCCATAACTTCCAAACGGAAACTTGGAGGATAATGACAAATGGTCGGTTAATTTATCTTGCGATAGGAAGCAAAACCTAAGAAAACCTTACTATTTGATGCACCCCTTCTGGTACCTCCCATACAAATTCCCGAATTCACCCTCATAGTCCTACATACATATTTTTTTTGTAAGTACAATGAATTCAGTCAAATTTGGCGTAACTTGTACTGTTATGAAAATTTGAATCAGGAATGAATATGGATTATATCGGATCACCCCTTCTGGTACCTCCCATACAAAATTACCTATTTTTGAAAAATTAACATTTATCCCATAATTTCCAAACGGACAATTGGAATGAAAATTGGTCAATTAATTTATCTTGTGATAGGAAGCAAAACCTTACAAAACATAACTATTTGACGCACCCCTTCTGGTACCTCCCATACAAAATACCGAACATATCCCCATAGTTTTAAATACATATATTTTTGTAAGAACAGTGAATACAGTCGAATTTTGAGTAAGTTGTACACTTATGATAATTTGAATCAGGAATGAATACGGATTATACCGGATCACCCTCTGGTACCTCCCATACAAAATGACCTTGTTTGGAAAATTAATATTTCTCCCATAATTTCTAAACGGACATTTGAGAGGTAATGAAAATTAGTCGGTTAATTTATATTGTGATATGAGGCGAAACCTCAGAAAACCTAACTATTTGACACACCCCTTCTGGTACCTCCCACACAAAGGACCGAACTCACCCATATAGTCTTACATACATATCTTTTTTTGTAAGTGCACTGAATTCAGTCAAATTATTCGTAAGTTGTACGTATGAAAATTTGAGTTAGGAATGAATAAGGACTGTATCGGTTCACCTCTTGTGGTACCCCCTATCAAAATTAAATTTTTTTGAAAAATTAATATTTCTCACATAAATTCCAAACCGGCACCTATATCCCCTACACAAATAAGTAAAGTTTTGGACGATTTTGCACCACAAGCAGGGGAAAAAATATACATAAGTAATTTTATTTTAATTAAAAATCTATTCATTTCAATAACTCAAGACTTCAACAATATCTTATATTGGGTGATGGTATTTATCAGTCAGTTTACCTGACTGAAATTTCTGTACTGGTTGTATGGCACATACATACGTGAAAATAACATGAAAACCCGCGTTCATATGTTTACTCACTTGGAAGTGACCAGAATCGATTCCTTTGCGGCACTGTTCAAGCAGCTAACTACTTGCGGTCTTAGACCAAGTATTCCCCGGGCAATGACTTTAAAGCAACCGCTTAGAAGTTAGCTAGATTTAGAAGGCGAAACGTTGAGTTACCTAATCGGCATGCTACCAGCGATGCGTCTTAGGTAGTAGGTAACAGAAGTTACTGAAGCTCAACACAGGCTCTCCTAGTGGCTTTGGCAGCCCCAAGAAACTAGGATCGGTGGCCTAATAAGCCACGCTCCTTAAACAAAATTTATTATGAAAACACGGAGAATAAATAAAACAAGAACCCCCCAAATGTTGACGACCCCCGCAAACGATATAAGGACCATGATTTAAGGATATGCACCTGGAATGACCGAACTCTTTACAGAGATGGTGCCGCTATCCAACTGGCGGATGTCCTCGACAAATACAAGGCTGACATCACCGCCATACAGGAAATGAGATGGACGGGACAGGGATGCACACGACGAAAGAACTGTGACATCTTTTACAGCTGCCATGCAGAAAGACACGAATTTGGATGTGGTTTCATAGTCGGCAAGAGACTTCGACACCTGGTCTCGCGGTTTAACCCTGTATGTGACCGAATAGCCACCATTCGCATCTGGGCGAAATATTTTGACATCACGCTGATTTGCGTACACGCCCCGACGGAAGATAAAGACGATGAGATTAAAGATGCATTTTACGAGCGACTAGAGGAAACATACGACCGCTGACCTGGCCACGACATTAAAATTGTTCTGGGAGACTTTAATGCAAAAATAGGAAGGGAAGATGTTCTTGGTCCATCGATCGGTAAATTCAGCCTGCATACCGACACGTCAGACAACGGGTTTAGGCTGGTTAGCTTCGCAGCGGTAAGGAACATGGTAGTTAGTGGAACCAGATTCCAGCACAAAGATATCCACAAGGCAACTTGGCTATCCCCCGATCAAAACACCAAAAATCAAATTGATCATGTGGTAATTGATGGCAGTCATGCATCTAGTGTCATGGACGTGCGTGTGATCCGTGGTGCTAATATTGGCTCAGATCATTACCTGGTTGCAGCCAAGGTTCGCACAAGATTGAGCAGAGCGAAAAACGCACGTAACCAAACACAAAGAAAGCTGGACATCGCGAAGCTGCAAACCCCAGAGATAGCTACTGCCTACTCCAACCAGCTCTCCCAACTTTTACGACACAACGCCTCTCCTTCTGACGTTCCCGATACACAGTGGCAGCATATTCCGCATTCCATGGCAACCGCCGCAACAACTTTGCTAGGATATGAAAAGCGGCGCTCAGACGAATCCTGGTACGATGAAGAATGTCGCATAGGATGCTGCTTATAGGGCAACGCTACAGCCAATTGTAACCCGTGCTGTTATGGAACGGCATAAGGAGAAAGCAAAACGTTCGAGACAACTATTTAGGCGAAAAAAACGTCAGATGAAGAAACGGGAGAACGAGGATATTGAGCGATACAGGGATAGAGGTGAGGCCTGAAAATTTTACCAGAAAGTAAGAGCAAATGGATACGGACATGGCCTCCCCACCTGTAAGGACAGTGATGGAAATCTGGTCACGGATACGCAGAGTGTGCTGCACATATGTAGAGAACACTTCCAGCATCTGCTGGTTCCAGAAGGCAGCGCACGTGAAGTTATCACGCCAATTGTCGACGACGGCTTTGATTGCCCACCACCAAGTCAAGTCCGGTGGCGAGGAGTTGATAACGAGCATGCACCAGCTCCTGCGCACGGTTTGGCTTAAAGAGTGCATGCCCGACGATTGGAATGTAAACGTATTATGTCCTGTGCTGAAAAAAGGTGACCCAAGTGTGTGCTCCAACTACCGCGGGATCAGCCTTTTACCCATCGCATATAAGGTCCTGTCGAGTGTGCTATGTGAAAGACTAAAGACAGTGTTATCCAACCTGATCGGGCCTTATCAGTGTGGCTTTAGACCTGGAAAATCAACAACTGACCAGATTTTCACACTTCGGCAAATCCTGGAAAAGACCCAAGAGAAACAGATCGACACGTACCATCTTTTTGTCGACTATAAAGCTGCCTTCGACAGCCCGATACGGCAGAAATCACTTGAAGCCATGGCTGAGTTTGGTATTCCAGCGAAGCTAATGCGTCTTTGTGGAATGATGCTGACTGACACAAAGTCTTCAGTGAAGATTGGCAAGGACCTTACGGAGCCATTCTGTTCCAGACGAGGCCTAAAACAAGGCGACGGCCTATCGTGCGATCTCTTCAACATTGTGATGAAGATGATAATGAGAAAAGCTGCAGTAAACACGAGTGGCACTATATTCAACAAAAGCCACATGCTACTCGCGTACGCTGATGACGTAGAGATCATCGGTCGAAAACTGCGGGATGTGACTGCAGCCTTCTCAGGTATACAAAAGGAATCAGCGATAATGGGCCTAACGGTGAACGAGGACAAAACGAAGTTATTAGTTTCAACGAACAAAGAATCTACTCGTTTGGGAAACTGCGTGAACGTTGACAACTATAATTTCGAGGTGGTAGATAATTTTGTCTACCTAGGCGCCGCCATTAACAAAGCAAATAATGTCAGCCTAGAAATCTGGAGAAGAATCCTGCTTGCAAATAAATGCTACTACAGACTAAGCAAGCGATTCAATGACAGAGCCCTCTCTCGACGAACAAAACTGCAGCTATACAAGATACTGGTTCTACCTGTCTTAATGTATGGCTCAGAATCCTGGGTTATGACACAAGCGAATGAATCGGTTCTGGCGGCATTCGAGAGAAAAATACTCCGTAAAATATATGAGCCCATCATCGTTAACGGAGAGTATCGGCGTCGTATGAGCTCATGAGCTGTACGAGCTGTACACTGACATTGACGTGGTCAAACGCAGGTCATGTTGTACGCATGGACGAAAATGCTCCAGCTCGAAAAGTCTTCGACAATGAACTCGATGGACGACGCAGAAGAGGGCGACCAAAACTCCGTTGGAAAGACCAGGTTACTGAGAACCTTACAGAACTCGGTGTGACTAACTGGAGAAGAAGCGAAGAAGATCGAGGCGCTTATAATATTATTCTACGTGAGGTATATAATCCACTGGGATTGCATAGAAGTACCAGCTAAGTAATTAAGTAAGTAATATCCACCATACATTCAGTAAGTTGCAAGTAGTCAATTCATTAATAACAACGTGAAAAATTTGCGCATTCCGTACAACGTGGTACTAAATTTTACCGAAATGGGTTATAAAATCAGTAGAATTAAAATATATATGTATCGTTACCTGAAATGTAAAAAAAATTGAAACCCTTAATTTAATAATTTTAGAGTAGAAGCAAAAAACTTAATAACATGAATAGTATTACATTTTTGGACACGAATTACTCACAGATTCGCTTAAGATCAACAATATATTAAAATATTTTTGGAAAATATTTTTTTTTTTTGAATTTCTGAAGTTATGTGTATTAGTCTTTTTGGATTGTTTATGCAATAAAACCGTTATTTTTGGACCTTTGACGGGCGTGTAGAATCGCCTAGAATATCATATTCAATCAAAAAATTATATTTATTCTTTGGATTTAAGGTTTTTGCATTTCCATTGACGGTATGTAGAATTCTTAATTGTTTGTTTCGAAAAATTTTATTGATAACACACAGCATCAGTATGGAAAATTAAGGAAATTGGGGGTGACCTAGTGCATGTTGTAAGTGTGATTAAGAACAACATGTATCTGTAACCCAAATTTCGATAACACGCTCAAAAACCTGAATTACGGGTAATAACCTTGTTTTAATTACTGGCTCCACTTCAGGGCTTATAACTCAGTCAATTATTAACCGTGTTTAGTTGATTTAATGGTGTGGAAAGAAGAAGAGACTACTGTCTTTCGAACGATGTATATATTTAAATAGATAACTTGTCATATATGTCGGTGTTTGCCTTGAAACCGCAAAACTTGTTGGATTTAAAAGTGACGTTCTTCGATAAACTTTAATAACTTAACCACTGTGTAAACAATTTTATAGGCAAATACGCGTTATACTCGTGAATGAATGCAATTTCTAATTAATTATTATTTTATTTAGGGAATCCTAATAAAATGTAGGATAAAAACTCGTTCTAACTTAAAAAATAGTGAAAAATCCAACAAGTTTGCGGTTTCGAGGCAAAAACAGACATATCGTCCCCTTAATAAAAAAATAGTGTATCATTTTTTTGGTGTTTTGAGAAAATCGAGTTTAAAGTTTTCGTCAAATCGGATGTCTATTAAAACCTCAATATCGCTGTTAATATAGGTTTTTTATGGTGGTTTTTACGAGGAATACATAATACCGTTCCTGTTCTATCAACTGACCAAGTTTTAATATTTTACTCATCGTTTAAGGCCATAATTAGCCATATAGGCTGTTTTATTTTTTAAAAATTCGTATGAAGTATCTAGTACACTATTTTGTATGGTATACACTGTTTTATTCAATAGCAAAATAGCAATTTGTAACAAATAAGTAGAAAATCATTCGTATTCTTTCTCTTTCTCTGCTACATCTGGCTCATCTAAAAAATTGCGCCTATTTCATCCTTGTAATTTAAAAAAATGACTGCGAGCCACGAGGAATAACATTTTTTTCACAAACTTTTGAGAAAAAATGGTGTATATTTTTATAAGCTATTTTACGAGTAAAAGTTTTGATAAATTCTATTTAATTCCACAGACTAAAATGGAGTATGATGGGTATACACTATTATTCTTTTAATAACTTTGGAGAGGCAATTTCAAATAAAATAGCGCATTTGAGCTTACACACTTATTGATGGAAATTTTTGAAGAAGAAATTATACACTACTAGCTGACCCGGCAAACGTTGTTCTGCCATACAACTTTGGACCCGGCAAACTTCGTCTCGCTCCTAAGGTAACGCCTTTTTATAATAGTAAAACACAGATATTTCAAGTTTTATTCTGATTTACTTGAATTCAATCGAAATCTGTGAAGAGCGATCTGATATACAATGTTTTCCGATTTGTTTCCGGCGTAAAAACAAACAATGAAGACTGTTTGCCAACATGCAAACAGGCAACGCACAGCTGACCGTGTGAAAAGCAGGGAAATTCGAGGCTGATTCCACAAATTTCTAATGATTGACCTTACGATTTATTGATTGTTATCGCAAAAGCCAATCGAATTGGGAGTTGAATTGGAAGGGAAGATCTGTTGGAATAATAGATTCGAGGGATAAGGACTTAATCTCCTTTGCATTATCCCTTGATGATCGTCGCTTTAATTACAATTTCGGATGATTCAGTTTCCGCAAAATGATCATGATCGATCCCACCTTTAGCTGCAAATTATGCACAACTGGCACAAAGAGTTCAAAAATTCAGTCGAATAGTTGGTCGCCTCATTCTCGTTAAATGACCTCGAAAATTATTCATCGTTCGGTCATCTGCCTCCAATGCTCGTTTATGCGCCATCGTGCATTCATTCCAAATAATGACTAAGCATTTTCGCAACAATTTCGCTATACATGTGTTGTCAACCGTGAGAAGAAAGCGGAATGTGCAGTTCGTGGAATGTGGAAGCAATACCAGAGGATGCAACAGCTAACTCAATTGCGATCTTGACCGAATTGTTGCCCGAATCAAAGAAATTACGAATGTCTTGCCTATCCCACCGGGATCATCGAGAAAGTAAATGCTTCCTCGAATCGTACACATTCGTTTGCTCGGCAGTTAAGGCTGCCACATTTGTTCGGACTCTTTCAGTCAGCTCAACTCGATCAAAGTCTTGTTCTTGTTGCAATTCGCGATTGAATGCATCATGCATTGAACGATTTGGCGCTGGTATTCCCAATTTCGACGGTATGCTGCCGCACATTAGCACGCACATGTCTTTGATCAGAAGATAATTTCAAGATCGAAATTGGATGTTGTCGTGCGAACTCTGTGCAAATGTCGTAAGCCATCTCGTCTAACTTGTCCACCATCCCGAAGCTTGAGAACAATAACGCGTGATTCCACATTCTCCGCAACAATCAGAGAAGCATTGAATTGTCTTACATGGCATCCAGAGGGTCTCTTGTCTGCTCTGATAATGATTTTGTGCACGTCATAATGCATTGTATTCAATGCGGTTTTGAACAATCGCCCCAATGCATTATGCTTATGCAGAAGATTTTAAAATTGTTCTACCATTTTGCATTTAATCTTTTAACATAATAAATTTCACAATATTCCGAAAATACTGCTAAATATATTGGTATGACACTAGACGCTAAACTTCGTTGGAGTGAGCATGTTAAAATCAAAAGTAAAGAACTCCAGCTGAAACTAAGAAAAATGAATTGGCTTATAGGTAGAAAGTCAGAGTTAAGCATTGAAAATAAGCTGTTAATTTACAAACAAATGATTAAACCCATATGGACATACGGAGCCCAACTATGGGGATGTACTGCGCCTAACAATATCGCCATCATCCAGCGTATACAGAACAAAATACTTAGATGTATAGTCAATGCTCCTTGGTATATACGAAACGAAGATCTGCAGAGGGATCTTGGAATAAATCCAGTTGAACATGAAATTGGTAACATTGCCACTAGGCACAACAGTCGGCTGCTGATACATGTTAATCCTGAAGCATCGGCCCTAATAAATCCCAGCGGCGTTGTACGCCGTTTACAAAGAAAGAAGCCTTCAGATCTTATTAATATTTAAATGTCACCTGCTCGAACGTTTCGCATAATAATATTATATATAAAATAATGTAAAATTTAATTATAAGTCCGAAAAAAATTGCTTGTTAGTTATTAATAACTAGTTGCAGTAAATAAAAAAAAACAAATAAAGAACAAAAAAAACAATATTCCGAAATGTTTCAAGCATCATAACGAATTTTTCATTTTTACGTCGTCTAAAATCATCAAATCAAGCGATACAATGAAAAATTTCGTTGAAAAATCAAAAATTTTCGAGTTTTTTCCGGAATTTTCCGAGCTTTTCACCAAGAATTTTCTAATTTTCAAAATTATCAAAACTTACAAAAAAAGGTAAAATTTCATCGAACAAAAAGTTAAATTTTTGGAATTTTTCCATAATTTTCCAACCAAAATTTTCTATTTTTCCAACCGAAAAGCCACAACGAAACAATTACACACAAAATGTAATACAAAAATTCAATTTGCGGTGCAAAATGTTTCCGAAAAAATCCAAATTTTTCGAGCTTTTCCTGAATTTTCCGAGTTTTCCACCGAGAATTTTTCTATTTTCCCATTCGGAAAGTCATTTCGAAATAATTATCCAAAATATTTCACTGTTACATCGTCCAAAACTATAAAGTCACACGATAATATGCAAAATTTCGTAAAAAAAAAAATTTAAAATTTTTCGAATTTTTCCGGAATTTTCCGCATTTTTCAAAAAAAAATTTCCATTTTTCTATTCAAAAAACCATTCTGTAACAATTGCACACAAAACTCCATACAAAAAGGCAATTTTAAATTTTTTAAATTTTCCGACTTTTCCGGAAGATTTTCCCAAAATTTTCTTTCACATAAACCTTCTCCTGGCAATAACGAACAACTGAAAAAAAGTTTGAGCAATATTGGCCCAGCCGTTCTCAATTGATGAATTACTATACATTTTTGCCACCATTTTTATATATATAGATTTTTTCCACTGACTTTTTGACGCACTTTGTGGAAGTAGATTTTAACGATATTTTGACCAGGCATAGAATCAATGATGGAGATTCTAAATATACAATAAAAAAATAATGGTGTATGAGCACATACACTATTGTTATATTAAGGGGACGATATATGACAATTTATCTATACAAATATATATATTGTTGCAAAGGCCGTAGACTTTTCTTTCCAAAACCATTAAGAAATCTAACTTTGGTTAGGAATTGACTGAGTTATAAGCCTTCAAGTGAGGAAAGTAATGAAGAGTCGGTATTTTTACCCGTAAGTCAGGATTTTTGTAGTTTAGGGAACTTTGGTATACAGGTTATTGTTGTACTCGATGTGACATACAACATGCACTTGTATACTTTCAATGTTTTCATTGACTGTAGCACGGTGTAATTTATTTTTCAAAATATGTCACGTTTTTCTGGCACATACGTGAAGATAACTTATTTTTTTTATAATTCGAAATTTTCATATATTTTTTATTGTATATCCACAACAATGGTTTATACGGCATCATAACGCAAAAAAAGTTCCCCAAAAGTGGATATACAACAAAACGGCTCCTCAATATCTCAGAAACTATAAGAGATAAGGACCTGGGGATTAAACAGATCGATAGATCTATACAATTTATCCAAGGAAATGATCTTATCTCATTTTTTATACCATCACCCATAGGGATGAGGGTATATATCATTTGATACGACCCAAAAGTGTAACACATAGAAGGAGTCACTTCAGACCCTAGGTTTCTTAGAACCAAATTCGATTCATGACTTTTTAAGTCATTTGATCCATGTCCGTCTGTCGGTATGTCTGTCTGTCTGTCTGGTGGCTGTTCGGCTGGTTCGCACGATAACTTTCGAAAGACGCAACCAAATGTCTTGGAATTTAGCACGAGTTAATATTTCCCCAAAACTACTTACGGTATTGCAAATGGGCTACATGGCTCCGCCCCTTCTGGTACCTCCCATACAAATACATCATTCCACCCACTTTAGAAATCGAGTTATAATATCAATACACCCAACGGCATCGTACCCAAATTCTGTACTTAGTAAAGCTATTACAGGATAAAGTTTTGGAAAAAAAATTGGAAGTCACGCCCCTTCTGGTACCTCCCATACAAATTCACCTTTCCGCCCACTTTAGATATGGAGTAAAAATATCAATAAATCCATCGCGCTAATAGCAGGATACAGTTTTTGAAAAAAAAACTGAAGTCTACCAACGCCCCATCTGGTACCTCCCACACACATCTGGTACCGCCCACCTTAGAAATCGATTAATATTATTATTAGAACTACCGCGATCGTGACCAAATTTTGTATTTAGTAAAGTTCAAGCAGGATAAAGTTTTGGAGAAAAAATCTCGAAGTCTAGACACGCCCATTCTGGTACCTTCCATACAAATGTACCTTTCCGCCCATTTTAGAGATGGAATAATAATATCAATACACTTGACACGATCGTGCCCAAATTCTGTATTTAGTAAAGCTATAACAGGATAAAGTTTTGGAGAAAAGATCTGGATGTCTAGACACGCCCCTTCTGGTACCTCTTATACAAATGTACCAAGCCGCCCACTTTAGAGATGGAGTAATAATATCAATATTCTCGACACGATCGTGCCCCAATTCTGTATTTTATTAACTTATAACAGGATAAAGTTTTGGAGAAAAAATTGGAAGACTAGCGGCGCCCCTTATGGGACCTCCCATACAAATGTACCTTTCCGCCCACTTCGGAGATGGAGTAATAATATCAATACATCCAACGCTATCGTGTCCAAACTCTGTATTTAGTAAAGCTATAACAGGATAAAGTTTTGGAGGATAGAAGTCTAGACACGCCCTTCTAGTACCTCCCATACAAATTTACCACTCCACCCACTTTAGAAATCGAGTAATAATATCAATATAACAGCAATTTTTTTTATTTTACTGAGGGTGATGGTATATGTAAGTCGGGGCGCCCGACTGAAACTTTCTTACTGGTTTTGATTTCGAGATATACGTGAAGATAACTTCGGAACGACGAAATGCATTACATCGCCCACATTATAAATCGAGTAATAATATCAATATAATAGAAAATTTTATGTTTTACTGAGGATGAGGGTAAACTATCTGAAACTATCTAACTGGTTTAACCTCCAAAAGTGGGAGTTTTGTATCAAAGGTAGGAGGAGTTTTTGACCGCTTTTGTTCATCTTTAAACTAAACCTCCTTTTAGAGGATACAAGCTTGTAAATAAAATTTCAACTCGATAGCTCCTAAACTAACGCAGTAATCATAGGGCCAGACAGTCGGACACCTCAAAACGGCGAGTTTGTATGGGAGGTGGGAGGTGTTTTAAACTAATCTTGTTGCTAAAGCAGACTGATCGTATACTGATTGCTTTGAATCAATCGTGTCGTACCGATCGTCTCTGTGTGAAAAAAGACAGTTATTTGTGCCTCGCGAGCCTTTGGAATGCCTAGCACTGATATGAAAATTTGATTCAAATACACGTTTCCATATTTTTGTACCTGTAAGAGATTTATTTGTTAAATTATCTAATTGTTGTCGTCACAACCTGCTTAATAAGATTAAAACCAAATGAGAATGTTTCAGTCGGGTAAACCAACTTACATGTACCCTCACCCTCAGTAAAAACATAAAATTAGCTTAGCTTACACCTGTAATAGTATTATTACTTGATTTCTAAAACGGGCGGAATGGTACATTTGAATGGGAGTTACCAGAAGGGGCTCGGCTAGACTTCTAGTTTTTTTCTCCAAAACTGTATACTGCTGTATCTTTACTAAATACAGAATTTGGGCACGATTGCGTTGGACGTATTGATATTTTTACTCGTTTTCAAAAGTTGGTCGGAATGGTACATTTGTGTGGGAGGTATCAGAAGAGGCGAGGCTGGACTTCCAAATTTTCCTCCCAAATGACAGACGGACAGACAGACTTGGCTGAACCGACTTAAAAAGTCATGAATCGAATTTGGTTCAAAAAAAACATACTCCTTCTATGTGTTACACTTTTGAGTCGTATCAAATGATATATACCCTCCTACCCGTAGAGTGAGGGTATACAAATAATCACAGCTCACAAAGATTTGCATCTGACAATATTTATAACAATAGTCCTTAATATAATTGTAAACCCAATAGAATGTATCGTTTTAATCGGAGATCTCTTAATACTGTTCGTCAAAGCAACTATTTAATACATTTGTTTTAAGTAACACTGACCTGTTGACGAACCTTGCGGACATAAAAGGAAATTTTTAAGTTTAAAAAATTATATTTGATTGTAATTAAATATCAAAAACCGCAAATTATATTAAAAAATGTAAGTTAACAAAGCAATATCTATTTATTTTTCCAATGAACATGAATTTTATTTTTATACATTACAAAGAAACTGCTCGGACACATTGATGTTATTCATTTCTAAAGTCTTCACTAAAATTATGGTTTCTTTGTTGCCCTTCCACAGGGCTTAAGGTGTGGACGTCCACAAAGATAAGGCCCTCTAGGTACCATGCTTCGGCCCATAGCCAAGACTACGATCAAAGCCAGCACGAATACCACTTTGAAAATCTTCATTTTATCTTTCAAGTCTATAGACAAAATATCAGATGGATTTGAAAAATTTATTTAAACTGAATCAAATTTGAAATATAATGACTTTATATACAAATAAATGGCGACATCAATTAATTTTATTTGCAGGAAATACCACAATTGTGGTGAGACACTGCATGCAAATAAAATATTTCCTTACAAAATTGCAATTAAAAGCATTTACGACAGTTGCTTCAGAATTATTAAATATATTACATATGGATTTTCCAAGTACAAATTTATTTTTCCGAGAACAGTCCATGCATGTCATCTACGACACGTTTTCTCACAGATAAAATGATAGTTAAGGGCATTGACTTTTAGATTTTATGGAAGAAGCACCATATTGCAACTACACCATTTATTTTTAAACATGTGTAGACATTTTCTTTGAAATATCACACAGAAATATTTATATAACAAGTCTCTAAGTCTCAAGTCTCCTTTAAAACCGTAAAAGTATTCGAATAATTTTTGTAAACAATGAATATACTTAGATTCAAATGTGATTTGAATGCACAAAACGGAGATAAAAAACAAATAATCCTTTTATCTAGTAAAAGGATCAGCTGGGATTTTGATTCAATTGGATTTTTATACCCTCACTTTACGCGAGCGTGCCCAAATCCTATATTTAGTAAAATTATAGCAGGATAAGGTTTTGGAGAAAAAACTGGAAGTCTAGCCACGCCCCATCTGGTACCTCCCATACCCATCAGGTACCGCCTACTTAAGAAATCGATTAATATTACCAATAGATACAACGCGATCGTGACCAAATTCTGTATTTAGTAAGGCTCAAGCAGGAGAAAGTTTTGGAGAAAAAATTGAAAGTCTAGCCACGTCCATTCTCGTACCTACCATACAAATGTACAATTTCGCCCACTTTAGAGATGGAGTAGTAATATCAATACACCTAACGTGATTGTGCTCAATTTCTGTATTTAGTAAAGCTAAATCAGAATAAAGTTTTGGATTAAAAAACTTTAAGTCTAACCATACCCTTTCTGATTCCTCCCATACAAAAGTACAATTACCCCCACTTTAAAGATGGAGTAATAAAGGGTGTCCCAACAAGAACGCAATTTTTAAATCTGGCAACATTCGAAGTGTCATTGTTTGACATTTGAACAATTGTTATTGTTTGCTAGTAGAAGGTACGAGGTTAGTAAAAATGGAGCGCTACACGAATGAACAACGCATTCTCATTGTGAAATTGTTTTACCAAAATGGTGAAAGTTTTGCGGCTACAGTTCGCAAATTGCGATCAATTTGGGGTCACAATAATACTCCAAAAGAGTCAACTGTAAAGAGATTAATGGATAAATTTGTCGAAACTGGGTCTGTTAGTGATGTAAAGACAACAACGCGCCATCGACCAGGTCGATCGACCGAAAATGTCGCAGCTGTACGTGATGATGTCGCTCAAGGCAGGTCAAGCGCAATCAATGGTGTTCGGTATCGCAAAATGATAACCAGTTTTTTCTTGCCTCGAATTGAAGATATGAATGTGGAGGGCATGTGGTTCCATCAAGACGGTGCCACATGTCATACAGCCAGAGAAACAATTCAATTGCTGCATCAGTCATTTCCCGGTCGTGTTATTTCGCGTTTTGGAGATCTGAATTAGCCGCCTAGATCGTGCGATTTAACACCATTAGATTTTTTTCTTTGGGGTTTTTTGAAGTCGATTGTTTACGCGAATAAGCCGACGACGACTCAAGCCTTAAAAGAGGAATTTGGACGCTACATTAATGAAATACCGCAGCATTTATGCGAAACCGTCATTGAAAATTTCATTAAAAGATCGCGTGCATGCCAGCAAAGCCGCGGCGGCCATCTGCACGATATATTGTTCCATACATAACCTCATTCTGTCTACTTTACGATATAATAAAGTTTCACGATTTTTTTAAAATATCTGTGTTTTATTTAAAATTTAAAAATTGCGCTCTTGTTGGGACACCCTTTAATTTCAATACACCCAACGCGATCGTACCCAAATTCTGCATTTATTAAATCGATAAGAGGATATAGTTTTGGAGAAAAAATTTGAAAATCTAGCCACGCCTCTTCTGGTACCTCCCATACAAATGTACCACTCCGCCCACTTTTAAGATCGAGTAATAATATCAATATACTAGAAAATTTACTTTCTTACTGGTTAATGTACAATTGACTCCCAACAAAATCCCATTTATCGTTTTTGTTGCCATTTTAGGTCAACCCATTCGTCATCCATACGAGATGTAAATGTACTAAGTTAATCTACATGCCGAAACAAAATTTAAGGTTTCAATGTATCCCACTAAAAATAAAAATTGGTCGAAATTCTGAAAAAAAAAATATTTTCATTATAGATATAAATATATTATCGATCTTAAGGGTAGTTGCGACAACCCCTTAGATTCTTAAGACCAAATTCGTTTCAGGACTTTTTAAGTCCTTTAAGCTATGGCCGTCTGTCCGTCTGATGTATTGATGGCTGGTGGATAGTATAACTGAAGTAACCGTTCCCTGAGATTTATGAAAATTTACCAGTATTTATATTTTCCAAAATTATGTCACATGATTGTAAATAGGCAAAAGAGTTTGTGGTACCTCACATACAAAATTACATTCTTTTAAAATTTCGGAATATTTTAAAATACAAAACTGGAGGATATTTGAATGGGGTCAGTTTAATTATCTTGCAATAGCAAGAAGGAGTGTGAAAAGTTCTTCCCATACGAAAGCCCGAAAATCTGAAATAGTCGGCTAATTAGTCATCGTTGTCCTTTGTTCTAAGTTATATAGTAATAAATTAAAACAATTTTAATAAATTTATGATGTTAACAACTAAACTTAAAAATTTTAGACCTTAATTCATGCGAAAATATTACTTTTAAAAAATAATAATATATCCAATATCCTCCGACTATACAACAACAAAGTTTGATTTATTTTTAATGCATTACATCAATCTGCATTACACATTCGTATATATAGATAGAGCTCTATTTATATTAAATATATATGTATGTGTTTCTACACAATTGTACAACAATAATATAAAAAATCAATTAAAAGTTCCAAGAAAATGATATAGTACAGTCATTCTCAAGAGATTTACTGAATCGATCAGAACAGTTTGTAACTTATTATTTAGCCCGTCTGCTTTATTGCAATGAATTTATTATATACCCTTTTTATCTTCGCTATACTCCTGATGACGTCATCAGCTGCAATTGTTTGTTTAAGAGAACCATGTCCTTATGATGGATTCGGTGAACGGGGAGGCAGTAGTCGAAGCGGAATAGTGACACATTAGGGTCTTAAAACATATAATAACGACTTGATGTATATGTACCATTAATAAATGTTTGTTAAATGTTTAATATTTGATATTTAATATTTTAAACAATTGCTAAGTGTTTTTTATTTATCCTTGCGTAAGGACTGCCAGGGGCCAATAATGTATGGGAGATGGTCTTAGAACCTAACCTTCGCTTAGGGGATGAAAGCTAGTATACCAAAATTCAACTCGATGGCTCTTTACTGGGGCTGTAATCAGTGGTAGAGAGAGAAAAACACCCCACAAATGGGGAGTTTGTATGAGGGGTATAAGTAGTTCTTGTATGATCTTGCATATCTAAGAGGATAAAAGCTTGCGTATCATATTTCAACTCGATATTTCCTAACCTACGGCTGTAATCGCGTCGGCTGTTAGACGGAAACCCCTCAAAAAGGGGTAGTTTGTATGGGAGGTAGAAGTTATTTTAGTCCGACCTTGTTCATCTTAGAAAGAAACATCCGCTTGGAGGATAGATGATTGCTTACAAAATTACTGCTCTACAGCCCTTGAAAAACGGCTCTAATCGCAGGTACAGACTCCCAAAAATGGGGAGATTGTATGGGAGTGTGGAGGAGTATTTGACCGATCTTGCTGATCTTAGAACTTAACCTCCGCTTGGGGAAGTTTAGCTTACTACGGCTGTATTCGCAAGGACGAACAGACGGTCACCTTCAGATTTCGATGTATGGGAGATTGAAGTAGTTTTTGACCGATCTTGCTCATTTTAGAATTAACCTTTTAGATTTCGATGCTTACCATTTTTATATATATTTATATAATGTCATATCTTCCACGCATCATTATGGGCGTTACAAATGGAAGAACAATATTTATATACCCTTCATTCCGATCGAGCGCATGGTGAAGGGTATAAAAAGCCGTTAACAAATCACAATTAAATCCATTTAAATTGACAGTTTTGTATGGTTTACATGCTGGGGGCATGTAACGTGACGCCTGTCGTCCGTACATACATTCACTTACATACACAATTCTTTCTCTAAACAACCTTGATTTGACTTTCAACGTCGCCAACAAACCCAACCTGCATACATAGTTTCAATTACTTCAAGCGCAACAAATGTCGAAAGGCAGCAACTCCAACCACACGATCGGCCACTAAACAACCTTCATTTGCCCTTGAATACTGATAATTGTTCAACTATTTGAAAGGCAAACGTCAATACCACCGTACGCGCGACCGCTTCAAACGACGCGTTCGGCAATACACGCTACTGCTACCAACGATACATTCGACAATCGCCATGAACGGCGAATGAGCGCTACGTCCAACATCCAACCCACCATATTAAGGAAACGACATCACAAGGGAAAGTGTTATTCAATGCTGTGTGATGTGATGTAATTCTCAATACTTGGTAGGTTGTCGGTTGCAACCGCAGCGAAGTTTATTGCTAAGTTGCTTTGTACCCGATCTCCCCTGCCCTTCTCAGGCCAATAATTTATCGAAAGAAATATTCTTTTGTTTAATCGGACTTGTTGAAGTAACTTTTGTTGGTTTAACCAAAATTCCATTGGTTTAACTCGACTACGGTCTGTTAAATCGAACTTCGGTCTGTTAAATCGGGCTTCGGTCTGTTGAATCGAACTTAGGTCTGTTAATTCCAACTTCGGTCTATTGAATCGAACTTAGGTCTGTTAAATCGGACTTCGGTCTGTTAAATCGTACTTCGGTCTGTTGATTCGGACTTCGGTCTATTAAATAGGACTTTGGACTGTTATACCGGAATGTGGTCTGTTGAATCAGACTTAGGTCTGTTAAATCGGTCTTCGGTATGTTGAATGGGACTTCGGTCTGTTAAATCGGACTTTGGTCTGTTAAATCGAACTTCGGTCTGTTAAATCGCACTTCGGTCCGTTGAATCGGACTTCGGTCTTTTAAATCGTACTTCGGTCTGTTAAATCGGACTTCGGTCTGTTAAATCGGACTTCGGTCTGTTAATTCGAACTTCGGTCTGTTGAATCGAACTTAGGTCCGTTAAATCGGACTTCGGTCTGTTAAATCAGACTTCGGTCTGTTAAATCGGACTTAGGTCTGTTGAATCCAACCCCGGTTGGTTGTACCGACTCGTCGGTTGCACAGATTTCGGTCTGGTACACGAAGATACTCTTCGTTCCTGTAGCATTGCCTGAACTATCGAAAGTACCCGAATTACCACGTTTCTGAATACCGAAACAATTCTGAACTATCTGAGCTCTACTGTTTAGGGAGTATAGTATAAAGTTCTCGATCACCTCAAATCGACCGATTCATAAAATTCTCGATTATCTTAAATCGAACCGAGTCCCTAAAACCTGTCATTGCAGTCAGAGGCCACATCAATATTCGTCGAGCGTATACTAAAAGTTATCGATCATCTAAAATCGGCCTGGGTATAAATTACTGGACAAGACAACAACGCTATCACTGAATCTGAATTGTTTTTGTATCTAAATACTTTCTCTAGTAGATCATAAGTTTGAATTACACCATCAATAAAAAATACAGTTATTTTGCCCTAGTCAAGGAAAATCTACTGAGTTCTTATTCCGTAAGGTTTTGTGGGTCCTTATGGCGACTATGGCGATCATTAAAATGAATGTCGAACGATCGATTTATTGCAAAATCTATTTGGTGAAAACTTTATTTTTATAAGTGATCCTGTCCTGTACACTGGCCCCTTTCGTTCGTGCGATTTAACGCCTTTGAATTACTTTTTATGTAAATTTATTGGTTTATGCCGAAAAACTAACAACTTTTGAAGTATTTCAAGCCATCACTCAAGCCACCATTGACGCCATACGACCAGATTTATTGAAAAAAGTAGTCAAAAATGTTACTTATCTAATGGTTCATGTAATTCGTAGACGCGGCGGTCATATGCCAGAAATCATTTTTAAAAACAAATGCTATGAAATTATCAACTAGTTTACAAAAACCAGTACAGAAATTTCAGTCAGTTAAACTGACTGATAAATACCATCACCCAATATAAGATATTGTTTAAGTCATGAGTTATTGAAATTAACCGATTTGTAATTAAAACCAGTTAGAAAGTTTCAGTCGGGCAGCCCGACTCAGTAAAACAAATAATGTTCTATTATATTGATATTTTTACTCGATTTCGAAAGTGGGCGGAGTGGTACATTTGTATGGGAGGTACGAGAAGGGGTGTGTTGAGGTTTCCAGATTTATTCTCCATAACTTTATCATAATTGAACTTTACCAAATACAGAATTTGGGCACGATCGCGTTAGGTCTTTTAATAATATTAATCGATTTCTAAAGTAGGCAGTACCAGATGTGTATGGGAGGTACCAGATGGGGTACCTGTTATAGCTTTACTAAAAATAGAATTTCGGTACGATCACGTTCGATTTATTGATATTATTTCTCCATCTCTATAGTGGGCGGAGAGGTAGATTTGTATGGGAGGTACCAGAAGGGGCGTGGCTAGGCTTTCAAAAATTATTCCAAAACTTTACCCTGCTTGAACTTTACTAAATACAGAATTTGGGGATGATCCCGTAGGGTGTGTTGATATTATTACTCGATTTCTAAAGTGGGCGGAATCATGTATTTGTATGGAAAGTACCAGAAGGGGCGGGGCCATGTAGCCCATTTGCAATACCGTAACTAGTTTTGAGAAATAACTCGTGCAAAATTTCAAAACATTTGGTTGCGTCCTTCGAAAGTTATCGTGCGAACCAGCCGGACAGCCAGACAGACAGACGGACATGGCTCAAACGACTTTAAAAGTCATGCATAGAATTTGGTTCAAAGAAACCTAGGGTCTAAAGTGACTGCTTCTATGTGTTACACTTTTGGGTCGTATCAAATGATATATACCCTCATCTCTAAGGGTGATGGTATAAAAAGGTTCTCATTCAGCACCAAAAAAACACATAATATTTCTTGAAATTACTTTTTTTCAAATTTTGATACAGCAATTTCTATTATTATTTTTATACCATCACACTTAGGGATGAGGGTATATATCATTTGATACGACCCAAAAGTGTAACACATAGAAGAAGTCACTTTAGACCCTAGGTTTCTTTGAAGTTTTGGAAAAAAATTGGAAGTCTATCCACGCCCCTTCTGGTACCTCCCATACAAATGTACCTTTCCGCCCACTTTAGAGATGGAGTAATAATATCAATAGATCCAACCCGATCGTAACCAAATTCTTCATTTAGTAAAGCTATAGCAGAATACAGTTTTTGGAGAAAAGAACTGGAAGTCTAGCCACACCCCATATGAAACCTCCAATACACATCTGGTACCGCCCACTTAAAAAATCGATTAACATTATTAATAGGCCAAACGCGATCGTGCCCAAATTCTGTAGTTAGTAAAGTTCAAGCAGTATAAAGTTATGGAGAAAAAATCTGGAAGTCTAGACACGCCACTTATATTACTTATCATATCGTATATTTCAAAACTGAGCAGAAATAAATAAAGTCGGCGATTACTGCTATCAAGTAACTTACCTTATCTTTAAATCACGCCACTGCCTGAAGTATTTAAATCTGTTAATTATCAAATACGTAATCTCATTTGTATACCCTATTGAAAATAAAACAGAAATATTTTTTTTTTTTTTTGTAAAAGCTTTGATTTTATGTAATTTTAGCAAATTTTAGCAAAGTACAAACGCAAAATCTATTTAAATCCTTTAAATCTTTGTTTTATCGCCTCCAAGTCTGCGATATCCGCCGCCATGCAATCCGGATCCATCGCCTGGGCATGGAGCTCTAAAGCACATAATGGGAGGTTTCGGATGCACACTTTTTGCTGATGCCGCCATAAGAATCATGGCAATGATAAAAATTGTATACAATAAATTCATTTTAGAATTTAGTAATTAGTCCGTGACAATACGAATAACACACTGTTCTAGTTTAGAAAGATTGACTATAATGACTGAGTAAACTTTAGCATGTTCGTATTATTTATACCTATCATTTGAATAATGGACTTTTCTTTGTCTCGCTAAAAAAAACCACAAGAGTTCATAAATAGACCCTACTGATAATAACCTTCATCTTGCACTTTTATATAACACAATATTATATGATATCATATGATTTTACTAATGTCTAGGGAATACAGTGCGGGACTAATATCTCAAGCCTATTCTGCACCATTTGTAAAAATGGTTATTAAACTGGTTATTTGCACTACAACTATAAATTATTAAACTTTGTACCACAAAACAGAGGAGTTGGTGAGAGGTGGACGTTACTTTTAGCTTCACATATCAATTTTTTGTCATAATTTATTTTTAGATTTTTGCCTATTTTCACTGAAGACTTCGTGCCAGTCAGTGTCATTCCGAAATGTCGTATCAGCTTCGAGGGGATACAAACTCAGGCAATGCATCTAATAATTTCTGTCGTATCAGACTGTCAATGCAGTTTTATAATCGATTAACAGATGATAGGTTACGATCTGCATCCCCTGGGTTCTCTCCAGGATTTGTCGTAGTGTGAATATTTAGCCGGTCGAGGAATTATCAGGTCTAAAGCCACACTTCTAAGGTCCAACCAGGTTCGCTAGCATGGGCTTTAGTCTTTCACATAACATACAAGACATGACCTTGTAGGCGACGGGTAAAAGACAGATCTCGCGATAGTTGGTATACACTTGGATCGCCTTTCTTAAGCACAAAACATAGAACACTCAGATTTTGATCATCGGAAGGCATACCTTAAGCCAAATCGTGTTTATGAGCTGGTGCATGCATGTAGTCAGCTTATCGCCGTCGGCTTTAAAAAGCTCCACTGGCAGACCATCTGCTCCCACAGCTTTATTATTTTTAAGACGTACAATTGCTGTGCTGATCCCGTCTCGGTGGTGGACAATATACTTCGTCGCCGATGATTGGCATGATATCACCACTTTTACTGTCTTCGGGAAAGAGAAGAGAATGTGTGATCCCCGTATATTTGCAGCTCATTCTGAGTGTTCGTGACCAGATAGATCTTTAAGGCTTCACCTGTATCCCTGTATTTTTATACCATCACCCTTAGGGATGAGGGTATATATCATTTGATACGAAAAAAAAATTTACACATTAAAAGAGACGAGTTAGACCCCAAGTATCTTAAGACCAATTTCGTTTCAGGAATTGTTAAGACGATTGAGCTATGTCCGTCTGTCTGGCTGGCTGGTTGGCTGGTGGGCAGGATAACTCGATCAAACCTTAACGGATCGGTATGAAAATTTACCAGTATTAATATTTTTCAAAATAAACTTATGGGATTGTAAATGGGATGAATAGCCTCACCCCTTCTTTTTGGAAAATTAATATTTCTCCCCTAACTTCCAAACCGGTATCTGGGGGACAATCAGATTTGGCCAGTTAATTTATCTTGTAATAAGAGGCATAACTTAAAACCTAACTATTTGGACTTTAGCGGTTGACCCCTTCCGGTACCTCCCATACAAATTGAAATTTTTGGAAATTAATATTTCTCCCATAACTTCCAAACGGGCACCTGTGGGATAATGAAATTTGGTCAGTTGATTTGTCTTGTAAACTTCGGACACTTTGAGCTGCCCCTGATGGTACCTCGTAAACAAATAAGTCAAACTTTTACGGGTTTGCTTCATGTCTCTAGACCAATGGTATTATGACCGCAAGTCCTAGCTACAACCGTTTACGCTCCACAAGCAATCATATACCTAATAATGCATACGTAATTCCAATAACTTAAGACTTTAACAATATCTTATAGTGGGTGATGTTATTTATCGGTCAGTTTGTCTAACTGAAATTTTTGTACTGGTTCGATATCCCGTCTCTTTCTTTTTTTCCATAGCCGCTTTTTCGGCCTGAAGAAGAGTATCATCTTCCTCCTCTTCTCATTAAAAGGCTACGTCACAGCACGCGTTGCTGCATTAACTGCAATTTTTACCTGTATGCAGCATACTTTCCTCAGACATTTCGTGCCAGGACTTGTTTGAGCGTCGTTTTTCATAATCCAAAACGGCCTTTGCGGCTGTGGTCAAAGAACTCCCAATATTCTGCCACAAGGTTTCGGGAACATCAAAATTAGGGGAGTTTGTTTAAAGTAGTTGAGAGAGTTGGTTGGAGTAGGCATTGGCTATCTCGGTGGTGTGCAGCTTTGTGGTGACTAGCTTCCTTTGCGTTTGGTTACGATTGTTTTTAGCACTAATTAATCGTGTGCGTACCTTGGCTGCAACTAGGTGGTGATCCGAGTCAATATTTGCACCGTGCATTACACGCACGTCCAAAACACTTGAGACATGCCTTCCATTGATTACTACGTGATCAATCTGGTTTCTTGTCTTTTGATCAGGGGGATATCCAGGAAAACCCATATACATGTTGATAAAAATGTAACAATCATGGGAGGTACCACTCCTACTTCATACCTCGAAAAATGAACAAAATCTGAGCTATTTGGAACGACTTCAATGGTTCTCTGGTGGGGCTTCAAATTTGCACATTTACTTTATTGTATATTTGGTGAGAAAAAGAAACGTTAAAAAAATTATATAAATTAAGCAAATGTTGTAATTGATCTTTTGCCTTGAAGTTACAAAAGGAGCATATTATTATTTTAATATCCATAATATCCTAAGGTTTTCAAAGATTTTTAGTGCATTCGCATCCAGTGTTTTATTGCATATTGAAATTTTTCATTAAGGCAAAATAAAAAATTAAACCAAACTTTAGTCCCACTATGGCCCAACACTACATCAATTGAACTTTAAATAGCCATTGCGAGGAAGTCGCCGTTATGAGTTGTCATTATTACAACATATCCAAAATATTTAACAAGCTAACTTTTTTTTATACTCTGCAGCGTGCCATTTCTAGCTACTAAAGATTACAATTAAAAGACAACAACAATTTTTTATATGTATGAAAGCATTGAATATTTTATTATTTATTCGTTTAACTAGTACTTATTTGCAAACAAATATTTGACAACGAATTGGTTTTGGTCTCTTCTCGGGACTTGCAGCTGCTACTACGATTACAACGGCCATGACAAATAATATTTTCCAGAAATTCATTGTAAAGCGCCTCAAAAAAATACCGACTTCTTGTTGATAGTAACTATAAGTAAGACTTTTTACTAATAATGTTTTAAATAATAAACTGTAGATTTTATATATTTTACTATATAGTGTCTAAAAAAAAACCTTAACAAACCACAACTATAAAAATGTCTTGGTACAATAAAGATGTGTGTGTAGTTTTCTCGGGTCACCTTCAATAAACTAATTGTTAGCAAGTGCCTGTGCGGCTCTGAAAACCAACACATCTTTTAATGTGTGTACGTAAACCGTTGGAGAATGGACTTTCGGCCGTAAGACCAAATGTTTACTACAATATAGGAAAACTGTAAAAAAAAAACGTTACAGTGTATACAGTGTTAACAAATTCGACAACAAATGGACAAAATTCATTTCAATATCTCTGGACATTTAGTTATTTTGTATGAGGTTACGGAAACGTCTTATAGTGTACCAATTGAGGACTATGGAAAAAGTCTGTTATCAATTCAAACAAAAATAAATCATCAATTATGTAGGTTTCACCTATAAATATAAAGCACAGCACAACATATGATTTTGGGACTCAATTCTGAGAACTGCGAGTGAAAGTAGCCCCAAAAAGTAATCATACGATACCATATAACAATATAACAAAAGAGTCTAAACCGTGACAAATTCCCTTATACGATACTTACTAACTTCAAATCGATATTAAATTATTATGACATGTAACTTGACATAACGAGTGATGCAGACCTTTTTCTTTTTGGGGCTTCTTTCTTGTGCAGTCCTAAGAATTGAGTCCCAAATCAATGAGCTGATGTACTGTGAAATATTAAAAGTAATCTATCTTCAACTTTTTGAGAAGTTTCTTTTAAAAATTATTGCAAAAGTATTAATTTTCGCGAAACTGACTAATATGTATAGAAGACCAGTGGGGGCAGCACAACGTTCCCAATTTTAATTCGTAAGTCAACATTCAATAAACGTTTACCTTGTGAACAATTTGACTATATTGAGTGTACTTACAAAAAAAAATTTTCATATAGAACTATGGGGAGGGAGTTTCAGTGGGAGGTACCTCGGGTTGGAAGTACCTGGTTTCGGCTGGATTGTCCTAGATTGAATATTAAAAAAAAATTATACAAAACTAAACTCGGAATTTTTTTTTGTAAAGCCATTTTTAAAAATGTCCAGCTATTTTTGCAAAATCCAGTTTTATTAATCCGAATGTCCAGCTTTTAGCGAATCTGGATCTGGTAACCCTAGAGGTACCAGGACGGTTGTGTTAACCGTGTCCTCTTTATGAAGTTTGGTCTACTACTACATGACCAAATTTAAATATCCTGCAATTTTCTGATCGAAAGTTATGGCAAAATATTAATTATCCACAAATATTAAGTTACAAAAAAAATCTAATTTTGTATGGGAGGTTCCAGATGAGTTCGGCTGATATGCTCCATATTCATTAAATTCAATGTTCTTACAATCAGATATGTACCAAACTTAACTTTATTTTTCTTTACACCCCATGAATGAGGTATGGAATGCTTCTCACATTGTTGTGAATAAACACGCTTTCTATTTGAGATTCACAACAACCGGCACCTACTTGTTTATCTACGAATGCGAACGTCACTGTTTGATAAGCTTTTATTAGACATGCCGATTGACTCGACAATTTTACCACCAAGTTTCGACATCGAGGGGTGCCTGCAATGAAAGATAATTTGTTAGATGACTGGAGCCAGGTGTTGAACCTAGGATCTCCCGCATAGTAGTCGCCTGTTCTAACAATCAAGCTACGGCCAGTCAGATATGTACTTTATATTGAAAGTTATGGGAGAAATATTAATTAAAAACCAGTACAGAAATTTCAGTCAGGTAAACTAACTGATAAATACCATCACCCAATATATGATATTGTTTCAGTTCTGAGTAATTGAAATTAGATTTTAAATTAAAATAAAATTACTTTTGTATTATTTTTTGCCTGCTTGTGGAGCAAACCCGTAAAAAATTGGTCTTACTTGTACAGGATATATAATTAGGGCCAGAACAACGTGTCTGCTTTTTTTCGTAAATCAACGAACAATGAACGCTTACCTTGGCATAACTTGTCTGAATTCAGTGTATATACAAAATGATACGTATGTAAAAGGGGCAACATCTATTATTTATATGGGATGTACCAAAAGGGGTGTGTCAAATAGTTAGTGCTTCTGAGGTTTTACCTCATATTATAAGGTAAATTAAATGTCCAAATTTGATTATCCGCCAGGTGTCGGTTTAGAAATTATGGGAGAAATATTATTTTTACAAGCAAGGTAATTTTGTATGGGATGTACCAGAAGGGGTCATCCGATATCATGCATTTTTCATAACCGTACTACTTAAGCAAAATTTGACAGAATTCAGTGTACTTACAAAAAAGTTTGAAAGACAATGAAATTGGACATTTATATGGGAGGTACCAGAAGGGGTGTGCCAAATAGTTAGGCTCTCTGCGGTTTCGTCTCCTATCGCAACTTAAATTTATCGACCAATTTTCATTACACCCCCAAGTGTCCGTTTGGAAGCCATAAGAAATATTAATTTTCCAAATATAGGTAATTTTGTATGGGAGGTACCAGAAGGCGTGAACCGATATAGTCCATGTTCATTCCTGAGTCTAATTTTCATAAGCGAACATCATACGCAAAATTCGAATGAATTCAGTGTACTTAGAAAAAAGATATGTACGTAAGATTATTGGGGTGAGTTCGGTCATTTGTATGGGAGATACCAGAAGGGGTGTGTCAAAGTTAGGCTCTCTAAGGTTTCGCCTCCTATCACAACATTAATTTATCGAACAATTTTGATAACCCCCATTGTCCGTTTGGAAGTTTTTGGAGAAATATAAAATTTTCAAAAATAGGTCATTTTGTATGGGAGGTACCAGAAGGCGTGATCCGATATAGTCCATATTCATACCTGAGTCCCATAACCTGAGTTTCATAAGCGAACATCATACGCAAAATTTGAGTGATCTCAGTTTACTTACAAAAAATATATGTATGTAAAACTATAAAAGTCAATTCTGTCATTTATATTTTTTATCGTTTCGAAAATATTAATACTGGTAAATTTTTATACCGATCCGTTAAGGTTTACTCGAGTTATCCTGCTGACCAGTCATCCAGCCAGACAGACGGACATAGCTCATTCGTCTTAAAAAGTTCTGAAACGAATTTGGTCTTAAGATACTTGGGGTCTGACTCGTTTCCTTTAATGCGTTACACTTTTTTTCGTATCAAATGATATATACCCTCATCCCTAAGGGTGATGGTATTAAAAAGGTAATCATGTATGGGAGGTACCAGAAGAGGTGAACCGATATAGTCCATAGTCATTTCTGATTCAAACATTCATAACCGTACAACTTACGCAAATTTTGACTGAATACAGTATACTTACAGAAAGTTATGTATGTTAGACTATCAGGGCAAATTCGGTCATATGTATGGGAGATACTAGAAGGGGTGTATCAAATAGTTAGGTTATCTGAGGTTTTGCCTCCTATCACGAGATACATTAACTGACCAAATTCAAATATCTTTCGGTCGTCTGTTTGGAATTTATAAACGAAATATAAATTATCCAAAAATAGGTAATTTTGTATGGGAGGTACCAGAAGGGGTGGGGCTATTCAGCCCATAAGTTCGTTTTGAAAAATATTAATACTGGCAAATTTTCATACCGATCCGTTAAGGTTTACTCGAGTTATACTGCTGACCAGCCAGCCAGACAGACGGACATAGCTCATTCGTCTTAAAAAGTCCTGAAACTAATTTGGTCTAAAGATACTTGGGGTCTAACTCGTCTCCTTTAATGCGTTACACTTTTTTCGTATCAAATGATATATACCCTCATCCCTAAGAGTGATGGTATAATCAGAATGCTACATTGTGTTACATGTATCCTGCAGCAATACATACTAATTGTGACACTTTTAATACGACTATTAAATTCAAAAAGAACACTAAAAATATCCACATTTTGTGATCTGATGAATTATTTCTATTATATTAGAACATAAATCTCAAGCATTTTTTTGAGTTGTTGCACCTGATTGAACACTTTATTTGTTGTATATCATATTACGCAACACGTATCTTAATACAATAAACGAATAAAAAACAAAATATGTTTTGTTGTCAAATCTTTTCTTATTTGTTTTTTTTTTATTATTTTAACAACTATTAAATTATAATGGGTATAGAATATGAAGACTGTGATGAACCGCCGCTCATTTCACGCCGTTCCTGCTCCAAGCAACGTTGTATGGTATCGACACAGGGTTTAGTTCGCGGTGCGACATACGATGCAGCATTCGCAATGTATATGATTATAAAAACAAAACAGACTGTCCACAATTTCATTGTATCCCCTTGGTTAGATCTTGTTATGAAAATATTACTCCGCCGAACAACACTTTAACAACTAATTGAATTTCAAAAAGTACATTCGCTTTTATATGAACTTTTCTTTATGATGCTTTAAAAAAAATATGCTGCCAATATTCAAAAGCAAAAAAAAAAAAATAAAAAAAAACACGGCGCAAACCACAAAAATTTGATAACGAATTCATTGAGATACTTAAATTGTGGGAATAACCAAAAGCGCACATACACGTACACATTTTAGATTGATAATTTTTTTGCAAAAGCAATATATGTATACGTCTGTAGGTACACACCCAGATTGGAGTACAAAAAAAAACTAGTGTGAGATTGTGTTTGCGGCAGACGGGTGGCGTATTTGAATAGTTGACTACGTTCCAGCCATATCAATTAGTATTCAAACCAGCTACAACTGTGATGAAAATAGATTCGCTTGATTTGATATGATGCCAAATTAAATGATGCCACAAATTCAGAGTTTAATTTAGTATTTAAGATGTAGATGTTCAGCCAAATTCACGTACCTGATGTACATTTTATAATAATTGGTCAAGACCGACCTTCGAATACATTACAAATTAGCTTGGCAGATTATTTTGGTACTTTACGGGTTGATATGGATTATTTGTAAGAAAACCCAGTACAGAAATTTCAGTCGGATGAAGTAACTTACATGTTCTCAGCGAGCTCGCTATGTCATTAGTTAATGACAGGGGTCAATGTCTTATGTCTTCCTGCTCTGCTCCGTCTTTTAGGTTCGACTTCAAACACCTTCCGGGCAACATATCCCAGTCATTGTAGTCGCTAGTTTCTGACTCTTTTAGCTACGTCGATGCCGTGGTAAAGCTCATGCTGCTCATGGTTAATCTGATGGCGAAACTCGCCGTCGACACAGATACCAATATAATCTGCCAAGCTATATTTTTCAGAGTAATTTTCTTTCGAATACTTCCAGGTTTTGTATGTCCGTTGTCCTAAGCACCCGGCTGCATACAACAGAACGGTTAAAATTAGCACCTGGTATAGCTGTTTTATAGTATTCCGAGATAAGGTGGTGTTACTAAAGTGCTGCAATATTCTCCGCTTGATTTCTTGGCTGACAATATTTTTTTATTGAAGGAAGATCCGTGATAGGTCTACTACCTCAAAACAATAATTGTCAACGTTCACGGTGCGTCCCCATCGAGAGGACTCTTTGTTAGTCGAAATCATTATTTTTTTGTCCTCGTGATGAGAAAACTACAGTAACATCTCGCAGATTTCGGCCAATGATGTCTATATCATCGGCATAGGCTAGTGGCATGTGGCTCTTGTGGAATATTGTGCCAGCCATGTTGACACCAGCCTTTCTCATCACCTTCTCCATAACTATATTAAATAATGTATAGGACAGGCTGTCGCCCTGCCTGAGACCTCTTTCCCTGTTGAATGGTTCAGACTGATCTTTACCAAACTTATCCGATGATTTGGTGTTTTCCAAGGTACATCTGTAAAGTCGAATCAGCTTTGCAGGAATACCAAACTCAGACATGGCCGCATATAGCCTATTCCTTATCGTAGAGTCGAAGGCAGCTTTGTAGCCTTCAAAGAGGTGGTAGGTGTCGATCTACTTTTCACGAGTTTTTTTCCAGGATTTGTCGTAAGGTGAATATTTGATCCGACGTAGATTTGCCAGGTCTAAAGCCGCACTGATATCCAATCCCCGGGCATGCTCTCTTCTAGCCAGATGTTTTCCATGAGCTGATGCAGGCTCCTAATCAGCTCCTCCCCGCCGACCTTAAACAATTCAGCAGGGAGAACATCGGCTCCAGCAGCTTTGTTTTTTTTTTTTTAAAGCGGGAGATTGCCACACGTATCTCGCTCTGGCTCGGAAGTGGACAGTTAATACCATCGCCATGGATTGGAGCGGGGTCTTCTGGAGTGGTGTCCGTATCCAGTAAATTTCTGAAATGATCTCTCCATATCTTCAGAACGTTATCCTGGTCCGTCACTAGCTCACCATCGCTATCCTTGCAGGAGAGCAACCCTGTTCCACGCATTCTCGCCTTAACTCTTTGGTAGAATTTTCAGGCTTCCCCTCTACTTCGGAGCAACTCAGTGCACTCATCCTGCCTCTTCTTTAGCTCCTTCTTTTTCCGTCTAAAAAGACGAGTTGGCTTTCGTCTCTTCTCCCTGTGCCGTTCACGAACAGCTCGCGTTGCCATTGACTGCAGTTTCGCCCGGTATGCAGCATCCGTGACTCTCGTGGCATTGCGACATCCATCATCGTACCATGCATCTTCTTGAGACGGCTTTGAGTACCCAAGTACGCTTCTCGCAGTCAGTTTTATGACGTTGGCTGTATATTGCCACTTCGAGGTAATATTATCAGTGGTTGGAGCATTCCGTAGCAGTTGAGTTAGGTGGTTAAAGTAGGCGTCCGCTACGTCTATGGTCCGCAGTTTACCGATGTCCGGCTTTTGTTGTGCCTGGTTACGTACGTTTTTTGCAATGCTTAGCCTTGTGCGTACCTTAACTGCGGTGAGGTTGTGATCGAAGTAAATGTTCGCACTCGATGCATGCACTCGATGCGTGCCTTCCATCGACTACCACATGATCTATCTGATTCCTCGTTAATAGATCTGGAAATAACCATGTTGCTTTATGAATATTTTGATGGCCAAATCTAGTGCTGCTAACTACCGTATTTCTTGCCGCAGGGAAATGAATCAGTCTGATGCCATTGTTCGACGTTTCGGTGTGCAGACTGAATTTTCCGAAGGTAGGCTCAAATGCCATCTTCCTGCCTTTTTTGGCATTAAAATCGCCTAATACAATTTTGATGTCATGGCTCGGGCTACGGTCATAAGCATTTTCTAGGCTCTCGTAGAGCCCGTCTTCGTCCTCATCGCTTTTCTCTTCTGTCGGAGCATGGGCACATATAAGTGTTATGTGGGAAAACTTTGTTTTGACTCTTATGGTGGCTATACGTTCACACACCGGGTTTTACCTTGAGACTAGATGTCGCAGGCTCATGCCAACCACAAATCCACATCTAAACTCGCGCTTGTCCTGTCGCATGTCTTCATGCGCGAGCACCCGTGTCCCGTCCGCCGTGTTTGCTGTAAAGCGGTTATGTCAGCCTTGTATTCTTCGAGGACTTCCGCCAGTTGGATGGAGGCACCTGGTCTATACAGCGTTCATTTTGGGGTGCTCCTCCTGCTGGGATGTTATCACAGCCGCCCATTCCGGGTCAGACGCTGACCAGGGTACGGCTCACTCTTAGCCGACGTGCCTGGGTTAAAGGTTTCGCCCCTCACAGTTAGCCGTGCTCTGACTGGTGTCAAAGGCACGTTTACAGGCGTCAAGGATCACTCTGGGTTTGCCAAGTTACACCGATCAGAAGCTTTACCTTGCATCACACTCCCGACGCCGAACAATTTGCATGCATTTACCGCCGAACAATTTCTTTGAATTTGAAATTGTAATAAAAATGCAAAATGATTTTTCTGATAATCACATGTGAACGACCAGTCGCAAGATATTGGGTCGTTTTTTGAAACGAATGTATAGATTTTCTATTATCGTAAAATGTTTCTGCAAAATTGGATGTTTAAAAACACACGAATATTTATCATAGCTATAGGCACATATAATGTGTTTATGTTCCGTTGGGTATAACAAAGTCGGTAATATATCTTTGGCTATGTCAATTTTTTTCATGTATGTGACCATTTTATTGAAACCTTTTCATAAATATTTGTATATTAAAAAACAATGATTCAAAAGCCAAAATGCAAAAAAAGGTGTGTCCCAACAATCGGACTAAGAATATTAATCTGAGCAGAGCAGGCAAGGCACATCTTGCTCCAGTTGAATGCTGCGACCATAAGTAACTAATTTGGTTACAGTACTCACATTCTCTGTAATAGAACAATTTCAGGTACCCACCTCAGCTATAATTTTCAATTTACCGTGACATCATTCCGCCTAATTAAAATATGTATTCCAAATCGCAAATGTGACGAACATCTTAATATTATTGTACTTCAACGTCATTGGATAGACTATCTTCTCTCGTAGGTTTGCTCTCAATCTGTGATGACCTCTTACAAATTAAACACTT
The DNA here is from genome assembly GCA_964034835.1 of Muscina levida. Taxonomy (NCBI): domain Eukaryota; kingdom Metazoa; phylum Arthropoda; class Insecta; order Diptera; family Muscidae; genus Muscina; species Muscina levida. Next base: position 39,113,779 of record OZ035881.1, on the reverse strand, counting down.
AATTTTAATTGGCCCTGTAACCCTAATCATACAACCTTTACACTAAACGCCTTTTATTATTATTGTTATGATTTTGTTCTTGTTGTTTCTGTCGACTTCATTACATCCCACCAGAATTGGTACTTTGCTCCTCTCATCATCGCTCTGGGTGTAACAACATAATGCACAGTTGTCGACGTTCATGTGGTTGAGTTTTTACCTTGTTGGGGGTTTGTTTCCACCTACTTGCACACAAATCAGCGCTCTGTGATTTTAACTTAATTTTTATGAGGTAATTATATTGTCGGTTAAGAACGCCTTCGTTTGCTCCACCTTTGGGTGTTTTTTTTAGCTTTGTTACACATTTTTTGGAGAATATCTCATTACAAATACCGTACATTGGGTATTTCGAAAGTAAAAGGGGTTACGAATGTTACATATTTTAAAAGGATTCTTAAACAATACAATGAATATCGGATATATGAAGTACCCAAAATGCTCATGCATATAATTGTGTTCATGAAATATTATAGGTACTGTAGTTTACTTATAAATTTCAACCACTTTAGTAGGAAGAAATTCGAAAATAAAAACAAAACTGATGTTATCCAGAAAAATGATGTCGAAGTTCCACCTAAATTTTATATCTAAGAATGACAAAGAATAATAAATATGTAATAGTCAATTAAATAAAAAAAATATACTTTTATATATATATGAAAACAATTAATTAAAGTCTTAATTAAAATAACCAAATTATGCAAATGACTTTATTTACTTGTTCTTAAATTACACATCAGATGTTCACGAATATGTCTACTATTATCAGTGCAAATGCTGATGTTATTGGAAGCACGAGTACGCTGTTCAACAAAGATCCCATTTACAGATTTCTTATGTACGCGACTACACGAACTGTGGAGTCGTGGTAAGCTGATTGCGATAACAACACGTCCATTAACCCCATGATCAGAAGCTACATGTCTACATTCTATAAACAGACAGAGAGAGTAAATAATCAAAGTTCATTTAGGTTAATTATTTAATATGAACAACAAATTCGCTAGCCGAGACAAAAATATTTTATATTGGGAAAAATTTTCGACAGAATAAACGTGTATTGTGGAGATTGTAATACAGACCCAAATGTTAATGAGTATAAATAAATATAAATTGTTAAGCTTAATAATATTATCGAAACAATTATGTTATTTTACTAATAAAAGGCCTGGTGTATTATATAAAATGCCTGCTAGGTCATGATTTCAGACCTTCTGCCGCTGGTATGGTAAAGTTCCAAATCTACACGCGGTAATGTTTTGCAATAGCATCACCGGTGTCGCTATATCGATATACGTTATACAATTCCTAGTGGCTTTAGTGAATTTGGACATCTGGTTAGATAAGTGATTCAATTTTTATGGTCCATCACTGATATGATATTCTAGTGGTTACTCGGAAATTAAGAAGCCATTTGTTGTGCGATAAATGGGATCTAAACTATATCCGATGTTTACAAATTGTTTGGAAATATTTTGACAGGTGTATCTTGCATTGAAGGACCTTCACGTTTGTTACGGCCATATTTGTTTACCTCACCATTAGGTATAGGGTATATATCATCTGATACAAAAAACTTGTAACGGATTAAAGGAGACGTTTACGACCTCTTTGAGTACCTCCCATATAATGGGAGCCATTGGGAATGTAACACTGAGCAACATGTTCGTGGTATTTTTAGTTTGATCATGAATAGCGCCATGTAGTGACCTACGAACCCAGATGGTTTATTGGATATGAATACACGAGAAAAAAAAGTAAGAAAAGGAACCCCCCAAATTATGAAGACCCCCAAACGCTATAAGGACCATGATTTAAGGAGATGCACCTGGAACGTCAGTACACTCAAAAAAAATCAAGTATTCCGTACTTAAATCGTTCCCAAGCGGTGTCAAAAGTGCGGTAAGTACGGATTTTCTTAAATCCAGTACAAAATGCTTGATCCAAGAACGGAAAAACCTAGCCTGGAATTCTTATTTGTAGATGTTATTAAGCCCTGCGGCGCTTAATTTGTAAAGAAAAAATTCTTAATAGGGCTTGAATTTTAAGTATAGAATTCCTAAATATAGATGACATTAAGCCTGCTGGGGCTTGATTTTTATACCATCACCCTTAGGGATGAGGGTATATATCATTTGATACGAAAAAAAGTGTAACGCATTAAAGGAGACGAGTTAGACCCCAAGTATCTTAAGACCAAATTCGTTTCAGAACTTTTTAAGAAGAATGAGCTATGTCCGTCTGTCTGGCTGGCTGGCTGGATGGCTGGTCAGCAGGATAACTCGAGTAAACCTTAACGGATCGGTATGAAAATTTACCAGTATTAATATTTTTCGAAACGAACTTATGGGATTGTAAATGGGCAGAATAGACCCACCCCTTCTGGTACCTCGCATACAAAATTACCTATTTTTGGATAATTAATATTTCTTCCATAACTGTCAAACAGACCATCGGAGGATATCTAGATTTGGTCAGGTTATTTATCTTGCAATAGTAGACAAACCCTAAGAAAGCCCAAACATTTGCCACACCCCTTCTGGTACCTCCCATACAAATTACCGAATTGACCCTTATAGTTTTACATACATATCTTTTTTGTAAGTAAACTGAGATCACTCAAATTTTGCGTATGATGTTCGCTTATTAAAATTAAACTCAGGTATGAATATGGACTATATCGGTTCACGCCTTCTGGTACCTCCCATACAAAATTACCTATTTTTTGAAAATTAATATTTCTCCCATAACTTCCAAAAGGACACTTGGGGGGTTATGAAAATTGGTCGATAAATTTATGTTATTATAGGAGGCAAAACCAAAGAAAACCTAACTATTTGACACACCCCTTCTGGTACCTCCCATACAAATGACTGAACTCACCCCCATAGTCTTACAAACTTATATTTTTTCTAAGTACACCGAATTCAGTCAAATTATGAGTAATTTGTACGCTTATGAAAATATGAATCAGGAGTGAATATAGACTATATTGGGTCACCACTTCTGGTACCTCCCATACAAAATTACCTATTTTTGGAAAATTAATATTTCTCCTATAACTTCCAAACGGACTCTTGGGGAGTAATGAAAATTAGTCGGTTAATTTATATTGTGATAGGAGGCGAAACCTCAGAAAACCTAACTATTTGACACATTCCTTCTGGTACCTCCCATACAAAGGACCGAACTCACCCCCATAGTCTTACATACTTATCTGTTTTTGTAAGTGCACTGAATTCAGTCAAATTATTCGTAAGTTGTACGTATGAAAATTTGAGTCAGGAATGAATAAGGACTGTATCGGTTCACCCCTTTTGGTACCCCCTATCAAAATTAATTTTTTTTGAAAAATTAATATTTCTCACATAAATTCCAAACCGGCACCTATACCCCCTACACAAATAAGTAAAGTTTTGGACGATTTTGCACCACAAACAGGGGAAAAATTATACATAAGTAATTTTATTTTAATTAAAAATATATTCATTTCAATAACTCAAGACTTCAACAATATCTTATATTGGGTGATGGTATTTATCAGTCAGTTTACCCGACTGAAATTTCTGTACTGGTTAAGTATAGATTTCTTAATTATAGATAACATTAAGTCTAATGGGGCATGATTTTTAAGTGTAGAATTCTTAATTATAGATGTCATTAAGCTAGATGGGGCTTGATATTAATTAGGCGGATAGCTAATTAGATATTGCTAAACTATCTTATCAGTACAATTTTGCTTTGCTTTTTTACTATCATTACAAACCTTAAATGTTATAATCTCCACGAAATTAATGAGAAGTCAAAACACACTGGTGCGAAAATAGCATCAACGAAGATCACACGTCACTTGATTCGCACAAGCTCTTAAGATTTTCATACTTAATTGGAGAATTTATACGCTTAAATTTAAGTACGATTTTTTTAGAATGCGAATTAATTGTGGGGAGAAAACATTAAGCTAAGAGAGTAAACATTTTTTCCTCAGAGATTTATGTAAGATTTTTCATTCTTACTTTTTGTTAGAAAAAACTTGATATTAATTCTAAGAGTTGTTCACTTTAAAGTTGAGAAGTTTGTTCTTAAAATTCTGTAATTAAGTTCGTACAAACTTAATTGGAGAATTACATTCTTATTTTAATAATTTCTACGCTTACATTTTTGAACATATCCCGTTTTATACTTGATTTTAGAATAATTAGCACTATTCGTATTTAAATATTTAAGTACTTTTTTTTTGCAAAAAATAAGAATTTTAAGCTAAAATTTAGAATGCGTTTTTTTCTGGGTACTCTCTATAGAGAAGACTGGCGAATGTACTCAAAAAATTATAAGGCTGACATCACCGCCATCCAAAGATGAGATGGACACGACAAGGATGCACGCTACGTAAAAATTGCGATATCTATTACAGCTGCCATGCCGAAAAGCACGATTTTCGATGTGAATTTGTAGTTGGCGAGAGACTCAGACATCTTGTTTCGCGTTTCAATCCTGTTAGTGATCGAAAAGCCACAATATTTCTATATCACGCTGATTTGTGCTCATGCCCCGGCGGAATATAAAGGAAACATACGACCGCAGTCCTGGCCACGACATTAAAATTGTTCTGGGAGGCTTTAATGCAAAAATAGGAAGGGAAAATGTTCTTGGTCCATCGATCGGTATATTCAGTCTGCATACCGACACGTCAGACAACGGGTTAAGACTGTTTAGCATCGCAGCGGAATGGAACATGGTAGTGAGTGGAACCGGATTCCAGCACAAATATATGAACAATGCAACTTGGCTTTTCCCGGATCAAAATACCAAAAATCAAATTGATGATGTGGGAATCGTAGGCGGGCATGCATCTCGTGTCATGAACGTGCGTGTGATCCGTCGAGCTTGACTCGAATCATTACCTGGTTGCAGCCAAGGAGCGCACAAGATTGAGCAGAGCGAAAAACACAAAGATAACTGCCTACTCCGATATACAGTGTCAGCATATTGCGCATTCCCTGGCAACGTCTTCAGTGATCTGGCACATTTTCACCTTAGTGGATTCGTCAATTAGAAGAATTGCCGCTTTTGGGCGAATGGTAATCCAAGAGTGATTGTCGAAAAAACAATGCACCCACAAAGAGTGACTGTTTGGTGGGGTTTATGGGCTGGCAGCATCATCGGGCCGTATTTTTTCCAAAATGAGGCTGGTCAGGCAGTTACTGTGAATGGGTGTTCGCTATCGTGATAACGAACTTTTTATGGCCCGAATTGGAATATATGGATGTCAACGCTAAGTGGTTTCAACAGGACGGTACCACTTGCCACATAGCTAACGAAACAATGGCTCTTTTGCGCGACAAATTCAATGGCCGTGTTATCTGACGTGGTGGCGATGTCAATTGGCAGCCAAGATCATGTGATTTGACACCGTGGGACTTATTTTTTTTGGGTTTATTTGAAAGAAGAGGTGTACGTCAATAAGCCAGCAACAATTCAAGAGCTAAAAGATGAGATAATTCGGCACATTAACGGCATAGAACCTCAAATTATGCCTCAGCGTCATCAAAAATGTGGACAATCGTATGGAAGTGCCGCCGAGGTCGCGGCTGCCATTTGGCCGATATTTTGTTCCATACATTATTTAACCATTCCAATAGTATTATAATAAAAATAAATACCAATAATTTTCTAAATAATTTGTGTTTTATTCCAAATCAACATCGGCCCTTAAATCAACATCGGCCCTTAGAGTTTTTTTTTCTACGAGCTTTTTAGTATAATAAGTCAATAATAAAAATGTTGTCCATGTATTAAAATTTTTCTTGCAGATTACAATCTGCGTACCAAATGTAATCTCTGATATAAAGATAAATTTGACACGCCCACTGATCAAAAATAAAAACTTTACAAAAGCGCCAAAAAAATGTCATTGATTTGACAATGAATAATTATTTCTAAGATTTTACTTATAACTGCAAGTCAAAGACCTAACCCCGCCCTTACCGGTACCTCCTATACAAAATTACCTAAAATAAACTTAATTTAGCTTCATACCCCATGAAGGAGGTGTGGCATTGCTTCTTGCGTAGTCAATTAAAACGCTTACTATTTTTAGATTCACAACTAACGGCACCTACTTCTTTATCGACGAATGCGAACGTCACTTTTACTAGACGTGTTGATTGACTCGACACTTATACTGGGAAGTTGCTGATAAAGGCCTGCAGCGTTCCATTCATTCTACTTGTACAAACAGATAAAACAAGTAAATACTTGATATTATCGGTACAAATTCAACAAAGAGAAGAACGAAACATGTGCTCATGCATTTTGGATTGAGTAGATCGCGTATCATCTCCTTCTCTGGCTCTCATTGTAGTGGAAACTTTTTTTCTCTTTATCTTTTCCACTCAGTGAAGTAACTGTTGTTCCTTTTTTTTAAATGGATATATCCATTTTATATAGATATTCCAGATCGTACGCTTTGCGTTGATGATGTTTTCTTACTTTTTTTGTTATTCTTTTCACAAAAAGTAATAGTGTAAGTTTCATCTTTGGCAAATTTTAACAAACCAGAAAATGGTACCACTAACTCTAGTACACAAGCCCGTATTATTTGTACCATATGTTTTGAGTACTTGACAAATGTTGCAGAAAAAAACATGAACTGAAGATTTTTATTTAAATTTGTATTAGTACCTATTGCCATATTTTCTGCTGTTGCATGACAATAGCTTCAAATCTCCAATTCTTGTATTTTCCTTTTTTTGACCTTAGTGAAATTTCTGCATTGATTTAATTTTTCTGACATTAAATCACAGTATGGATCACTCATGTCGATGTGGACCAACTTTTGTTGTCTTAGCTCATTTTTTAGTTCAACGCCTTCTGCTCCAGCATGACGGTTTGCCGAAATGCCTGATTTAATTTTTAAACATAATAATTTGCATTCATTATATGGTAAAGTAAGCATCACACAAACGCGCGTTTAATTGCCTGTTTTATTCACAATTTTTTTTTTGTTCGTTTTACTTTCACGAAAAATTTAAGATTTTACTTCTTAGCAGTGCGCAAGTAGGCTGTAGGTTTACCATAATGCCCCCTTCCCTTGGGGTTATCCGCAAAATGTTAACAAAACAAATTTTGTTTACGGTTGAGAAAGAAGGAAAATATGTTTAAGATTTTTTGGTGGATAATGATGATGTCATTATGAAGGGATGACGATGACGGGCAATATGAGTATCAAAAGTTCTAAATCATTAATTTTTATTTGATTCGTTAAATTAGTTGAAGAGTTAATAGTACAAGGTTTCACAAGTATGTAATCGTACAGGAATTTGTAATAAATATGACGAGCTGAAAAACTCTGGTTAAACTGTTTTGAATTTTCATTGCCATTGGTAACACGATAAAACATTTCCTGTAGCCATTGGCAGACTTACTTCAAAATTTAACATAATTTGTTCAGAAGAACAAAAAACCAGTCCAAACATTTTAGTAAATAGCCTTAATCTATAAATGATGTTTAACTCTCCGAAGAAAATGTCACAGGGTACAAAGTGTCAATGAATTTGCCAACAACTTTAATTCTCACAAACATTTCCGGTTTCTTGGGTTTCACCTATAAATTTAACGTTTTGTCTCTTAATGTAAATATTTGAGAACTTGGCTAATTTGTATAGGAGGTCCCCGTAGGGCCATATGTATTCATATTTATTCCATAGCCTTCGATATCTTTTAAATATTCATAAATTCCTTTAAAATATCCTTAATACATTGCATAGTCAGCAACCACTACAAAATCTAATACTCAAACACTTTTGAAAATTTAAAATCCTTAAATCCTCAAATTAATAAGCTACTTAATTCCACTAGCACTAGCATATTCACTTCACTCGACCAAGACATACTTAAGCATGGACTCCATCATTCACATTTTTTGATTGTCAACAACATTCACTGCCATCATATGCAACCAAGGATCATGATAATAATGCCACGTTCTCCATATATATCTTCTATTGTGGCGACCGGATGAATACTCCGTATCTTATGTCAAAACAATGTGCACATTTTGCCAAAATGGAAGACCAACCTAACCATAAAGGATGAACCCGTAACACAACACAAAACAATAGCAACAAAGGAGTCCGATTTGAAACTATTTTAATTACGTATAGAGCAGTAAACCGTTAGTGTTCGTCTGGGACAAGCGAATGAAAAATAAAAACGGTACAACAGAGACTGCAAAAAAAACATTTTTGTTGCTGCGAATAATTAATCTTTGTGGAATAATTAGTTTTAATGGTCATGAACATTATAAACAAGAAGAAGACCCATTTAATAAGTGGTGGCAGCGCAATAAAACGAAGATGATGTTGGTGTTGCAGAAACTAAAAAATGCCATAAATTTAAGTATTAAAATAATGCAATAGAAAACCATATTGCATGGGGTGGGTTAAAAGAATAGACCAATGACAATTTAATTTTTAAAGAAATAGTAACATTTTTTCCATGTTTATTGCAATTTATTTTATTTTATTTTTTTAATTATTGGCTGTTCTTACGTTCGACAATAATATGTTGAGATTAGTAACTTATGTAATAAATTTCAAGTAACTCCTTAATATGAAAGTTAACCAAGGAAGTTTTATTGATTTTAAATGCAAAATATTTTAGGCTCTATGACGATGGTAAAAAGTTCATCAGCAAATTCATACATATTGTGCCGACATGTAGACCAGGGTTTTTTCTGTACGTAGGGCGAACAACCACTTCTTTCACTAATCGGAAGCTGACATTCCCCTAAAGATCAAAATTAAATTTTTATCTGTAACCGGCGTCGGGAGTGTGGTGCAAGGTAAAGTTTTTGATCGGTTTAAATTGGTAAACCTAGGGTGATCCTTGTCAATTACACTTCAAGTCTACTCACAGAGCTCCGTATACGTGGTACAACTGCGGACGCCTGGAAACGTGTTTTTTACACTCGTCAGACCGCGGCTAACTGTGAGGGGCAAAACCTAAAACCAAGGTACGTTGGCTCAGAGTGAGCGGTACCCAGGTCAGCGTCTGACCCAGAATGGGCGGCTGTAATAAAATCCTGGCAGAAGGAGAAAACTGCGACGTGGGGCGCTGGGCTTGCAACCCGCCATCGCCGTATGCACTTTGCAATGAAAATAATTAAAACCAGTACAGAAATTTCAGTCAGATAAACTGACTGATAAATACCATCACCCACTATAAGATATTGTTTAAGTCGTGAGTTATTGAAATTAAGCGATTTGTAATTAAAACCAGTTAGAAAGTTTCAGTCGGGCAACCCGACTTACATTTACCCTTACCCTCAGTAAAACAAATAATTTTCTATTTTATTGATATTATTACTCGATTTCGAAATTGCGCGGAGTGGTACATTTATATGGGAGGTACGTGAAGGGGTGTGTTTAGGCTCCAGATTTATTCTCCATAACTTTATCCTGTTATAGCTTTACTAAATACAGAATTTGCGCACGATTGCGTTGGGTGTACTGATATTATTACTACATCCCAAAAGTGGGCGGAAAGGTACATTTGTATGGGAGGTACCATAAGGGGCGTGTCTAGACTTCAAATTTTTTCTCCAAAACTTTGTCCTGTTATAATATAACAAAATACAGAATTTGGGCACGATCGTGTCGAGTGTATTGATATTATTACCCTATTTCTAAAGTGGGCGGAGTGGTACATTTGTATGGGAGGTACCAGAAGGGGCGTGTCTAGACTTCCAGATTTTTTCTCCAAAACTTTATCCTGCTTAAACTTTACCAAATACAGAATTTAGGCACGATCGCGTTAGGTCTTTTAATAATATTAATCGATTTCTAAAGTGGGCGGTACCAGATGTGTATGTGAGGTACCAGATGGGGCGTGAATAGACTTCCAATTTTTTTTCTCTAAAACTTTATCTTGTTATAGCTTTACTCAAAATAGAATTTGGGTACGATCAAGTTTAATTTATTGATATTATTTCTCCATCTCTATAGTGGGTGGAAAGGTAGATTTGTATGGGAGGTACCAAAAGGGGCGTGGCTAGGCTTTCAAAATTTTTTCCAAAACTTTATCCTGTTACAGCTTTACTAAATACAGAATTTGGGGACGATCCCGTAGGGTGTATTGATATTATTACTCGATTTCTAAAGTGGGCGGAATGATGTATTTGTATGGGAGGTACCAGAAGGGGCGGGGCCATGTAGCCCATTTGCAATACCGTAAGTAGTTTTGAGAAAATAATAACTCGTGCAAAATTTCAAAACATTTGGTTGCGTCTTTCGAAAGTTATCGTGCGAACCAGCCGGACAGCCACCGGACAGACAGACAGACAGACAGACAGACGGACATGGCACAAACGACTTAAAAAGTCATGAATCGAATTTGGTTCAAAGAAACCTAGGGTCTAAAGTGACTCCTTCTATGTGTTACACTTTTGGGTCGTATCAAATGATATATACCTTTATCCCTACGGGTGATGGTATAAAAATAATAAAATGGACCCCCTTAAATGTTGGCGACCACCGTAAACGAATTGCAGACCATGATTTGAGGATATGCACATGAAATGTTAGAACAATGTAAAGACCAGGTACCTCCATCCAACTGTCGGAAGCCATCGAAGAATACAAGGTTGACATAACCGCTTTACAGGAAATCCGGTAGACGGGACACGGGTGCTCGCGCATGAAGACGTGCGACATCTACTATAGTGGCCATGCGTACAAGCACGAGTTTAGATGTGGATTTGTGGTTGGCAAGAGACTGCGAAACCTAGTCTCTAGGTTCAACCAGGTGCGTTTGAACGTATAGCCATCATAAGCGTCAACACAAGGTTCTTCCACATAACACTTATATGTGCCCATGCTCCGACAGAAGAGAAAAGCGATGAGGACAAAGACGAGTTCTACGAGAGCCTAGAAAATGTTAATGACCGTAGCCCGAGACATGACATTAAAATTGTACTAGGCGATTTTAATGCTAAAATAGGCGGGGAGACCGCATATGAGCCTACCATCCAAAAATTCAGTCTGAACACAAAAACGTCGAACAATGGCATTAGACTGATTGATTTCTCTACGGCAAGAAATATGGTAGTTGGAAGCACTAGGTTTGATCTTAGAAATATTCACAAGGCAACATGGTTATCTCCAGATCAATTGACGAGGAATCAGATAGATCACGTGGTAGTCGATGGAAGGCACGCATCGAGAGTTCTGGGCGTACGAGTGATCAGGGGTGCGAACATTGACTCCGATCACTACCTTACCGTAGTTAAGGTACGCCCAAGGCTAAGCATAGCGAAAAACGTACGTAACAAGGCACAACGAAAGCTGGAAACCGGTAAACTGTTAACCACAGAAGCAGCGAACGCCTACTCCAACCACCTAACTCAACTGCTACGGAATGTTCCAACCCCTGATAATATTACCTCGCAGTGGCAATATATAGTCAACCACATAGAACGGACTGCGAGAAGCGTACTTGGGTACTCAAAGCTGCCTCTTGAAGATGCCTGGTACGATGATGAATGTCTTCGACTCTCCGATAAGGAATAGGCTATGTCTGAGTTTTTAATTCCTGCAAAGCTGGTTCGACTTTGCACATGTACCTTGGAAAACACTAAATCCTTGGTTTAGATTGGTAAGGATGACTCTGAACCATTCAACACGGAAAGAGGTCTCAGGCTTGCCATGTACACTATTTAATATAGTTAGGGAGACTGTGATGAGAAAGGCTGGTGTCAACATGTCTGGTACCATATTTCACAAGAGCGCCCGCTATTAGCTTGTGCCGATGATATAGACATCACTGGCCGAAATCTGCGGGATGTTACTGCAAAAATTGGCTTAGCAGTCAATGAGGACCAAACTAAAATAATGATTTCGACGAACAAAAGGGACGCACCATTTATTGTTTTGATGTAGTACATGAATTTACCTACCTCGGATCTTCCGTCAATAAGAACCCGTAAGAAAGTCTCACTCGGGCAACCCGACTTACATATACCATCACATTCCAAAACGTTATCCTGTTAAATGTTTACTAAATACAGAATTTGGCCACGATCGCGTTAGGTCCATTAATAATATATACATATATAATATATTATTAATCGATTTCTAATGTGGGCGGTACCAGATGAGTATGGGAGGTACCAGAAGGTACCTCCAGTTTTATTCTCAAAAACTGTATCCTGCTATAGATTTACCAAATATAGAATTTGTATGCATTTGTTTGGAATGATGCATTTGTATGGGAGGTACCATAAGAGGCGATTTTTTCCAAAACTTTATCCTGTTATAACTTAACAAAATGCATAATTTGGGCACGATCGTGTTGAGTGAATTGATATTATAACTCCATCTCTAAAGTGGGCGGAATTGTATATTTGTATGGAAGGTACCAGAAGGGGCGTGGTCGTGTAGCCCATTTTCAATACCGTAAATAGTTTTGGGGAAATATTAATTAGTGCAAAATTTCAAAACATATGGTGGCGTCTTTCGAAAGTTATAGTGCGAACCAGCCAGACAGACAGACGGACATGGCTCAAACGACTTAAAAAGTCATGAATCGAATTTGGTTCAAAGAAACCTAGGGTCTAAAGTTACTCCTTCTATGTTTTAAACTTTTGGGTCGTATCAAATGATATATACCCTCATCCCTAAGGGTGATGGTATACAAATAGTGTCAGCCAAGAAATTAAGCGAAGAATTGTGCTCACCAATAGTTGTTTTTACGGACTTCGGCAGCATTTTAGTAAAACCACCATATCTCGGAATACTAAGAAACAGCTATACCAGGTGCTAATTTTACCCGTTCTGTTGTATGCTCTCGAATCGTGGGTGTTTACGACAACGGATATACAAAACCTGGAAGTATTCGAGAGAAAAGTATGGACATATTTGTGTCGACGGGAAAAAAAGTGTCAGAATCCAACTACTTCGATTGTTGGGACATGTTTCCAGGATGGATGTAAATGCTCTAGGTATTTGAAGACGAACCTAAAGGGGGGCGCAGAGCAGGCAGACCCCAACTTCGTTGGATGGACTAAGTGGTTGGCGACGTGCCACCATCTGGTAGGACTAACTGGAGAACACACGCAGTAGACCGAAGCGTGTGGAATTCTTTAATAGTTCAGGACTCAAATTAATGAACCACGTTCGTAAGTTGTAATGGGCCACTTAAGTAAGTAAATAAATAATTGAGTGTTATAGTGTGATAAATTTTAAAGGCCCATCCAACCACTTGTACTGATCTGATTACGGTAAGACTTAGTTCAAGTAACTTTGGACACAATTGGTTCGTTAACTTGCATGTTATAGTCTAATGAAAATTCAAGACCCACTGGTAAATTTGTAAGGGGAGTACTATTCTGCTCTAATTATGTACAATAAAAATAATAGTCGGAAAAATACGTTATGCAAAATTTGTTCAAAATTATTCAATCCAACAGGGCGTTATATTGTGATATATGGGAGGTACCCGAAGGCGTGGCACTCTTGGGTCCAAATGTTGAGATTTTCTTAATTTTGGCTTATTATTATTATGTTGCTGCAACTATTCATAATACAAGGTGACCCAAATGAAGTCATTCCATTGCAAGATGCTCTTATTTTTGACCGTTCCAGACTTTTTTTGTGGTGTTTTTTGAAGACCCGTATTTATGTGAACAAGCCCGAGACCCTGGAAGCCCTCAAGGACACCATTCGGTACGAGTGCGAGAATCTGTCGCCCGAAGTTCTCGCCGAAGTGATGAAAAATGCCATAAAACGAGCCCGTACGGCAATCAATTGTGAAGGCGCCCATTCGACAAATATCAAGATTCAAAGAATATAATCAAAAAACAGAATCAAAGATTTTCATGTAATAAATAAATGAGAGCCAAACAACATCAGATGACTTCTTTTGGCCCACCTCGTATTTTTGTCCCTTTAATGTATGGGGACAAAGCATTGTGCGGCCGGCCCAGGGTCATGTAAACCATAATCTGCAAAAAAAAGGGTTAAGACAAAAATGGCGTTTGGAATGCTATTCGCGGTTATGCTTCAATTATATATACAAAATACATATATCCCGTGTATGTTGACTTTTTGTACCATCACTTCCGGTAAAAGAGATATATTTCATTTGACCAAATGTGTATAATCTCTTTAATTTATTTCATAATTTAGTACAAACAATCCTAATACCTCGCCTTATTTACGTTGAAAATTTATTTGAGCTCACACCTCACATGGATCCGAGCAATTTGCTCTTTTATCTTCATGTACCTACACTTATATAAAAATACAAAAATGACTGACAACAAAAAGGACACGAAGGCCTACTTATTACCTCACGCAAATGTTATTATCTTGTCCATCGTGTTAAGCTAATTTTATTGCGAAACTTGTCTTATGTCATCCAGATCCTTATTGCTGGTCGCATCATCTTGACCAACCAGGATATACGTATTTACACGTTTGGGCCATTTAAAACGTGACTGAATATGTTTCATTTTTTTTTCAAGCGATAGACATATATTACATTTATTCATGCAAGAACAATTCCTCTTGTCTACAAATGAGAATCGCAAAATAACTAAATAAGGATACTCGAGAAAATATTGCATTATATGTCCCAAAAACATGTACTTGATAAATTCATTAAATTAGGACGGCAAAGTAGAAAAGTTGTACCCAAATATTATGTTTTTGAAATGATGCAAGTACAAAACACATAATGTTCACTTATTTTTATCATCATAATAACATTTGTTTTCTTTGGCCATGGCATTTAAGGTGAGCTACAGTTCAGAAGATGTGTGCTAAATTAATATGGACTTTGACCAATAAAACATAAGATGAAAGCATTATTATTTGATCATTACAGCAATTTCAGTCAGGTGAAGTATTTGAAGTATTTTTCTCGATGATTCCCAGAATATATTATTCCCCTTGTGTCAACTTTGTCAACGTTCACGCAACGTCCCAAACGAGTATTAATTTTTCGTGGAAACAAATTACTTGGATTTTTTTCTCATTTAACACCAGTTCCACTTCTGCCGACTACTTCTCAATGCTTGAAAAGGCCACAGTAACATCTCGCAGTCCTCGCCCAACGATATCTGTACGCGTGCATTATGTGACTTTCATTAAAGATTGTACCAGCAGTGTTTAATGCAGCCTTGCGTATGATCATCTTCATTATTATGTTAGAAAGACCACATAACTGACCATCGCCTTGTTTGATAGATATATTTTTGCCTGCCTTCAAAGAAGACATCTTGTCAATCAAAGTCATCCCGCAAAGTCATATCAGCTTCCAAACTCCGGATACCAAACTCAACTCTAGTAGATTCAGAAGTATCAGAATGTCGAATTCAGCTATGTAATCAATAAACAGATAGTAGGTTGTTGCCGTTGGGGATGTAAAGTGAATCTTTTATGTAAAGCCGACTCACAACCTCCTTCGTTGTGGCACTTGGGCAACGTTGTTCGTGATATTGATTTTATCATGAATAGCGGCATATTCTGAGCGACGAACCCTGATGGTTGGGCTAGCTACCCGCTTTCAGCTCCTTTTCTGGCTATGAAAGCACGAATAAGAAAAAGTAACAAACGGAACCCCTGCAAACGCAATAAGGACCATGATTTAAGGATATGGACTTGAAACATCCGGACTCTCTATCGAGAAGGTGCTACTATCCGACTGACGGATGTCCTCAAAAAATATAAGGCTGACATCACCGCCATCCAGGAGGTGAGATGGACAGGGCAATGATGCTCGTGACGTAAAAATTGTGACATCTATTACTGCTGCCATGACGAAAAGCACAAATTTGGATGGCGATTTCAAGTTTGTGAGAGACTCAGACATCTTGTGTCTCGATTTAATCCTGTTAGTGATCGAATAGCCGCAATCCGCATCGAGGCGAAATAATTTTACATCACGCTGATTTGGTTTCATGTCCCGGCGGAAGATAAAGACGATGAGATAAAAGACGCATTTTACGAGTGCATAGAGGAAACATACGACCGCTGCCCTAGCCACGACATTAAAATCGTTGTGCAAGATTTTAATGCAAAAATAGGAAGGGAAGATGTTCTTGGTCCATCCATCGGTAAATTCAGCCTGCATTCCGATAGGTCAGACAACGAAATTATCTTGGTTTGCTTCGCAGCAGGAAGGAACATGGTAGTGAGTGGAACCAAATTCCAGCACAAAGATATCCAGACGGCAACATGGCTATCCCCTGATCAAAACACCAAAAATCAAATGGATCAGGTGGTAATTGATGAAATGCATACATCTAGAAATCATGGCCGTGTGCGTGATCCGTGGTGCTAATATTGGGTCGGATCGATACCCGGATGCAGGCAAGGTGTGCTCAACATTGAACAGAGCAAAAAACGCACGTCACCAAACACAAACAAAGCTGAACAGCGCGACACTGCAAACCCCAGAGATAGCCACTGCCTACTCCAACCAGCTCTCCCAACTACTAATACACAACGCCTCTACTTTTCACCACCGTACCAGGAACGCTACAACCAACTGTAACCTAGACAGGAAACGGCATAAGAAGGGGTAAAACAGACGAGAGAGCATTTTTAGCGAAAAAAAACCTTAGATGAAGGAACGGGAGAACGAGGACGATACAGGGATAGAGGTGAGGACCGAAAATATTACCAGAAAGTAAAAGCAAAAGGCTACAGCAATGGGCTCCCCTTCTATAACTACAAGAGTGGAAATCTGGTTACAGATACGAAGAGTGTACTGCACACATGGAGAACACACTTCCAGCAACTGCTAGTTCCAGAAGGCAGCTCACTTGAAGGTGTCACGGCAATTGCCGACGACGGCTTAGATTGCCCACCACCAAGTCAATCCGAGGTAAGAAGAGGGCCCCTGGTCGGGCCCTTTCAGTGTGGCTGTAGAGCTGATATATCAACAACTGACCAGATATTTACATTTCAGTAAATCCTGGAAAAGATCCAAGAGAAACAGATCGACACGTATCATCTTTTCGTCGACTATTAAGCTACCTTCGACAGCCCGATACGGCAGAAATTACTCGAAGTCATGACTAAGTTTGGTATTCCAGCGAAGCTGATACGCCTTTGCGCAATGGCGCTGACTGACACGAAGTCTTCAATGAAGATTAGCTTAAAGGATCTTACGGAACCATATACTAGACGAGACCTAAAACAATGATGACGTAGACATCATCGGTCGAAAACTGCGGGATGTGACTGCAGCCTTCTCAGGTATAAAGAAGGAATCGGCGAAAATGGGTCTAACTGTGAACGAGGAAAAAACGAAGTTATTACATTCAACGAACAAAGAATCTACTCGTTTGGGAAACTGCGTGAACTAGGGTGATCAGTTCGGTTTTCAAAAACCGGCTACTCGGTTTTTTTCACCCATAAAAACCGTCGGTTTTTTTTAAATCCCTATTTTTCGAATATCGAATAATCCGGTTATTTTTTGTCGAATCTCGGTTTTTTGGCGTTCTATATTTTTTATTTAAATTTATTCATAATTGTGTTAAATGTGTTCTTGTACTTGTTTTTTTTTCAGTGTTTCGGAAGAACAACCTAATTGTTAGTTTTATAAATCTTCAATGTTTAATAAGTCGGCTGAAAAGCGAAAGAAATTACAAATGTTTGTAAAAGACCAATTTAATAAGGAGCTTCAACTTATCCATGATGTTAAGCACCACTGGAATTCTATAACCAATATGGTTTCTCAATTTTTAAAATTGCACAAATGTGTGAATCATACTTTATTGGAGTTAGAACTGACACCATTTAGTGAAAATGATATCGCAACTTTGTCTGTGCTTAGTGACACCATTAAACCTTTGGAAATGTCTATACAAAAACTTTCTGCAAACTCTTCGACTTTAGCTGATGCTGAAGGTATTTTTAAATTTTTACTTTAACACTTTTCAACAATTCAAAACCAATTATCAATAAATTTATATGCAATTTTCAAAAGACGTATATCAGAACGACGTGTTCAAGCCCTGAATACTCTCATTTTGTATTTAAGTACGAGTAAACTCCCAATTAGTGACGCATTTCTAAAATATTCAATATTAAACGCCTTGTACACTATAAGCCCAAATAGTACACTGAGTGAAAGGGCATTTTCAATGTCAAGTTTTACAAAAACAAAAGAAAAAAATAGGTATACACCCAAGCACTTAAATTGTATCTTATTTCTTAAATGTTACTTTAGGTAAAACTAAAGATTAAATTAAATATATTTATATATAATCAATTATTTACAAATGAATTGTTTTGTTTCGTTTGTCTTTGTTAAAATAACAAACTGATCTCACTAATGTTTTGCATTGTAATTATAATTAAACTAAAAGTTTACTTTTTATAGGTATAATTGATTTGTTTTCTGTTATTTTTTAATACAATTTTTTTTCCAAAAATTGTGTTTTAATTTGTTATTTGGCATAATTTTGAAAACCGGATTATCCGGTTTTTTGTGAATTTCAAAAAAAGCAACCGGTTTTTTTTAAATGCCATTTTTCGAATAATTCGAAAACCGGTTTTCGCAAAAACCCGAATAATTGATCACCCTAGCGTGAACGTTGACAACTGTTTTGTTAACAAACCAGGAGCTGTACACTGACATTGACTGATGAACTGCGACCAAAACTCCGTTGGTAAGACCAGGTTACTGAGAACCTTGCATAACTTGGTGTGAAGTAGCGCTGAAGATCGAAGCGCTTATAATGTTTTTCTACGTCCGTTATATATTACTATAGGATTGCAAAGAAATGCCAGCTAAGTAATTAAGTGAGTAAGGTGTTGATCGGCATTTCTTGGGTCCTCTCCAGGTTTTTTTTTTTTGGTGAGGATATCTGGTCGGTCACAGGTTTTCTAGGTTTAAAGCCATACTTATTATGCTACAGTGACCGATCCTAGTTTCTAAGGGCTGCCAAAGCCCTTTGTGTCGGGCTTCAGTAACTTCTGTTACCAACTTCCGAAGACTCATCGGTGGTAGCATGCCATTTGGGTTGTTCAACAGTGCGCCTTATAACATTTGCTACCAGTGCAAGGATGTTCAGTGGCATGGCCCTGGGAACACGTGATCTATCGGACGTTGTGAGCTTCATGGGGACCTCCAAAGAGAGCTTTTGGTTTTTTCCAAGTGAATAACCATCAGAAAAATCAATTAAGAAAATCTCCCATATCCCAGTTTCTCCATTCCTACAAATTCGCATGTCCGTACAGTTACTTTCAATTCGACTTTGTTTCTCCAAAACTTAAAGCATGTTCTAACATTCTCAGCAATACTACTATTATCGTAAGCGGAGACAAAACAAATTTGTATGCAATTGCAGAGAATAGTCCAACAACACCCATCTCGAAAACGTAAACGCTATTTTAGCTGATTAGCATCTGTTAAAAGAGAATTTATGATGAACGAACGGAGAAAAAAAACACAACAACGCACACGAGGAAGAGATTCCGAATATGGCACGTACTTACCAAAACGAATTTATTTCGTAGCAAATGTATGTGCAATGCAAACAAGACAAAACTGAATACCTTAAGAGTAAAACATACTGACTCACATATATTTTAATATATGTGGAGTACAACAACGATAACAAAAAACACGATAGATATTATATAACATGTGTTGGTGTGTGACCAACGAGGAAAACTGAACGAATCGTTTTCGGGCTTGCATGTGTGCCAGGACACGTTTTGTGGCAAGTAATAATTATGCTAAAGTGGTACTGGCAATTGTAGTTATTTTTGTTATTACTATCGAATTATTGTTATTATTAAATGTTCATCTCGTACACGTAGTATTACTGCCAAAGGGTTTAAGACTTGGTGCTATTGAAAATATAATTGAAAACCTCAATAACAACTGTCGGTAGATTTAGGGCAAAATTATGGTATATTTTGGATTAAACAAATATTTCATAAAGATCTGCATTCCTGATGCAAAGTTTAAGATTTTCGAAAGTTTAAAACCAGTACAGAAATTTCAGTCAGTTAAACTGACTGATAAATAGCATCACCTAATATATGGTATTGTTTAAGTCTTGAGTTATTGAAATTAACCGATTTGTAATTAAAACCAGTTAGAAAGTTTCAGTCGGGCAACCCGACTTACATTTACCCTTACCCTCAGTAAAACAAATAATTTTCTATTATATTGATATTATTACTCGAACTCGAAAGTGGGCGGAGTGGTACATTTGTATGGGAGGTACGAGAAGGGGTGTGTTTAGGCTTCCAGATTTATTCTCCATAACTTTATCCTGTTATAGCTTTACAAATTACAGAATTTGGGCACGATTGCGTTGGATGTACTGATATTATTACTACATTCCTAAAGTGGGCGGACAGGTACATTTGTATGGAAGATACCATAAGGGGCGTCGCTTGACGTCCAATTTTTCTCCAAAACTTTATAATGTTATAACTTTACAAAATACAGAATTTGGGCACGATCGTGTCGTGTGCATTGATATTATTACTCCATCTCTAAAGTGGACGGAGTGGTACATTCGTATAGGAGGTACCAGAAGGGGCCTGTCTAGACTATCAGATTTTTTCACAACAACTTTATCCTGCTTGAGCTTTACTAAATACTGAATTTGCGTACGATCCCGTTGGGTGTATCAATATTATATCTCCATTTCTAAAGTGGCCAGTTAGATGTATTTGCATGGGAGGTACCAGAAGGGGCGAAGCCATACCGTAAATAGTTTTGGTTAAATATTAACTCGTGCAAAATTTCAAAACATTGGTTGCGTCTTTCGAAAGTTATCGTGCGTACCAGCCGGACAGCCAGTCAGACAGACAGATAGACCGACGGAAATGGCTCAAACGAATTAAAAAGTCATGTATCGAATTTGGTTCAAAGAAACCTAGGGTCTAAAGTGACTCCTTCTCTGTGATACACTTTTGAGTCGTATCAAATGATACATACCCTCCTACCCGTAGGGTGAGGGTATACAAATATAGTGAATAAATTATAATTAAAAATTAAAAAAATATAATAAAAAAAATTAAGTTTTATTTGCACATAAAAATTTGTTATATGAAAAGGCGCTAAGTCCAAATCAAATCGATAAGTTAAAAAGCAAAAAAGTTCAAAGTCCAAAAAAATGCTCCAAAAATTGTATAGTACCTTTTTTCAGAAAAATTTCTCAATATTACCAAAAATATAAGCAAGTTACACATAATTGCATTAATAGTTTTGAAAAAGTAAGTCGTTAAAGGCGAAAGTAAAGTTTTTTGTACCTCCTGTAAAATATTGAATTTTGGACTTACAACCTTTACAACTTTAGGTCGCGATATATTGGTATAGTAAATTGAAATTAAAATTTTTATTTAAATTAACTGTTAAGCTAAATTTCTATTTTTAAAAGCGTTCGGACGTTTCAAAATGACTTCCGTTTTGTAAAACGTCCAAACGCATGTTAAAAATAAAAATTTAGCTTAACAGTTAATTTTAATAAAATTGTTATACACACACTTAGATTGCTTTTCTAAGCATAGGACATAGAGCACTCAGCTTCCAATCATCGGGTATGCATTCCTTGAGCCAAATCGTGTTTCTAAGCTGGTGCATGCACGGCTGCCAGTCTACTCAATCATCGATAATTGGCGAGATTTCGTCACTTATGGTGGCTTCGGCAACGAGCAGAGAACAAAGTGTACCCTCCATATTTGCAGCACACTCTGAATGTCAGAGACCAGATTTCCGCCGCCGTCCTTACAGGGATCCCTGGTCCAAAATTTTTGCTTTTTTACCTTTTGGTAGAACTTTGGCCTTCATCTCTATCCTTGTAATTTTCTATATCCAGGCTCTCTTCTTTCTTCCCTAGACGCTTTTGCCGCCTGCTTCTTCTCATTAACACTCTCCATCACTGCACGCGTTGCCATTGGCTGCAATTTTGCCCTGTATACAGCATCCTTTTCTTCAGACATCTTGCCACATTCCTCATAGTACTAAAGCTTGTCAGAGCTAGGTTTTTCATAACCCAGTATGGTTGTTGCGACAGAGGTCATAGAATTCGAAATATATATAGTTTCTTGGTGCTGCCAAAGCCACTACGAGAGCCATTGCATTGAGCTTCAGTAACTTCTGTTACCTATTTCCTAAGACGCATCGGTGGTAACATGCCATTAGTTGAGTAACCATTGGGTACCTCCACATTGCGCCTTCTTACATTTGCTGCCACTGAACGGATGTTCAATTTCATTGCACGGGGAGTATGTGATCTCTCAAACGTTGTGAGGTGCTTGGGGAGTAAATAAATGACCCAGAGCCTTAGTTATGACCCAGTAATAATTACCACCCATCACACAATAATTATACTGATACGTTTATCGTGCCTGTTTCCAATAAAGACAAACATATTACAAGCATATTGTTTTGAAAAAGCTATAATTTGTCAAAAACTATACCCTTGGTTGCCAATGACAGCTACAGTATATAAGGTTCTGAAACATTTAAAGGACATAATCGAATATGCAGTTCTATCGCTTGGTTCCTTCGGAGAAACTGCTGCAGAATCACATCATTAAGTCTACAAAGCAGGCAGATTACATAATACTCGAAAAAAAAGCTGAAGGAATAATCTTGCCACTTGTATATTCGAAGTGCATTCATCAACGAAAACTTTCACAAAAAAAAAAATCGAAAAAATTCTTTATCTGAAGGATCTGCAAGCATTTTTCAGAATTTATATTTAGATAGCGAATTGAACAAAAATGTTATCGACAATTTAATTTCAGACCTCAGAAGGGTTAATGGTCGTTTATGGGATAAATTTTTTTTTTACATGTTTAATTTATATATTCTACTAGTGGGCCCGGCAATGCTTCGCTTTTGCATATTAACTTGTAATATATTTCACACTTAGGTCTACAAAGTACTTTGAAAACGGCACTAAAGCTCGACAAAAATATGTTGAGTTTATTTACTTATGTAACTTATTTAAATAAACTCCTTAACATTAAAGTTTACTACTTAAGTTTTATTGTTGTTAATGCTAATAAAAATGTAGATTAAGTTTTTTCAGTATGTAGGGCGAAAAACCACTTCTTTCACAAATCGGAAACATACATATCTCTAAAGATCAAAATTATTTATCTTGATCTGTAGTAGCGTGAACCATCTGTATACTAACTATCTCTTTGGTCATAAAAAAACATTTTTGTTATGCCTTCTCCTACTGACCGCAAATGAAAATTCCGTTTGAAGCTTCATGCCTTTAGCCATAAAAACTTCTTTTTTCATGTCTTCTTCTCACACGGATCAAGAATAATCCGTAATACTGTTTTTGTATTGAACTCGTATTACCATTTTTTGAGATAATTCGGTCACCAACGTTTGGCTTAGCAAAGTGATGGTCTCACGCGCTGTATGGCATGTTACAGCGTCGTGTTAGAACCATTTTTCCTTCAAATAATGTTCAATGACATGATAAATAAAAAAATCAATTGATCGTCCATTGGCTCTACTTCTTCTACCAGTTGGATTTTATATGAATGTAGGCCAAGGTCTTTCCTCAGCATTTGCAGAGACCGAGTTCCAGATAATGAAGTCGGTTCGATAAATTCGAGTCCCCTGTCATACTAACGTCTACAGCGTCGATGGCTTCTATTAGCTGCTCAGATGCATCATTACATGCACCCTCAACTTCATAAAGGGCTCCATAAGTTTGGCGAACAGAACGTGCATTTTGAAAATAAATTTGCATGATTTGTAAACTTTGTTCTTGTTTAGTTTTTACATGGTGATTTTGCAAAGTATACTAAAAGAAAGTCTATTACACTTCATTAGTATGACAGCTAGATTTACACTTATACCTATCAGAAGTTCTATATGTCAAGAAAATACCCCATGCATAGGTTATTTTCAATTGTTTGCTAATGTTACATCTGATATACTATAAAAATTTAACCATTGTAGTATAACTACAATGAATATTGCTTAATTTTTCTATCTATATGATTTATTACCGATTCGCTTTCCTGAGAAGTAATTGAAAAATACATACCTGTAAAGTAAATTAAAAAAAATCACTATTTTAGTCTGCGCATCCTCAACTGCCAGGTGTACGGACCATTATTTGATACAGGTAAAAAGTTAACTATTGAAGTGCGTGGGCAGCGCCTCGGCACTTTTAACTTATTTTATTCGAAATAGCCTGATCATTAGGGCGAATTAATTAGTTCGCGTCAAAAAAAAAAAACAACCTGTTAACCGTATATCAGTATTGGAATGTACGAAGAATTCTTAGAAAATTTCACTAAGAAACTATATATCTAAAATCAATTCCTAGTTCGCGCTGAGAAGCATGAAGATTTCAGGTAGAGATTTTTTTTTAGCAATGAGCAAATATTCTGAAAAATGATTTTTAAAAACTTAATTTCTGTATGCCAACTCTCAGAGGCCATAACTTTTTAACCAATACATAGATTTGCTTCTGTAATACCTCATTTAGTTCGTTGGGAAGTCAGTTTTACGCAGAAGGTCTGTAAAAATATATATCTGAAGTTTTCGGTTTGTGCTCATTTAAAAACAAAAAAAATCTCTATCTGAAATCTTCATGCTTCCCAACGCGAGCTAGGAATTGATTTTAGACACAAAGTTTATTGGTGAAATTTTCTTAAAAATCATCGTAGATTCCGATTTTGGTTACGATTTGTGCGAATAAAAAAATTGGCCCACCTTACTGTTCATATCTCTAGTTGAACAGCAATATACTGTGGAATTTTGACAGTTGTAACCGTTTGTTTTAAAAAGGGTGTGGAACAGCCCATTTCCACCCTTACTGTAATTCATACTGCAAGCCCTTTTAATTTTCAAGTTGAATGGGCGGTGCCACGCCCCTTTATTCAAGCACAACCAAATATAGCCTGGGACTATCAACAGGTCAACAGTACCACTTGGTAAGATTTTCGTATCAATCGATCTATTAGAAAAGCCGTTAGAGCGATTTTTGAAAAGAGGGCATGGCACCGCCCACTTCCTCCCTGGATGTAATTTATACTGCTCCATCAACATATATAACAAATCTCATCTTCATACCTCTGATAGTTCATGAAATAAAGCCTTTTTAATTTTCAAGTTGTATGGGCGGTGCCACGCCCCTTTATCCAATTACAACCAAATGAAGTCAGGAACTATCTACAGGTCAACAGTACGTCATGGTAAAATTTTTGTATTAATCGACCTATTATAAAAGCCGTTAGAGCGATTTTTGAAAAGGGGGCGTGGCACCGCCCACTTCCATCCTGGCTGTAATTAATACTGCTCCAACAACATATATACCAAATCTCACCTTCATACCTCTGATAGTTCATGAAATATAGCCTTTTTAATTTTCAAGTTGTATGGGCGGTGCCACGCCCCTTTATCCAATTACAACCAAATGTAGTCAGGAACTATCTACAGGTCAACAGTACCTCATGGTAAAATTTTTGTATCAATCGGTCTATTAGAAAAGCCGTCTGAGCGATATTTGAAAAAAGGGGCGTGGCGCCGCCCCTTTAAGATGTATGCTATCCTATCTTTCAAGTTGGATCAAACCGAACACGGTGTGCAAATTTGATTCAAATCGGTTAAGTAGTTTAGGAGTCCATCGCGGACAAACAACGTGACACGTAATTTATATATATTAAGACTAGTGGACCCGGCAATGCTTCGCTATTGCATAATTGACTAATATTACAAAATTAACTTAATTAATACACTTATATCAATTAAAATTGGCTCAGTTATAAAAGCTGTACATATGCCACTTTAAAACATACTTTGGCAACGTTTTCCTAACTCGATAATAATATGTTTGGCTTGCTTTCTTAATGGGATAATTTTAAGCGTTGATCTTATGCCCTCGGTAAACAATTCGTTACCCCAAGTAACTCCCAAACCAGGTCAATCAATAACGTTTTATTGTGTCGAATGTTATATCTTACTATGACAATCCGCCCGCTGATTGAGTACTATCTATATACCAAATTTCATGTCTCTACGATAAAAATATTAAAATAGCCGTCTGCAATATTGTAATTGTAGTGCCCAATACTATCTGTGTACCAAATTCTCTTTTCTAGGGCTAAGATAAGATGTAACCATGCCCCACTGATTAAATTTTTGTAATTGTTGCGCATAGTATTAGCTATTTATTATGTTGCATCTCTCGAGGGCTAATATACAAATGAAATTTTCTCCGCAAATTTGTTATTGTAATGCCAAGTACTATGTGTGTATCAAATGTTATCTTTTTAGGGCTTAAACACAGTTTTATCACGCCCTTCACATTCTGAAAATTTTGTTTGCATATTCCTATTTGTGGTGTCATATCATATTGTATGTATGTATCATATTGTATATATCATAAAGTTTTGCCATAACCAATATGCCTATAGGGACCGGCCGTGGCATAGTGGTTAGAACACGCGACTACCATGCGGGAGATCGCAGGTTCAAACCTGGCTCCAGTCATCTTAAAAAAATTGTTTCTTTCATTGTCGGCTCCCCTCGAATGTTGTTGACAGCAACTGCGCAGTATTAAGTGTCGAGTCAATCGGCGTGTCTAGTAAGAGTTTCTCAAACAGTGACGTTCGAATTCGTCGATAAACAAGTAGGTGCCGTTAGTTGTGAATCTAAAAATAAGCGTGTTAATTCACAACAACGCGAGAAGCTATCCCATACCTCATTCATGGGGTGCAAAGGGAAATTAAGTAATTAAGTAATATGCCTATAAGGTCCAAAACTAAAATTTCGTCTCTATATTCATATTTTTGTTCTCGATAGAGTTTCTCTCCTGGAATTTCCCGGTCGGGAATTCCCGGGATTCCCGGTCATTTTTAATTCCTGGTTTTAAGGGAAATTTGTCCGGGATTCCCGGGAAATTAAAACACATTTGGCAGAGCAAATTTAAGAAGCTTTAAAGAAGCGAATTGAAGAAAGAAGGGGCAAGCGACTTTATACTTTAGTGAAGTATATTAAAGATCCAACAGTAATTGATAAGAATGCTAATAACTTATTTCAAACTGCATCAAAACAAAATGTGATAGCGTACGCCGAACAAATTTCTACTCGACTTTTTAAAGAAGACGTTATCGACGAAGTTCTGGAATCGGACGAAATTCCTATTTGTGACATTAGTACCGAAAGACCATTTGAGGATATTTTAACTGATGTCATAACAAATGCAAATGTTGCATCAAGTAATAGACTACTAAATTATTCGATAAAAAAAGGATTTACAATTTTACGAAGCAAGTGGAAAAACAACAGAAAATGTCACCATTTTATTGAATGCTCTTCTGACAATAAGACCCAACATCAAAGAATATTTTCAACAATAGGGAAATTTGTAAATATAATTAGAAACAGACTGTCTGATGAAACCATTGACGCTCTATTCGTTTTAAAAACGTATTTACAAAATATCATATTAACTTTTATTGATTAACTAATACTTTTATATACATATACATTAAAATGAATGTTTTTCGTTTGTTATGTTTTTGTTTGTATGTTTTTGTTTTACTTGCAGCTTGTACTATATGAGCTCATGAATTAACAAATAAGTACATACTGCAAAATTTAAAAAAATTAACATAGTTTGTCATGTTTTTCTACTGCGCGAAAATTCCCGGGAACCCGGGAAAGGCAAAAATATTTCCCAGTTTCCCGGGAAATGAAAAGTCGGGGAAAAAGATAAACTCTAGTTGTCGAGTACTATCTGGATATTAAATTGTATGTCTCTAGCTCTAAAAAAACGCCCACTCCGCCAATTTGGCCAAAATTAAAATTTCGTCTGCAAATACATATTCGTGTTGTCGAGCACTATCAGGGAATCACATTGTATCTCTCTAGCTCTCTCTAGCTCCACGCCCACTTAGCCCATTGGGTCCAAAATAAAATTTTATCTGCATATTCAAATTCGTGTTGTCGAGTATTATCTGGGTATCAAATTGTATCTCTCTAGCTCTAAAAAATGTTTGTCCACGCCCACTAAGCCCATTGGGTCCAAATTAAAATTTTGTCTGCATATTCATATTCGCGCTGTCGAGTACTATCTGTGTATCAAATTTTATCTCCCTAGCTCTAAAAAAGTTTTGCCACAACCAATATGGCCATTGTATCCAAAAAATTAAATTTCGTCTGCATATTCATATTCGCGTTCTTGGGTACTATCTGGGTATCAAATTTTATCTCCCTAGCTCTAAAAAAGTTTTGCCACAACAACTACGCCCATTGTATCCAAAAATTAAATTTCGTCTGCATATTCATATTCGAGTTCTCGAGCACTATCTGGGTATCAAATTCTATCTCTCTAGCTCTAAAAGAAAGTTTTTCCATGCCCACTCCGTCCATTAGGTCAAAAATTAAAATTTCATCTGCATATTCATATTCGCGTTGTCGAGTACTATCTGGGTATCAAATGTAATCTCTATATCCCTAAAAAGATGTTGCCACGCCCACTCCGCCCATTGGGCCAAAAATTAAAATTTCGTCTGCATATTCATATTCGTGTCGTCGAGTACTACGGGGTATCAAATGTTATCTCTATATTTTTAAAAAGATGTTGCCACGTCCACTCCGCCCATTAGGTTCAAAATTAAAATTTCGTCTGCATATTCATATTCGTGTTGTCGAGTACAATCTATATATATAAAAAATTGTTGCAAGTGTGTTGTGACTTCATAACTCACAAACGGCTGGACCGATTTGCATAAATTTTTTTGTATGCGTTTGGGTGGCGCCCCGGTTGGTTTATATTTACAATTCGGTCCAATTGGACAAAGGGGCGTGGCACCGCCCGTACAACTTGAAAATCAAAAGGACTGTATCTCATGAACTATCAGAGGTATGGAGATGAGATTTGGTATATATGTTGTTGGAGCAGTATTAATTACAGCCAAGGTGGAAGTGGGCGGTGCTACGCCCCCTTTTCAAAAATCGCTCTAACGGCTTTTCTAATAGACCGATTGATACGAAAATTTTACCAAGTAGTACTGATGACCTGTAGATAGTCCCTGGCTATATTTGGTTATGATTGGATAAAGGGGCGTGGCACCGCCCATACAACCTGAAAATAAAAAGGGATATATCTTATGAACTATAAGAGGTATGAAGATGAGATTTAGTATATATGTTGTTGGAGCAGTATTAATTACTGCCAGCGTGGAAGTGGGGGGTGCCACGCCCCCTTTTCAAAACCGCTCTGCAGGCCATCGACGCTGTAGACGTAAGTGTGACAGGGGACTCGAATTTATCGAACCGACGCCGTTCTCAGCAACTCGGTCTCTGCAAGTGCTGAGGAAAGATCTTGGCCTATATTCATATATCCAACTGGTAGAAGAACTAAAACCAGTGGACGATCAATTGATTTTTTATTTATCATGTCATTGCACATTATTTGAAGGAGAAATGGTTCCAACACGACGGCGTAAAATGCCATACAGCGCGTGAGATCATCTCTTTGTAAAGCCAAACGTTGGTGACCGAATTATCTCATAGAATGGTAATACGAGTTCAATACAAAGATAGTATGCGTAAAAGATATGACTTTGCTGATGAACTTTTTACTATCGTCATAGAGCCTATGATATTTAGAATTTAAAACAACAACACTTAATTTGTTAGCTTTCATGTTAAGGAGTTGCTTGAAATTAGTTACATAAGTTAATAAACTCAACATATCATTATCGAGCTTAAGTCAGTTTTCAAAGAACTTTGTAGACCTAAATGTGAAATATATTACAAGTTAAAATGCAATAGCGAAGCATTGCCGGGCCCACTAGTCTGTGTATAAAATGTTATCTCCCTAGCTCGAAAAACAGTTTTGCTACGCCCACGCCGCCCATAGAATCAATAATTAAAAATTATAGCCTACGGCAATTTACATATAGTACACTAACTGTCTTCCAAATTTTATTGAAATCGGTTCAGCCGTTTAGGCGTGATTGAACAACAAACAGACTGACATTCCCATTTATAATATTAATAGGATAGCGTTTCCTGTGCTTTAGGATTCTATTACAGTAAACTACGGATAAGTGCACATCGCATAAATGCAAAAACCGCATAAGTGCACTGGAACTTGAAGCCATTAGCCTTCTTTATGCGTTTACATACAAAAATACACGGATAAGTGCAACACGTATAAATGCAAAAACCGGATAAATGCATAACTATTGCTAACCTGAAAGTACTTTTTTAGTACAACTTTGCATGCATAAATGCAAATCTCTCATACTACATAAATGTAGATTATGATTAAGAAAAACTGGAGAATATATAAGGTTGGAACAGAAAACACGGTTCAAAAAAAGATTTCAGACTTTTTTTTAGCACACGTGGTTTAGGTGAATCAAATTGAGTGCAATTTAATATGTATTTTGCAAACAACAATGGTGCAAAATATTATTGCAATGATTCATTAACAGCTCTTATTTTGGCACATAACTGAATATTTTTAATTTTTTTGTATGAAATATGAAAAAACACCAAAACAATGAAATATACATTTGTGAACTGAAACTGAACTGATTTTTTGTTTTTATTAAAAACCTGTTTTGTAATGTAAACCAAATATAAATTAGAACATTAAACAGCTTTATATTTTAATTATTTTCGTAAAGTTCCGTCCAAATTGAACTGGTGTTACAGATTAATAAAAATAAACTTATGTTTGTATAAAAGCAATAATCGTGCACTTATGCAATGTTTGTATATATGCAATAGTTGTGCACTTATCCGAGTGTTGTATAAATGCAAAAACCGCATAAGTGCACAAAAAGTCGCGCGAAAACCGATGTGCACATATCCGTAGTCTACTGTAATGCGATATTTTCGCTTCAATTAATTTCGCACGGAAATATTGGTCATTTGACCTATAGGTCATCAGTATGAAACTACAGATCAGGCAATTAGACATTGTTTTAGTAATATCCTTTAAGGAAGTATCCAAAAACAATTGTTTATACCATTGGATTGAACACTAAGATATCAAAACCACTTTATGTATGAGTATTAATTGAATATGATTTTATATATAACAAACAGTCATATATTACGTATCCGTTTTTAAAACTTCTAAATTATTTTCGATTAAGTATGTACATGTAGTATGTAAATCCGCTAAATCGTTTAAGATTTCAATAACCTCTCTATTGGTAACAGTTTAATGAATTTAATTGCTCTCTTTTTCTTTGAGATCCGTTAATAAAAAACTTTAGGATTTTCGCTGTGCATAGTTAATATAACATTCTGTTGACATTTATGTCTGGGGAATATCATGAACAAGTTTGTAATATAATTTTTTTGGGGATTTATGGAGACAGAGAACACTTTTTTGTTTGATTTCATATTTTCCCTTCATTCCATAGTTGGATAACTTTTTTTGCGAGATGTCTGCGTATGTACAGGGTATTGGTGTGAAAAGTTTAATATAACTTTGGTATCATTCTTTCAGAAAAAAAAAACTAAGCTCAACTAAAGACATTCTATGGCTTAAATAATATTATTTTCTTTGCATATATTGAAGAGTGTACACTTTTGACGTGCCTCTTACTATGTTTCTGTGTTTGTGCACTATCGTTTGGCTATTTTGCTTTGATCGCTGTTTGCGAAAGTTTTTCATTTCCTATTTTATGTGGCAACTATATATTTTATTTGACATTTTTTGAATGGAGGTAGGTGTATTCATACTTCAGCCAAAATAACGTTAAATTTATTTTTTTGTCGCCTCCCCTTATTATACTTTTCGTGTTTATTAGTGTCAAAAGTTCTTAAAGCTGCAAAAGTTGTAACATAATTTATGATGTATTTATTAAATTTAGATGGCTTCACTATGAATGATGCTTTTCGATGGTGTATTTAAAATATTTTGTTGTTAGAGTTATAATGTCTGCATTTGAGGATAACATTTTTCGGTGTAACTAATTGGATGTGTGTAATAAAGTTGAATAAGCAATAACAAAGTATCCAATATCGGTAATTTCTTTATGTTAACATACAAAATATTGATCTAATAACTTCGTCTAAATGTTTCCATACTAAAAATTAAGAAATATTGTTATTAATAAGAAATAGCGGAAGGACCTTAAATATAATTTAGCATTTAAATCTATTTCTAATTTCTACTTAATCCCAAACTCATTGCTAGAGCAACCTTAAAGTATTTTATTTTACCCTACATGTTGGGGTTTCATAAGATCTCCAGTATGAACAATCTCGTACTATACAAAAATGCCAACAGAGACCCTTTTCTGTTTACTCCAGGGGAAAATGCGTTGCATACATATGTAATTCAACACCAAAACAAACACATAAATATTTAATCAAAAAATCAGTTTTCTGGCTGCATAAATTCATATGAATATGTTTTGACAAACAAAACAATATAGACAATGAATATATTTTATAAATGTATGCATATTTTAATATGTATGTTATAAGCATTATAATATATGTCAACTTACGTAAGCAGTCTTGTACCCATCTACTGAAAACAGCACACACATGGAAGTCTATGCTGAATATGTTGCACACCACAAGAAACACAGGTTCTATACAATGTTGTGACAACGAAGCTAAATATGTGTGTTCTTAAAATATACACATTCAATACACCTTGGTTAAGTTTACATGTTTTACAGTCCTTCCATGTTATTATTACAGTGGAGTGAATTTGTATAAAAGCAACGGCAATTTATTCGTTATTTTAATTGTTGATAACTTATTTTTCTTCATATTTGGCAGCAGCATCAGAAATTCATCCATCAGTAGCCGCAAGAAGAAATGATTTCTAAGCGCTTTGGTCTTTTGAACTCCGTAAATCGTTCGTCACACTAAGTTTAAATAAGGGCTCTTTCACCATTCCATTCAACAAAATTTTGGTGGCCCCCTTCTACGTTTTCATTCAATCAATAAATCAACTTGTTTCTGCCAGTGCATTCGTTCTGTTTGAACGCGATTGATTACGTATATATCGTATTTATATAAGAAGTAGAAGACTCTCATAATAGATTGATCTTTTTATGTCATTACCCATGATTCTGCGCTGTAGAGCAAGGCAGGTTGGTGTCTGGTAGAGTTGGATCTTTATTCGTCGAGAGAGGGATTGCTGAGCGCATAGTAGCAACGGAATGCGATAAATACTCATCTCTTGATTTCCAGACTGACATCCTCATTTTTGTTTAAGGCGAAACCAAGGTATCATAGTTATAATTGTCAACGTTCACGCCGCTTCCCAAACAAGTAGACTCTCTGTTTCTTAAAACAAATAACTTGATCTAACTTACTTACATAGCTGGCACATATTTGCAATCCTATTGGATTATATACCACACGTAGAAAAATATTGTAAGCACTTCGATCTTCTGCGCTTCTTCTCCAGCTAGTCACACCAAGTAATGCAAGGTTCTCAGTAACCTGGTCTTTCCAACGGAGTTTTGGTCGGCCTCTTCTGTGCCGCCCATCGAGTTCATTGTCGAAGTCTTTTCAAGCTGGAGCATTTTCGTCCATGCGTACAACATGACCTAGCCAACGTAACCGCTGCAGCTTAATGCGTCTGAACACGTCAATGCAAGTGTACAGCTCGTACAGCTCATGATTCATTCGACGCCGATGCTCTCCGTTAACGACGATGGGCCCATATATTTTACGGAGTATTTTTCTCTCGAATACTGCCAGAACCGATTTCCAGGATTCTGAACCATACATCAAAACAGGTAGAACCAGTATCTCGTATAGCTGAATTTTTGACAGAGAGAGGGCTCTGTTATTAAATCGCTTGCTTCGGCCGTAGTAGCATTTATTAGCAAGCCGGATTCTTCTCCAGATTTCGAGGCTGACATTATTTGTTTTGTTGATGGCGAAGCCTGGGTAGATAAAACGATCTATCACTTCAAAATTATAGTTGTCAATGTTCACACAGTTTCCCAAACGAGTAGATACTTTGTTCGTTGAAACTAATAACTTCGTGTTGTCCTCGTTCACCATTAGAACCATTTTCGCTGATTCCTTCCATATACTTGAGAAGGCTGCAGTCACATTCTGCAATTTTCGACCGATGATGTTTACGTCATCAGCGTACGCGAGTTGCATGTGGTTTTTGTTGAATATCGTGCCACTCGTGCTTACTGCAGCTTTCCTCATTATCATATCCATCACTATGTTGAAGAGGCCGTACGATAGGCCGTCGTCTTGGTTTAGACCTCGTCTGGTATAGAATGGCTCAGTAGGGTCCTTGCCAACCTTCACTGAAGACTTCTTACCAGTCAGCGTCATTCCACAAAGGCGTATCAGCTTCGCTGGAATACCAATCTCTGTCATGGCTTCGAGGAATTTCTGCCGTATCGATCTGCCGAAGGTAGCTTCGCAGTCGTTCGATCTCTTACTCTTTGGTCTTTTCCAGGACTTTCCGAAATGTGAATATCTGGTCAGTTGTTGATGTACCAGGTCTAAAACCACACAGGTAAGGCCCGATCAGGTTGGATAATACTGGCTTTAGTCTCTCACATAGGACACTCGACAGGACCTTATATGCGATCCCGAAAGCTGATCCCGCGGTAGTTGGAGTACACACTTGGATCACTTTTTTTAAGCACAGGACATAATAAGCTTAGTTTCCAATCATCGGGCATGCACTAGTTAAGCCAAACCGTGCGAATAAGCTGGTGCATGCTCGTTATTAGCTCCTCGCCACAGTACTTGAAAAGCTCTGCCGGAAGTCCGACGCCACCGGCTACTTTATTAAATTTAAGCTGCGATATTACTCTTCTTACCTAGGTTTGACTTGGTGGTGTGCAATCTAAGCCGTCGTCGACAACAGACGTGATACGTTAATGTGCGCTGCCTTCCGGAACCATCAGTTGCTGGAAGTGTTCTCTCCGTATGCCCAGTCTGCGTATCTGTAACCAGATTTCCATACTTGTCCTTACAGAAGGGAGGCCCATTACCGAAGCCTTTTGCTTTTATTTTCTTGTAAAATATTCGTGCTTCATCCCTATTTCTGTATCGCACCATATCCTCGTTTTCCTGTTCCTTCAGCTGACTTTTTTTTTCGCTTAAATAGCTGCCTCGCCTGTTTTACTTTCTCCTTGTGCTGTTGCCTAACAGCCCGGGTTACAAATTATCTGTAGCGTTGCCCTATAAGCAGCATCCTGTTTCTCAGACGCTATGCGACATTCTTCATCGTACCAGCATTCATTCGTGGCAACCGATGCGCCATGGAATGCGCAATATGCCGTCACTGTGTATCGGAAACGTCAGAAGTAGAGTCGTTGTGTCGTATTAGTTGGAAGAGCTGGTTGGAGTAGGCAGTAGCTATCTCTGGGGTTTGCAGCTTCGATGTCCAGCTTTATTTGTGTTTGGTTACGTGCGTTTTTCGCTCAGCTCAATATTGTGCGCACCTTGGCTGCAACCAGTTAACGATCCGAGCCAATATTAGCACCACGGATCGCACGCACGTCCATGACACTAGATGCATGCCTGCCATCAATTACCACATGATCAATTTGATTTTTGGTTTTTTGATCGGGGGATAGCCAAGTTGCCATGTGGATATCTTTGTGCTGGAATCTGGTTTCACTCACTACCATTTTTCTTCCTCCTGAGAAGCTAATTAGTCTAAACCCATTTTTCTGACGTGTCGGTATGCAGTTTGAATTTATCGAACAATAGACCAAGAACATCTTCCCATCCTAATTTTGCATTAAAGTCCCCCAGAACAATTTTAGTGTCGTGACCAGGCCAGCGGTCGTATGTTTCCTCTATGCTCTCTTAGAATGATCTATAACCTCATATAGATCTTCCGTCGGAGCATGAGCACAAATCAGCGTGATGTAGAAATATTTCCCCTTGATGCGGATTGTGGCTTTTCGATCACTAACAAGATTGAACCGCGAGACACGATGTCTGAATCTCTCGCTAACTACGAATCCACATCCAAATTTGTGCTTTTCGTCATGGCAGCTGTTATATATGTCGCAATTTTTACGTCGCGAGCATCTTTGTCCTGTCCATCTCATCTCCTGGATGGCGGTGATGTCAGCCTTATTTTTTTGAGGACATCCGGCAGTCGGATAGTAGCACCTTCTGGATAGAGAGTGCGGATGTTTCAGGTGCATATCCTTAAACCATGGTCCTTATTACGTTTGCGGGAGTCGTCAACATTTGGGGAGTTCCATTTGTTAATTTTTCTTTCTCGTGTTTTCATAGCCAGTAAAGGGCCTGAAGGCGGGTGACTAGCCCAACCATCAGGGTTCGTCGCTCACTATATGTCGCTATTCATGATAAAAATATATCACGAGCTACGTTGCCACCACGAAGGAGGTTGTGAGTCGACTTGAGATGCAAGATTCACTTTACATACCCAAAGGCATCAAATTGGTCTTGTCCTCATTTATCACCAGACCCACTTCTACCGACTGCTTCTCAATACTTGAAAAGATCGCAGTAACATCCTGCAGTCCTTGGCTGACTTCTGCATGATCATCTTCATTATGATGTTAGTGAAGCAAATGGCTATGACAAATTGTTGCCCATTTTTATTGAAGCCTTCAACTCAGTCGTTGTCATCCCGGAAAGTCGTATCAGCTTAATAGTTTCTGTCATATCGGGACCGACCGTGGCATGATTGTTAGAACACGCGACTACCATGCGGGAGATCATCCTCTATGTTGTCGTGAGCAACTTCACAGTATAAGTTGTAAATCTAAAAATAGAAGCGTAATTCACAACAACGCGAGAAGCTACCCTATACCTCATTCATGGGGTGTAAAGGCAAATTAAGTTTTTAAGATGCAGTCATATCGGACTGTCGAATGCAGTTTTGTAATCAATAAACAGATGGTAAGAGTCGATCTGCATTTTTTGGGTCATCTCCAGGAATTGTTGTATTGTAAATATTTGGTCGGTAGTCGATTTACCAGATCTAAAGCCACACTGACTAGATCCAATCAGGTTAGATGGGTTGGGATTTAGTCTTTCTCATAACACACTAGACAGGGCGTTGTATACGATGTTGGTACACACAATTAGATCAATTTACTTATACACAGGACATAGAACACTCAGATTACAATCATCGGGCATACATTTATTTAGCCAATTGTGTTTATGAGCTGGTTTACACATATTCCCAGGTCATCGCTGCAGGCCTTTAAAATCTCTACCGGCATTCCATTGGCTCCCGTGGCCTTACAAACTACTTCGTCGTTGATGAGTGACGTGATTTCGTCACTTGTGCAGCATTTGGGAAGGAGCAGAGTACGAAAATGTTTCGTCCATATTTACAGCAGACCCTGAGTGTCCGTGACCAGATTTCCATATCTGTCCATATAGACTGGGGCCTCTATTCCAAAATCTTTGCCTTTTATCCATTGGAACGTTCGGGTTCCACCTCTATACCTGCAATTTTCGATATGCTTGATATCTATTTTCTTCCATTGATACCTTTTTATCTCTCCTCTTCCCACTACATCGTTTTGTCACCGCACGCGTTACCATTGGTAGCAGTTTAGCCTTGTATGCAGCCTGTTTTTTCCTATACATTACGCGGTATGTCTCATCGTTACAGGGCTTGGTTGAACCTAGTGTAATAGTTTAGTACGGCTGTTCAGGCAGTGGTAATTAAAGGCGCAATATATTGCCTCTGTGTGTCGGAATTAGGTGCGTTCGTTTGATGTAAGCATTGGCGACATGCATCTTTGTGATGTCTAGCTTCCTTAGTGTTTGTTTACGAGCGTTTTTTGCCCTACTTAAATGCATGTGCACCTTGGCTGCAACGAAATGGTTATCCGAGTCAGTATTTGCACCGCGCATCACACGTCACTGGTAACATTGCTCTCGGAAGCCGTAGTTCTCACCAGCATTATGATATATTTAGAACATGTGCTTGATGTAACATGTATACAAGTGTTCTTACATATTACAGCTTTTAAACTCATCTCTAACTGAAAATGCCCTGTAAATAGGCACAGATGAGTTGTAGGTACCATTTAATGCAAACGTCTGTTTAAATTACAAACCGCCTATTATTAGCCTTTAATGCTTTTGTATCCCATTACCGTTACATTAAATAATAATAACACAAGGGAACAAGGTATTTGTTGTTTAAGAACTGAATATTGTTTTAAAGGTAATTTGGGACGCTGAATCCAAATCTGCACTTGGTTTTTTTGTATCAGCTCGACTTTTCGAGATATACCGTTATGTCCATAACTAAGGCACTTCCACTACAAATATTTAAATAACTTGAAAACGGTTCACCATATTCAATTACAAAAAAAAACTTAAACTCGTCAACAAAATTATCTTTAATCCGTGCCTACATTGTTTTTAATTTGGCTTAGTAGTTTCAGAGATATCGTTGTAGTTTTAAAAAATAAAACAAAAAATTTACAAAAAAAAAAAAATTTTTGTTTTTTAAAAATTCATAAAAAAAATTATTGCCACAAAAATCACAGTGTTTGTCTTAAAACATTTAGTTTAATATAGTGTGAATCAAATGAGCTTTATTTCATTAAAATCTCTGCACAACTTTTGATTTTGTCAACAATTTACTGAGATAACTAAATTTACAAAAATCACGATTTCCATACAAAAATAACATTTATTAATATGTTTGTGAAAGTGTAACTCGAGCAAACCTTAACGGATCGTTATGAAAATTTATCAGTATTAATATTTTTCGAAACGAACTTATGGGATTGTAAATGGGCGGAATAGCCCCACCCCTTCTGGTACCTCCCCTACAAAATTACCTATTTTTGGATAATTAATATATCTTCGATAGCTGCCAAACAGACTACCGGAGGATATTGAAATTTGGTCAGTTTATTTATCTTGAAAAAGTAGACAAACCCTAGAAAAACCGAAAGCGTTGCCATACCCCTTCTGGTACCTCCCATACAAATGACCGAACTCACCCCAATAGTCTTACATACATATCTTTTTTGTAAGTACACTAAATTCAGTCAAACTATGCGGAAGTTTTACGGTTATGAAAATATAAATCAGGAATGAATTTGGACTATATCGGATCACCCCTTCTGGTACCTCCCATACAAAATTACCTATTTTTGGAAAATTAATATTTCTTCCTTAACTTCCAAATTGAAACCTGCCGATTAATTAAATTTGGTCAGTTAATTAATATTGTAATAGGAGGCAAAACTAAAAATTAAACTATAAATAAATTTGCAAATTTGTCATGATTTTTAAAAATACAAAATTTTAATTTTTTTTGGGTAAAAACAAAAAATTGCGAAAAATCTGTTATCACCGAATTTAGCATAACTCATTCAATTTTCAATCGATTATTATGTACATACATGTTTTAGAAAGCTATCTTAATATGATATTCAATAAAGCTAATAAAAATAACAATTTGCCCCTAACCGATTAACTTTCAGCGTGAAGAAAATTAAAATGCGTAATTTTTTTTTTTTTTTTTTGAATAAAACAGCCGTTATTCAGTCATTTTTTTTTTGTAATATTAAAAAATTTGATTTTTTTCAAAGGTAACAACGATATCTTTAATAAAAAAATAAAATTTTAAAATCCGGCTTATGAAAAAAAAATTATGATTTTTTGAACTATAATTTTTTGGAAAAAAGTCGAAAATACGATTAGTACCTGTAACTTAAAAATTCGAGCTGATGGAGAAAAATGGAGATTAGATTTGAAATCAGCGACCCCAAATTAGTAAAAAACAGCTATCGAATTCCAAACAACACTCAAAAAGTTCAATTTTGTTCCCTTGTGTAATCAATCCGCCAGTTAATCTTAGATATAATAAAAGTAATAGCGTATTAATCTGTAAATCTCCGAATAATGTCCTCTATGCCAAGCAAAGAAGTCACACTGTTCCACAGCTATGCAGCCGTTACAACCCTCGCACATCCAAAGGAATTTGTGTTTGTGTTCTTGGCAAGACATCAGACAAACTTCTTAATGCAAATACATACATTCAATAATATCCAATTATATGATAACAATCTGAATTGATTTGGGGTTTAGTTTAGTGCAAGGACTACAATCCTTATACCTACTTGGTTAATATGAAGATCAACATTACACTGTTGGTTGTTTGGCTTAGACTAATAAGACAAATCTTGCAAATAGATGTCCACTCATTAGTTGAATTCTACGTGTATGGGTAAGTGTGTGTCAGTATTTAGTTTTGTGAAATGCATAATGTGGCATCACGGAATGTCAATGTAGTATATATTTAAGTTAGCTAACAATACGAATGTTCGAATGCATTGTAATGTTAAGACTGCAACTAATCTAGGATTCATTTGTTAGCTTACAACATATTTTAGGCACAAAGTGGCTGGTGAGCATACTAAGTTGTATGGGGCATTCAGTCAAATGCTCAAAATAGAAAGTTCGGAATAAAAAAACTTAATTCAGAAACTAATAAAAACTTAATTTCCCTTTACACCCCATGAATGAGCTATGGAACAGATTCACTCGTCATTCTGAATTAACAGGCTTTCTATTGTTAAAATCATTCATTCAATTTATAGACAATGCGTACGTCACTGTTTGAGACGCTTTCCCAGACATGCTGATTGACTTGACCTTCGACACCTTGTTGTCGACAACACCGAGGAAGACGCCGGTGAAACAAAATGTAGATGACTGAAGACAGCAATCGAACTATGGATCTCACGCATGATAGTCGCGTATTCTAACCATCATGACACGGCCGGCCCTATACACAGGCATAAAGAGGTTTATGGGTCCGCCGTAAACAAAAATAATAATGTCAGTCTGGAAACCGCAACTCCTAAGCGCTAAGCAAGCCATTTTATGAAAAAGCCCTATCTCGATGAACAAAGATCCAACTCTGCCAGACACTAATCTTGCCTGTCTTGCTCTACGGCGCAGAATCATGGGTAATGACATGCGGATCAATCTATTCTGGTAGTCTTCGAAAGAGAAATACTAACTTAAGTGGCATATTATAACTTACGAAAGTGGTTCATAAATTTGAGGCCTTATGTATTAAAGAATTCCACACGCTTCGGTCTACTGCGTGTGTTCTTCAGTTACTCCTACCTAGGGTGTTCAAAACCGAAAAACCGTAAACCGGTTTTTTTATTTAAAACCGTATGCCGGTTTTTGAAAAAATGCCGTTTTCGAATAACCGGTTTAAACGAGTTTTTTCCTTCGGGTACTCGGTTTTTTTTAAATTAGTTCGAAATTGAATTTTAAAATTTTACAAAGCTCTTAAAAGCATTCTTGTTTATAAAACGTAAACAGATTTATCTAAATTAATTTGAAATTTTATTTTAAAATTTTCCAAAGCTTCTAAAAAAATTCTGGTTTATAAAACGTTGAAAGTTTTTTCTAAATTAATTTGAAATAGAATTTTAAAATTTTAAATGGTTTTTTTAAATTAATTTGAAATTAAATTTTAAAACTTTAAAAAGCTTCTAAAAACATTCTCGTTTACAAACATTGAATACCCCAAATATATATATTAGGACCGGAAAATATCCTACTAGCTAATCCTGTGTAAAGTAGTCTAAAAAGGCGGAAAGGATGGAATTTGCCAACGAGCTTTTAAAAGACTTTATCCTGCAATTTCCCCTACAACGGCAGAGTCTAGTAACAGTTCAGATTGTGAGATGGGGGAATCTCCTAATGGTAGGAAGTCTTTGCCACGATTTAAACAGAACAATAAATAACATCCAAAATCCACCAGTGAAAACAAATTGCAATGACACAAGCCTACATGATTATTTCACCCATTTCGATAGATTTAATAAAAGGACAGAAAAGCTCAACATCCTTCTAAACGCTGTTTTGTCAATAAATCCTACTTCCACAATATGTGGGCGCGTGTTTTCTATATCAAGCTTTATAAAAACGAAACAGAAGAATTGACTCAAAATTTAACACTTAAATTGCATATTATTTCTTAAATACTATTTTAACCAGTAAGAAAGTTTCAGTCGGGTAAGCCGACTTACATATACCCATACCCTCAGTAAACATGTAATTTTCTAGTATATTGATATCATTACTCGATTTCTAAAGTGGGCGAAGTGGTACATTTGTATGGGAGGTACAAGAAGGGGCGTGGATAGACTTCAAGTTTTTTTCTTAAGAACTTTATCCTTATTTAA
Source organism: Muscina levida (assembly GCA_964034835.1). Classification (NCBI taxonomy): domain Eukaryota; kingdom Metazoa; phylum Arthropoda; class Insecta; order Diptera; family Muscidae; genus Muscina; species Muscina levida. Next base: position 39,071,570 of record OZ035881.1, on the reverse strand, counting down.
CTTTAATAAATACAGGATTTGGGCCCGATCACGTTGGGTGTATTGATATTACTACTCCATCTCTGAAGTGGGCGGAATGGTGCATTTGTATGGGAGGTACCAGCAGGTACGTGGCTAGGCTTCCAAATTGGTTCTCCAAAATTTTATTCTGTTTGAGCACTACTAAAAACAGAATATGGTCACGATCGCGTTGGATATATTAATAATATTAATCGATTTCTAAAATGGGTGGTACCTGATGGGTATGGGAGGTACCACATGGGGCGTAGCTAGACTTCCAGTTTTTTCTCCAAAACTTTGTCCTGCTATGGTTTTACTAAATGTAGGATTGGGTGTATTGATATGACATACTAAATAAATGCATTTTTTTAAACCAAATTATTTTTTTTTATAAATACTTTTAACTTTTTAGGAAAAAACCGAAAAAAAACCGGTTAAACCGGTTTTCTTTCAAATGCTGTATTCGAAATTCGATTTTTCTAAAAAAACAATTTTTCTAATAACTCGGAAACCGTGTTTCTAAAATTAGGAGGTATTTGAACACTCTAGTCCTACCAGATGGTGGCACGTCACCTACCACTTGGTCCTTCCAACGGAGTTTGGGTCTCCCTGCTCTGTGCTATCCTTCAGGTTCGCCTTCAAACACCTTTCTTGCTGGAGCATTCACATTCATCCTGGCAACATGTCCCAGCCATCGTAGTCGTTGCTTTCTAATTCTTTTACGTCGATGTCGCAGTGAAGCTTATACAGCTCATGGTTCATCCGATGGCGAAACTCCGTCGATACAGATAGGCCCATATATTTTTCGAAGTACTTTTCTCTCGAATACTAACAGGTTTTGAACAACAGAAGTAAGGGGTAAGATTAACACCTGATATATGTTAGCTGTTTCTTAGTATTCCGAGATATGGTGATGTTACTAAGGCGCGGCCGAAGTCCGTAAAAACATCTATTGGCGAGCACTATTCTCCGCTTGATTTCTTGGCTGACAATATTTTTCTTATTGAAGAAAGATCCGAGGTAGGTAAATTCATCTACTACCTGAAAACAATAATTTTCAACGGTCACGGTGCGTCCCCATCGAGAGGACTCTTTGTTCGTCGAAATCATTATTTTTGTTTTGTCCTCGTTTGCTGACTCCATTTCTAGTGACGAGAAAATTGCAGTTGCATCCCGCAGATTTCGGGCAATGATGTTTATATAATCGGCATAGGTTAGTGGCATGTGGCTCTTAAGGAATATGGTGCCAGACATGTTGACATGACACCAGCCTTTTTCATCACCTTCTCCATAACTATATCAAATAGTGTACAGGACAAGCTATCACCCTGCCTGAGACCTCTTTCTGTGTTGAATCATCATGGATTGGAGCGGGGTCTTCTGCAGTGGTGTCCGTATCCAGTAAATTGCTAAATGATCTCCCCATATCTTCAGAATGTTATCCGGGTCTGTCACTGGCTGACTATCGCTGTCGTTGCAGGAGGGCAACCCTGTTCCTCGCATTCTCGTCTTAACACTGGTAGAATTTTCGGGATTCCCCTCTATTTCGGAGCAACTCTGTGCACTCATCCTGTCTCTTCTTCAGCACCTTTTTTTTGTCTAAAGAGACGAGTTGCCTCTCGTCTCTTCTCCCTGTGCCGTTCACGACCCGCTCGCGTTGACATGCAGTTGCTGCAGTTTCGCCCTGTGATCTATCTGATTCCTCGTCAATTGATCTGGAGATAACCATGTTGCATTATGTATATTTTTATGGCCAAATCTGGTCAAATGAGTAGACTTGAAGAGCAATTGGCAAGGATCACTCTGGATTTGCCACGTTAAACCGATCAGAAGCTTTACCTTGCATCACACTCCCCGAAGAGAAATACTTTGCAAAATATTTGGACCCATCTTCGTTAACGGCGTGGACCGTGGTCAAATGAACCATGACCTGTATAACGACATCGACGTAGTCAATCGCATTCAAAGATGCGATGACTTTGACACATTGTACGAATAATTGAAAATCCTCCAGCTCGAAAAGTCTTTTTCAATAAAACTCGACCCATCCAAAACTCAATTGGATGGACCAGGTGAAAGAGGTTATCTGAATTTGGTGAGACGTACTATCTACGGAGCGTTTAAGTCCGAAACGCTTGGTATTCTTTTTTACTTGCGGCTGCTAACATATGAATTTCTGTTGCTGCTGCCAAATAAGTTGAAGAAGTATCTGACAACATTTGTGGGATGTGCCATACGCCGATAGTAGTATAGTAACAGCATGAAAATACAACGATTGTGTCGGCTAGGTATTTTAGCCTACGGGGACTGATCATCTAGGTATATGTTATGGTTAACATTTTAAAAGAAAATAGTTTAAAAATAAAATCAACATCATTTAAGTTGTAAGTAATTATCCTACATCCATCGTACTCAAAACGTGGATCACATTTTGTAAATTGACCCATATACAAAGCTAAACATATATAGGGACAACTACATACATTCAATAATATGATATGCCATTGATGTGCTTGTGGGGGTGGAAAAGATTCAGTTTACAAATTGTCATGTTGCATTCAGCCACACTGTTGAATTGACAATTGTGCATGATAGTATGTGTATGTTATTTACTCTATTTGGCACGAAGGTATAAATGTTTATATGTGTACGTAAATGTTTGTTGCAAGATGTTAATTTTAATTGATTTGGCTTTTGTTTAATTAACTTTGTTTGGTATTTGATAAAGCTATTTTGTATTAACTTGTACGTACACAGTTGTGTACGGCTGTTTAAATTGACACATATATGTATTCAGTTGATATCATTCACAAAAATCGACAGTTGCAAGGGCATAGATATATATATCTAAACGTATGCAAACATTTGTTTATATGTATTCCACAACGTGCAACGTAGTTTTAGGCTATTATCGCTCGTATTAAATGTCTATATGTATATCTTTGTATTCAACTTTGAACAATACCATACTAATCATAATGATTATATTAGTCCTGCAATTTGATATTTGCATTATGCAAATCGTAATGAATTTCTTTTGTATTAAAGACTTTACATGATGTACACGAACATATGATGATTTTAGTGTGTTTAGAATTAAAGGTGATTTTTATATAGCAAAATTTTGTAGGTTACAATTAATTAAATTCTATTGTAGTGCAAAAATATTTAATAATAACTTTATTTTTGTGGTCGATGAATTTATATAGGTTGTAGTAATATACGTAGGGAATGGTGCTATATTTCATAAGGTCATTACCAAAACTCAATGAAGTTACTATAATGGTGACATACGGAATACTGTCAATACATGTAGAAGTTACTCTCCTCCGAAGTAGCGGTAACTGACACAGGCGTAAAATTTTTAAGTGGCATTCATACACAAAGTATGTGACATCAATTGTCGAATGATTTACCGCTACAGTCGCAACAGTTTTAACAGTTAGAAAAGAGATATTTAAAGATCAAAGAGCGCTACGCGGATAAAATACACTGAGTCAATATATCATGTCAATGATGCCGCCCAATTCAGAAGGGTCGTATTAAGGACCGGAAAGTTTTGGTCATGAACTGAGTCCAACACACTTTCCGTTTAGATGCGGACACAGTGGTCGATAGTATGAGCCTTCCCACGTTGATTAACAATACGGACTTGGACTTTTGGATTAAATGGTGTATGAGGAAATGGTGAAGTGGGCCTTCAGTATCTTTGAGCCCTACAAATTGCCTTGTCCGGATGGTATAGTACCAATGTGCCTGCATAGAGAATGGGGAAGGTTAGTGTGGTTTTTGTACCCAAGATGGGTAAGAGCGAGCATGCCTCCCTTAAGGATTACAGACCAATTAGAATCTCATCCTTAAAGTTTTGGAGAGATCGATTGATTTGTATGTAAAAATGTTTTAAAGCCCTCACACTTCAAATACCTCCCAATATCCGTACGTCGCGATGCGTTGCTGGAAGATCTTTCGAGAGGTCTATTGGTTTTACGGTGCGCCATCTAAGTTGAGGTGACTTCACTTTAGATACCTTCCAGGATATACCGTGTCATTAACTCGAAACTTGGCGGAATCTGTGTGAGAAGGAAAGCTACTTGAGCAACACCCCAGAGAGGTGTCCATACCCCTCTTCTATGACTCCATTTCATAAGCAGAGTATTTAAATCAGTCTATGAGTATGATACTGAAATTGCCAACTATGTGTAACCTTATGCAAAATACCCTGGGAAAGCTGATAAGAAAGGGCATGACCTGTGGATTGGAGGTAAATCTTCCGAGAACGGAATTGTGTGATAACCTGCTGAAAATGCTCTGTTAGGGCCAAAAAATGGCTGCAATGCAATGGCGAATACTGAGGTTTGAAGGAGCATACCGTTAGCGCCTTTAGCTGTAGTCCTGTGTCTTCCGCCCCTGGACTTGTTCGTCAAGAATACTAAGGCCTGAGAGGTTATCAGACTGAGGGAAGCTGGCGATTGTCATCAGTCCACATATGGTCATGTAAATATTGTCCAGCATTTGGGTAATGACAATTCTTTTCATCTGCAAACTTTTATAAATTTTTTGACGAAACTTAATCAATGCAGTGTTTTTTAAGCTGATGTACTGCCCATTCTAAAAATAGCTGAAGATATTATTGAATGTGAAATCGATTCTTCTTCTTCTTCTTAATTGGCAGCAGCAACAGAAATTCATCTATCAGAAAAGAATTCCATCCAACAATGTTTTGGTCGCACCCTTATGCGTCACGTATCAAGTTTATTGACGAATACCTTTCGAGCTGGAACATTTTCATAAAATTGTACAACGTGTCCAAGCCAGTGCATTCTGTCCATTTCAACGCTCCTGACTACGTCGATATCGTTGTACAGCTCGTGGTTCATTCGACGACGATACTCGCCGTTAATGATGATGGGTCCAAATATTTTGCGAAGTAGTTTTCTCTCGAAGACTCCCAGAAAAGATTGATCCGCTTGTGTCATTACCCAGGATTCTGCGTTGTAGAGCAGTACAGGTAGGATGAGAGTCTGGTTGAGTTGGATCTTTGTTCTTCGAGAGAGCGCTTTGTCATCAAATCGCCTGCTAAGCATAGTATCAACGGTTTGCGAGCAATACCCTACCTTAGATTTTCAAGCTGACATCATTATTTTTGTTTCTGGCGGAGCTAAGGTAGACCCAATTTCTCTGTTTCAAGTTTTTTTTTCTGGCTAGAATAAATCTAAGACCACACACCATTTTTCATTACGCTACACTCTCTCATACATTTGTTTGTTTCCCACAATTAAGGAATCAAAGTTATAGCTGTCGAGTGGACTCTTTGTTGTTAAAACAAATAACTTGGTTTTGTCTTCATTTATCACCAGACCCACTTTCGTCAACAGATTTTCAATGCTCGAAAAATCCGCAAAAACAACCCATAATCCACAGCCAATGATATCTATATCTTCGGCATACGCGAGCAACATGTAATATTTGTTGAAGATGGTAACATTCCTGTTTACTGCAGCCTACCGCATGATCACCTCCATTACGATGTTAAAGAGATCGAAGGACAGACTATCGCCTTGTCTAAAGCCTCGCTTGGTAGAAAATGGCTCTGTCAGTTTTCACTGAAGACTTCGTGTAGCTTCGCGGGGATACCAAACTCAGCCATAGCATCCAACAATTTTTGTCGTTTCGGACTGTAGAATGCAGCTTTGTAGTCGATGAACAGATGGTAGGTGTCGTTCTGCATTTCTTGGGTCTTATACAGGATTTGTCGTAGTGCGAATATCTAGTCGGTCGTGGTCTAAAGCCACACTGATAAGGTCCATCAGGTGGCCAGAATGGGCTTAAGTCTTTCACATAACACACTTGACAGGGCCTTGTATTCGATGGGTAAAAGGCTAATCCCGCGATAGTTGGTACACACAATTGGATCGCCTTTCTTAAGCACGGGACATAGGACACTCAAATTCCAATCATCGGGCATGTATTCCTTGAACCAAACTGTGTTTATGAGCTGGTGCATTCATGTTACCATCTCATCGCCGCCGGCCTTAAAAATCTCTGTCGGCAGTCCATCGGCTCCCGCAGCTTTATTATTTTTAAGCCTTGCGATCGCCGTATTGATCTCGTTTTGGCTCGGTGGTGGACAATGTACTCCGTCGTCTATGATTGGTGTGATTTCGTCACTTATGCTACCTTCGGGAACGCGAAGATATTGAAAGTGTTCCCACCATATTTGCAGCAGCGGTCATTGAATTCGCAATATGCTGCCACTGTGTGTCGGGAACATCAGAACTAAGGGGTTTAATTGGAGTAATTGAGAGAGTTGGTTGGAGTAGGCATTGGCTATCTCGGTGGTATGCAGCTTTGTGATGTCTAGTTTCCTTTGCGTTTGATTACGAGTGTTTTAAGCACTACTTAATCGTGTGCGTACCTTGGCTGCAACTAGGTGGTGATCCGTGTCAATATTGAGACATGCCTTCCATAAATTACCACGTGATCAAACTGATTTCTTGTATTTTGATCGGGAGATATCCAGGTTGCCTTGTGGATATGTTTATGCGGGAATCTGGTTCCACTCACAACCATGTTTCTTGCCGACGCGAAACTAACCAGTCGGAGATGTTGTTGTGTAGACTGAATTTTCCGACTGCTGAGTCAAGAGCATCTTCCTTTCCTATTTTAGCGTTAAAATCTCCCAGAACAATATTAATGTCACGTGCAGGGCTGCGGTCGTATATCTCATCCAGGCGCTCATAGAATGCAACTTTAATGTCATCGTCTTTGAGTTCCGTCGGGGCGTGTATAGAAATCGGCGTAATGTAAAAATATTTCGCCCGGATGCGGATAGTGGCTATTCGGCCACTTACAGGGTTAAACCGCGAGACCAGGTGTCGAAGTCTCTTGCTATGGAACCTCATCCGAATTCGTGTCTTTCTGCATGGCAGCTGTAAAAGATGTCACATTTCTTTCGTCGTGTGCATCCCTGTCCCGTCCATCTCATTTCCGGCATGGCGGTGATGTCAGCGTTATATTTGTCGAGCAAAGCCGCCAGTTAGATAGAGGCACCATCTCTGTATAGAGTTCGGACATTCCAGTTGCATATCCTTAAATCATGATCATGATCAAAGTTTGGTAAGGAACTGTAAGGAGAAATTGTATGAACTAAACCCTCTATATGTCAGCCTCTGTTCGATCCCAGGACGTTGTAAGATCCCTGAAAGGGAAATGTGATAAACCCTTACCGGACTACTGTCATGAGTGTGAATACAAGAAGGACCACTAGCCTGTAGAAGACTAAAATACTTATGTCAAGTAATTAACTTAATAGGTTTCATCCGGTGTCTTCCATAGTTAGCTAGGTCAAGATGATTGAGCCAGGTACATTTTGCAATAATCCTCAACGATCATTTCTTTCTTCATTATTTTTACCTACACCTTTCTTTGCTCCTTGTATACTTTCCTTCCCACTTCTCCTTCTTAATAGGACAATTACAATGGATCAATAGATCGCAAAATGTACCGTGAGATCGTTTCTACCGAATCACATGTGACTGTTACCTTACCTAGCACACTTAGTCTGAAGGACAAATGGGTTGACCTAAAATGGCAAAACAAAAACGATAAATGAGATTTTGTTGGGAGTCAATTGTACATTAATAATCCACTTGAATCAGACTCCTGTTGGATCCTTTTTTAAATAAAAGGATTTTTGGTGTTTTATCTCCGTTATGTGCTTTTTTAAGAAGTGGTGTCCTTTGCCCCATCAAATCGTACAGATATTATATCATATTATATATCATTGGAAGCGTACGGACTTCAGCTTTTATACACTTCTGTTCGACTTTTCAGCACTACAGTAAGTTTTACGAAAAAATAACTTAAAATCTCTGATTCTTCCAAAAAAATTAATATTTAGTTGTTTCTGTTCTACAAAAGTAAAACTCCCAACCTGGTGATCAAAATAAGGATACTGCGTTTCAGTGAAAAAGCCTTCGCTAGATGAACAAACATCCACCATCACGTGAAGAAGAAGAATATCTTTTCGTTTATATTTGTGAGCACAGATATTTCAACTCATTCATTTGACATATGACGAAGTTTCTAGGATCTAGGATATTTCTTGCCAGTGTAGTATTCGGTAACTCGTGGATGTTTCTAATATCAAGTTATGCATAATTACAATATCAAATACTAGTATGTTTTGCTGTTGTTCTATCTGTACAAAGACTAACATCTTATAATGACGTATCTTGTAATTATCCACAATATGAGTATGTCAGACGACAAGTGTATGTTGTCGAGATTCATCTGCTGTTGATTACTTCCTGGAATCATTAAATATCTCATTTTCAATGAATTCCTCCTACATTATATCCTTAGGTGATACTGCAAATATTCTTTGATTTCTCATAATTGTTTTCAAATCACAAATTATCCTACCCTATGAATAAATTACCACCCCCTCCAAGTAATAAACCGAAATTGAAGCACAATGAATCCCATGACATCATAAAAACTGTCACAGATCAAGTAAATCAAATGCAATTTGTGGCAACAATAACATTCCACATATGCCCGGCCGAGTAAATGATGGAGTGGGGATTGGTACATACGAGACTCATTTCAAAACGTTGCCTTAGGTGTCCGTGTCAGTGGCGGTAATGTCAACTGTATGTTTTGCCTCTACGTTTAACTCCACTTGAGGCAGCAGCTATCAAGAAGCAATTGTCGCCGTGTGGCATTACCAACACCACCACCACCACCAGTACTTGGTAATCATCTTAACATAAATCACATAAGAAGCAACAAAGACAAGAAGCGAAAATAAAAAGCTGCGATGTAGAAAAAAAGTTACTACAATTCTCTAACGACCCTTAGGCAATCGAGGGAAACACTACCTAGGATAGCAGAAACATCTTCGTGTGCACTCATACAATATATACGTACAAAATAAGGGATCCTTAGATAATAGCAGAAAGGAGAGGCAGATATAAATGGCTTAAAATGTAACCAATAAAAATGGACAACAACGACACAATGCTGGTACATATAGCCGAGTATGTGGAGAAGCATGTAGACTAGAAAATTGCTAGGAACCGGCAACTGAAATGATTTGCACGAATAGTAACCATTTTAGGGATTTATTGTTAGAGTAACAATAATATAAATGACATAGGATTTGTGATAAATATGCTGAGAGGTTGAGATAAGTGTAATATCAACAAGCAATGGTTGAAACTAAAAGGAACACGAAAATAGTAGGGAATTGCTTTCTTCATTCAAAAAGAGTCAGTGAGACATTTTACCGCTACTAAGTGCAAAGCAGATTCAACATTTAGCATCGTTCAATATACAAAATATGAAATCGTGGTATTCCATAAATATACATTTGTAAAAAAAATTATTGTTCTTAATTTTGGCTGTATTCACCCTTTGGAAGTTTCATCTTGTATTCCTGGTTCGAGTACGAGCGAAAGAAATATAATCGTAGACAAGATTAAGGAAGAAAACTCTCTAATAAATAGTATTGACTACTTAAAAGAATAAAATTAAAAAAAAAAAACGGTTTGTATGTAGATTATGATTTAAAATTGTGTACTCTCTGTCTCCCATTCTGTACACAGAATTATGTTTGATGATAAATATCACAAACAATATCAGATATACATCTACATTCGTCGATGTTCAAAGCATTTATGTTATCTTAAGTGAGAGTACAATTTATACACTCCGTATCATAATAAGGCCATACAAAGCCATTATTTGGGCATACATACGATTGTTTTTTTCCATTTAAGTTCATTCATTTTTGGCTGCGTATATGTTGTATTGTACACTCACGTGTATGATATTAAATTGTAATTTTTATACTGTGATTTTGATTACCAAATATCGCTGCCATCGTAATTTCTAAGCGTACAATCGTAAATGAAAATGGGAAACTGAGTTCAATGGTTTTATAGATTCATATCAGAAAACAGATTTATGTATAGTATTTATGTAAGGATTTGTATTGGTTTTGGAGTGGGCATACGTCAAAGAAGGTATGAGCAAAATTTGTTGTATTATCTGGTGGCCATATACAAAGGATTTTGCAGATGTGTAAGTTAACACCGGTTTTTTGGGGTATGACAGATACTTATATATCGATAGCTATAAACCGTACACTTCATATAACAAAACGATTAACTCCACCTTTAAATTTTTTTTTGAAATTTTAATTGTAAACCACTAACAAACTCCATAGTTTTTCTTTAAAAAGAATTTTCTCCAACAGAACTTTTCTTACATAGTTAAGTTTTTTTAGATAAATTATTTGAATTTATTACACTATGCAACAAATGACGACTTTTTGAAAAATACAAAAACGGGATAGATAGGTTCGATTCTACTATCGATGGGTAATAAAACCCTATACTCAGTTTGGCGAGATTGGTGACCAATTTTTTTTTATAGACCCCTAAAGATTCTCAAAATCAGTGAGCCCCTCGAAAAAAAGTGTCATCAGTTTTTGTCCAACAGCTTACTCCCACTTCGTGGTAGCGCTAAACTATATTCGGCAATAATGTAGCTGGGAGTTTTGTGCACTAACTTTATTAACAAATTATGTCAAAAAGGTTGGTTATTCCTGCACTTTTTCAAAAAAATTGAAGAAGAAATTATTATTTTTTCACTTTTTTGAGCATTACTTTGAGGGAGTCCAAATTTTTCACAAACAATGTTCGCCAAAATTGTAGCCATAGTACAGTTAAACAACTTTTGTGAACATATCAATACAATCTGAACGTGTCTAGGCAACCTAAATAGCTCATAAAGTCCACTATGATACCGGTTTTTCGTAGCTTTACGCACATATAACCCAGTAACGTGGTTGAATATCAACCGATTTTATTTTTCTCAAAGGATTTAAAAAGAAGAGGCTGCGACCTTTCTAACGATATTTATATTTATATTGATAACTTGTCATATTTGTCTGTTTTTTCCTCGAAATTTCAAACATTTGTGACTTTTTCACTATTTTTTAAGTTTGAGGAAGTTTGTAGCCACTATTTTATAAGAACGCCCTAATGTTTACTATTTGATTCAGAAAGTGCATGCTTTCACGAGTTAAACGCATATTTGTTTGTAAAAATCTGTTAACAAATAGTTATGTCATTCATGTTTTCCGAGGGACGCAACTTTCATATCCTATGCTAAACTCAAAGAGTTGAAGAAGAAGCATTGTTTTTGTGTTGTTGTCACTTACTTCAACTTTTATTTTATCATAGGGTACGAAAGTTGCGTCCTTCGGAAAACATGAATAACTAAACTGTTTGTTAACCGATTTTTACAAACAAATATGCGTTTAACTCGTGATAGCGTGCACTTTCTGAATAAAATAGTAAACTTTAGGGTGTCCTTTTAAAATAGTGGCTACAAACTTCCTCAAACTTAAAAAATAGTGAAAAAGTCACAAATGTTTGCAATTTCGAGGCAAAAAATAGACAGATATGACAAGTTATCAATATAACTATATATATCGTTGGAAAGGCCGCAGTCTCTTCTTTCTAAATCCTTTGAGAAAATTAAAATCGGTTGCTATTCAACCACGTTACTGGGTTATATGTGCGTAAAGCTACGAAAAACCGGTATCATAGTGGACTTTATGAGCTATTTAGATTGCCTAGACACGTTCAGATTGTATTGATATGTTTACGAAACTTGTTAAACTTTACCATGGCTACAATTTTGGCGAACATTGTTAGTGAAAAATTTGGACTCCCTCAAAGTAATGCTCAAAAAAGTGAAAAAATAATAATTTCTTCTTCAATTTTTTTTGAAAAAGTGCAGGAATAACCAACCTTTTTGACATAATTTGTTAATAAAGTTAGTGCGCAAAACTCCCAGCTACATTATTGCCGAATATAGTTTAGCGCTACCACCAAGTGATAGTAAGCTGTTGGACAAAAACTGATGAATACTTTTTTCATGGGGCTCACTAATTTTGAGAATCTTTAGGGGCCCATAAAAAAAAATTGGTCACCAATCTAGCCAAACTGAGTATATGGTTTTATTACCCTTCGATAGTAGAATCGAACCTATACGGTCACGTTCTTGTATTTTTTTCACTGTTGCACTGTGTTATTTAACAGGAGTTTTAGAAACCATTACTAACTTAAATGAAGATATGCGATTTGGCAAGTGAAGTATCCATATATTACTCTAAGTACGAATTTGCCAACATATTCAAATAATAATGATATCCTTTGCACCAAGGCCCTAGGACTTAGGTGGCTCAGGATTCAATACAGTGGATAGTTACTCTGACCACTTGGAGGTGCTAGTAATTCCGTTGTAAAATTACAAGTTATGAGAAGAAAAGCGACTATTTCTATGCTATGAAAGGTTTAACATGCGTGGACTACACTTGTCTCCCAGTGGGTCGATTTGTTATGTGAGAAAACAGACTTGGCAGCAGGAACTCCTAATACTGGTGTTTAAAATGCGGTGGATTTTTCCACTTCCATAATTCAGATTGCGCAATAATGAACTCTCTGGAGAACATTAATGTATCACGACCGCTAGTGTATTGGTTGAATTGCATGCTGGAAAACAGAGTCGTCAACAGAGAACTTGAACTTGACGGAGTCAATTAATAAGGATGGTACGAAAATTGTGGCATATGCGGACGAAGAATAAGCCGACGCATATTACCCACATATCTGTCATCATGATAGTTGGAAAATTTCTACTAACGTTGTGCGACTTTATGCAAACTGCCCTTGGAAAGCTGCTACGATGAGCCATGACCTGTGGACTGGGGATGAACCCCCAGAGCACTAAATTGGTTCTATTTAGTCATAAATATAAGACCTAGGCTACTAAATCTAAATGGTGTGGGACTGAATCTCTAAACGGAGGTCAAGTACCTAGGTGTTGTTCTCGATCAGAAGCTAAATTGGGCAAGGAACAACGAGAAAAGGTTAAAAAAAGGGTGTGAATGCTCTTTGTAACGGAACTCTATAAGTAAAAGCTGGGATTAACAAAGCCAGTATTCTGTCAAGGACATCAATCTACTGAAACTGAATGGTTTGCAACTGAAGCTCTAAACGGAGGTCAAGTACCTAGGTGTTGTTCTCGATCAGAAGCTAGATTGCGCAATGAACAACGAGGAAAGGCTAAAGTAGGGTGTGAATGCCCTTTGTACCGGAACTCTATAGATAAAAGAGAGCAAGACATATAGGATCAGGTGTCAGGTAGAGTTGGGTCTTTGGGTCTGGCTGTCCATTGTATCCATCAGCTTTAGTTTTTTAAGCCGTACAGCTACCGTCTCGTTTTGGCTCGGTGGCGGACAATCTAATTCCTGAGTCAAATCTTCATAAGCGAACATATATCACAAATATGAATAAATTAAGGATACTTACAAAAAACATATGTATATAAAACTAAGATCGTCAAATCTGGGTGGCAACTCTAGTCAATTTTTATATGTAAACAAAAACAAATGTGATGTGTTCCCTTACACTGTCTATCATATGTAAGGCTACTGATAACACTATGCAACAAATGACGACTTTTTGTAAAATACAAAAACGTGACAGTATAGGTTCGATTCTACTATCGAAGGGTAATAAAACCCTATACTTAGTTTGGCCAGATTGGTGATCAATTTTTTTTATGGACCCCTAAATATTCTCAAAATCAGTGAGCCCCATGAAAAAAGGTGTCATCAGTTTTTGTCCGACAGCTAACTCACACTTCGTGATAGCGTTAAACTGTATTCGGCAATAATGTAGCTGGGAGTTTTGCGCACTAACTTTATTAACAAATTATGTCAAAAAGGTTGGTTATTCCTGGCATTTTATAAAAAAAAATTTAAGAAGAATTTATTATTTTTTCACTTTTTTGAGCATTACTTTGAGGGAGTCCAAATTTTTCTCTAAAATGTTTGCCAAAATTGTAGCCCTGGTAGAGATGAATAACTTTCGTGAAGATATCAATCCGATCTGAACGTATCTAGGCAACCTAAATAGCTCATAAAGTAAACTATGATACCGTTTTTTCGAATCTTTACGCACTTATAAGCCAGTAACGTGGTTTAATAACAACCGATTTTAAATTTCTCAGAGGATTTAGAAAGAATATATATAGTTATATAAGAAACTTGTCATATCTGTTTGGTTTTTGCCTCGAAATTTCAAACTTTTGTAATTTTTTCAGTATTTTTTAAGTTTGATGAAAATTGTAGCCCCTATTTTATAAGGACATCCTAATGTTTACTACTTTATTCAGAAAGTGCACGCTTTCACGAGTTTAACGCATACTTGCTTGTAAAAATCTGTTAACAAATAGTTAAGCTATTCATGTTTTCCGAGGGACGCAATTTTCATATCCTAAACTAAAATCAGTGAGCATAAATAGTTATAACAATAATAATTATTATAACTATCACCGGTAGCATTACTTAATAATTCGATAATTATGGAAGTTAACGTTTATACGTTTACATTTGTATGACAACATGTTTACACGAGGCGAGTATAACGCACTTATAATTGAGGAATGGGAAATTTTGTAATTTATGTCTTTCTGATTGTTATTTATAACCAGAAGCTCTCTTTGGAGGTTTCCAAACAGCTCACAACGTCCGAGAGATCACGTATTCCCCGGGCAATGTCAATGAACATCCGTTCAGTGATAGCAAATGTGAGAAGCAAAATGTTGAGTAACCTAATCGGCATGCTACCACCGATGCGTCTTAGGAAGTAGGTAACAGAAGTTACTGAAGTTTAACACAGGCTCTCTTAGTGGCTTTGGCAACCCCAAGAAACTAGGATCGGGCGCGGTGGCCTAGTAAGCCACTCTCCTAAAACAAAGCAATTATTATGAAAACACAAAGAAAAGAAAAAACAAGAACCCCCCCAAATGTTGACGACCCCCTCAAACATTATAAGGACCATGATTTAAGGATATGCACCTGGAATGTCCGAACTCTATACAGAGATGGTGCCTCTATCCAACTGGCGGATGTCCTCAACAAATTCTATGAGCGCCTGGAGGAGATATACGACCGCAGCCCTGCACATAACATTAATATTGTTCTGGGAGATTTTTACGCTAAAATAGGAAGGGAAGATGCTCTTGGCTCAGCAGTCGGAAAATTCAGTCTACACAACAACATCTGCGATACCGGATTCAGACTGGTCAGTTTCGCGTCGGCAAGAAACATGGTTGTGAGTGGAACCAGATTCCCGCATAAAGATATTCACAAGGCAACCTGGATCAAAATGCAAGAAATCAGATTGATCACGTGGTAATTGATGGAAGGCCTATCTCAAGCGCTATGTACGTGCGTGAGATGCGCGGTGCAAATAGTAACTCGGATCACCACCTGGTTACAGCCAAGGTACGCACTAAATTAAGTAGTGCTAAAAACACTTGTAATCAAACGCACAGGAAGTTAGGCATCACAAAGCTGCATACCACCGATATAGCCAATTCCTACTCCAACCAACTCTCTCAATTACTCCAAACAGACCCCCCTAGTTCTGATGTTTCCGACATACAGTGGCAGCATATTGCGAATTCTATGACCACTGCCGCAACGACTGTACTGGGTAATGTAAAGCAACGCTAAGACAAGCCCTGGTACAAAGATGAATGTCGCGAAATGTCTGAGGAAATGGATGCTGCATACAAGGCAAAACTGCAGCCAATGGTGACGCGTGCGGTGACGGAGCGTTATAAAGAGAAAAGGAGGGAGATGAAACGCCTGTTCAGACCGAAAAAGCGTCTGTGGAAGAAAAGAGAGAGTCAGGATGTCGAAAACTATAGGGATAGAGGTAAGACCCGAAAGTTCTACCAAAAAGTAAAAAGTAAAGGTTTTGGAAGGATAGAGACGGAAATCTGGTCACGGACACTCAGAGTATGCTGCAAATATGGAGGGAACACTCTCAATCTCTTCTCGTTCCCGAATGCAGCATAAGTGACGAAATCGCACCAATCATCGACGATGGAATAGACTGTCCGCCACCGAGCCAAAACGAAATCAGCACGGCAATTGCACGGCTTAAAAATAATAAAGCTGCGGGAGGCGATGGACTGCCAGTAGAGCTTTTTAAAGCCGACGGCGATGATCTGGAAACATGCATGCACCTGCTCATAAACACGATTTGGCTCAGGGAGTGCATGCCCGAGGATTGGAATCTGAGTGTCCTATGTCCCGTGCTGAAGAAAGACGATCCAAGTGTGTGTACCAACTATCGCAGGATTAGCTTTTTACCCATCGCATACAAGGTCCTGTCTAGTATGTTATGTGAAAGACTAAAGCCCATTCTGGCGAGCCTGATTGGACCTTATCAGTGTGGCTTTAGACCCTAAATCCACGACAGACCAAATATTCACACTTCGACAAATCCTGGTGAAGACTCAAGAAATGCAGATCGACACCTACCATCTGTTCATCAATTACAAAATTGCATTCGACAGTTCGATACGACAGAAATTGTTGGATGCTATGGCTGAGTTTGGTATCCCCGCGAAGCTAATTCGACTTTGCGGGATGACACTGACTGACACGAAGTCTTTAGTGAAAATTGACAAAAATCTGTCAGAGCCATTTTCTACCAAGCGAGGCTTTAGACAAGGCGATAGTCTGTCCTGCGATCTCTTTAACATCGTAATGGAGATGATCTTGCGGAAGGCTGCAGGAAACAGAAAAGGTGCAATCTTCAACAAAAGTCGCATTTTGCTCGCGTACGCTGATGATATAATATCATTGGCTTTGGATTGTGGGTTGTTACTGCGGATTTTTCGAGCATTGAAAATCTGTTGACGAAAGTGGTTCTGGTGATAAACGAGGACAAAATTATGTTATGTGTTTCAATGAACAAAGAGTCCATTTGTCTGGGACGCTGCGTGAACGTTAGACAAGGTAGACAAAATCATCTACCACTTCAAAGTTATAGTTGTTATACATAATAATGTCAGCCTGTAAATCAAAAAACGAGTATTGATCGCAAATCGCTGCTACTATGCGCTAAGCAAGCAATTTAACGACAAAGCGCTCTCTCGAAAAACAAAGATCCAGCTTCACCATTCCTGATCCTACCTGTCTTGCACGAGCGGATCAATCTTTTCTGGGAGTCTTCGAGAGAAAAATACTACGCAAAATATTTGGACCCATCATCGTTAACGGCGAGTACCGCCTTCGAATGAATCATGGGCTGTATGAGCTGTACAACGACATCGACGTAGTCAAGCGCGTTCAAATAGACCGAATGCGCTGGCTTGGACACGTTAAACGAATGGACGAAAACGCTCCGGCTCGAAAAGTCTTCGGCAATAAACTCGATGGGCGGCGCAGGAGGGGGCGACCAAAACTCCGATGGATGGACCAGGTGAAAGAGCTGCGGCTACTGACGGATAAATGTCTGTTGTTGCTGCCTTTAAAGAAGAAGAAATTATGGAAATTATTTTTTCGTTCAACACCTATTTTGATTGTTTTCAATACGGAAAAGAAATTCCAATAAAGTACATAGGCTTTTCCCGCCCTACAAAACAACAGTTGTTTATTGTATCGCCTCCATAAAATATACAACATTTTCCGCCTTCTAACTTTGATGTTTGCATCATTCATTCACATTGTCCCAATTCCAATAGCTACTTTAATACAAGTCACATAATTGTAATTTTCGCCAGCTTTATATTTGATACTTAGCTTGCATATCAGTATGATAACATTATGACATCACTGAGATATTTTCATGAATAACATACAATTTATATTATATCGTATTATAAACAATGCAATAATTAGGTAATACATTGCATTATAATTGCTTATTTTTATCAATACCATCAATTTTATCATCTCATCGTATATGTATGTGTATGTGCAACATTCATTTGCACATTTTGATATTAAGCACTCGAATATTTTATATATATTTCCCATTTCATCAGCAATAATAATGTTTTGGAATGGCGAATACTACTCGTATGTCTGCACAGACTCTGACGTATGTCAGTATTATTGATGCATAAATGGATTATAACAATAATAACAAGTAATAATAATAACAACGATCATAATAACTTGACAATGTCATAACGAGCGATTGTTGTTGCCACAATAAAACCCAAGTGGGCATTCGTGATTGGAAGCTGTTGCTGCCTTGATTGAGGGTCAGTATTGTCATGGCTGCCATTTATGTCCAGCACTGAGGTACAGGAAGGACCAGTTGTTTATGGATATGTATCAGTTTTTCGTTTTCATTCGTATAAAATATTATTTTTAATGGTCAATCATATTGTTATTGAATATTATCACAATTGTTATGCTTATATATTGTTGGCAATTAAAAAAAAACATGTTTGACAATATTTGTTATCTACGACATATTAGGTATTATATAAAAAAAGCGCTGTGTGCAACAACATTACAGTATGATATGTATCGTGTAGATACTGTGGACTATTTATCAGGTTTTTTGTAAATTAAAATGTGATATATTATGTAACAGCTTTACCTGGAAACAAAATAGGGACAATACCTAGAACTTCTTCAACATTAACGAAACATCGAAAGCTGCATTGTAAATAACTGTTCAGGCACTAATAAACGTGGACTGAAGTCACACTGCTAACATTCAATCAGGTTGTTTAGAATAGGAGTCAGTAGTTAGCATAACACAGTACAACATTTTTCAGATCATTGATTTGGTACTCAATTCTGAGAACTGCACGTGAAAGAAGCCCCAAAATGAAGAAGTTCTGCATCACTCGTTTTGTCAAGTTACATGCCATAATAATTTAATATCGATTTGAAGTTACTTAGTATCGTATAGCGAAATCACTAAACCGAGTTGGCTGAAACAAATTTAAAAAAAAATTAAGAATTACAATTTCTTTTATATGTTCATATAGCGTTTCCCTACATAAACAACAGTTTCACTTTTCCATTCATCAAATGATGTGTTTATTTTGTAGCAGTTACAATAAAACTGTTGTACTACGTGGCGTATGATTTACGTGGAATATTACTTATGATAATCATACGCCAACATATAAAATTCAACAAAAGAGCCTAAAACGTGACATATTCAAATACTTACTAACGCCAAATCGATATTCAATTATTATGGCATATAACTTGACAAAACGAAAGATGCGGAACTTCTTCTTTTTGGGCTACTTTCACGTGCAGTTATAAGAATTGAGTCCCAAAATCATGTGTTGTATTGTGTATTATCCTAGAATTTTTTAAGCTTTCATAAAACTTATCTAAACCTTTAATTTTGCCTCACTTTTCTACTTAAACAAATCATAAGGACGATGAAATTAAAAAAAATTTTAATACTGGGTGATTTCTTCCAAAGTCAAATAATTAATAATTACATATTTGTCGAATGACGAATAATCTGTGAAGATGTTAAAAAATTTTCCTCACATTATTTTTCTAAAAGTAGGTTTTTAGTAGTTTAATCCTGTAAGTGACCGAAGAGTTAATATCCGTATCAAGGCGAAATATTTTTTTATCATGCTGATTTGTGTAAACGACCCGTCGGAAGACAAAAACGATGACATTAAAGATGCATTCCATGAGAGCGAAGAGGAAATGTATGACTGCCGCGCTGCCCATGATATTGAAATTGTTCTCGGAGATTTGAATGCCAACAAAGGAAGGGAAGATACACTTTGCTCAGCAGTCGGAAAATTCAGTTTAGAAGAAAAGAGAGATCCAGAATATCGAAGATTACAGAGATAGAGGTGTAGCCAGAAAGACCAAAAGGTAAAAAGAGAAGGTTTTGGAACAAGGATCTCCACCTATAAGGACAGAGATGGAAATCTGGTCACGGACACGTACAGTGCTGCTGCTATCAGATAGGGAACACTTTCGTACCCTGATCTTTCCCGAAGGCAGTATAAGTGGTCCGGTATAGTGTGTTATGTGAAAGACTAAATCCCATCCTACCGAAGCTGATTGAACGTTATCAGTGTGGCTTCAGACAAGATATTCACACTATGACAAATCCTGAAGAACACCATATTAATCCAGACCGACACCTATCATTCGTTTATCGATTACAAAGCAGCATTCGACGATCCGATACAACAGAAACTATTAGATGCTATGGTTGAGTTTGGTATCCCCGCCAATCTAATATGACTTTGCGGAATGACACTAACTGACACAAAGTCTTCAGTAAAAATAGGAAAAAATCGGACAGAGCCATTTTCTACAAAGCGAGCCATAAGATGAGGCGATAGTGTTTCATGCGACCTCTCTAACATCACAATGGAGGTGATGATGCGGAGGCCTGCAGTAAATTCGACTGGTACCATCTTTAGTTAAAGGAAAATGCTGCTAGCGTATGCCGGTGTTAAGATATCATTGGCCGATGACTGTGACTATTACTTCGGCCTTTGCAAGCATTTAGAAGCTGTCTGCAGAATTATGTCTTGTGTTAACTGAGGACAAAACTAAGTTATTTGTTTCAACGAAAAAAGAGTCTATTCATTTGGAACGCTCACTGAACGTTGACAACTATAACTTTGAAGAGTTAGATAATGTTGTCCACCTTGGCTCCGACATAAACAAAAGTAGTACAGTCATCCTGGAAATCAAGAGACGAGTGTTGATCGCAAACCGCTGAAACTATGTGCTAAGCAAGCGACTTTATGACAAAGCTCTCTCTCAACGAACAAAGATCTGTACCAAAACACTGATCCCACATGTCTTGATCTAAAGTGCAGAATCCTGGGTAATGACAAAAGCAGATCAATATATTCTGGGAGTCCTTCGGAAAATATTTGGAGCCATCATCATTAACGGCAAGGACCATCTTCGAATGAACCATGAGCTGTATAACGACATCAAAATAGTTAAGCACGTTCAAATAGACCGAATGCGCAGGCTTAGCCAAGTTGTACAAACGGATGAAATTTCCACAGGTCGAAAAGTCTTTGGCAACAAATTCTTCGGGCGGCACCTGAGCTGTCGATCAAAACTTCTTTGGGTAGATCAGGGGAAAGTGTTGTTATCTAAACTTGGTGTGACAAACTATCTACGAAGCACAAAAGACCAAAGCGCTGGGAACTCCTTTTAAGTGCGACTACTGAGGGATGAACTTCTGTTGCTGCTGGCAAATAAGAAGAACAATATTTTCCTCTAAACAAGATATGGGACAGAATCTGGCATTCGATAGAGTTAACATGCTTCTAGTTTTAGAATTACACTACGGGATCCACAGTTTAATGTCAAATCCGAATGCCTTGTTTTGAGAAGCTTTACAGCATAGGGACCGGTCGTGACATGATTGTTGGAACCATGCGGGAGACCCCAGATTCAATTCCTGGCTCCAGTCATCTAAAAAATAAATAATACACTTATTCTTTCATTGTCGGCCCTCTCGATGTTGTCGACAGCAATATCGCAGTATAAGTGTCAAAGCCATCGGCATGTCTAGTAAAAAGCTTCTCAAACAGTGACGTTCGCATTCGTCGATAAACAAGAAGGTGCCGTTAGTTGTGAATCTAAAAATAGAAAGGGTGTTAATTTACAACAACGAGAGAAGCTATCCCATACCTCTTACATGGGGTGTAAAGGGAAATTAAGTTTTTGTTTACTACATAGACTGGCCTATTAACTGAACTACTCAAAAGTTCCGTTCGACAACATCGAGGGTACTGCCGATCAACAAAATGTAAATGGCTGTGAAGGTGCTCGAACCCATATTCCCCGAATGATAGTCGCTTGTTGTAATCATCATGCCTCAGTCGGTAGTATTAGATGTGAATAATGGGTTCGTTTAATAAGTTGTGCTACCTTTCAATTGTACAATGAACCCTTGGACTTTATAGCAACGGCCGGCAATTACTAATCATTCCACTCAATGTTAAAAGTATTCCACAGGTTTCTATGAAATATATCTCTTATTCAAGAATCAAATTCGTAAATGCATAATTTATATTTACAGATAAATAAATCCTTTACCATTCACAGCCGTGCAGCCACTCATGCAATTAACTAGCTGCAAGTTATATTATACACGAACTTTTCACAAACCTATGAAAGAAAGAATTAGCAAAAGTGGTAAGCTACTTAAGCACAGAGCAATGTGCTATTACCTTTATTTACATAGATTCTATGTTCTATGTCATAGAACATAATGATTACTCCCATTCCATAATACATGCTGCCACATCAACTTCGTAGCTATTCATATGCATTAGGTTGATTCTTATTTGGCAAAAAAAAAATGTTTTTGGAATTTTTCATGGGCCAACTTAAAATTTTATTAAGACGTACAAAAAAACTCTATGTGAATTTTTTTAATTTTTTTCTTAAAGGTTTAGGGGTCGCTACCGGGGTTCGAAATTCAAAATTTTACCGTCATCCTGAGGGATAAGCTGAATAACTCAAGTAAACCTTAACTGATCCTTATGAAAATTTTTCAGTATTAATAATTTCCATAACGAAGTAACGGAATTGTAAATGGGCAGAATTGCCCCACCCCTTCTGGTACCTCCCATACAAAATTACCTATTTTTTGATAATTAATATTTCTCTCATAACCTTCAAACGGGCAGATGGATAGCATTTAAACTTGGTCAGTTTAATTACCTTTTAATAACAGATAAACCCCCAGAAAATCAAAACCTTTGTCACACCCCTTCTAGTACCTCCCATACAAATGACCTAATTAACCCCCATATTTTTACCTACATATCTTTTTAGTAAAAATACTGAATTCAATAAAATTTTGTGTGAGATGAACACATGCCAAAATTTGACTCGTGAGTGACTATGGACTATATAGGCCAACCCCTTCTGGTACCTCCCATACAAAATTACCTATTTTTAACAAAATTATTTTTTACCAATAATTTCCAAACAGACAGCTGGATAGCATTTAAACTTGGCCAGTTTAATAACCTTGTAATAACAGATAAACCCCCAGAAAATCAAAACCTTTTCCACACCCCTTCTGGTACCTCCCATACAAATGACCGAATTAACCCCCATATTTTTACCTACATATCTTTTTAGTAAAATACTGAATTCAATAAAATTTTGTGTGGGATGAACACATGCAAAAGTTTGACTCGTGAGTGAATATGGACTATATCGACCAACCCCTTCTGGTACCTCCTATACAAAATTACCTATTTTTAGACAAATTAGTTTTTACCAATAATTTCCAAATGGACAGCTGGATGGCATTTAAACTTGGTCAGTTTAATAACCTTGTAATAACAGATAAACCCCCAGAAAATCAAAACCTTTGCCACACTCCTTCTGGTACCTCCCATACAAATGGCCGAATTAACCCCCATATTTTTACATACATTTTTTTGTAAGTATGCTGAATTTATTTATATTTTGCTAAAGATATACGCTTATTGTAATTTTACTAATGCTTATCTTAAATATAAATCTAGTTTAATGAATGTTATTAGATATTCAACATAGATAATGCAACGCTATTGTCTTGCCCCCCTCCACTAATTTGCAGTCCAACTTTCTAATTTTTACAGTACAGTTAATATGAAATGATTTATTTCAAATTTGTTCATCAGTTTTTGTTGTATTATTACTTAAAAAGGTACATTTCGAAAATAAAAATTAAATTAAACAGTTAAAAAATAATATTAAAATAAAAATTTAATATATTAATATTTAACATTAAAAAATATAATTATAAACAACTGTATTACTGCTTACAATTTTCTTTAAATTTGAAAATATTGTAAAATATTATTTACACATGGTAGACTTTTTTTGGATCTGAATATTTTTTTTCTAAATTCTTTCACCAATAATAATAGCAACTACTTCTGTTCTCCATAATGTGTATGCAATTTATTGTATTCCTGCATCAAGGCCACTCCGTGTTCAGCAATATCATTAACAACCTTCAACCTAGACCGAACTAATTCTTTACTTAATTTAAAGTCTGCATCTTGCTCCCAATCTTCAACATTTTTTTTAGGAAACCCGATTTAATACCCGTTGTGCTGAAAAATCTAAGAGTATTGTTGGATACAAAATGCTCAAGACTTTTGGAATGTAGTAGGTTTCCATCCACTGTAACTCTTTTTTCTGGATTATCTACTCCTTCTATGTTTAAAGCATTTACCATCTTCTTCTTAATTTCATGAGAAACTTTGTCATCAAAAATGCAAATCCAACTAGCTCTTCCTAAAAATACCAGAGATGACCTATAATTTTTTTTAAGGCTATTGCCGCTGTCTCTTTATTAATTGTTGCATAAGACTTCAAGTCTTTTAATACCTGGAGGTCATTTCTTGAAGCAGAAGGTCCAGAAGTGGACTCAAACCAATATTTAAGGTAAATATTAATTATAAAACTGCAAACATCCTGTATTCCACAAAATTCGCTTTTGTTTAACTTGAACTGCTCTCTGAATAAATATATTTTTAAAGAATATATTACCTTAGCCTTCCATCTAGCACGGTGAAGACCTGCTGGTGCTCTGAAGAATATTTGTGTTTTTGGAACATCCCGCAGAATATTATTGTCAGCTTAAGTAGCTCTTTGTAGTCCTCTCGTGGCTGAAACTCTTTGAGCTGATTTTCGGCAAAACAAATAGCATTCGCAGAATTCTTTACTTGTCTTAATATGAGATCATCCGATATGCCAGGTTTAAAATTGGAATGATCAATTTTTGTCCAGGCATTTTTAAACCTCTTAAAAAGTAATATTACAGGACCGGTTAAAATTCCCGAAATACAATGCATAAATCATATTATATGACTTCTACGTTTAAAACTTTTAAGTTAACCTATGAAAAAAATCAAAATTTTCTGTCAAATAATTAGCATAAATATGTAAAACTATGAGGGTGAATTCGGTCATTTGTATGGGAGGTACCCGAAGGGGTGTGACAAAGGTTTCGATTTTCTGGGGGTTTATTTGTTATTACAAGGTAATTAAACTGACCAAGTTTAAATGCCATCCCGCTGTCCGTTTGGAAATTATTGGTAAAAAAGAATTTGGTTAAAAATAGGTAATTTTGTATGGGAGGTACCAGAAGGGGTTGGCCTATATAGACCATAGTCGCTCACGAGTCAAATTTTGGCATGTGTTCATCTCACACAAAATTTTATTGAATTCAGTATTTTTACTAAAAAGATATGTAGGTAAAAATATGGGGGTTAATTCGGCCATTTGTATGGGAGGTACCAGAAGGGGTGTGGCAAAGGTCTCGATATTCTGGGGGTTTATCTGTTATTACAAAGTTATAAAACTGGCCAAGTTTAAATGCCATCCAGCTGTCCGTTTGGAAATTATTGGTAAAAAATAATTTGGTTAAAAATAGGTAATTTTGTATGGGAGGTACCAGAAGGGATTGGCCTATATAGTCCATAGTCACTCACGAGTCAAATTTTGGCATGTGTTCATCTCACACAAAATTTTATTGAATTCAGTAATTTTACTAAAAAGATATGTAGGTAAAAATATGGGGGTTAATTCGGTCATTTGTATGGGAGGTACCAGAAGGGGTGTGACAAAGGTTTTGATTTTCCGAGGGTTTATCTGTTATTACACGGTTATTAAACTGACCAAGTTTAAATGACATCCAGCTGCCCGTTTGAAAGTTATGGGAGAAATAATAATTATCAAAAAATAGGTAATTTTGTATGGGAGGTACCAGAAGGGGTGGGGCAATTCTGCCCATTTACAATTCTACAACTTCGTTATAGAAAATATTAATACTGAAAAATTTTCATAAGGATCGGTTAAGGTTTACTCGAGTTATTCTGCTTATCCCTCAGGATGACGGTAAAAATTTGAATTTCGAACCCCGGTAGCGACCCCTAAACCTTTAAGAAAAAAATTAAAAAAATTTACATAGAGTTTTTTTGTACGTCTTAATAAAATTTTAACTTGGCCCATGAAAAATTCCAAAAACATTTTTTAAGACTCACCCTAATATGCATATGATAAACTTGACCTACCATAAAACGTGACACAAACCCATTTAAAAGCGTTTTAAGGAAAAACTCACATATAAAACAACAACAAAATTGACAATAGTAAATCCTGAAAATCAGGAAAACTCACCACCATAATCGGGATTTTTGCATAAATTGAAGAGACCCAAGAGAACAGGAACAGTTTCACCACTTAGCAAAACTCTCTTACTACTACTATATAAGTTCAAACATTTACTCTTTGAAATCTTGCTAAGAGACATATGCACACTTCGCATAATATTCGACAAATTTCGAACATAAAATTTACGAGGAAAGGACTTGAGGCAAACGTACTCGTTTCGAACAGCTGAGCAACCTACAAACGAATGGCAAACAAGGAAAGTTTACGAACACACGCACGTTCCGTAGTGGCTAAGGCAATGATTGTGTGGGAAAAACGAGGGAAACTGGCAATTTCCACCAATCGTTAGGATTTAGTCTTGTGTCGGTATTTGCAATGGACGGTAGTGCGACAACAACGACGCGTTATTAACGTTACTCTATGAAAAGATAATTTCATAAGGAAAATAAAACAAAAATTCAGTGAAATCAAATAAAGAAAACTTAAAAGAAAATTATAAAAAATAATTATAAAAAAATAAAAAACAAAATATACTAAAATCCCGAAAAAACTTAAAAAATCTATACTAGAAGTATGTTTAAATTTTATGTTTCACGTTTTTTCCCTTGTCCTTTCGCTTTACAATTGGTTTACATTCAAAGGATATATCGCGCCAATTTATGAAATGGATATAATGCCATAGTCTTGTTATGCACTTTTTGCTGTTGGTTGTTTGTTCGTTCGTTATATTTTTTTTTTGAATTACCATGTTTCGCGACTTCCGTTGTGGTTTTAAGTTTGTGTTTCTGTTTTTCCTACGAGTGTCCAGTTCTTGCCAGTGTCGTATTTTTGCTGTAGCATTTTGTTCATTGTAATGTAACAATTTGTTTACTGTAATTTGTGACATATTTCAGGAAAACCATCGGGAAACAAATTTCCATGGAAAAAATATTGTGTTTTTTATTGTGTTGCTGCTGGAATTCAATATTCTGGACACGTCATATGTGTAACATGTTATATGTAAAATGTGCCAGAAATATAAAGTGCAATATTACCGTCTTACATTAAACAACTGCAGAAGAGACATACACCTGTGTATGCATGACGAAAAAATATGGTTAAATTATTTTGGTTTATTTGCAACGATGGTGATAACAAGGCTGAGTATAAACAAATTTAACATTAAAATTTTAGTGATGTTTATTATCAGTTGGATGTGTAACTAATAAATGAATTATAAAATGTTCACTTGAATATTCTATCACTCCATTCTATCATCAACAGGATGGTAATACTTTAGTAGTTTTGGATTTTTAGTTGATTCGGTTGATCATGTGGAAGATCTAGTTTGTCTGCAAAATATAGATTCCTTTTTCTGCTCATTGATTTGGGATTCAATTCTGAGAACTGCACGTGAAAGTAGCCCCAAAAAAAGAAGTTCTGCATCAATCGTTTTATCAAGTTACATTCCATAATAATTTAATATCGATTTGAAGTTAGTACGTATCGTTTGACTCTTTTGTTTGACATAGCTCGAGAACCACTAGGCCGATTTAGCTGAAACAAATTTAAAAAAATAAGGAATTACAACAGTTTCACTTTTCCATCCATCAAATGTTTTTGAACTGGGTTTATTTTGTAGCAGTTACAATAAAACTTTTGTACTCTGTGGAGTATGATTTACGTGGAATATTACTTATGATAATCATACGCCACCATATAACAATATAACAAAAGAGCCTAACACGTGACAAATTTCCCTATACGATACTTACTAACTTCAAATGGATATTAAATTATTATGGCATGTAACTTGACAAAACGAATGATGAAGAACTTCTTCTTTTTGGGGCTTCTTTCACGTGCAGTTCCCAGAATTGAGTCCCAAAATCATATGTTGTACTGTGTTTGTCAGACGCCACTTGGTTCCCTGTATAGGTCTCGCTGTGATACCATTTTAAATTCTCACACTAATTATTCCTACTTAATTTAGCCGAACGTCACTCTCAAGCCATTTCCTTGCTCTGATAAAGGCATGGATGTTACGCAGATCGCCTACTGTTAGATAGGTTTTGTTCATAAGCGTCCGATGACCAAACTTCTTATAATTTAGGTCACCAGCAGCAGGACAGTGACATAGAACATGTCTGCTATTTTTCGTCATCGTTGCAGATTCTACAAAAATCGTTGTAGAGAATGTCAGTGGCCTGTAATTACAGCTATGATGGACTCTAGACAGGTTCATTGTGTCATTGTAGGCCAAATCTGTTTGGTCGCCGTGCAACTCGATTCTTTCAACCATCTTTCCTCAGCTATAACGTTCAGTTTCCCCGCAATTAGCTATTTCCCCATTGTGAAAGGAACACCAAAGCGATCGTAAACTTCGCCCGAGTTTACGATGGTGACGGCCATTGACTAAGTCAATCCTTAACAATGTAATGATTTTTACGGTTTTGGACAATATAGGAACTTTACAACGATATGAATATTTATATAGATAACTTGACATACCTTCAACTGGTTTTGCCTTGGAAAAGCTAACTTTGTGGATATTTTTCAATATCATTCCAGTTTGAGGAAGTTTTTATTCACTTTTTTTTAGGATACACTAATCTTTATTATTTTATTTAGAACCAGTAAAACGCAAATTTTTTTGTAAAAATTGGTTACACAGTGGTGAAATTATTCAAGTTTTATGATGAACGAAACTTTAATTTCGTATTTTTTGCTGTGAAAAAAAAACGGGTTTTGGGAGATAAGCTATCGCATGTGAAAACTACAGATATGTCCTGGAACCCATGTGAAAGTAACCGTCGAATGTCTTGCTTTCTCCTCAAGAGACATTCTCGACCATTTCTCAAAGTGGTGTAACGTTCTCCAGGGAACTGAGAGTCGCTTTACTATCAGTAAGTAACTGAATATTGCCGCCCAGTATCCTATGGTACTAAATTTGCTCAACAGCTATTCTAGTGGCCGGTATTTCGAACTGAACTATGCTATATTGTTCCGGTAGTCTTTTCGAAAACACTCCTCCAAAAATATACCACAGCCTGTTCTTCCTCTTAATTTCGACGCATCCGTGAAAATTAGGATGTCGTATTCCCCATATTGTAGGAAATTATCATTTTTATCATAGTTGATACTGTCCGGTATGTTTCTCATAAATCCCGGATCGAAAACAGGTTCTAGTACATTGTAATCCGTGTGACACCTTATACTGAGTAACTTTAGAAATTTTAAGATGATCATAGTCTATGTGTCTTCATGCCCATGTGGCGTCTAAACGCATTGTGGTGTTCGCTGCTATCTTCTTCGCCTCAATGTCTGAGTGTAACCAGTTTAGGATCGTAAATAGCGCCTTAGTTCGAATAGTTCAAGTGCTCCTGTTGTCATGATTGGCGCCAAACTCATAAAGCGTTCAAATTGCTGACTTTGGTTTGCCTTCTCCTGCGTCGGCCACTAAAGTGCTGATCCGTAAAATAAGATATGATGAGACACTATCATATATCAAGTTTATACATATGGGGCTAATTCCTCGGGTGAGGCCGTCTGATCTTTTGCAGCAATACAGCGCCGTTACCTCTCAGTTGGTCCTGGCCAGACTGTTCAGATTCCCAAGTTTACTATCCAATATGAGTCCAAGGTATTTGGCACTATCTGAAAGTGTAAGTGATACTCCATTAAGTCTGGGTTTGGCAAATGGAGGGAATTTTGTATCTCCAAATAAAAGCAACAGTTCTCTTTTACTCTGGATTACAACCAGTGAACAGTTATGACACCATTTTAAGAGAAGCTTCAGTGCAGATTCCTCCTCGCAGGTTCCTCAAAGGTTACTATTAGTGCTACACCCTCCACACATGCGAAAGTACGCCTTATCCATGATCTTCAGAATAGTATTGAAATTGAGATTCCAAAGTAGTGAAGAGAATACTCCTCCGTGTGCAACAATACAAACCGCCATTGATTAGAATAGAATAGGCATGCTGAGTCTTAGATTTGCGAGAAACGGGTCCCAAAGATAAAGAAGGGTGGAAACTTGTAAAAGCTAATTATACTCGTGGTTTTGTAATATGTATACCGGAGATTTAAAAAGTATTACTGTCCGAGTTTTCCATAGACTGGTAATCACTTTCCGGACAGCCCAGGAAGTGTGCTTTCATCAGTAATAGGCGTGTCAACTAACTCAAAAGCAAGAAGCTCTCCTATATATTACACAGTAAAACATTTTCAGCTCATTGATTTGGGACTCAATTCTGAGAACTTCACGTGAAAGTAGCCCCAAAAAGAAGAAGTTATGCATCATTCGTTTTGTAAAGTTACATGCCACAATAATTCAATATCGATTTGAAGTAAATAAGTATCGTATAGGGGAATTTGTCACGATTAAGGCTCTTTTGTTCGACATAACTCGAGAACCACTAGGCCGATTTAGCTGAAACAGATTTAAAAAATTAAGGAATTACAATTCTTTAATCTGTTTATATAGCATTTCCCTACACAAGCAACAGTTTCACTTTTCCATTTATCAAATGTTTTTGAACTGGGTTTATTTTGTAGCAGTTACAATAAAACTGTTGTACTCCGTGGCGTATGATTTACGTGGAATATTACTTTTGATAATCACACGCCACCATATAACAATAAAAACTTGACAAAACAAATGAGGCAGAACTTCTTCTTTATGGGGCTACTTTTACGTGCAGTTCTCAGAATGGATTCCCAAAATCATGTGTTTTACTGTGTTATTCGTGTCGTCCGAAGGTTGTTGTTTAAGTTTTGAAGTACCTTCTTGATATGAAAATTATTCCTTATAATAAGACGTCAACATTTCGGACGTGCTGATTTAAAAAATATACTTATTTTTTATTTTGTTTAAAGGTTTGTCCCTATTTCAGCAAATTATTTTGTTTCATTGCAACCGATTCAGCCACGAATCCTCAACAGCAGACTTGGTATAATGTTTGTGAAAAATTCATCAAGTTCTTATGCCTCAGAATCCCAAAACATAATGAGAATTTTTTCTCTTTATATACAAGATATCATCGCTAATAACGCCTTTCATTGTATGTTTCAGAAAGCCGTCGGATTTCTGAACAACATGTTTTTGTTGTTTGTTTCGCAACCAACAGATGTGCCATAAGCAGTATTACAGCTTTGCTGCCCGGCGTGACGCAGAGTCTCTTCATTGTTTTTGTTGTTTTGTTCGATCTGTTAGTCAAGCTCAAGATCAGTTTGTTTGAAAATAAATTTATTATCAGAATGATATTCTCATAATTAGCGGTAGTCTGGATACCTTTTTCAGATTCAGCCATGAATTTTCATCAGCAGACTTGATATAATGTTTGTGAAAAATTCATCAAGTTCTTATGCCTCAGAATCTCACAACGTAATGAGAATTCGTTCTTGAGTGCATAGACTCGAAGAACTTCACAAACATTCATATACAAAAATTATTGCTAAAAAGGTTTTTCATTGTATGTTTTAGAATGCCGTCGACTTTCATAACTATATGTTTTTGTCGTTTGTTTCGCAACCAAGAGATTTGCCATAAGCCGTATTACAGCTTTGCGCCCCGTCGTGATGTGGATATGGTATCTTATCGTTCAGATCTTATGTTCGGACAGACATATGCAACAACGATTTTATAAAATAAGATAGATTTTAGAGTTGTCCTTTGCGAATGATTAATATTTATGTAGCCTATATTAATAATATTACTCATACGTGTTTATATTTTATCACCGCCTACAGCAGATAATTGTTTTTCCCAAACTTTCGCATGGCGATTGCGAACAAACAAGCCGAAGGAAGTGTCCAATTAGGTACAGCCGTTTTCAAGTTTTATGCATCCACAACAAACCACGACTGATTTCCATATGCAGTCTAACTTCTCTATAACGATGATGGGCTTCGTCGATTTCTACGTTATAGAGTAAATTCTTTATAGAGAAACTCCTGATTATTGGTAGTATATGAGTCAACATTTCTCATTTTAATAAAAAATTTTAAATATCTTTTCATCGACTAAATCTTCACATCCATCAATGTCTTGATTCCATACATGATCTTTGTGTGTGCATAAATTCATTGGAATTTTGCGACTGCTAAAAAAATTCGTTATAGAGAGTATTATATTGGTACAGAAACACCAGTTGCGTTGTTAAAGAAAAATTTCCAGAAAATTTTCAATAATTGTCTGCCACGGGAAAATGAGATCAAATACTTTTAAAGTTATACATAAATCCCAATGTTTTTATACAAAAGAATTTTTTAAAATAAACTCGTTTGAAAGAAAGTTCCCACAACTTCCCCACTGTTCAAGGAATCATTATTTAGCGTTGCTAACGCAGTTGACATTGTTGATTGTTGTCGCTAAAGCTTCTGTTTCACTACAAGGTTATAAATGCTTTTGTTGCGGTCGTCGCTGTCATGACTTTGTTTATAACAATTTTAATAACAAAAATCCGTGGAAAGAACACAGTTTCGTTCCCCATCAAAATCAACTGCATTCACCTGTTTGAAGTTATCGTATTCCCACCTCCTCAACTGCTCGATTGCTTTGTTCTTATAGACAGTTGCTTTATTGTGCAGTTGGGATGTGTATTATGCAAAATGCTTTTTGTTATAAGTAACGTGTTTGCTGCTTTCCATTTTGGGTGACATGCACGTATATAATTTTTGGTTGTTCTTACCTAAAGACAAAAGAGTTGCCATAACTTGGTAGCTGATAAATATATTGGTATTAAGTAGTTAGTGAATGAACTGTCACTTCGCACATTATATTTATTTATTTTAGTATGGTAAAATTTAATGCATAAAATTTATATTAAAATTTCGTTTGAAGCTTCATGCCTTTAGCCATAAAAACCTCTTTTGCCATGACTTCTTGTCACATGGATCAAGAATATTTCCGAATACTATCATTGTATTGAACTCGTATTACCTTTCTATGAGATAATTTGGTCACCAACGTTTGGCTTTACAAAGTGATTATCTCACGCGCTGTATGGCATTTTACGCCGTCGTGTTGGAACCATTTTTCCTTCAAATAATGTGCAATGACATGATAAATAAATAAATCAATTGATCGTCCACTGGTTTTAGTTCTTCTACCAGTTGGATATATGAATATAGGCCAAGATCTTTCCTCAGCATTTGCAGAGACCGAGTTGCTGAGAACGGCGTCGGTTCGATGAATTCGAGTCCCCTGTCACACTTACGTCTACAGCGTCGATGGCTTCTATTAGCTGCTCAGATGGATGAGTATATGCACCATAAACTTCATAAAGGGCAAACAGAACGCGCATTTTGAAAATAAATTTGCAAGATTTGTAAACGTTGTTCTTGTGTAGTCTTTACATGGTGATTTTTCAAAGAAAGTCTCAATGAAAGTCTATCACACTTCACACACCTCGCCTGAATGACGAATTGGTTGACCTAAAATGGCAACAAAAACGGTAAATGGGGTTTTGTTGGGGGTCAATTGTACATTAAAAATCCACATGAATCAAAATCCTAGCTGATACTTTTTTTAAGATAAAAGGATTTTTCATTTATTTACTCCGTTTTGCGCTTCTTTTAGAAGTGACGTTCGTTGCCCCATGATTATTGAAAGCGTACAGACTTCAGCTTTAAGACACTTCTATCAAAATTTAAGTTTTCTGCACTAAATTAAGCATTCCCAGCGCGAGCTAGGAATTGATATTACACACAAAGTTTATTGGTGACATTTTCTAACAATTCATCGTAGATTTGGTTAAAATTTTTGCGAATAAAAAAACTGGCCCACCCCACTTTTCATATCTCTAGGCGAACTGCAATATACTGTGGAATTTTGACATTTATAACTGTTTATTTTGAAAGGGGTGTGGTGCAGCCCACTTCCACTCTTACTGTAATTTATACTGCAACAACAACATATGTAACAAATCTCATCTTCATACCTCTTATAGTTCATGATATATAGCCCTTTTTATTTTCATGTTGTATGGGCGGTGCCACGTCCCTTTATCTAATCACAACCAAATATAGCCAGGGACTATCTACAGGCCATCAGTACCATTTGGTAGCTATTCGTATTAATAGCTCTATTAGAAAAGCCGTTAGAGCGATTTTTGGAAAGGGGTCGTGGCACCGCCCACTTCCACCTTGGCTGTAATTAATACTGCTCCAACAACATATATACCAAATCTCATCTTCATACCTCTGATAGTTCATGAGATACAGCCCTTTTGATTTTCAAGTTGTATGGGCGGTGCCACGCCCCTTTGTCCAATTGGACCGAATTGTAAATATAAACCAACCGGGGCGCCACCCAAACGCATACAAAAAAATTTATGCAAATTGGTCCAGCCGTTCGTGAGTTATAAAGTCACAACACACTTGCAACAATTTTTTATATATATAGATACCGGGAGCATAAGACATTCCTTCGAATAGACAAAAATTTTCAAAAAGTTTTAACGTTACCATTTTTTTTCTCTTGATGTAAATTTTCAAAACAAAGAGATCTTAAAACGCAAAACTATCCAAATAAACTTAGAAATGCATACAAGTTAGTTAGCCTATTGAGATAAGATTGTACAGTTAGAATTAAGCGAAATAAAATCCATTATAATGAATTTTGAAAAAAAGGATACCTTGAGTACTTAAATGAATATGGAATAGGAATAGACTTTTGGTAGCAAACAAGAAAACCCTAACCACAAAAGGTAGGGCATACTGGTATTGGGGCATCTCAACAAATTCAAAGGGATGCCAAGGAGCAGCCTTCGGGGTTGCTTAAAGGGTGGGCACTGTTCCCGGCAAAACAACGACCGGAAGAGAAAATTTACACAGTAAGAACACAGTAAGAACAAGTATATATTAGGTGAGCGTATTAGAGATAAGATATAAGTAAGTTCACAGCTTGGGCCCTCTTTTAAACATTGTTTTTTTTTTGCCTTAATCATCTTCGGAAATTTTCTCCCGCTGGTATGAAATATTTGGTCAAGTGGGGTCGAGCACCAGATGTGTTGGCAAGAACTCCGCCCCATCCGGCGAGCGATAGCCGGGCTTAACGCCAGCATACCAGCACAGCCTTCAGTCTGGTGATACAAATCCGAGGTTGGATGTGTAAGCATAGTGGCCCTGGTACAACATTCACCCTACCCCCTGACAAGTTATTAAGTATCGTATAGGGGAATTTGTCACGTTTAAGGCACTTTGGTTTGACTTAACCCGAGAACCACTAGTCCGATTTACCTGAAACAAATCAAAAAAAAATTGCAATTCCTTTAATCTGTTCATATAAGGTCACCCTACATAAGCAACAGTTTCACTTTTCTATTCATCAAATGATACTTCAAATTGATATTAAATTATTATGGCATGTAACATGAAAAAACGAATGATGTAGAACTCTTTCATTGCTACTTTCACGTGCAGTTCTCAGATTGAGTCCCAAAATCATGTGTTGTACTGTGTAATAGAGCGTTAAATGATAAGAAACGTAAAACTCGAGGGCGTACTGTGCTTAAATAAATATTGTTGCATTCTATCAAAAACCGCAAACCATTACTGCGTTTCCGTATTTGAAAACAATGTTTTGCTGTTGATAATAACGTTCTGAAAATATATGACTAACATTTTATGACTCCCACTGATACAGAATTAAAACTATATAAGCAACTTCCTAATGCATGTTGTAGGTCTGGTCGAGTAGAACATGAAGTCGAGATTTGTAACGTATATTGGTCGTACGAGATATTAACTTTTTGGGGAATGTGGGCGGTGCTGTACCCCTTTTTAAAATAATCATTATATCGGTCAAATAAATTCAACGACTGCAATGAAATTTTTATAGTACCCACTAACATAGTCCGTAGGGCCTCTAACATAGACTTTTTAAAAACAAATTTTAGGCAAATAGGCGTGGCACCGCCCACACAAAACAAAAATTTAATCGGTCACATCTCACGGGCCACTGGGGTTATAAAGATGAGATTTGCTACATATGTTACTTTTTCAAAAAAGGATAACGTATTGGTGAGAATTGGGTGATACCACGCCCCTTATATCGATCATATTAATGGACGAATGCAATGAAATTTTCACTGTATGGTACTGACCGTTTGACATCTAACATAGGTTACATGAAAACATAATAAAAAAAGAGGCGTGGCACCGCCCACACAAACCAAAATTTCAATAGATCATATCACGAGATAATGTGGAAGAGATTTGCTAAATATCTTAATGGTACAAGAAGGATAACGTCTCGCAGTGAAATGGGCAGTGCCACGCCCCTTTTGAATAAAATCATTATGTCAGTCATATTAGTAGACCGATTGTAATAAAATGTGCATAATCTATATATTTAAAATAGTTTGGTGAATGACTAACTGACTGGGTGAAACGGCTGTAGATAGAATGGTAAAATTTTTAGGCGGTTGTTCCGAGTAATCGTCAGTTAAGAAGAAATTGTTGGAAATGCTTACCTTTTTCCTCTGATTAGTTTTAAAGATATGATTTTTGAATTTTTTTACGAATTTTTTATGTGATACATCAGCTTATTGGAGAATAATTCGTTAACGCGTCCAACGATTTGAACAAACAGTGGCATTTAATTAAAGGTAATGAGTTCCTTTAAAACCATTCGATACAAGCTTTAAAATTTAAAAAACTAAAAAAACATGTTTTTAAATTGAAAAAAACAATTTTATAAAAAATAGTAATCGCAAAAATAAATCCAGTTTCATGAATTGAGTATAAAGATTGGATTGCCCCTAGCAAAGGGAGCCGGTGTGGTTGTTGTTGTAGTCGATGTCGGTGTTATAGTGTTGGGAGGCGTTGTTGTTGTTGTTGTTGTTGTGGTTGAGGTCGGTGTTGTTGTGGTCGGTGTTTTGGTTGGTGGTGCGGTAGGAGTAGGAGGATCTGCATCAGGACTTGGTTCCGGTTCTGGACTTGGTCCAGGTTCTGAACTTGGTGGTGGAGGGGGTGGCGCTGGAGCTGATTCAGGACTTTCTGGTTCCGGTTCAGGGCTTGGTGGTGGGGGTGGCGCTTGTTCCTGTTCAGGGCTTGGTGGTGGGGATGGTGCTGGCTCCGGTTCAAGGCTTTGTGGTGGTGGCGGTGGTGGAAGACTATCAGGGCTATGAGAAGGAGGATCTACATAAGGATTTGGTTCCGGTTCTGGACTTGGCGGTGGTGGAAGTGGAGGAGGTGGCACTGGAGCCGGTTCAGGTGACACTGGAACCGGTTCAGGTGGCGCTGGAGCTGGTTCAGGGTATGGTGATGGGGATGGTGTTGGCGCAGGTTTAGGGCGTGGTGGTGGTGGACGACTATGAGGTCGTCCATTTGCTGTACGTCTTGCTACAGCACTTTTATCCCTTCTCATTGTTTTAGGTCTGGTGGCAACACTTCCGCCCGTTCCAAAATTTTTCCTTTGCCTTGCAATGGGTTTTGCAGTCACACCACCGCCTCTAAAGTTGTTGTATCTCACCGGACTAGGTCTTGATGTTGTAAACCCTCCTCCCCTCATGTCGCCACGTCCATAGTTGTTGTGTATTACCGGACTAGGTCTTGATGCTGTGAACCCTCCGCCCCTAAAGCCGCCACGTCCATAGTTGTTGTATATCACCGGACTAGGTTTTGATGTTATAAACCCTCCGCCACTAAAGACGCCACGTCCATAGTTGTTGTATGTCATCGGACTAGGTATTGATGCTGTGAATCCTCCGCCACTTAAGCCGACACGTCCATAGTTGTTATATGTCAGCGGACTAGCTCTTGATGCTGTGAACCCTCGGCCACTAAAGCCGATACGTCCATAGTTGTTATATGTCAGAGGACTAGCTCTTGATGTTGTGAACCCTCCTCCCCTAAAGCCGCCACCTCCATAGTTGTTGTATATCACCGGACTAGGTCTTGATGCTGTAAACCTTCCGCCACTAAAGACGCCACCTCTAAAATTGTTGTTATTTATTGCTATAGGTCTTGCAGCTGCGACACTTCTGCCCCTGTAATAATTGTAGCTTCTTTTTGGTCTAGGTCTTGCTGCTGCCACACTTCCAGGACCGGCCTTTGTCTCCGCCAAAGCTGCATAAATGACCAGGACAACGACAGCAAATATACACAATTTTAAAAAATGCATCTCTCATGCTTTTATCCTAGACGATTAACAAGTTTGTTCAGAAGCTAAATGAAACTCACTGCTGTTAATTTCTCATACTCATTTGAATTTTATATGAAACCGGTTCTGTATCTAAGGCGTTTTTCATTTGGTACTAGTTGATGTTGACAGCCAGAAGCGGTGATATAAAGTGGTCACCAAAATTGTGTGATTTCATTCTGATATACCTTTTGTTATGGAGTTTTTTTTTGTATAGACACACGTTTCTTTCGATAAAACGAAATCTGATGCTTATAGATAATTTAATCTAGGCCATCGTGATACCATTGTATTGGCTTATATAAGCCTTTGAAATGAGAACAGAGTTTCGTTAACACCTTACACATAGTTCGCTTTATTCCATTGCAACATCAACCCGGCCTTATTGAAATCCCCTTTACATGACTCAATACCTTAAATCGTAGATAAGTTACCACTACGGGAATACACAAGCCACATAATAAGGAGTTCCCGGGGGTGTTTGCCAAACCTGTGACAAATAAATTGAGGTTTGGAAAAAGTTATACTTATG
This sequence comes from Muscina levida, assembly GCA_964034835.1. Classification (NCBI taxonomy): domain Eukaryota; kingdom Metazoa; phylum Arthropoda; class Insecta; order Diptera; family Muscidae; genus Muscina; species Muscina levida. The sequence goes on along the minus strand of OZ035881.1, from coordinate 39,032,861 downwards.
GCACCATTTGCATATCGAAATAAATTTAATCACATTTATAAATACGTTATATCGAAAGACTAAGCCTATATTTCAAGGCGTATGAGTAATATTAATTACAGTGGTTAACAAAATGTAAGCTTCTTCGAAACCAAGGGAGGATCGAACGACATGAGAGTTACAAGAAGGGGTACGGCTATTCTGCCCATTTACAATCCGATTACTTCGTTCTTAAAAATATTTATTCTGGTTAAGTTTCATACCCATCAGTTAAGGTCAACTCGAGTTATCCTGCTCACCAGCCAGACAGACAGAAATAGCTCAATTGTCTTAAATAGCCCTGAAACGAATTTGGTCTTTAGATGTCTAACTTGTCTCCTTTAATGCTTTACACATTTTCTCGTATCAAATCACCAGAAGGGGTGGAGCTATTCTGTCCATTTACAATCCCTTTACTTCGTTTTGTCACATGTTAATACAGTAAATTTTCATACCGATTAATTAAGGTTTCCTCTAGTTATCCTACTCACCAGCCATTCAGCCAGACAGATGGACATAGATCAATCGTCTTAAAAGGTCATGAAACAAATTTGGTCTTAAGATATTTGGGGTCTAACTCATCTCCTTTAATGCGTTACACTTTTTCTCGTATAAAATTATGTTTACCCTTATTCCTAAGGGTGATGGTATAAAAATGGGTTTTTATTGTAGCAAAAAGTACATTTTATTCCGTCATGAAGTACTATTATCATACAAAAAAGTACGTTTGTTGTACCATACAACTCATATTTTTGTTTTTTGTACCAATAAGTACAATTTACTGTACAAAAAAGTACAACTTGTTGAACAAAAAAGTATAATTTATTGTCCAAAGTATATTTATTGTCCAAAAGTACAATATATTGTAATATAAAGTACTTTTATTGTACCGAAAAGTACAATTCAGTGTACTACAAAGTACTTTTATTGTCTAAAGTAGTACATTTATTGTACGGATAAGAAATTTTATTGTATGAAACAGTTAATTTATGGTATTTTAATGGTACCAAAAAGTCCCATTTATTTTGTTCAAAAATAACTTATTGTACCCAAAACCAAAATTTATTGTACCAAAAACAAAAATTTATTATACCAAAAACAAAAATTTATTGTGCCAAAAAGTTAAATTTATTGTAACAAAAAGTACTTTAATGAAATCAAAATTTAAATTTTACGGTAAAATAAATTATATTTATTAAAAAAAAAGTATAATTTATTGTACTACAAAATCGTTATAGTGTACCAAGAATTACAATATATAGTACTAAAAAGTACTTCTATAGGACCAAAAAGTAAAATCTGTTACACTAAAAATTACTTTTATTGTACCAAAAATAGTACTGTAATTACAATTTATTGTACTAAAAAATCTTTTTAGTGTACTTAGTGTACCAAGAACTACAAATTATTGCAACAAAGAGTACAATTTATATTACTAAAAAGTACTTCTATTGGACCAGAAAGTTAAATTAGTTACACTGAAAATTACTTTTATTGTACCAAAAATAGTACTAAAAGTACAATTTATTGTACTAAAAAATCGTTTTAGTGTACAAAAAGTACAATTTATTGTACCAAAAATTACTTAGTGTACAAAGAATTACAATTAATTGCACCAAAAAGTACAATATATAGTACTAAAAAGTACTTCTATTGGACGAAAAAGTAAAATTTGTTACACTAAAAAGTACTTTTATTGTACCAAAAATAGTACTAAAAGTAAAATTTATTGTACAAAAAACCCGTTTTAGTGTATCAAAAAGTAAAATCTATTGTACCAAATATTACTTAGTGTACCAAGAACTACAATTTATTGCACCAAAAAGTACAATATATAGTACTAATTAAAAAGTACTTCAATTGGACCAAAAAGTAATATTTGTTACACTAAAATTTACTTTTATTGTAAAAAAAATAGTACTAACAGGTACTTGTATCGCCAAAAGGTTAAATTTATTGTACCTAGAGGTAAATTTATGGTACTATTAACTACTTTTACAGTACCAAAAAGTACTTTTATTGTACTAGGAAGTATAGTTTATTATACAGAAAAATGCTGTACCAAAATATACAATTATTTGTAAGAAAACAGACAATTATTGTCCTTAAAAGTACAATTAATTGTACTATAAATTTAAATTATTTGTACTAAAAAGTACAATTATTTGTTGTACCAAAATGTAGTTTTTTGTTCACTAAATGTTAATTTTTTTTGTACTCAAAAGACGTGTTTTTATAGTTAGAAGTACAATACCAAAACGTGCAATATATTGTACTGACCAGTACAATCGTACTTTTATTTTACACAAAAAGTTGAATTTATTTTACGGAAAAGTACTTTTATTGCACATAAAAGCATAATTTATTATACCAAAAAGTAAAATTTATTCTAAAACAAGTGCGAAAGTTTCAGTCGGGTAATCCGCGCTTACATATACCCTCACACTCAGTAAAACATAAAATTTGCTTAACAAAATACAGAATTTTGATATTATTATTTGTATTATTCATATACCCTCACCCTCAGTAAAACATAAAATTTCTTAACAAAATACAGAATTTTGATATTATTATTCGATTTCAAAAGTAGGCGGAGTGGTCTGGGTGGTGATACAACTTTTATCTATTATTGGTAATTTTTACGCCTAAAAGTACGAATTTTCAAAAATCCATTCTAAGCCGATGTTTACACGAAAAGAGGAACAACCACCCCAAACTTCATCATCCTATCTACAGTCACGTAGTGGTCGTCCCTATTGGCCAAAAATAAAAAAAAAAAAGTCAAAATTCTGGCTAAAACTGTGGGAACACTATCTCACAATAGATTTTGCTCTTTCAAATTACTTTTGTTTCAGTTTTATTCCACCTGTTCTCTTTAAGAATAGCTGCAAAAGGCAGACCATGAAAATAATTTTGTTTCGCAGCGTCGATTTTTTCAAATGGGGCGTGGCATCTCCCATTATCCAGCGCGACGCAATCCTCCCTGTAGCAATAGCATATGTAGAGAATCTCATCTTCATACCTTACATGTCGCGTGAAATATGACCGATTGAAATTTTGGTTTGTGTGGGCGGTGCCACGCCTCTTTGTCTAATTAGGCTTTCATGTAGCCTATGATACAGGCCGTATGGATAGGATCAAACTAAGAAAATATAATTGCGATTGGCCATTCATTTCGCCCATATAACGATTTTCTAAAAAGAGGCGTGGCATCGCCCACATTCCACAAAACAAGTTTTTTTTCTTATACGACCGATATACAATACCAAATCTCGACTTCGTACCCATAATGGTTTAAAAGATACAGCCATTTTAAAATTCCACTTGTATAGGGCGGTGCCGCGCCAACTTTACCTCCTGCAGTCCGAATTTCGAAAATCCCTTCTTAGTGTGCGCCTACGTCATAAAAGTAACCTACATTCCAAATGTCAAGGTTTTAGCTTTAGCCGATTGGCCTGTGGAGTGATCAGTCAGTCACCCAAGCCTTTTATATATATAGATAACTTCTACTGAGTAGTAGAAAATATAACGTTAAGTGCACCAGGATTCCTTGTTTTTAACAAAAAAAGTTTTGGATATGAATATTGGGTTCCTCGAAAAATTTTAATAACTTAACCATTTGTTAAACGATTTTTACAAAAACTATTAGGGAGGCCCTTAAAATAACGGCCACAAACTACTTCGAACATAAAAAATACTGGAAAAAATCCAAAAAGTTTGCGAATGGAGAAAATAACAGACATATTTGTCAAGTTATCTTGAAAGCTATACATATCCATATCCACTGAGAAAAGTACGATAAAACGGTTTTTAACCCGTAACTCAAGATTTTGGTGGTGTTTGGGAAATTTCAAAAGCAGATTCTTATTGTACTCAGCTGAACCTACCTTAACAGTTAGATCATTTTCCGTAAAGGAAAGAAGGAAATTATGTATAAGTAGGCAATGTTTGTATGCTCTGCATTTTCGAAATTCGATATACGCCATTTTTCATTTTCCAATTTGATTCCTAATACTTCAAGCTTATTTTGAAAATTTAGAAAAAAATAATAACGCGGCAGAACACAGGAAAATTATATATGAATTAACAATTAAAGAAAATATATTAAAAATAATGCTCTTGTTTGTTAGTGTCGATCTGTGTAGAAGTATGAATATGTTTTTCATTGTTCGGTTTGAGATCTATTTTCTGTTATCGCTAATAGAATTTGTTTTACAAGAGTTATGTGAAATGGATTATGTTGACAGCTGGCAGGGCAGATAGCTATTTCGATGGTTGCCAAACCATCATCATCAATACCCGTTTGCCTGTGACTTATCCCACTCATTATCACAACTTTAAGTGTTAAAAGCTTCAAGAAGTCAATGTGAAGCTCACACACACCGGTGCGAAAATGGTATCAACGAAGACCACACGTCAGCATAATCCACACAAGCTCTTGTCTATGCTTTGACCATCGGATAAAATTGCATAGAATTGTTTTTGGCAACAAATGCCTGTTCCTCCCGTGTATGTATGGTCATAGAATTCGCAATAAACTGCCACTACGCGTCGGGAACATCCGAACTAGGGAAGTTTGTTTGAAGTAATTGAGAGAGTTGGTTAAAGTAGGCATTGGCTATCTCGGTGGTATGTAGCTTTGTGATGAGGGCCCTAAGAGTAGTAGCGAGCCTATGTCATAAAAGAACCTACCTTCCAAATTTCTAAAGATAGTCTTTTGGGCTGGGGAGTGACCAGTCAGTCACCTTAGCCTTTTAGATATATAGGTAGATGATCAGCATCCAAACTACACTATGTGACAATCTTTTTGAACTTGGAGAGTGACCTAGTGCATGTTGTAACACTCTAAAAATTTTGACTTACGCTTGAAAATCCGGTATATTTGATCTTTTCTCACTTATGATATTAGACCTTTCCAACGATATATACATTTATATAGATAACTTGTCACATCTGTCCATTTTTGCATGGAATTCGTGAACTATTATGTTTTTTTTAAACGTTTTATACAGATCATCTTGTACTCGGCCAGACCCTACAACATGCACTAGGTCACTCCCCAAGTTACTTCAACTTTTTCCAGTTTGTCACATATTAGTCGATTCAATGGTGACCGTCTGTCTGCCCTGTCCTCCTCAGTCGATTACAGCCGCGGGGAGACAGGAACTGAAAGTTTCTAAATTGAGAAAGGTCTGATCCCCTTTTTGAGGATGTCCTTCTAAATGCCCCCGCGATTACAGCCGTAGGCTAGAGAATATCGAGCTAAAATTTAACATGCAAACTTCTATTTTCTAACTGGATGTTAAGTTCCAAGATGAGCAAGATCTGACAAAATGACTTACAGACCCCATACAAGCTTTCCATTTTGGGGGGTATCCGTCTGTGTCTACTCCTGATTACACAGTAGTTATAAGCTACCGAGCTGAAATTTTGTATACTTCTATCCTCTAAGCGGAGGTTATGTTCAAAGATAAGTAAAAATCGTACAGAAACAACGCCCACCTATACAAATTTAACACAATTAATTAACGTTGGCATAACAATATTCTCACGTCATATAAAAAATTAAATACTTATATTTTAAGATGTTACAAATTTCTATTATAATGTTATGAGCAGCAGACGAATGACTTAGGCAAGTTACATCTAAATTTATATTTTACTTTATTCTTTAAGTATTATTCCATATTTGAAATAAGTTAACAAAAGGTTCAACATATTCTTCAAATAGATACTTTAAAGGACCTTAGGTCAATGAAATTTAAATGTTGAGAGCGATAAACCAATTTAAATAAACTTCATGCACATACAACGTAGAATCAGAGCATTGTACAGAAAACCTGTGTCAACTTATGCGAATTACAAAGAAATATATCCAACCTACTTTACGGTATTAGCTAACATGTGTTAACGACCTATGAGAATTTGTTCTAGCCAAAAAATGGAGATAATGACAAATATTTTTAAAAGAATTTCAAAGTGAAAAAGCTAATGCGTTAACAACAAATTTAACTGCAGGAGATGAGAGCGTTGGAGAACATTTTTTAAACATGTAGGTACTATAATTATTGATACGTTAACAAGTGGTTTATAAATACAGAGGTATGCATGTGTCAAATGTATGTATGCCATATGTGTGAGATATATGTAACATTAAATGCATTTGGATTTTATAAATAACAATTAAATTTAATTTAAACGAAATTGAAATTTTATTATGGTAAAAAGATTTTGTTTAAATAATTTATTACATTTGCCTTTTGTTGTTGTTGGGATTTTTTTTTTTTTTTTTCAATATTATCTTTATCCCTCTGTGTGTTCTCTCGCTTCGCTGAATTGTTGGAAATATTTTACAAAAACTCGCATATTTTTTTTTGTATAGATTAAATTGTTGTTAATTTATATTTATACTAAATGTTATAATGTAATAACATTTCGCTGTGTGTTGCTCAACATTTTGTTTGCCTGACGTGTTAATATTGGAAATTAGAGTGAAAAGTGTTTTGTAAACAAAAGGCCTATAATTAATAATATTTCAATATATTTTCACATGGTTTTTGCGCCAATAAGCTGGTTTGTCAGAATTTATATACATATAAATATTTGCTTATAATTTAAACAAATTGTTATGCTTTGACATTTATTTAGTTTGATGTTGATTATACAGCTGTTAGTAAATATTATTGGCAATTAAATATTGTGTTAGGCATTATAATTAGAAAATATTGCGAGAAAATTGCGGTTGTTGTGGTATTTTAAATTATATTCTATTAAATTAATTTCAGGTAAAGATTTTGGCAGGCATCATTTCTCTGTGTGTAGTATAGCTCTCTCCTAGTTCATTCATGGCATACAAAGGGAAATTGTGTTGGTATAGTTGTTTTTGTTTTATTGATTTTGTTATTGTGATTCCATGAATATGCTGCTGCTAACAAATTCGGCATTGTGCCTCCGCTTCTGTTATGTTTCTCTAGCTGCAGTATTGAAAATTTTTGGGGGACACAACAATGGTTGAGTAATATTTTTACAAACTAAATCTATTTGTTGTCAATTTCAGATTCAAATTGGCGATGGCTATTTGTCGGAAACCAATTTGTAAACGAAAAGTCCTGATGGCATTTTTCACTTAAACACCAATGGCAATAACATAGTTTTTTAGAGTTTTAACGAATTTTGTATAACCAGCGTGTATTGATCGAAATTAGACCTTTGAGGCTTATTGTACAATGCATTTCATTTATGTTCCCGAAATTTGTGTTCTTTGTGTTACTCGGCGCCAATTGATGTACATACTTCAAAAAACGTTTTGTTGTATGGACTTAATTTCAAAGGTAGCTGTGATACAGTCTACAGCAAACCATAATAAATAGTTGGAGGAATTGGCTTGCAAAAATTGTCATGAAATAAGTTAATACAACTTTAGAGACGAAAACATAGAAATTTTGAATAAGGCAATAAGATCATTCTAAAATTTTAAAAAAATTTTATAAAAAAAAGCAATTTGCAATAATTCGCAGTGAGTATAATGCATTTAATGCATACATATACAACTAATTTGATTGTTACAAGCTTAACATAATTTTCACTGTTTCCTTCTATTCCATATTCTAGTTATTCGTCATCCTTATCAGAATTTATTTCATATGTCTTTATGTACCCACTAGTTTATATCATCTTCGGGTAGACCATTCTAAAGGATAATAATAACACAGTACAAAATTTCATTGATTTGGGACTCAAATCTGTGCACTGCACGTGAAAGTAGCCCCAAAAAGAAGAAGTTCTGCATCATTCGTTTTGTAAAGATACATGCCATAATAATTTAATATCGATTTGAAGTTAGTAAGTATCGTATAGGAGAATTTGTCACGATTACGCTCATTTGTTTTGACATAACTCGAGAACCACTAGTCCGATTTAGCTGAAACAAATTTAAAAAATTAAGAATTACAAGTCCTTTAATCTGTTCATGTAACGTTTCCTACATAAGCAACAGTTTCACTTTTCCATTCATCAAATGATTTTAAACTGGGTTTATTTTGAAGCAGTTACATTGAAACTGTTGTACACCGTGGCGTATGATTTACGTGAAATATTGCTATTGATAACACAGTGCAACACACTTTTTGGGGGGTGAACCATACCAATATCAAACGATAGCATTTGACCTTAGTAACAAATCCCTAAACTCCATTTTGCTCCACTACGTCACAAATTTTTTTTACAGTGGTTTAAAGTTTGATTTTTTTGGTCAAAAGTTGAATCAATGTATATTTAAAATCATCTGTAAATTACGATTGGGGTATTTCATGTCTTCGGAGACCTATATTAAAACAATCAGGGGAATATTTTCTCGAAACATTTTAACCCTCTAGCTCCCACCCGAATGGGACATTTTTGGCCCAATTTTGAAAAACTGTTTTATAGTCAACTTTGGACGGAGGTCAAGGATTAGAATCTTCGACAGAAATATTCTCCGGAAAATTTCACTAAGAGCCACCAGAGACATACAACCTCTACGAGTCAAAGGTTCCAAAATAAAATCAAAATGAAATTTTACTGAAATGTTAAAAAGTCTATTTTTGAGCAAACAGTGCAACGCACTTTTTCGGGAGTGAACTAAACCAATATCAAACGATAGCATTTGACCTGAGTAATAAAACCCTAAACTCCATTTTGATCCACTACGTCACAATTTTGTATACAGTGGGTTAAAGTTGGATTTTTTTAGACAAAGGTCAAATAAAAGAAAATGAAAAATCATGTGTAAAAATAGATTTGGGATAGTTCATGTCTACGGAGACCAACATTAAAATTTTCCGGAGAATATTTCCTCAAAACATTTTAACCCTCCAGCTCCTACCCTTAGGATGATTTTTGAAAAACAGCTTAAAAGTCAAATTTCTCAAAATGTTCAAAATGGGTGACATAAGTATTGTTTTTAACGGAAGAGCCAAGGAAGACAAAATCATTTACTCATAAAATGTTATAGTTGTCAACGTTTACAAAGCTTTTCAAAGGAGAAGAGTTTGTTTGAACAAATAAATATGGTTTTCTTCTCATTCATCACAGGACCCATTACAGCCGACTGCTTCTCAATGCGTGAAAAGACCGCAGTAACATTTTGCCATCCTCGGCCAATGATACCTATAATATCGGCATATGCGTGCAGCATGTGACTTTTGTTAAATATGGTACCAGTCGTATTTACTGCAGGCTTCAGCACGATCATCTCCATTATCATATTAAAGAGATCTAAGGCCTCGCTTGGTAGAAATGGCTCTGTCAGATATTTCCTATTTTCAAAGAAGATTTCGTGTCCAACAGTGTCAACAGCTTCGTATCAGCTTCGCGGGGTATCCCTCAGCTTCGCGGGGATACCAAACTCAACTTTACCATATAATAGTTTCTATCGTATCGCAATGTCGGATTCAGCTTTGTGATCGATAAATAGATGGTAAGTGCCGATCTGCATTTCTTCGGTCTTCTCTAGGATTTGTCGCAGAGCGAATATCTGTTTGGTTGTGGATATACAAATTCTAAAGCCACACTAATAAAGTTTAATCGGGTTCTCTAAGATGGACATTAATCGTTCATATAATACACTCGATTGGACCTTGTACGAGATGGTTAAAAGGCTGATCCCGCAGTAGTTTGTGCACACACTTGGATCGCCTTTTTTTAGTACAGGACATAATACGCTTAGATTCCAATTATTGGGCATGCACTCATTAAGCCAAACCGTGCGAAGGAGCTGGTGCATGCTCGTTATCAGCTCCTAGCCACCGGACTTGCAGAGCTCTGCCGGTGTCCGTCGGCACCTGCTGCTTTATAATTATTCAGCCTCGATATTGCTCTTCTTACCTCGGCTTCATTTGGTGGTGGGCAATGTTAGTCGTCGTAGACAATTGGTGTGATAACTTTACTTGCGCTGCATATTGGAACCAGCAGTTGGTGAAAGTTTTCTTTCCATATATGCAGCATACTTTGCTTATCTGTAACCATATTTCCATCCTTGTCCTTACAGGAGGGGAGCTACCGTAGCCTTTTGGTTTTACTTTACTTTTTACATTTTGGTAGAACTTTCGGGTGTCACCTCTATCCCAGTTATTTTCGATATCCTCACTCTCTCTTTTCTCTTCCCCAAGTGGCGTCTTCCGCCTCCCCTTTCTTCTCCTTATGTCGTTCTGTCACACCACACGTAACCATTAGCAGTTTTGTCTTGTATGCGGCACCCTTCTACTCTGACAGTACCAGGCTTTGTCTAAGCGTGTTTTTTAATAGTCCAGTACTGTCGTTCCGGCAATCACTATTATCAGTATTAATGCCGTTTGTTTGTAGTAATTGGGGAAATTGATTTGTATAGGCATTGGCTATCTCGGTGGTATTCAGCTTTGTAATGTCTTCCTTTGCCTTTGGTTACGAGTATTTCTAGCAATACTTAATCGCGTGCGACTTCAACTATCCGAGTCAATATTTTTAATCTGGTTTCTTGTTTTTTGATCAGGGAATATCCAGGTTGCCCTGTAGATATCTTTATGTGGGAATCTGGTTCCACTCACTGTCACATGTCTTGCCGACTAACCAGTCCGAATCTTTTATCGGAGGTAATTTAAATTTTTAACAAAGAGCATCTTCCCTTCCTTTTTTAGCATTCAAATTTCCCAGAACAATGCTAATGTCTGGCCTGGTTAGCGGTCATATAATGCATACCTAAAGGTTAGCACCTGATAAAATGCTCCTTTAGGGTTCCGTTTTTGTATTCCGTGGGAAAATGATGTAAAAACACTTCACCTTGATGCGGATAGTGGCTAGTCGGTCACTTACAATGTTATACCGCGAAACCAGATGTCGATGTCTCTTGCCGACTAAAATACATATCCAAATTTTTGTGCTATTCTGCATGCCAACAGTAAGAGATGATATATTTCTTTCTTCGTACGTAACTCTCTCCTGTCCATCACTTTGTCTGTATGGCTCGGGGATATGTGTCAAGGATATCCGCCTATTGAAAAGAGGCACCATCCTTTAATCATTGTCCTTAAAAAGTTTTTCAGCGGTAGTCACCATTTTTTGTCTTCTCTTTGTATTATCATAATAGTTTCTGTGTAGGCTACCGCGCTCGATCCTACTTTCTTGATACTTTCAAAGCCACTAAAAAAGCCGCTGTGTTGAGTTTCAGTATCTTGTGCTACCTACTCCCTAAGACACATCTGTGGTAGCATGCCATTCTTGTTACTCAACATGTATGCAGTAACTTTCTATATAAGGCTCGAAGTCCGCCGCTGAGCATATTTAGTTCAATTTCTGTCAGCTTCTGTACGTTCACCTACCCACGCACGTAGCACTTACAGCAGCTTTCAATTTAAAAAATATGATGTGGCGATCTTCAGAAATAGGTTTGGTACTAAGTGTTCTATCCGGGCCGTTTGATCCCCTGGAGGTATTTGATTTGACTCCTACTACCTATATCTACATAACATTCGTTAGCCGGGTATAATAAAATAAAGTAAAGTAAAACAACGTGTGTATAGAAAATAGCACCATAATGAATTTAGAAATTGTCAATAGAGAATTTTCTAAAAGACACAATACTATGTATTGTTTCCCAGCAGTTTTTGTTTATTGTAAATGACTGCCACCAAATATTTTGCACGCCAGCAATATTAAAATGAATCAATTGTTTTTATTTCACTGTTCTGTTATAACATTTATCCATTTGGCCTCAAACAAAAATAATAGCATTATTAATATATGAGTCCCCACAAACCAACAAAAAATAGAAAATTTGAAACCATTAACACTCTTTGACCCCGTCTATGCGACTTTTAATCAAAAATAGGATCAACGTACAAAAAACTCAAATAATTATATCAGCAAAATTAACGCAACAACAACAATGGACACACAATAACGATAATGAAAAACGTTCAACTTCAATTAACACCTATTTGACAGCGAAATAACAGTAAGCGTACAACAAAAGTGAAATCAACAACAACAGCGACAAGAGCAGCATTGGACTAAATTAAAATATCCATTCAATCATTATTGCAACAAACAAAAAGTGACACAATTTAATATCAAAGGTTCACACACATACACTCATATGCTCACAGGGACTCAAACACTCACACAGATCCTTTGCCCTTAGTGATATATACTAGAATTCATTGTGAATATTTTATGAAATTGTTTGTGTTTGTGAGCGTGTGCCGGCGAATGTCTGTTATTGTGAAACATCAATTAAGTCTCACACGAAAAATAACAATTTAAGCCTTTTAAGTCAAATTAACATCAAAAATGTCTTAACAACAACAACAAACGGCCGAAAGAACTGGCAAACTGACAAACTAACCCTAGGAAATTCTTGGCTGATTGAATTCCATGGTGGAAATAATACGCGGCACATGTTAACATACAGACATACCATGTTGTACGTCATATTATACCACCCACACATCAACTCAGACATCACATTGTTCTTTACCTCCAAAGCTACTTTAATATTACTTACCACAAACTCTGTTCTAAATCACTTAGCGCCCTAACATTTAGCGGGAAACCCCCTACAAATACGTTGTACATGTTAGACTTCGTATATAAATACAAAAAAAACGTTAAGGAAAATCACCACTTAGAAGTTAATCGATGTTGATGGAGAAAATTTGTACCTTTAAACATTTAAAAGTCTGCATTGGGGGCTCATAACCAAATGGCAATGAAGAGGCACAAGAAGGCAGTGCCCTCTGTCAACACATGGTAAACGTTTCCTGTGTGCAAATTAGGAAGGCAGAAGAAATCGTAAAACTAAGTGAAAACATTATGGTATAGACAGTGAATACGTAAATTTATTGTAAGGCATTTTAAACAGGAACCCACGGCTTTTGTGAAATTGTGGTTTTGTTTAAATCACAAGTAATTATCAGGAGGAGGATGAGGTTTTTAGTGGAAGCACCACATACCAAATGTGACGACATTTGATGATCCGAAGGGATTTTACCTACCTCTTATAAAAAAAAAAAAAAAAAAAAAAAAAAAAAAAAAAAAAAAAACTATAGCCCTGCACAAATGCATTTGCTTTATTAAGACAACAAATGACTCAATGCAGTGACCAATGTTTGCAAGACATTTGCAGCCAATATTGCAGTTATACATTAATGCGTGGAGAAACAAAACGTGCATTGTTTGTGTTTTGTTTTTTCAAATCAAACTAAGAATGCAACTCGCTCACGATATGCTCTCATCCCTCAAAACCAAAACAATAATGACTACAGCTATGTCAATGAATGCAGTAAAACATTTGATTTTTTTGAAGTCTGTTTTTTCTGCTTTCAGAGCTATTTTTATACCCTCACCCAACGGGTAGTAGGGTAAATATCATTTCATACGACACATAGAGGAAGTCACTTTAGACCCGAGGTTTCTTTGAACCAAATTCGATTCCTGACTTTTTAAATCGTTTGAGCCATTTCCGTTTGTCTGGCTGTACGGCTGGCGCGCACGATAACTTTCGAAAGACGCAACAAATGTTTTGAAATTTTGTTAATATTTGCCCAAAACTACTTACGGTATTGCACATGGGCTACATGGCCCCGCCCCTTCTGGAACCTCCCATACAAATACATCATTCCGCCAACTTTAGAAATCGAGTAACAATATCAATACACCCAACGGGATCTTACCCAAATTCTGTACTTAGTAAAGCTATAACAGGATAAAGTTTTGGAAAAAAAATTTGAACTCTAGCCACGCCCTTTGTGGTACCTACCATACAAATGTGCCTTCCCGCCCACTTTAGAGATGGAGTAATAATATCAATAAATGCAACGCGATCGTATCCAAATTCTTTATTTACTAAAGCTATAGCAGGATAGAGTTTTGGCGAAAAAACTGTAAGCCTAGCCACGCCCCATATGGCACCTCCCATACCCATCTAGTACCGCCAACTTTAGAAATCGATTAATATTATTAAGAGAGCTAACGCGATCATGCCCAAATTCTGTGTTTAGGGAAGCTCAAGCAGGATAAGGTTTCTGAGAAAAAATCTGAAAGTCTAGACATGCTAGACAATGGAAGTCCAGCCGCGCCTCTTCTAGTACCTCCCATACAAATGTACCACTTCGTCCACTTTAGATATCGAGTAATAATATCAATATAATCAAAAATTGTATGTTTTACTGAGGGTGAGGGTGTATGTAAGTCGGATTGCCCAACTTAAACTTTCTTACTGGTGGCATTATTAATTGTTCTTTTTTATAATATAAATGTCACTATTATGTACAATAGATAGGGTCGAAAAAAAAAGTTGCATTTGTCAGTGCCTAAATTTGAAGATTAGGCGACAACGATTCTGGGACACAAGAAAAAAATTTTTTACGCGCACCCTAAAAACGGCCCATTTAGTTTTTTCTGTGCTGTGACGTCATTTGAAGTCCGATCGAGAAAAAAAGTACACTGTTGTTTTTGGTTTTACAAAGGCTACATTTCCTTCATATGTCATTTTTGACTCCGACGTCAAATTTGACAAGTGACTGATTCTATCTCGATTTCTACCCCTTTTTTCCGGAGATTTTTCATAACGCACGTAAAGATCTTAAAAATTGTGAATATATTGCTTTTGAATCACCCACTTTTATTCATAAACAAAAAAGTTACAAACGTTTTTAAAATGTACAAATGTGCTTAGAAGTCAAATTAAATAAATTAATTAATCATATTAATTTGTTTATATAACTAAAGTTTATTATATACCGATTGAAAATAAATAATTTCATCATTAAAATTCCACAGTTAAATATATTAAGATGTTTAAGAATATTAGAAAGACTCGTTAATTTCGACCACCAATACACAATAGGGTGGCTCGAATTACATCAAGTTATTCAGATCAAATTTTACTAGTGCAGAATACTTGCTATGGATAGTACAAGTATTTTTGTAAAAAAAATTGAAATCGGGCAATATCTTTAGTTCTCGCATTGTGGTCAAATTGGTGGGGAAGGAGAAAAAAATCCACATCAAGCCAAAAAACTGCCGCGGAGTCGCCCCTAGAGGGGTAAAATCGATGACCGACCCCCAGTAATTTTTTCCTCCTAACATTTTCCTCATACATTCCTACCCCTCATCTTCTCACACTACACCCACCGCTTAAATTCGCCTAGAGGTGTTAAATGTATGACCGACCTCCAATATTTTTGCAACTCCAACAGTTTCTTAGAAAATATCTACCTTCTATATTCAATTATTAAGGTGGCCACATACAATTTTTGTTTATTTTTTTCATATTATTTTGTAATGACATCATCTCCTATCCTGTCTCCTAGAGGGGTGAAATATATGGAGGTGGACAAATTAGTGGGGGTCGGACATACATGGTACCCGTCTAGGAGGCTGATCTCATAAAAGACAAAAAAAAATGTGTGGGGACCACCATAAGGGTTGCAGATATAAGGTAGATATGTTCTAAAAAACTGTTGCAAAAATATTGGCGGTCTGTCATACATTTAACACCTCAAGGCGCATTTTTGCGGTGGGAGTAGTGTGTGATGGGGGTAGGAATGTATGAGGAAAATGTTAGGAGGAAAATATTACTAGGGGTCGGTCATCCATTTTACCCCTCTAGGGACGACTCCGCAGCAGTTTCTTGGCTTGATGTGGTTTTTTTTATCCTTCCCCACCAATTTGAGCACGATGCGCGAACTAAAGATATTGTCCTATTTCAATTTTTTTTAACAAAATACTTGTATTATCCATAGTAAGTTTTCCGCACTGCTAAAATTTGATCTGAATAACTTGATGGAATTCGAGCCACCCTATTGTGTATTGGCGGTCGAAATTAACGTGTCTTTCTAATATTCTTAAACATCTTAATATAATTAACTGTGGAATTTTTATGATGAAATTATTTATTTTCACTCGGTTTATAATAAACTTTAGTTATTTAAACAAATTGATATGATGAATTAATTTATTTAATTTGACTTCTAAGCACAGTTGTACATTTTAAAAACGTTTGTAACTTTTTTGTTTATGAATAAAAGTGGGTAATTCAAAAGCAATATATTCACAATTTTTTAAGATCTTTACGTGCGTTATGAAAAATCTCCGAAAAAAAGGGGTAGAAATCGAGATAGAATCAGTCACTTGTCAAATTTGACGTCGGAGTCAAAAATGGCATACGGAGGAAATGTAGCCTTTGTAAAACCAAAAACAACAGTGTACTTTTTTTCTCGATCGGACTTCAAATGACGTCACAGCACAGAAAAAACTAAATGGGCCGTTTTTAGGGTGCGCGTAAAAATTTTTTTTCTTGTGTCCCAGAATCGTTGTTGCCTAATCTTCAAATTTAGGGACTGACAAGTGCAACTTTTTTTTTTAATACTGGGACCGACCCACTCTAATGTACAATAAATTGTAGTATTTGATGGAATAAATTGTACCTTTTGGTACTATAAAAGTACTTTAAGATTCATTAAATCATAGTATTTGGTACTCTATAAGTAATTTTTGTTAACATAATAATTAATCATTTTTGTTAACTTGGTACAATTTATTGTACTTCTTAGGTACCAGAAATTATACTTATTGTTGCAATATATTGTACTTTAAGTTACAATAAATTTTACTTTTTGTGAAAACAAATTCTAATTTTTGGTACAATAATTGTACTTTATGGTACTATAAATTGTACTTATGGTATAATATATTGTAGTTGGTTGGTTGGTGTGCAGGCATCTCCTTGTACAAGGAGATCATTGTGACACCCGTTGGGCATTTACGCCACCCCTTCAACCTATGCTATCAGCGCGTTTGCTGCACTAAAGTTTCTGAAGTTTCGATCAAATCCGTCCAGTTGATGATTTTACAAAAGCTGTTGATCCTTCCGATATCTAAGGATGCAAGTTCCACTATACCATTTAAGTAGGGTTTCCCCAGGGTTTCCAGTCTCCTTCTGTATAGGGCTGGACAATCGCATATAATGTGGTCAGTAGATGGTTCACTACTGCTATTCCCGCAGTAGTTACATTCGCTTTCCGTTGCGAATCACATTCTGTTCGCATGTCTGTCTATGGTTGCATGTCCGTCAGGAAAGTAATCATTTTTTTTATTATTTGGTCCCTCTCAAGACTTACCAGGTACGACATATTCTGGTACTTTTACAGGTGGATAGGGCAAAGTGCACCGTATTCAACATCGCTTTTCTGCAGGGCAGACCCCTGTCGGTCTTCTTCGGCCGCTACATTTGCCCTCAATTCCGCTGTGTACAGGTATCCGCGAAACCAGAACTCTGTTATTCGTGGATATATTGTTAAGAGATTTCCGGCAGGCACTGACACATTCGATTTGATGTCGCAGGACTTTAACGAGTTTACCGCCGCTAGACTATCCGTGAACTGGAGAATATCCTCCTGTGATATCTTCCTCACGTTGATCACGTCCACGGTTCGTTTAATAGCAAGAATTTTCGATTGGAAAACGCTGCAGAAGTCTGGAATACTTGATCTTATACTTAGCCCAAGATCCGCGGATTAGATACCATAGCCGACCTTGCCATCCAGTTTGGTCCCATCGGTAAAGATGTTTACTGGTCCATACATTGCGTTCTCTTTCTCTGTCCACTCCTATCTGGAGGGCGTTCTAGTTCCGTAGAGAATGTTCGATTTCCGTGCATTTTACTTTTTTAGTCAGTTTCAAGTGAGATGTTGATATGGTTCAGGATCCTTGAGTGCCCGATGGAAGGGTCCCAATGTTCAATCTCGTTTCGTCGAATGGCTGATTTGAGGGCGGAGCATTTGCAGCTCAGATCAGGTGGTAGTAGATTAAGTATCGTGTAGAGTGCCTTAGAGGGAGTCGATCTCACACATCCGGTTATTAGGAGACAAACGTTAAACACTAGCCATTTGTCTAAATTTGCTTTTCTTGTCGAGCGCGTACCACCAAACTATAGAGCCATATTGTAGTATTGGCTCCACTATAGCATTGTAATTCCAAAGTGTTACCTTGGGTTTGAATCCCCAGGTTTTTCTGATAGCTTTTCGGCATGTATATAAAGCAATGTGTGCCAGGTTGGATCTGCTTTCTATGTTCTGCCTTAAATTGTAGTTTTTTTTTTATAGTAAATTGTACATTTTGGTTCAATTAAAGTACTTTTCAGTACATTAAATTGTACTATTTGATACAATAAATTGTACTATTTGGTACACAAATTTGAACTTTTTGGTACAACAAATTGTACTTTTTGTATCATAAATTATACTATTTGATACAATAAATTATATTTTTTTGGTACATAACAAATACTTTGGTGTAACAAACTTGTTTTGTATCATTTGTTCTCGTACATAACATATTTAAGTGAATTTGTTTTACAAAAAACAGTTTTGATCAAAACTCACACTCTTTCGCTTTGAAACTCTACTGTTTTTGTTTTGTTTCTTTACCAAAACAACACCGTTGTCGAGTACATATATTAATCGTCGAATCAAAATAATCACATGTGTTGGAAAAAACTAATAGGCTTACAGCCGTTTTATGAGCACTTGTGCAAGGTTCTACTATCTACCTTTAGTTGGTCTTTTGACATCTTGGGTGAATTGGGTGAAATATTTCTCATGGAGAATGTTTATTTTCGGCATGTTCTAACTGTGACTATTTCATAGTTATATATTTTTAAGACACCGACGGATACCTCTCATGGTATTACAGACCCCCGGAT
This sequence comes from Muscina levida, assembly GCA_964034835.1. Taxonomy (NCBI): domain Eukaryota; kingdom Metazoa; phylum Arthropoda; class Insecta; order Diptera; family Muscidae; genus Muscina; species Muscina levida. The sequence goes on along the minus strand of OZ035881.1, from coordinate 39,014,125 downwards.
TGCCTCGTGAAGTTAGATGGTGAAGGACTTTTGTTAAGGATAGAGAGTTACAGTGTTACTATAACATTACAAGGTGAGTTTAGTTGTCCGTTTTTACGGAATTTAGCTGATTCGGTATAGTAGATTCCAATCTCCAAAATATAGCTTAGTCCGCATTCTCTGATTCTCACCAGAGATGCATCGGTAACCGATTAAGCCATGATATCAAGGGTCCAGATGTGTAGAATGACACTAAATGCTGTAACTATGATTGAATTCATTGCCACACTAACACTTATAAATGCTATATTCAGAACATATTTCGTATGAAAGGACCTCGATCAAACTACGATTCTATAGACAAGTAATGGTCTAACTAATATGGTAGGGCCGAAAGCCAAAAAGAGCGAGCCAATACGTAATCAAAGAGAGACTCCAGCGCTGGCATATAGCCCCTTTACAGCAGTAAATACCAAACTATACCATTTTGTCCCTCTCTTTCACATTGGATTTCCAAAATCCCTAGGTATCATCCGTACACATGATGGTAAGATCATCGGCGTAGGCAAATTCCGGACATTTCGTCATCTCAAATTCGATAAGCAGTTTATTGACTGAGATTTACCATAGAAGTGGAGACAGAACTTCTCCCAGAGGTGTACCTCTGTGACTAACCCTACCCATTCAAGTCTGACGGTTTTTTCTACCAGAATCATTCGAATTATGTCACTGAGCTATCAACCCCAGATCATGTACTTATGTTAGGGTTGCTTTAAGTTACATATCATTTAAGCGCAGATCTTATTTTCGAGGGAGTTGCCAATTGTGCTAACTATAGAGTGGAGAGTTGTCTCAATTGACCTTTCTTTAATGTAGGTATGCTGGAATTGTGGTAGTAACTTCAGTGGAACTGTAATTCGAACATGGATTACTAATAACCTCTCAAGCATTTTTAGGACAAAAGATGAGAGACTAATTGTTTGAAAGAGTTTTGGTTTGACATAGAATATTTGCCGGCTTTTGGGATAAAAATCATTTTGGGAATGACTCCTAGCATAAGGCAGCATCTGAAAATTACTACAAGATAGGCTTCCTGTAATTGCGGTGAAATTATTCCATCAGTTCCGGCTGATTTATGGAATTGAAAGCATTTCCTAGATCATATCAGATTTTTCCAGCTCACAAGTTTCTTTTTAAATCATAGGTTATTTTGAACCCTTAGGACTATTTTTTGGGAGGAGCCGTAAAGGACGGATGTTATGCCATCAATCCAGAAACGATTCAAACACTTAAGGCCAATATCATCCAAGCAATCCGTGAGCTACAGCCCGAAACCATCTACAAGGTCTAAGAAAATTGGGGTGGCGGAAAGCGCTACTGCGAGCTAGCCAAGGCTCATTATAGTGTACTTAATACTATTTGGCTGTGATATTCACATAACTTTGTAGCTGATGACTATTTTACATGCTTAGATTCGAATTGGTGAATATTCAATTATCTTAGCGACTTGTCTGCTGATAGTGCTACAGTCTATTTACATACAGCGGGATTTAAAAAGACCATGGCATCGATAAACTTCCAAAATATTTGTTTTAGATCACATTACACATTTAGCATCAATCAACTAATCTCCGTAATAATATTCACAAACAATTATATAGCAATATATTAACATAGCCGTAAATTCCCTTTCCGTTTGTTTGTGTTGTTTAAAGAGACCACGAAGCGTAACATGGTAATTAAATTGAACAAAGGACAACATAAATAAGACCCCTAATCCACACTAATTTTTATCCTAAGTCTTGCAAAATAATTCTGACAATGTTCTAACAAGCCTCTTTTTATTTTCTTTACTTTTCAGCTATTACAGCGCACCAGCTGTTAAACCAAAGTGACGGTGATGTCAACAACGGAAATCAAGTGATTTTAAGGTGAAAAATTATACAAAATCGTGAATTTCAAGGAAAAGCGGAAACAGGAAATTCTTGTATATACACGTAAACACACACACACAATAAATTGGTTACAAATTTGTTAAACACACAACAACGTTGAATATTGGGCTTTAAGCGCAAGTGACAAAGTTACAACGCCTATAAGGATACATGCATATGTTTTGATGTTTCAAAGTCAAGTACTAATACTGAAATTACATGTGTCTGGGAATTTCAAAGGTGATATGAAAGAGGGTGTATGTAAACGAGAGTGTGAGAAATTACAAAAACAAAAAAAACTTAAATCAAATGTTAATTTGATGTCTTTGAAGATAATTGCGCAATCTATAAAAATAGACTGAGAAATGCTCTTTAATTTGAAACGAATTTATAGACAAAACATTACCTGTTCCAAATTCAAACTGAAAGAAATGTTACCAGAATCACTTAATTATGAATTAAGAAGTTAAAGGAAACTGAAGAGTAATGCTAATACCAAATTGTATTTAACATTACAAACATGAGCGGCCACTGTAGAAAGTCCTTTCTAAATACATTAGGCCCATGACATTTCTGCAATCATTTTGGCCTGTATAGAAATTCGATGAATTTTTTGTGTAAAAATGATGTTTTGTACTTCTGTTGTTACATTAATTATTAAGGCAACATGTGATGTGATATAACAGATATAACAATGGACCGAAGTTGAAGTTTCTTTGCGAGAAGCAGAATAAAAGATAATGCAATTAGATCCCAAATTTGGGGCCAAATTTAATTTTGTGTATTTTCGTGGGGCCTAATTTCCAAGCGCCGCCTGTTGGATCGAGCCGATCCCACAATCTTGTTCCGCCTAATGACTGTTACCACTGTTCCTTGCTGAACTGAAAGGAGTTTAAACTGGTAGTAGTTCCTACGAGGTCCCATCAGAGGCCTTTATCTGGTGCAGTGGGTGACATCGGATTCACACGTGCATGGTTTCCAGTACTTGCCCTTGTTCATCTGTGTCTTATGGATCTCACTGGGGTTCAGACGGCCTAGCTTTTTAAATACATGGTTGCCGTTCACCGTCGTCGAGCGGAAGGGGTTTAGAACTTCTCCCGCCTCCCACCGGTGAGGGTACTGCATCCTTGAAATGTAGTATCGACCGTCCCATCTGCTTGGGGTGCTAATATGTAAGCATTGATACTCGCGAGTATGTAAAAGTCTTAGTCTGAACTCTATTCTTCAAATGATGATCAATCCTGTGAAGTATGGTTCTTAAAACACAAATTGGTAGTAGGTTCTCTGCGAAATTCCCACATGTGAGTGCGACCCGTAGCGTGGGGACTAGGATCGGTTGGTTGTTGGTCCCCTTGTGGGAACACACGCGGGCTGTGGTTTAAACCGAAATCGCTGGTGGAGTTACATTGCATCCGGGTGCTACAGACCCATAGAGTAGCGGATGGGCCAGAAGGGCCCATACTGTCATACCTAATTGATTTCCCCCGGCTGGAAGACTACTATTCCTAGATAGTTCAAGCTTGCATGGGTTATCCCAAAGGGGTGCTGACAATCGCATTGTAATATGCCCAGTGTGATCAGCACACCATGGGTAAGGCCTTTACGTCGAGACTTATATAAAACTTTCGTGGAATCTGTTCTTCTGACTACTAAACCAATGTTCTGACCACTTATATGTATAAAATAAACCTGGAAACCTTCTAGAAGTAAATTTTTCGCTCCAGGTATAGAAATGACCGCCACAATGGCAAGAATGGCTCTTAAGTTCAATTAGGCATTTCTCATTTTAGGAATGTTCTTAATGTGGAACAGACGGAAGTTCTTTGTTCTTCATTGAACTTGAGCACTCTTATTAAATGGTACTAAATCTGCTCCTCACCCTGATGTTTCAAAAATTCTTACAGTCTTATTCAAGGATTAAAGATCAAATGGGTATTCAATGTCTGTCGGCCTTGCTTTATCAGTTCATCCACAGCGTCGCTGGTTTCCGCCAAAACGACCGAATCTGGACGACCTTCACGAAATTCACGCCGGAGCGAACGGCGTCCAAGACAGAATTATTGGTACCAACTATTTGTAGTGGTTTTTGATGGGGCTTCATCACCATAAGATGAAACAAGTTGGTTGCGATATTCTTGTCTGGATAAACCACGCTAAAAATTGTAAAAGATCATTGCACGAAAATGTTCACACATTATTCCATTATTTGGCCGAGATAAAATTTTTAACATACTGCAAATAGATACAAAACTTGAAGAAATGTCAAACTTTCCACTGTAAGTTCCAGTTTACATCTAGCAACACTAGTATTGCCATGACCCGAAATATAAATGTAAGTAGTTTCTACCGGCCGTGTAATAGTGGTTAGAACAAGCGACTACCATGCGGGAGATCCGTGGTTCGATTCCCCGCTCCAGCCGTCAACATTTTTCTTTCATTGCCGGCCAACTTGATGTTGTCGACAGCAACTTCGCAGTATAGTGTCGAGTCAATCGGCATGTCTATTGAAAAAGCTTCTCCGTGACGTTCGCATTCGTCGATAAACAAGTAGGTGCCGTTTGTATGTTAATTCAGAACAACGCGAGAAGCTATCCCATATCTCATTCATGGGGTGTAAAGGGAAATTAAGTTTAAGTAGTATGTAGTTTGAAGACAGAAGGTAAACTATCGCCTTGCTTAATACCCCGTCTAGTATAGAATGGCCCGGTAAGGTCTTTTCCAATCTTCAGTGAAGTCTGGAGTCGGTCAAGGTCATTCCACAAAGGCATATAAATTTCGAAGTAATACCAAGCTCGCCATGAATTTCAAGGGGAGTAATTTCATTTTACACTCATGAATGAGGTGCGGGGTATCGTTTTTTACATTCCCGCTCTATCGTTTCTTCTATTCATGTTTTACCCTATCGCCTGTCTGACGTTTATCTGTGTCTTTCCCGAACAGCCACGGTTACAATTGGCTGTAACCTTCCTTGTATGCTGAATCATTTTGCTAAAACACTATGCGACATACATCATAGCACCATGGGTTGTTTAAGCTCTGATATTGTGGCTGATTCGGCACTTTCCATGGAATACGCCCCGTGTATTAGAAACATCAAAAAAGAGGCACTGTTTGGTAGTACTTAAGTTAGTAAGTTGGAATAGGCATTGGCTATCTGCCGGTTTTGCAGATTTGCGATATTCAGCTTTCTTTGTTATAGGTTACTGCGTTTATCGCTCTGCTCAGACTTATGAGCGACTTAACTGCAACTAGGTAATAGTCCGCGTCAATGTTAGCATAGCGGATCATGACACTAGATGTATGCCTACCATCTATTACCATAACGCACCTGTTCGACAAAAGGGTGACAACTCAAAATTTCAAAATTTGTATTATCTGCCATGAAAAGAGAGAAAAAAAACATATATAGTGGTCATCTCTACCCAAGTAAAAATGAAAAAATTGTCCCATTATGACACTCTCTGTGTTTTCAGAATGACTTCTTCAGACTCAACCAAAGCGTTACACTTTTAGTTCGTATACCCTCACCCTACGGGTAGGAGGGTATATATAATTTAATTCGACCCTAAAGCGTAACACATAGAAGGAGTCACTTAAGACCATAGGTTGCTTTGAACCAAATTCGATTCATGACTTTTTAAGTCGTTTAAGCCATGTCCGTTTGTCTGTCTGTTTGTCCGTCTGTCCGGCTGGTACGCACGATAACTTCCGAAACACCCAATCAATTGTATTGAAACTTTGCACGAGTTAATATTTCACCAAAACTTCTTACGGTATTGTAAACCGGCTACATGGATACGCCCCTTCTGGTACCTCTCATACAAATGTACTATTCCGCCCACTTTAGAATTCGAGTAATAATATCAGTACACCCAACGCGATCGTGTCCAAATTCTGTATTTACTAAAGCAATGACAGGATAAAGTTAAGGAGAAACAATTTTGAAAGTCACGCCACGTCCCTTCTGGTATCTCCCATATAGATGTACCACTTCGTCCATTTGAGAAATCGAGTAATAATATCAATACACTCAACGCGATCGTGCCTAAATTCTGTATTTCGTTAGAACTCTAGCCACGCCCATTCTGGTACCTCCCATTCAAATGTACCATTAGTAAAGCTAAATCGGGATAAAGTTTTTGTGGAAAAAAACTGGAAGTGTAGCCACGCCCTTCGCGTACCTCCACTACAAATGTACCATTCCGCCCACTTTAGAATTCGAGTAATAATATCAATATACTAGAAAATTGTATGTTTTACTGAGGATGGGGCTATATGTAAATGGGGTTTCCCGACTGAAACTTTCTAACATGTTTAAATTTTGAGTTGTGTCTCTATTTTCGAAAAAGTGCGATATGTCCAATTATACAAAATAGCGTGATGCAGAAGTATTTCGCCTTCATGCAGATTGTGGCTATTCCATTGTATACAAAATTGAACAGCGAGACAATGTGTATTTGTTTGTTGCTAATTACAATTCCAATTTGAATTCGTTTTTCCGCCAGTTAGAGTAGGTGTCGCATTTACGTTGGTTCATCGCCCAGCTGCCAACACGAGAAGGTTGTAAGTCGGCATAATGTATCTTAAACATTCAAAAATGCAGCTAATGTTTTAACTAGTGGTAGGCATAAACGAACGCACGAACACAATAATATAGAATGCTTGCGTGCGGTCTCACAAAAAGCGTCAACGCTGTCGAATCGTACACGGTGAAAATATTGTTCTCTCCCAACAATTGTTAAACATTGTTCTTTGTCTCTACTTGTGGCTCTTTTTGTATTGAATGCGAAACAAGCTTGTGTGGTGTTGCTTTCATTGCACTCAAGCAGAGACTGACTGTTTTGAATCAAACAAAACTTACGAGTACGTGTCAATTGCCGATCGCGTATGTGTGTAAAAACGAATACTGCCGACATCGCGAGGCTATAAAATGCCTATCATTGGTTTGTACCAAAAATGTATTAACTATTACATTACTCTGAATTTGAATTCTTTGGTGTGGTTATTTATATGGCAATAAGCATAGAACCAATTGTCTAAGATACACCTTACAGCTAAGAATTTCAAGTGTATTGATCTACTGAGCTTTTTTCAAACTCGTCCCACGAAGTTCTGACAGCGCTCTGGAAATTTTAAAAATAACTCTTCCCGATATTTATACCCTTCACCATGCGCATGAACGGAGTGAAGGGTATATTCATTTTGTTCTTCCATATGTAACGTCCATAAGGAGGCGTGGTAGGTATGACAATCTTATATATAAAAATGAATCGATGTGCAGTTGTCTCGCTAAAACTCAAAAACGGCTGGACCGTTTTTAAATTTTTTTTTTGTTTTGTTCGCTATAGCTTCCGGATGGTTTAAAAAGTTTTATTTTTTTAAAAAGTGGGCGGCGCCACGCCCCTTTTTTCAAATATCGCTCAGACGGCTTTTCTAATAGACCGATTGATACAAATATTTTACCATGAGGTGCTGTTGACCTGTAGATAGTTCCTGACTACATTTGGTTGTAATTGGATAAAGGGGCGTGGCACCACCCATACAACTTGAAAATTAAAAAGGCTATATTTCATGAACTATCAGAGGTATGAAGATTAGATTTGGGATATATGTTGTTTGAGCAGTATATATTACAGCCAGGGTGGAAGTCGGTGGTGCCACGCCCCTTTTCAAAAATCGCTTTTCTAATAGATCGATTGATACAAAAATATTACCATGAGGTACTGTTGACCTGTAGATAGTTCCTGACTACATTTGGTTGTAATTGGATAAAGGGGCGTGGCACCGCCCATACAACTTGAAAATTAAAAAGGCTATATTTCATGAACTATCAGAGGTATGAAGATGAGATTTGGTATATATATTGTTGGAGCAGTATTAATTACAGCCAGGATGGAAGTGGGCGGTGCCACTCCCCCTTTTCAAAAATCGCTCTAATGGCTTTTCTAATAGATCGATTGATACAAAAATTTTACCATAAGGTACTGTTGACCTGACTACATTTGGTTGTAATTGGATAAAGGGGCGTGGCACCGCCCATACAACTTGAAAATCGATAGGGCTATATCTTATGAACTATCAGAGGTAGGAAGATGAGATTTGTTAGATATGTTGTTGTTGCAGTATGAATAACAGTAAGGGTGGGAATGGGCTGTTCCACACCCTTTTTAAAACAAACAGTTAAAACTGTCAAAATTCCACAGTATATTGCTGTTCGCCTAGAGATATGAACAGTAAGGTGGGCCAATTTTTTTATTCGCAAAAATCGTAACCAAAATCGGAATCTACGATGAATTTTAAGAAAATTTCACCAATAAACTGGGAAGCATGAAGATTTCAGATAGAAACTTTTTTTGTTTTTAAATGAGCACAACCGAATAGTTCAGATATATATTTTTTGAGACCTTCTGCGTAAAACTGACTTCCCAACAAACTAAATGAGGTATTACAGAAGCAAATCTATGTATTTGTTAAAAAGTTACGATCTCTGAGAGTTGGCATACAGACATTAAGTTTTTAAAAATAATTTTTCAGAATATTGGGCGGGATCCCAATAAAAAAATCAAAAATATACTATTCTTTTCGTCTTGGTCTCCAAACATCGGAATGGTAGGTAAAAATTAGAGCCGGGGCCCATAGGTCTAAAGTAACTGAATAATTGCTAATTGCTAAAAAAAAATATCTCTATGATCAGGCTATTTCGAACAAAATAAGTTAAAAGTGTCAAGGCGCTGCCCACGCACTTTAATAGTTAACTTTTTAACTGTATCAAATAATGGTCCGTACACCAGGCAGTGTAGGACGCGCAGACTAAAATAGTGATTTTTTTTAATTTACTTTACAGGTATGAATTTTTCAATTGCTTTTCAGGAGAATAATAATTCATATAGATAGAAAAATTAATCAATATTCATTGTAGTTATACTACAGTGGTTAAATTTTTATAGTATGTCAGAGGTAACATTAGCAAACAATTGAAAATAACCTATGCATGGGGTATTTTTCTTGACTAATAGATCTTCTGATAGGTATAAGTGTAAATCTAGCTGTCATACTAATGAAATGTAATAGACTTTCTTTTAGTATAGTTTGCAAAATCACCATGTAAAAACTAAAGAAGAACATCGTTGACAAATCTTGCAAATTTATTTTCAAAATGCACGTTCTGTTCGCCAAACTTATGGAGCCCTTTATGAAGTTGAGGGTGCATATAATGACCCATCTGAGCAGCAATAGAAGCCATCGACGCTGTAGACGTTAGTATGACAGGGGACTCGAATTTATCGAACCGACGTCTTTCTCAGCAACTCGGTCTCTGCAAATGCTGAGGAAAGATCTTGGCCTACAATCATATAAAGTCCAACTGGTAGAAGAAGTAGAGCCAGTGGACGACCAATTGATTTTTTTATTTAGCATGTCATTGCACATTATTTGAAGGATAAATAGTTCCAGCACGACGGTGTAACATGCCATACAGCGCGTGAGACCATCACTTTGTTAAGCCAAACTTTGGTGTCCGAATTATCTCAAAAAATGGTAATACGAGTTCAATACAAAGATAGTATTCGGGAATATTATTGATCCGTGTGACCAAAGAGATAGTTAGTATACAGATGGTTCACGCTACTACGGATCAAAATAAATAATTTTGACCTTAGAGGAATGTCTGTTTCCGATTTGTGGAAGAAGTGGTTTTTCGTCCTACATACAGAAAGAAACTTAATCTACATCTCGGCACTATAGATATGACTTTGCTGATGAACTTTTTATTAGCATTTACAACATTAAAATGTAATTGGTTAACTTCCATGTTAAGGAGTTACTTCAAATTAGTTATATAAGTTAATAAACTCAACATATTATTGTCCAGCTTACGTACCGTTTTCAAAGTACTTTGTAGACCTAAATGTGAAATATATTACAAGTTAATATGCAATAGCGAAGCATTGCCGGGCCCCCTAGTATATATATATATAAATGATCAGCATCGAAATCTGAGTCGTCTGTCAGTCTGTCACCGCGATTACAGCCGCAGTTTAAGAGATATCGAGCTGAAATTTGGAATGCAAGCTTTTATCCTCAAAGCGGATGTTAAGTTCTAAGATGAGCCCGATCGGTCAAAAACTACTCCCACCTCCCATACAAACTCCTTTTTTTTGGGGTCTGTCCCTGCGATTACAGCCGTAGTTTAAGGGCAATCAAGCTGACATTTTGTATGTGAGCTTCCCTTTACTAGGCGGAGGTTGAGTTTTAAAATGAGACTGATCGGTCAAAAACTACTCTCACCTCCCATACAAAATCCCTCTTTTTGGGGGTGTCCGTATGTAATGTCCCCGCGATTACAGTAGTAATTTAAGAGCAATCAAGCTGAAATATTGTATGAAAGCTTTTCTGCTCTAAGCGGAGGTTGAGTATTAAAAGAGAACGATCGGTCAAAAACTACTCTCACCTCCCATACAAACTCTCCCTTTTTTGGGTTTGTCCCTGGGGATGCAGCCTTATTTTAAGAGGTATATAGCTGACATTTTGTACGCAAGATTCAATATCTAAGCGGAGGCTACTTTTTAAGATAAGCAATGTCGGTTAAAAACTACTCCCACCTCCCATTCAAACTATCTTTTTTGGGGTGTCCGCTTAGCTGCCCCCCCGTAGGTGAGAAAATATTGAGCTGAAATTGTATATGCAAGCTTTAATCCTATAATAGGAGCTTACGTTGTAAGATGAGCAATATCGGACGAATACTTCTCCCACCTTCCATACAAATTCCCCCTTTTTGGGGGTGTTCGTCTGTGTATCCCTATAGTTTGAGCTTTTGGTTTGAAATTTGGTATGTAAGCTTGTGTCCAGAAGCAGAGGTTAATTTCTAAGATAGCCATGATCGGATTCAAACTACTCCTACATCCCACACAACTTCCCATTTTTGGAGATACAAAATTCATAAAATCGAATAAAATCTATACAAAATTACTGACCAAATGAATGTGTGAAGCTAAAAGTAACGTCCACTTCTCACCAACTCCCCTATTTTGTGGTACAAAGTTTAATAAAATATAGTTGTAGTGTAAATAACCAGTTTTACCACCATTTTTACAAATGGTGAAGGGTATCTGAGCTTCGGCATAGCCGAAGATAACCGCCTTACTAGTAATATTTGTGTTTTTCTCTGTAATTAATCTGATATACGAATAACATATAAAAATAATATAAATGAAAATAACAACTGTGATGCAAAATAATAATTTGTACTACACTTATATATCGTTATTCCTACAGCTAATCACATTGGAAAAAAGTGAACATTTAAATGAACAAATAAAAATACAGACTGAAATAAAAAAGTCCAATCTTCATGCAAAATAATATGTGTGTTATTATGTTACAAAATTTTCGCTATTTACATGATTGTAAAACGTAAACAATTACCGGAGTCATAATCCATTTCGCAGTTAAAATTAGTTCACAAGCCGTTTCTGTGGACGTCCTAGTGAATGTCTCTCTCTTTCTTCAACTACATGAACACACAAATGTGGGTAGTAAAACTTCATCATATATTGATTTAAATGAGAGTACATAACGTGCGCGTGATAATTTGCATTGCGAAAGTGTTGCCATATTAAGGTATTCCACCACTTAGCCACCTTACAAACAACCACATCAAGCGAATAAGAACAACGTCAAAAGGAACCAATAACCACTACAACAAACACCTGTAAAGCAACAAAACAACAAGCGCAGCAACAATTACTACAACAACACAACCACAACTACCTGCAATTGCAACAGCAACAATAACATTTATCAACATCAATAACGACGCGCCATTACAATGAACATTACCATTATTGCTGAAAAGGACAACAGAAGCAACAACAGCGGCAACAAAAGCGTCAGCAGCAACAGACACAACAACTGCAGCAACAGTACCAGTAACAGCAACCGCTACCATTACCGCCGCAATATGGTTGTCGTGCATGTCGTCAGTTGTGTAATTTTCCTTTTAACCGTATCGGCTTCACCCGAAATCCCCTCGAAAGGTAAGTTTTTGTTTTAACATTTTATTTTTTTTCAAATTTTACATTCACGTATACATTGTTGCCTTTGTTTAATATTTATAAAGTTATTGTTGTGTGTGTCCTGCTGCAAGTGCAATACAACAATACGACCATATTGCCATATGAAAGTTTTCGTAAATACTATAATAATGGAGTTATTATTAGTTACTCAGTGCAAAACCTTAACGGGAAATATATTTTACACGAAGGATAATTACTGTACAAGTTTGAACGTCAATGCCAATAACGTTTGGTTAATGCGAAAATTACATGCATTAGGCAAAATATAAAGTAAAAGTAAATACTAAATTTAACAATAACTGATGACCTAGATGCCTTACTTACACTTTCTTGTTAATGGTTTAATTTGTAACAGTTTTTACAGTTATCAACAATTTCTTTGTTTGAATATATAAGTTTTCTGTATGTGTAGTTATAACTGAGCTGTTGCTATGCGGACTAACTGATTTTTTAAAATTTGAATGGGTCTGTGAAAGTTTTAGATGTCAATTGGCTGCTGTAGGTCATGCTGCCACGTCAAAACTGTCTTTGTCGTAGGGATAAAACATTGATCCGTAGTTGGTACTCAGCTCCACAGTTATACTTAGCTCCACAGCCTACATTTTCTATATTTATATGTGAAAAGGGTGCTTACGTGTCAAAAATCCTTTTTCACTTTATTGTCGATACTGATAGCTTTTGTGATGCTCTATCACGTGGTGCATATGAAAAAGTCATAACTTGTCAAAAAACTTATTAGAACTGAAGCTAAGGAAGAGTATTTCTGCAAAAAAAACAGTAAGAAAGTTGCAGTCGGGTAAACAGACTCACATATTCCCTCATATTCAAAACATAAAATTTTCTTAACAAAATGCAGAATTTGGCCACTAAGTTGGGTGTATTGATATTCTTACTTGATTTTTAAAGTGGACGGAATGTTACATTTGACTGGCAGGTTCCAGAAAAGGCGTGGCTAAACTTCTAATTTTTCCTCCGAAAGTATATCCTGTTATAGCTTAATAAAATACCGAATTCGGTCACGATCACTTTAAAAATTAAGCGGAATGGTTCATTTGTATGGAAGGTACCTAAAGAGGGGTGGCTAGACGTCCAATTTTTTATTAAAAAATTTTGCCCTGTTATAGCTTAACAAAATTCAGAATTTGTGTGTTGATATTATTACTAGATTTCTAAAGTGGGCGGGTACATTTGTATTGGAGGTACCAGAAGGGGTGTGGCTAGACTTCTATTATTTTCTCCAAAACTTTATCCTGCTACAGTTTTAACGAATACAGAATTTGTCCGCGATCGTGTTGGGTGTATTGATATTATTACTTGAATTCTTTAAAAAAAAATTAACTGCCTGTCCTACGATCGCAAACGTTAACGGTCGGCTGCATTTTATTCGCTAAACAGCTGATTTGCTATACATATTTCAGGTGTTTAACGCAAAAAAAAACCCAAGCGAACGTTAACGATCGAAATCGTGGGACAGGCAGTAAGCCAAAATTTTGGTTAGAATTGTGTCAGCCCTATATCACAACTAGCATTCCCGGTTCGCATTGCTTCACCCGTACTTACAATGAATCTTCTTATGAATTTAAGCAATACAGCTAAAATGCTTCATAAGACGAACGAACACACCATTTATGTGATTGTAGCTTTATCCCATTGGTCTGGGTGGTTGTATCGATTTAGTCCCTCTTTATCCACGAATTTTACGAATTTCAAAAGATACATTAATATCGCACAACTAACATGGACTGGTACATCCTCCAATTCTATAGGAACTAAACAACGAATTTCGAAAAATTACTTCATATCATATCGCACCACTAAAATACTAACTTTTACTTTTGCGACTATACTTTAAGCCGTTTAGTACCAGTTGTATTATTTAGCAAATTATTGTCATTTCTTTTTTGATTATGATAATATTGGTATGGTTCAATTATGTATGGAACAAAATATCGGCCAAATGGTCGCCGCGACATCGGCGGCACACCTCCATCCGATGGTCCAAATTTTCGATGACGCTTAGGCATAATTGAGGTTCTATGCCATTAATGTGCCGAATTATCTCATTCTTTATCTATTGAATTTTTCAAATAACCCCAAAGAAAGTTCGCCACCACGTAAGATAACACGGCCATTGAATTTGTCGCGCAAAAGAGCCATTGCATCGTTAGCTGTGTGAAAAGTGGCACCGTCCTGTTCAAACCACATATCATCCATATCTTCCAATTCGGGACATAAAAGTTCGTTATCATCTCACGATAGCGAACACCATTCACAGTATCCGCCTGACCGGCCTCATTTTGTAAAAAATATGGCCCGATGATGCCGCGATCCCATAAACCGCACCACACAGTCTTTGTGGGAGCATTTTTTTCGACAATCACTCTTGGTGTTTTCACATCGCCTACAGACCCGGTTTGCTCAAATTTTTGCACGATTTTTTCGATTGTACGCACATTTGGACGATTAGATTGACCGAAAAAATCAAGAATTGCACAATATGCATTTTGATTTGAACGCCCATTTTCATAATAAGCCTGAATAACTTAAACGCGTTGCGCGATTATGTATCTTTCCATGGATCAAATTGAGTTTGTCTGAAATTGAGAAATTTCAAATGAAATGCAGAAAAGAACTTGACGTTTAGGTCTGCAAATTCTTGATAAGGCTGCAGTAACATCCCGCAGTTTTCTGATATCTACGTCGTCAGCGTATGCAAGTAGAATATCGTGTCACTCATGTTTACTGCAGCTTTCCTTAATATCATTTCCATCAATCTTCATTAAGCTTTGCAAGTAATTCCTGCCGTATCGGGCTTTTGACGAAAAGTTGTTACATATGAATTTGTTTTTTTTTCGGTATTTTCAAGGATTTCCAGGATTCTGGGTATTTTCCAAGATTTGACCAGATATTCTAATCCTTGACCTGCTTAATTTACGATTGACAAATGGGCGCTATCACAACTGAATGCCATACGTGCTCGATTTATGGCATTTTTTTATCAATTCATCGAGAACTTCGGGCGAGAGTCTGCATTCGTGTCGAATGTTGTCCATGAGGGCTTCCAGTGTCTCGGGCTTGTTCACGTAAACACGGGACTTAAAAAAACCACACAAAAAAAATCTAGAACGGTCATAAATAGGAGCATCTTCCAATAGGTTGACTTCAATTGGGCTACTTTGTCTTTATGTAAAAATTATATTTCTCCAATAACTTCCAAACGAACAGCTGGAGGACATTAGTTCAGTTCTATTACCCCATCATAACAGAGAAAACCCTCAGAAAACCAAACCTTTGGTACCTGGTAGCTCCCATACAAATGACCGAATTGACCCTCATAGTTTTAAATACATAACTTTCTTGAAAGTACATTGAATTCAGTCTTATTTTGCGTACGTTGAACTTAAAAAACAACTTAAGTTAACTTTACACCACACGATTGAGTTGTAAGATAGCTTCTCGCGTTGTTGTGAATTAACACGCTTTCTATTTTAGATTCACAACAAACGGCACCTACTTGTTTGTAGAGAATGCGAACATGACTATTTGAGGAGCTTTTTACTAGATATGCCGATTGACTCGACACTATACTGCTTATTTGCTGTCGACAACCACGGATATCCCTCATGGTAGTCGCTTATTCTAAACACTATACCACGGCCGGTCCCTCGATATACGCATATGAAAATTTTACTCTGGAATGAATATCGACTATATCTGGCATCTCCAATACAAAATTACCTATTTTTGTAAAATTATTATTTGTTACTTATCTTTGCAAACAGACAACTAAAGGATATTTGAATTTGGTCCATTTATTTATTTTCTAATAGTAGACAAATATTGAGCAAACTGAAGCATTTTCCTATCGCTTTCTGGTACCTCCCATACAAATGACCGATTTCACCCTGATTGTTTCTTTACTTATGTTTTTGTAAGTACACTGCCACTTCAGTCATATTTTGCGTAGGATGTACCTTAAGAAAATTTTACTCAAGAATGAATATGGACTATAATGACTGATTCCTTCTGGTACCTCCTATAAAAAAGACCCATTTTGGAAAATTAAAATTTCTCCCATAGCTTTCAAACCGATAACAGGAGGTTATTAAAATTTGACCAGTAAATGTGACATACCTTTTACTAAATGGCCCCTACAGTTATATATGCAAATCCTTTTAGTAAGTACACTGAATTAAGTAAATACTGCACAAGGTAAGAGTTTATTGGGGGACCAGCCGCCGCATTATTGTTAGAACACGCGAGTACCATGCGGGTGATCCCAGGTTGAATTCCTGGATTCAGTCATCCAAGCCAGGAAGACCCCCCTCGATTTTGTCGTCATCAACTTCGCAGTATAAGTGTCGAGTCAATCGGCATGTCTAGTAAAAGCTTCTCAAACAGTGACGTTCGCACAACAACGCGAGAAGCATCCCGTTCATGGGGTATAAGAGAAATTATGTTAAAGTTTTTAAGAGTTTATTAAACGTTGATTTACAAAAAGAGCAGACAAATTCTGCTTCCCCTACTGGTACCTTCGATAAAAATTAGTCAATTTCGTAACTCCCCAAAACGTTGAAAATACGAGTAGTTTATTTTTAATATTTTATATTCACAGGCAAAACTTAGAAAATCGGAAAGTTTACTCCACCCATTTAAACTATGATTTTATTTAAGATTTCTGTTCGAATTAAACCCTTTCGGTTACCTCTTACTTTTTACATTTGTTGACGAATTTCTTTACACTTTGTAACCTTTTTTACAATTTTTCTACATGTCTGTAAACCACTAGTCTTATGAACGAAAGTCCTATCTCCAACCGTTAATTCTACTCAAGCAGGAAAATAAAAATCCATAAGAAATTTTAAATAAATATTGGTTAATTTCAATAACTCAATAATAAAACAATGACATGTATAGGGAAATGGTATTTATGAGTCAGTTAAACTGATTGAAATTTCTGTACTGCTTTTGTTATTATCTGATTATTTTAATTTGATTAAACTAGCCAAAAAATTCTTTTTTTTTAATTCCAACTGTTTTCTAGATATATCTAAAATTTTCGATTTTCATCGTTAATGCGGTCTTGTAAGACATCGTCGCACAGCAGTCAAATTTTGCATATGTGTTTTGGACATGTGTACACAGCTTTTAAGCACCATTGGCGTCTCAGATACAAAAAAAGTTTTCAACGACGCCCTACTGTATATTACTGTTAGTGGTACTAAGGTGTTATCCCTGTTAACGTTTATACTTTTACATACATTTCCATGGTGAATCGTATTATAAGGAAGCAAAGTACGCCAGTTGTTATTCTTGATTCTGTTAATTAAACGAAAACTGACAAAAATGTTACATGAGTATGTATCAATTACTGTTGTTTCAGAAGGATCACCATATATCTCTTTATATCCAATAAAAACACTAACGCAGCAGAGATAAAAACAAGGATTTATTTTTTAATTTTAAACGTTGTTGACTGATTTTATTTTGTGAATGAAAACAAAAAAAAATTTGATACTGCTATGT
Organism: Muscina levida; assembly: GCA_964034835.1. Lineage (NCBI taxonomy): Eukaryota > Metazoa > Arthropoda > Insecta > Diptera > Muscidae > Muscina > Muscina levida. The sequence goes on along the minus strand of OZ035881.1, from coordinate 38,996,613 downwards.
TGATTATTATTTTCAACTGTACATTAGGGCGTTTCACTAAAAAAATTTTGCAACTCTTGAAGCGGAATATTAAAGCTTGTGATCTAAAAGAATTTCGAAATTTTTTTGGGATTTTTTGAAGATGGGTATGGGGTCGCTGAAATCGATTTTATCAAAAAAATGAGGTTATGGAGAAAAAATTTGTATATTATTTTTTTCTGGTGCTTTTTGTTCATACAACTAAACAATTCTCTTAGTAAGCATCCGATCCCACGACAAAAAAATTATTGGTGTGAAAATTTATTATATTATGGACCACTTTGATAGTCTTAAAAGTGAAAAATTATTTTTCCTAGATTTCAAACCTCGATAACTGGAAAAGTTTTCAAAATTTTTTCAAGATGTAAAATGCGTTAGAAAGATAATTTAGATACCTTTATTTTGGTATATACAAGTTTATATCTTACTTGTGAAAAATGTTGCAAAAAATAAAAAATAGACAAAAAAAATTATTTTTTATTTTTAAATTCACACTATATGAATTTTAAAATATTTGAAATAGGCCCTTTTTAAAATGTAACAAAATTCATAATGCATAATTTTTTAACCTTAAACAGTAAAAGGGTTATTGATGAATTAAAGTTGCCCACTTCCTTTTATTCGAAAGATACATTTTTTTGGGAAAATGATGATGATTTTGTTTCTTCAAAGAAAAAGCTAGAAAAACTATGTGTTGTGAATGATTTATCAGAAAGAGGCGTGGCGTCGGCTACAATATATAACAAAAAAATTACAAAGAATGAGGATGATTTTCAAAACTTATTGATTAGAGTTGATAACAATCAAAAAATTATATCTAATGTTAACAAAAATGTCATTGAAAAAGCTCTTAAGAAACCAATTTGAAAATACTTCCACAGTTGTTCCACATTTAATGGTTAATGTATTGTAATTTTAGATACAAATTTACTTTTTAATTTTAATTTGTTCATTAAATATGTTGATTTTGTTTATTTAATATCCTTTGATTTTGTATGGGAATACAAATATATTAATGAATTGAGTTTTTGATATTTTTATTAAAGCAATGTATTTTAGAGGTTTTTTTTACTTAACCAAGAACAAAACATAATTAAATTCTTTAAATTTTCATAAAATTTGATAAATAAAAAAAAAATTTCTCAAACTTTAATTTTTTTTTCTTATATTTTTCCAACAAGTAAAAATAAATCAATGTACCGAATGAAAGGTAATTTAAAGACCTTTCAAACGCATTTCACATCTTGAAAAAATGTTGAAAACTTTTCAAGTTATCGAGTTTTGAAATCTAGGAAAAATAATTTTTCACTTTTAAGACTATCAAAGTGGTCCATAATATAATAATTTTTCACACCAATAATTTTTTTGTCGTGGGATCGGATGCTTTTTAAGAGAATTGTTTAATTGTATAAACAAAAAGCACCAGAAAAAAATAATATAAAAATTTTTTCTCCATAACCTCATTTTTTTGATAAAATCGATTTCAGCGACCCCATACCCATCTTTAAAAAATCCAATATTTTTTTCGAAATTCTTTCAGACCACAAGCCTCAATATTCCGCTTCAAGAGTTGCAAAAATCGCAAAAAACCCATTTGGTGAAACGCCCTACTGTACATCCTTAAAAAAAAAGCTAAAATAACTGGGATCAATCCCCAATATTATACATATATGATATAGCAGCATACTTGTTGCAATAAATATTATTGCAATGATTTTTATCTCACACAAATGTGATATAGGAAGTTTTAAACTTTTTGCTCTATGTTTGCCACCATCACATATGACATTTTTTTTAAAAATTCTACTTCACAAAATACGTAACATGTGTGCGTATGTAAAAAGTGTGCACATGAAAAAAAACTGGAAAACAACGTTTGAAGTAAGTGTTATGTTGTATATGAAGTTGGTAAAAAAATAAATAACAAGTTAACTTTCAAACAATTGTTTTACCAGAGGGTAATATAAAAAAAAGCAACATGAAAATGTATTTTTGTTTCCGGCTTTACTCACTGCAATAAAAATTCGAGAAATAAGAGAATTTATTTAAATTATATAGATTTTATATACTTTATCAAAATATTTGTTTGATGAATGTGATTGAAATGCAAGTGTTTGTTTTTTTGATTACTTTAAAAAATTATTTATTCCGAGAATGAAAATGGAGTTTTTGGTGATATACTTTAATTTCAGTTAAATTTTAACTTAAAGTGGAGTTTTTGCTGAACAAAATTGTAAAATATTGGGAAGACTGTTTTAAGATTTTAATTAAGTTGTACCTGCAACTTTTACTATTTCCCTTAGAAAAACCAACAACAACTGTACAATATAATTTAAAAAATTTAGGTAAAAATTGACTGCAACACAAAATTGCCTTGGCGCAAATTATTGCTGTTTAAAAATTCTTTAAAATAAAATGTTACTTGGTCTTATTCTCTTGGCAGCTTTACTACCGGCCTGAACTTTCAACTTTTTCATCAAACTTATCTTTCACACATATAACGCTTATGGGAATTTGATACGAATCAAATGCAGAGTAAACAATATACCATATGCATGCATACACTCATATATATTTGCCATCGTATATTTTACATAAACAATTTGTTTTTATTGTTGTTACTCTCAATGACACATACAAATCTGTAGAACGATGTGAATATTTGCAGCGAATGGGAATACGTATGAATTTTTAAACAAGTTTTGCTCGTCGATGTTTTTCTTTTCATGCCCCATATCGTGGCGTAGACTCAAGATTAAAATTATTCCAATCTGGTGTGCCATGAATTATTTACATTAAAACGTTAAGGGTAATGTTAAAATGTTTTATAATATTTTAAATAAAACACTGCAAACTTTGGCAAATTGGCTTAAAATGGTCATAAAGTGCGAAAGATATTTTGAAGTCGAAACAATTACAATTGAATTTAAAAAAAATACAATCAAATACAAACGAAATATAACCGAGATTGAGAAAAACTAATAACAAACTTTATTAAAATTTTGCATGGTTAATGAAGTAAATCGTAAACAGCATAACATCAACTTAAAAACTAATAACTAAAACGTCACTAGATAGGCAGGAAGTACACCAGACCAGCACATACTGTAATGGATTGAAAGTTAGCAAATTATTGCACCATAAAATATCATATGTATCTTACCAACTATCACAGCTGTTATAATGCCAAAGATACCATTACAATAAGGTTCTAACATGGCTGCTATCAAATTAGATGCCACTATAACACCGAGTCGTCCCAAAGTCAAACCCAAACTGACGGTTTTTCCTCTGCAATATAAGATATGCCGTTTAATGTAATTCTTCGCCATATTGTTTGTAAACTTACTTTAATTGAGTGGGTACCAAGTCCACCAAAGCACCGCACATTATTGACATCGATAAACCAGGTAGCAAAATATATAAACAGAATAATATCAGAATTCCAGTAGTATCAGCAACAACATATAATAGGAGACCGCATATAGCTGCTACTGCCATGGCAGCTACTAGAACATTTTTTCTTCCCAATGGATTTAACAGAGCTCCTTGAATTGAGAAACCAATCAGGAAAGCCAAGCCAACAACCATATTGTCCACATAGGTTTTTGTGTTTATGGTGTCATCACAAATCTAGAAAGAATTCAAAATATTATTTGATTCAATTTTTTAAATACTTTGAATGATTTGAATACTTTTAATGTTTTGAATATTTTGAAACTTTAAATATTTTACTTAATTAATATATTTTAAAAATTTTCAATATTTCGAATATTTTGAAAATTGTGAATAGTTTATAAAATTTTTTTAATATTTTTAAAACTTTAAATGCTGCGAATTTTGTTTATAATAAATATTTGCAATACATTCAATATTTCGAATATTTTGAATATTTGATATACTTTAAATATCTTCATATATATAAAAATCTCGTGTCACGGTGTCCGTAGCAGCAATTCGTAAATTTGAATGAATGGATCAATTTACCTGAAATTTAAAATGCCTATTTGATTGATCATGACAAACAATGTAATGTACAATTTGACTCGGAAGGTGGCGCTGGGGTGGATTTATATCAAAAGTTTGATCTAACGAACTAATTTAACTGAAATTCAGAATATATGTTTGCTTGATCATGAGAACCAAGTTTTTCTATGTATGGAACCGGTATGTGGCGCTGTAGTGGACTAATTTTGAATATTTATATTGATGGTCCGATTTTATTCAAACCCAGTATGCTAAACATGTTTGTGTTGAAACTTAGAATATATATTTGTTTGATTATGAGAAAAGATTCGTTTGTACAAATGGACCCGGTAGGTGGCGTTTATACCAGGACTAGATGAAAGAACTTCTCTAATAAGGTGCGGGGCATGTACATATACACATATGAATATACCGAAGGAATATTTATTTTCGATCAGAGTTCGAAGAGCTCATTGCGTGGCCCGTAACTGGCGACGACAGTCTTCTCTGCAATCTACTTACCGGTCTATTCTAACGTGGTTACAAAAGTAACCACGGTTACAATAGACTACTTTGGATATAAATTCAAAAAATTGCTGTTCCGAATCATTGTTTCCGTGACAACAGTAACAATTGTTACCTGCCAAAAAGGAGGTTACAAGCTAGTTACAGGTGTTTTAAATAATATTTTGAGTCGTAACAAATAAAAATTTAAATTATTGAAGTCGTGCATAAAATACTTTTAGCCCTTTGCGCTATGGATATGTAGTAGAACCAGTAAGAAAGTTTCACTCGGGCAACCCGACCTACATATACCCTCACCCTCAGTAAAACAAAAAATTTTCTATTATATTGATGTCGATTTCTAAAGTGGGTGGAGTGGTACATTTGTATGGGTTTCTCTCCAAAACTTTATCCTGTTATAGCTTTACTAAATACAGAATATGGACACGATCGCGTTGGATTCATTGTTATTATAACTTAATCTCTAAAGTGGGCGGAAAGGTAAATTTGTAAGGGAGGTACCAGAAGGGACGTGTCTAGACTTCCAAGTTTTTTCTCCAAAACTTTATCCTGCTTGAACTTTACTAAATACAGAATTTGGTCACGATCGCGGTAGTTCTAATAATAATATTAATCGATTTCTAAAGTGGGCGGTACCAGATGTGTGTGGGAGCTACCAGATGGGGCGTTGGTAGACTTCAGTTTTATTTCTCAAAATCTGTATCTTGCTATAGCTTTACTAAATTAAGAATTAGGGTACGAGTGCGATGGATTTGTTGATATTATTACTCCATATCTAAAGTGGGCGGAAAGGTGAATTTGTATGGGAGGTACCAGAAGAGGCATGGCTAGACCTCCAAATTTTTTTTTCCTAATCTTTATCCTGTAATAGCTTTACTAAGTACAGAATTTGGGTACGATCCCGTTGGGTGTATTGATATTAATACTCCATATCTAAAGTGGGCGGAATGATGGATTTGTATGGGAGGTACCAGAAGGGGCGGAGCCATGTAGCCCATTTGCAATACCGTTAGTAGTTTTGGGGAAATATTAACTCGTGCAATATTTCGAGACATTTGGTTGCGTCTTTCGAAAGTTATCGTGCGAACCAGCCGGACAGCCACCAGACAGACGGACATGGCTCAAATGACTTAAAACGTCATAAATCGAATTTGGTTCTAAGAAACCTAGGGTCTGAAGTGACTCCTTCTATGTGTTACACTTTTGGGTCGTATCAAATGATATATACCCTCATCCCTAAGGGTAATGGTATAAAAATTATATTTTCTTTTTCTCATGTTGAAATAATATCCGTATACTGATTACATTGCTTCCTTATTTTGATTGATTATGCATCACGAATTTACAAATTATTTTTGAAGAATTTTGGAGAAATATTTTTCAAAATTTAATTCATGAATGAAAAGTGTCCATTTAAATACTTTTCTATGAACGTAATGATTAAGAAAACCAGTAAGAAAGTTTCAGTCGGGCGACCCGACTTACATATACCATCACCCTCAGTAAAATAAAAAGAATTGCTATTATATTGATATTATTACTCGATTTCTAAAGTGGGTGGAGTGGTAAATTTGTATGGGAGGTACTAGAAGGGGCGTGTCTAGACTTCTAGGTTTATCCTCCAAAACTTTATCCTGTTATAACTTTACTAAATACAGAGTTTGGGTACGATAGCGTTGGATGTATTGATATTATTACTCCATCTCTGAAGTGGGCGGAAAGGTACATTTGTATGGGAGGTCCCATAAGGGGCGCCGCTAGACTTCCAATTTTTTCTCCAAAACTTTATCCTGTTATAATTTAATAAAATATAGAATTAGGGCATGATCGTGTCGAGAATATTAATATTATTACTCCATCTCTAAAGTGGGCGAAGTGGTACATTTGTATGGGAGGTACCAGAAGGGGCGTGTCTAGACATCCAGATCTTCTCTCCAAAACTTTATCCTGTTATAGCTTTCCTAAATACAGAATTTGGGCACGATCATGTCAAGTGTGTTGATATTATTATTTCATCTCTAAAGTAGGCGGAAAGGTACATTTGTATGGGAGGTACCTGAATGGGCGTGTCTAGACTTCCAGATTTTTTCTCCAAAACTTTATCCTGCTTGAACTTTACTAAATACAGAATTTGGTCACGATCGCGGTAGTTCTAATAATAATATTAATCGATTTCTAAAGTAGGCGGTACCAGATGTGTGTGGGAGGTACCAGATGGGGCGTTGGTAGACTTCAGTTTTTTTCTCAAAAACTGTATCCTGCTATACCTCTACAAAATTAAGAATTAGGGTACGAGCGCGATGGATTTATTGATATTATTACTCCATATCTAAAGTGGGCGGAAAGGTGAATTTGTATGGGAGGTTCCAGAAGGGGCGTGGCTAGACTTCCAATTTTTTTCCATAACTTTATCCTGTAATAGCTTTACTAAGTACAGAATTTGGGTACGATCCCGTTGGGTGTATTGATATTATAACTCGATTTCTAAAGTGGGCGGAATGATGTATTTGTATGGGAGGTACCACAAGGGGCGGAGCCATGTAGCCCATTTGCAATACCGTAAGTAGTTTTGGGGAAATATTAACTCGTGCAAAATTTCAAGACATTTGGTTGCGTCTTTCGAAAGTTATCGTGCGAACCAGCCGGACAGCCACCAGACAGACAGACAGACAGACAGACAGACAGACGGACATGGCTCAAATGACTTAAAAAGTCATGAATCGGATTTGGTTCAAAGAAACATAGCGTCTAAAGTGACTCCTTCTGTGTTACACTTTTAAGTCGTATCAAATGATATATACCCTCATCCCTAAGGGTGATGGTATAAAAATTTCCTACACAATGAAGCAAATTTCGAGAAAACAATATTTATAAACGATTCACATCTTCAATAAGTTGAAGTAGGGTTGTCTCTACTTTAACCGTGCTATAACTCGACGTTTGTACAATATTTTGTATATTTATGAATTTGAGTTCTTTATTTGGAGTTTTTCAGCATTTTTCCTATTGGTAAGAGTTGTTGCATGTATTCCTTGTGTAGGATATGTTCTTCTTAATCATTACGCACATAGATTTTCATTCATGAATTCCATTTTGAAAAATATTTCTCCAACATTCTTCAAAAATAATTTGTAAACAAGGAAATAACCCAGTAGGAAGTATCGTCATACACGACTTTGTCGTTAACGCTTTCCTCAAGACAAAATGTGAAAAATGTATATACTTGTCGTCAAAACACTTGGTTGACGACAAGCTGACCGACAAAATGCTAATTTGTCGTGCATCAAACACAAAAGTTCAATGTAACAACATAAAATTGAAAAGAGGAAAGTAAAAGTAAAAAATGTTCAGTTTGTTGGAAACAGCAGTGCGTGAAGGTTCATGTATCGCACGTTTTCAATAAAACTACTTCAATTTGTTATTTTAAATTATTAAGCACTGGTAACGACAATTTGACCGACATTTTCGGTTATAAGTTCGTGCATGATTGTGTACTCGACATGTCGCTTATTAAGGCATCAACAACAATTTGACCGACATCGTCGCTCATCAGGTCGTGCATGACAAAGCGGACACTTGTATGAAAATTTCGTCGACGATTTGTATGAACGGTCCCCTACGTGTCATCAACGAATTACTATGGTCATGCACCTATCCTTTGGGACGTCTTGCAGACACTTCCTACTGGGAATATTCGTGATGTATAAACAATCAAAACTAGGAAACAATGTAATCGGTATTTGATTATTATTTCAACATGAGGAAAGGGAAATACAATATTTAAATGCCATTTTTACTTTAACGTCTTTCTAACCGTCATCAGAATTGTAGTTAATGTTAATTTGAGCTACAATTATGTTCATAGTTATTATAAGTGCAATAACATGTTTGGTATCCGATCATAAAGCTTTTGTATCCGATTATACATCATTAACGACCAATAACAGTCGGCTTTGCCACCGGAACACATTAGGCTTAAGGACTAATAACAAACGTTTATGAATGCAATTACTTATTAAAGGTTTTTTAGATCAAAAGAATACTTTAGCTAGAGAACGCTTCATATCCACTTTAGAAATTTTTTATGAATTGCTTATTATAAAGTTCTTATTTTAAATGTTTTGAAAATTTTAAATGCTGCAAATTTTATAATGTTACAAATGTTTACAATAAATATTTGCAATATATCCAATATTTCAATTATTTCGAATATTTTGAATACTTTAAATGTTTTATACACTTTGAATATCTTCTAATATATAAAAATCTCGTGTCACGGTGTTTGTAGCAGCAATACTCCGAAACGGAGTAGACATATTCCATTTGTGTCCTTAGAGCTTTCTACATTACATTTTAGATATCAGCTCTTTCACCTGGTCCATCTAACAAAATTTTGGTCACCTCATCCTGCGCCACTCATCGAGTTTTTTTCCGAACACTTTTCGAGCTGGAGCATTTCCTTCTACTCGTATAACGTGCCCAAGCCAGCGCATTCGGTCTGTTTAAACGCGCTAGACTACGTCGATGTCGTAATACAGCTCATGGTTCATTCGACGACGGTACTTGCGCTTAACGATGCTAGGTCTTTCTATTTTGCGAGTATTTTTCTTTCGAAGACACCCTGGAGAGATTGATCTTTGTTCGTTGTAACAAATTATCATCATTTATCTCCATACCTAATTCTAGTACTGCTTCTCAATGCTTGAATAGGTAGCAGTAACATCCCGCAGTCCTCGGTCAATAATATCTATATCATCGGCATAAGTGAGTAGCATGTGACTTTTGTTGAAGATTGTACCATACCTGTTAACAGCAACCATCCGCATGATCATCTCCATTACGATGTTAAAGAGATCGCATGATAGACTATCGCCTTCTCTAAATCCCCGCTTGGTAGAAAACGGATGTGTCAGATATTTGCCTATTTTCACTGAAAACATCGTATCGTTCAGTGTCATCACGCAAAGTCGTATCCGCTTTGCAGGTACTCCATACTTATCCAAAGCATCTAATAACTTCTGTCGTATCGCTTTTTATTTGGTAAGCGGGTGGTAAGTGTCGATCTACATTTATTGGAACTTCAATTTAGGTGCAATTCGGTTCGCTAGTATTTTACATTAGACACTAGCCAGGACCTTGTCTGTGATAGTTTAAAAGCTGATACCTCGATAGTTGGTAAACACACTTGTATCGCCTTTCTTAAGCACAGGATATAATATAGAACACTCAGATTCCAATAATCGACCATGCATTTCTTTAGCTAAATCGTGTTTATAAACTTTTGTATGCACTTTGCCAGCTCATCGCCACCAGGCCTTAAAAAGCTCTGCTGACAGTTCATCAGCTCCATCAACTTTATTTTTTTAAACCGTGCAATTGCCGTCTCGTTTCGGATCGGTGTTGGTCAATCTACTTGAGGCATTACCATTGGTTGCAGTTTTGCCTTGTATGTAGCATTCTTTTCCTCAGGCATAGTACGACTTTCCTCATTGTACCAGGGCTTGTCTGAGCGTGTCTTTTAATAACCCAGCATGATCGTTGCGTCACTGATGCTCCAAATGTGTTTTGGGACATCTGAATTAGGGGCGTTTGATTGAAGTAATTGAGGATGTTGGTTGGAGTAGGGATAAGCAATCTCACTGGTTTGCATCTTTGTGGTGTCTAGCTTCGTTGGTGTTTGGTTACGAGCGTTTTTTGCACTATTTAATCTCGTGTATACCTTGGATGCTACTAGGCGGTGGGTGATCCTATCTTCTTCTTATATATAAAAATGAATTTCTGTGGAGTTTTCTCGCTAAAACTCAAAAACGGCTGGACCGATTTTAAATTTTTTTTTTGTTTTGTTCGCTATAGCTTCCGGATGGTTTAAAACGGTTTTTTTTACAAAAAGTGGGCGGCTCCACGCCCCTTTTTTCAAATATCGCTCAGACGGGTTTTCTAATTACCATGAGGTACTGTTACCCTGTAGATAGTTCCTGACTACATTTGGTTGTAATTGGATAAAGGGGCGTGGCACCGCTCACACAACTTGAAAATTAAAAAGGCTACATTTCATGAACTATCAGAGGTATGAAGATGAGATTTATACATGTTCTTGGAGCAGTATTAATTACAGCCAGGATGGATGTGGGCGGTGCCACGCCCCCTTTCAAAAATCGCTCTAACGGCTTTTCTAATAGATCGATTGATACAAAAATTTTACCATGAGGTACTGTTGACCTGTAGATAGTTCCTGACTACATTTGGTTGTAATTGGATAAAGGGGCGTGGCACCGCCCATACAACTTGAAAATTAAAAAGGCTATATTTCGTGAACTATCAGAGGTATGAAGTTGCGATTTGGTACATATGTTGTTGGAACAGTATTAATTACAGCTAGGTGGAAGTGGGCGGTGCCACGCCCTCTTTTCAAAAATCGCTCTAACGTTTTTTCTTATAGATCGATTGATACGAAAATCTTACCAAGTGGTACTGTTGACCTGTTGATAGTCCCAGGCTATATTTGGTTGTGCTTGGATAAAGGGGCGTGGCACCGCCCGTTCTACATTTGAAAATCAATTGGGCTATCTTTTATATTGTTGGAGCAGTATTAATTACATCCAGGGAGGATGTGGGGGTGCCACGCCCCTTTCAAAAACCGCTCTATCCAAAGATAGATTGATACGAACATTTTAGAAAGTAGTACTGTTGACCTGTTGATAGTCAGTGGCTATATTTGGTTGTGATTGGATAAAGGGTCGTGGCACCGCCCATTCAACTTGAAAATTAAAAGGCCTTGCAGTATGAATTACAGTAAGGGTGGGAATGGGCTGTTCCACACCCTTTTTAAAACAAACGGTTAAAACTGTCAAAATTCTACAGTATATTGCTGTTCGCCTAGAGATATGAACAGTAAGGTGGGCCAATTTTTTTATTCGCAAAAATCGGAACCAAAATCGGAATCTACGATGAATTGTAAGAGAATTTCACCAATGAACTTTGTGTCTAAAATCAATTCCTAGCTCGCGTTGGGAAACATGAAGATTACGAAAAACCGAAAACTTCAGATATATATTTTTTGAGACCTTCTGCCTAAAGCTGACAAACTAAATGAGGTATTACAGAAGCAAATCTAGGTATTGGTTAAAAAGTTATGGCCTCTGAGAGTTGGCATACAGAAATTAAGTTTTTAAAAATCATTTTTCAGAATATTTGCTCATTGCTAAAAAAAATATCTCTATCTAAAATCTTCATGCTTCATGCGAACTAGGAATTGATTTTAGGCATATAGTTTCTTAGTAAAATTTTCTAATAATTCTTCGTATATTCCAATACTGATATACGGTTAACAGGTTTTTTTGACGCGAACTAATTGATTCGCCCCTAATGATCAGGCTATTTCGAACAAAATAAGTTAAAAGTGCCGAGGCGCTGCCCACGCACTTCAATAGTTAACTTTTTAACTGTATAAAATAGTGGTCCGTACACCAGGCTGTGTAGGATGCGCAGACTAAAATAGTGATTTTTTTTTAATTTACTTTACAGGTATGTATTTTTCAATCACTTTTCAGGAGAGCGAATCGGTAATAAATCATATAGATAGAAAAATTAAGCAATATTCATTGTAGTTATACTACAATGGTTAAATTTTTATAGTATATCAGAGGTAACATTAGCAAACAATTGAAAATAACCTAGGCATGGGGTATTTTTCTTGACATATAGAACTTCTGATAGGTATAAGTGTAAATCTAGCTGTCATACTAATGAAGTGTAATAGACTTTCTTTTAGTATACTTTGCAAAATCACCATGTAAAAAGTAAACAAGGACAACGTTTACAAATCTTGCAAATTTATTGTCAAAATGCACGTTCTGTTCGCCAAACTTATACAGCCCTTTATGAAGTTGAGGGTGCATATAATGATCCATCTGAGCAGCTAATAGAAGTCATCGACGCTGTAGACGTTAGTATGACAGGGGACTCGAATTTATCGAACCGACGTCATTCTCAGAAACTCGGTCTCTGCAAATGCTGAGGAAAGATCTTGGCCTACATTCATATAAAATCCAACTGGTAGAAGAAGTAGAGCCAGTGGACGATCAATTGATTTTTTTATTTATCATCTCATTGCACATTATTTGAAGGAGAAATGGTTCCAACACGACGGTGTATCATGCCATACAGCGCGTGAGACCATCACTTTCTTAAGCCAAACGTTGGTGTCCGAATTATCTCAAAAAATGGTAATACGAGTTCAATACAAAAGTAGTATTCCGGATTATTCTTGATCCGTGTGAGAAGAAGACATGACAAAAGAAGTTTTTATGGCTAAAGGCATGAAGCTTCAAACGGAATTTTCATTTGCGGTCAATAGGAGAAGGCATAACAAAAATGTTTTTTTTTATGACCAAGGAGATAGTTAGTATACAGATGGCTCACGCTACTACGGATCAAATTTGTGAAAGAAGTGGTTTTTCGCCCTACATACAGAAAAAACTTAATCTACATGTCGGCACTATAGATTAGACCATTTCATTTTACCAATTTTTTCGAAAAGTCATTGGGATAATATATTTTCTAATTCTACATAAAAAAACAAAAATTTTGGTATATAAAACTTGAAAATTGATCGACGTTTAGGGGTCGCGCAAAATCGTTTAAGGTTTTTGGCTGCAAAAAGGCATGTTTCAAAAATACTGATTTACTTATATGATTAAAAGTTGTGATACGCTTGACCGATTTTGTTCAGAATAGACTTGTTTTAAAGGTAATAATATTTCACACATTTTCTGTGAAGACATCAAAACATTTCAGATAGTAGTTTGAGCTTAAGAACCCTTCAAACCTAAATATTTTAAAATTTTAATTCAAAATTTACGTACTTTTGCCCATTAAAAAATTATTTTTTTTAGTTTTGGCTCTAATTTTTGTATTTCTTTAAATGCACAATTGACAAACACTTCCTAACGATACTTTTGATGTATAATATAATGAATAGAATTTTTAATTGTTGCTGAAATTTTTACTATTTCGCTAGTGATGAGCTAAATGGATGAATTCAGATCAACATTTTTGTGGTCAAAATTTACGTTCAAAACTGGTTTACGTGTCCCCTTGCAACACAAGCCCCATTAAACGACATTTTGTTGATAAAATCTTAAAAAAATACCGCAAATCAAATGAAATGATAGCAAATGTTGCACTCAAAACTGTTGTGTGGCATTTATGGTATATAAGTGACATCGCGTTCGGCTTTTTTCTTTTCGACCCCACGCATACCGAAGGAACTTTAATTTAAATTACATCTGCATTAAAGCATCCTGGTGACCAAGATTGCGAAGAAAATGTTACAAAAATGATTTCAGAAAATACTATGAAATTCTTCAATATTATTGGAGTAGGCAGCAGTTTTCTTGCTATCCACCCGTCTAATTGGCCCAAGAATGAGAATTGTAAACGGATTAAAGAAATTGTGAAAAACATCAGCGTTGTCAACGATTGCTATTGGGCTTATTAAAACTGTGAACAACACTTTGACGAAGGATAATAACCAGCAAAACTAACTAGTACAAGTCATCTAAAAACGCAATAAAACATACAAAAAGAACACAAAAGGTGTTATCGTATCCAATTTGAAAAAAAGTCTTCTTTTTAATTACCTAAATCGTTTTCCTTACTAAAAATATACATAGTACACAGTTTTCGTTTAATTTTTATCGCTATTGATTATTAATGCTGCTGCTGAACATATGTCATTTGCATGGTCCTGCCATACATCAAAAGTATCGTTAGAAAGTGTTTGTCAATTGTGCATTTAAAGATATACAAAAATTAGACCCAAAACCAAAAAAATTAAATTTTTTATGGGCCAAAATAGGAAAATTTTGAATTAAAATTTAAAAATTTTTAGGTTTGAAAGGTTATTAAACTCAAACTATTATCTAAAATGTTTTGATGTCTTCACATAAAATGTGCGAAATATTATTACCTTTAAAACAAGTCAAAGTCGGTCAAGCGTATCAAAACTTTTAATCATATAAGTAAATCAGTATTTTTGAAACATGCCTTTTTGCAGCCAAAAACATTAAACGATTTTGCGCGACCCCTAAACGTTGATCAATTTTCAAGTTTTATATACCAAAATTTTTGTTTTTTTAAGTAGAATTAGAAAATATATTATCCCAATGACTTTTCGAAAAAATTGGTAAAATGAAATGGTCTACTATAGATATGACTTTGCTGATGAACTTTTTATTAGCATTTTCAACAATAAAACTTAATTGGTTAACTTTAATGTTAAGAAGTTACATAAGTAAATAAACTCAACATATTATTGTAGAGCTTAAGTACCGTTTTCAAAGTACTTTGTAGACCTAAATGTGAAATATATTACAAGTTAATGTGCAATAGCGAAGCATTGCCGGGCCCACTAGTAAATGATATATGCCTTCCATCTATTTATTTTCTTTATATTTGTGCTTATCCAGGTTGCCTTGTGACTATAATTATGCGGGAATCTGGTTCCACTCACTACCATTTTTCTTGACGACGTGAGGCTAACCAGTCTGAATCCGTTATCGGAGGTGTTGTTTTATTGACTACCTTTTCAGACTTAAGAACCAAGATCATCTCTCCTTCCTATTTTAGCACTAAAATCTTCCAGAAGACTTTTAATGTCATGGACAGAGCAAGGGTCAAATATTTCCTCCAGGCGCTCATAGCATGCAACTTAAATCTCCTCGTCCTTTCGCCTTGATGTGGGTACTGGCTATTTGGTCACTTACATAGAATAACCGCAAGACCAGATGTTGAAGTTTCGTGTCTTTCTGCATTGAACACGTGCAATTGGAGAAATTGGATAAGTTGTTTGCTCAAAAAAACCAGAAGTTTTACACTGATGAAGTAATTGCTGATTTAAATTATGATCTCAAACCGAACAGTGACTAATATCACATTCACTTATAAATCATTATAGAAACATTTTATACTATTCTATATATTTGATATATGCCAGTTTGAATACTTACGCTAGCCATTGTCCCCGTCGTGTTAGCGGCAATTAATTTGTCCCTTAGATAGGAATCATCTAACACCGAACATATTGTGCCACTTTGTCCAGTCATAGTTCCACCGGCCGATCTGTTGACAATTTCTGGAAACCATATTTGCATGCCGTTCGATGAGAATAACATGCCAAACATAGCGACTACAGCCAGTATCACATTTACACCATGAGGTTTATGAAACAGTGGCAGTGTCGCCTTCCATATATTAGATATTATACTACAACCCCGACCAGCTTTCACGATATCAGCATCCGATAACTCCTCCGGCTTGAGCGTGATATGAGGCGTTTTCAAAACTGTTTCTAAATTTAAGCCCGTATTTTGTTTTGATATCCAGTTAAGCGCATCTAGCGCTTCATCTTCTCTTTGCTGGGCCAGCAAAAATTTCGGACTCTCTGGGAATTTGAGTAGCATTACAGTTCCTATTAATCCTGGCAGTAAACTTAGCAAAATAATTAAACGCCATGGTTTAAAGGTAAACGACTCCGCTATTTGCCATGACCAGTCGGTTGATAAAACTAACCACGAAATGGCTATAAATTTAATAGATATAGAAATGATTATTTTTGTTGAACATTTTTACTTATTTTCGTTTTTTCTCTCACTGCCATCTTACCTGGCACATATATAGTTGTTACACTCACAAACATAGTCGAATAATTTATGGCCACCGCTCGGTATTTGTTGCTATTAAATTCGCCCAAGTATGGGTATAGGCTACCCGATGAACCACCCAAACTGTGGAAGATGTAAACAAAACAGTGTTATTGCTCTGTGCTTGGAGTTATAGGTTTTTATCAATTTATTCGTTACCTTATGCCTATTAGGAAATTTATAAAATTGAACACCCATATATTGGAGACAAACATTGAGATAAATTGTAGAAAATTGGTAAGAAACATGGTTTGTATTAGAACAGTTCGTCGTCCCCAAACATCGCTGATATAACCCCAAATGTAGGTGGAGAGGACAATGCCTGAAAAAGACAAAGACATATTGAACAATTTTGCAAAATTTCACATTTCAATTAAATTACTCCAATTTAAATGCTTCGCCAGATATTGCATTTTTAATTAAATATCATATATAGGACAAAGTCATTAAACGGTGTAAAAAAAGTGTTGCGAGTTTTGCTGAGATTAAATATTTGACTTGCAAAATAGCAATGCAGTTTTATGCAAATTTACTACAACAACCAGTTTTAGTTGTTTTTACAAATTTACTTTGTTTAATATATTTTATTAAATAAATATAAGTAGAATGTCTAAAAAAACATTAACTAATAAAAATAAACATTATTTCTCGTTGCACCTCATTATTGAGCTATGCTATATAGTTTATCGCGTTGTTGTAAATTAACACGCTTTCTATTTTTAGATTCACAACTAACGGCAACTACTTGTTTTATGACGAGTGTGAACGCCACTGGATGAGAAGCTTTTACTAGACCTTCCAACGAAATTTGAGTCTCCTGCTCTTCGCCGTCCTTCAGGTTCGCCTTTCAACACCTTTCTCGCTGGAGTATTTGAAAAGTAATATTTTAAAGTAATTAATTTTTCATCGATGTCGATTTGGCCAGTGCCCCGGCCGGGAATCGAACCCGGCACCTTCGAATTGCTAGTCTACGTCGTCTAGTCTAACGTTGACGGTGCGTCCATCGAGAGGACTCTTTGTTCGTCGAAATCATTATTTTTAATTTATCTTCGTTGACCGCTAAACCCATGTTTGTTGACTTCTTTTCTAGTGATGAGAAAACTGCAGTAACATCCCGCAGATTCGGCCAATGATGTGTATATCATCGGCATAGGCTAGTGGCATGATGCTCGTGTAGAATATGATGCCAGACATGTTGACACCACCCTTTCTTATCACCTTTTAAAACCTCTTTACGTGTTGAATGGTTCAGAGTGATCCTTACCAATCTTAACCGAGAATTTCGTGTTTTCCAAGGTACATCTGTAAAGTCGAATCAGCTTTGCGGGAATACCAAACTTTAAGGCGGGATATTGGCACAAGTATCTCGCTCTGGCTCGGAGGTTGACAGCTAATATCATCGTCATGGATTGGAGCGGGGTCTTTTGGAGTGGTCTTCGTATCCAGTAAATTTCTGAAATTATCTCTCCATATCTTCAGAACGTTAAGCGGGTCCGTCATCTTCTATGTATTAAAGATGGTACCAGTCGGGTTTTACTGTAGCCTTCCGCATGATCATCTCCATTATAATATTAAAGTGAACACATGACAGACTTGTCTTTTGTAAAGCCTTGCTTGTTAAAGAATGGCTCTGTCTGATGTTTGCACATTTGCACTGAAGACTTTGTGTCGATCTGTGTCGTGCGGCAAAGTTACGCGAAGATACCAAACTCAGCCATAGCGTCCAATAGTTTCTGACGTATCGGACTGTAGAATGTAGCTTTGTTAACGATAAACAGATGATAAGTGTCTACATTTCTTGGGCCTTCTCCAAAATTTGTTATAGTGTTAACATCTGGTGAATAAGGTCTAATCATAATCGCTAAGATGGGCTATAGTCTTTAAGAAAATCTGTTTTATATTTTTTTTAAACCTTGGAGCCTAAGAATGCGAAAATATGTAGGCGTCACTGAGCGAACTTTCAAATGTCCATAACCCCTTTAAATAGTTATTATTTTAGTCTGAGGAAGTATAGACTAGCAGACTTCGTCCTGCCTTCAAAGTTGTTCATAAATACGTTTCGTACTGTATCAATTAAATACCGATTGGTCCATTCATTTGGAAGGTGCTACGCCTTTTATTCTGATCAATCCCATTGTGTGACAAATTACGCAAATTTGTAACAAAGGAACTCATTCAAAGCTCTTAGACTCTAACTATTACACCGCACAGTGGGGCCGATTGAAAGAAAAACACGGTAATAAGTTCACAACTTTTAAAGTATTTTTCTGATCATTTTGTTCTAGACATTTATGAAGGAGGAGTGAGGCTTTTAGAATTTTGCATTCAGAGGCACCCTGTGTCAATACAGTTGGCGATACAAGGCGTCAAAGTTGACCACTTTGGTGCTGCTGAAACTGCTCTGGAGGATTTCAAAATGATCAGAATAATACTTACAAAGTTGTGAACTTTTTACGTGTTTTTTTTTCAATCGACCCCACTGTGCACAGTTCGACATTCCATATATTACTTGACCGGAGAATTGAGGTTAACAGTTGTACATTTCCTCATCTAGTTGCCGTTTAAAAGAGTCATGTCAAGTTATATTTTTTTTTTAAATTCTTAAATGTTTTAAAAATGTTTCAATCAATTTTAACAGACTATATTTCAGCTCTATTTTAAGAAAAACAACCTTATCGATGGCAAAAATTCGACTCTTTTGTATTTTGGGTCACCCTATTATATAACTATTTCGATAAGTATTTGTACTTTAAAATTATAAATTGTCATAGTTTGTCATTAAAACGATTTCGTTGACTGGTTCTCAATATCTGAAAGGCTGCAATGACATATTGTACTATTCGGTCACTGATATCTGTGTTATTAAGCAACACTTGCACCGGAGACTTAAACTCGAGTCTTGAAAACTACTTTGTTTACTGTAGGTAAAATTGACGAAGTTGTGAACTGAATGATGCAATAGCGTGTCAACATTATATACTAGTCTATTAACAGATTGCAGGTGCGGCGATGTTGATTATCAATTAACTACGAGGGTATTTCATAAAGTCACGTTGTTGTCATACTGCCCCCATACCCCCCCAAACATCATCTGTATGAGAAGCTTTTACCAGGTTATGCCAATTGCTTTGACACTACTGCGACAACATCGAGGGCCCGTCGATAAAAGAAATGTAGATGACTTCATTGCTGGCCCCACTCGATGTTGTCGACAGCAACTTCGCAGTATAAGTGTCGAGTCGAACAGTGACGTTCGCATTCGTCGATATAACAAGTAGGTGCCGTTTGTTGTGAATCTGAATTAGAAAGCATGTTAATTCACAACAACGCTAGAAGCATCCCATACCTCATTCATGGGGTGTAAAGGGGAATTAAGTAAGTAGATTCTTCTTTATACCAGAGCATGAAGATTGAAAATTTAATGTCAAACAACAATTTAATTATATAATTTTCTACTGTATATCAAATAGACGTGTCCTGAAATCTCAACCTATTGCAGATGATTTTCACGAGTTTTATTACCGGTTTCGTTCATTTTCACAAAACAAATTTCATGTAACAAACATAATAATGTTTCTCTATTTGATAAAATTTACACAAGAAGCGCCTCGAAATAAATTAATGCAAATGCAACGAAGAAAAAATTAAAAGCCCTCAAATATTTTCACTTTTTTAAGCACACAATCTTTACAACACAAACCCTGCAACTTTTATGCAGTTTTTATTCACTACAGCTGTGTGGCCCCAAGAATGCAATCATTTTCTGAGCTGAATTCCCAACAGTAGGATTTCCGTTACCTCTCACTTACCTGTTACACATGCAGCCATCATGACACCCTTTTCTGCCTGCGTCATGTTGAATTCACACTGTGATGAAATGCCAATAATGCCCACAGCCAATTGGGCAGCCATTGATGTGATGGTTAACAAACCACTAATTAATAACAAAATCCACTGTACTTTGCCAAAACCTGCAAGTAAACATGTTTCAGTGCTCAACTCCAATACAGCTAATTTTCCTCTATGCAACTACTTCAAACAATTCGAACATACCTAAAACATCTAAAATCTCCTCGTAATCCCAAGTATTTGGTGGTGCACCTGATTCTAGCCCCTGTGTTCGTTGTGCCATAGTAGTGCCGCCAGCGCTATATTCAGGTAACTGTTGTGACTGATGCTGATGAGGTAGTGGCGGTGTTACGCCTTCTCCATCGACCAAAGATGAGGGTCGTGACTCTTTGCCATTGGAGAACTGCATAATTTATTTTGCCTTTCTGCCGTACAAAATTCCGCCGAGTACTTTTGTTGTTTACAGTTTGAGTTTCACTTTGTTTATAATTATAAACTCGCTTAAAAACGTTTACTTATATTTATGCATTTTTAAAGATTTTATACAGGCTAATTGATCATTTACAAGTTCACTGTTGATCTTTGCAAAAGATTTTAGTATTGAAATTCTAGTGTGACAACTTGTATTTGTTGATGGTTTAGTTATGACGTCGTTTTGTTATGGCCAAGTTTTTGTATTGTGTGCTGTTTTAAGTTGTCTATGAACACGAGTATAAAACAGGTTTTATTTTGCGGTGTGGTTTCTTTGTTTGGGCGATATGTTACAGATTTGTTTAGTAAATCGCGATGTAAATTGAAACATCTATATACATACATGTATAATATAAAATATATATAGGTGCATATATTAAGGGAATTCACACACATTTTGCACGTCAACGTCACTTTTTTTGTTCCGCAGTCGAACAAGTTTCAATTTCATTTAAGCTTTGTATGAACCTTGTTATGTCATCAAAAGTGGTTTGGTAGGAGTTGACACTATACTACAGACATCTCTACAGTAATTGGCATAAATATCATGTCATACGACAAGAGTAATATGAATGGACATAACAAAATTTAAACAATATTTGAAAAAGATTTACTTCATTTGTCTTCCTTCAAAGATTAATGAAAGAGGGAATACATGCTAGGCAGTCGCATATTACGAATTTAGAGACTACTCAGGGTGAAAATATCGTTGCATCACTCTGTAATAAAATGAAAAAAGTATTTCTTAAGAATTGCATTTTCGAGTATTCTAAGGCAGTTGCTATGGCATTTAATAAAAGGATGATTTGAAATATTTCTTCTTCATATTAAAATCTGTAAAAAAAGATTATTAAAAAAATATATATGAAAAAAATAAAGCTTAAACATTGGACAATATAAAACATAAATACTGTATTTATTTAAAAAGCCCTACTGTGAGATTTTGAAACAAGTATTATTGAAATTGGTTTATTATTTCTTGAGATCAGCCGTGACAAACATTTTCATACAACTAACTTTATATATTGTTTAGAAAGGTATATACTGTTATCAACCCAAGTTGAGGAGATAACCAGTACAGAAATTTTAGTCAGGTGAACCGAGGTAGGTAAAATCAACTTCTACCTCAAAACAATAATTTTGAACGTTGACGCTGCGTACCCATCGAGAGAACTCTTTGTTCGTCGAAATCATTATTTTTGTTTTGTCCTCGTTGACCGCTAAACCCATTTTTGCTGACTACTTTTCTAGCGATGAGAAAACTGCAGTCACATCCCGCAGATTTCGGCCAATGATGTCTATATCATCGGCATAGGCTAGTGGCATGTGGCTCTAGTGGAATATGGTGCCAGACATGTTGACACCAGCCTTTTTCATCACCTTCTCCATAACTATATTAAATAGGGTACAGAACAGGCTCACCCTGCCTGAGACCTCTTTCTGTGTTAAATGGCTCAGAGTGATCCTTACCAATCTTAAGTGAGGATTTGGTATTTTCCAAGGTACATCTGCAAAGTCGAATTAGCTTTGCAGGAATACCAAACTCAGGCATGGCCTCATACAGTCTATTCCTTATCGGAGAGTCGAAGGCAGCTTTGTAGTCGACAAAGAGGTGGTAGGTGTCGATCTGCTTTTCATGAGTTTTTTCCAGGATTTGTCGAAGAGTGAATATTTGATCCGTCGTAGATTTACCAGGTCTAAAGCCGCACTGATAAGGTCCAATTAGTTTTTCTACAATTGGCCTTAGACGTTCACACAATATGCTTGAAAGGACCTTGTCCGCAATTGGTAATAGGCTTATTCCACGGTAGTTCTTACATTCACTACGATCTCCTTTCTTGAATATGGGACATAACAGACTGGGCATGCTCTCCTTCAGCCAGATGTTCTCCATGAGCTGATGCATGCTCCTAATCAGCTCCTCCCCGCCAGCCTTAAACAACTCAGCAGGGAGACCATCGCACCAGCAGCTTTGTTGTTTTGAAGGCGGGAGATGGCCATACTTAGCTCGCTCTGGCTCGGAAGTGGACAATGAACGCTTACCTTGAAAAAATTTGCCTGAATTCAATGTATAGTGTAAATTAATATGTATGTAAAAGGGGCAATATCGGTTATTTATATGGAGGTACCAAAAGGGATGTGTCAAATAGTTAGTGTTTCTGAGGTTTTGCCTCCTATCACAAGATAAATTAACCGACCAATTTTCATTACCCCCCAAGTGTCCGTTTAGAAGTTATGGGAGAAAGATTTATTTTCCAAAAATAGGCCATTTTGTATGGAAGGTACCAGAAGGCGTGAACCGTTATATTCCATATTCATTCCTGAGTACAATTTTTATAAGC
The DNA here is from genome assembly GCA_964034835.1 of Muscina levida. Taxonomy (NCBI): domain Eukaryota; kingdom Metazoa; phylum Arthropoda; class Insecta; order Diptera; family Muscidae; genus Muscina; species Muscina levida. Next base: position 38,973,740 of record OZ035881.1, on the reverse strand, counting down.
GAACATCTTACGCAATATTTGAGTGAATTCAGTGTACTTACAAAAAAGATATGTATGTAAAACTATGAGAGTCAACGGTTTCGTTTTTCTTAGGGTTTGTCTACTTTTGCAAGATAAATAAACTGACCAAATTCAAATATCAACCGGTCGTCCGTTTGGATGTTAGAAAAGAAATATTAATTATCCAAAAAAAGATAATTTTGTATGGGAGGTACCAGAAGGGGTGGGGCTATTCTGCCCATTTACAATCCCATTAGACATAGCTCAGTCGTCGTAAAAAGTCATGAAACGAATTTGGTCTTAAGATACTTGGGGTCTAACTCGTCTCCTTTAATGCGTTACACTCCTTCCCGTATCAACTGATATATACCCTCATCCCTAAGAGTGATGGCATAAAAATGATGAGAAATATGAAATCGGTATCGTATTAAAGAATATGTAGACTCGAGCATAAAACTTTAAATTTACCAGCCTGACTGTTGGTTTAACCACAACTAGTACCTAGTTCCACAAAAATAGATACTTACCCCAACAGCCAGGCAGGTAGCAATGTAACTTGAGGTCACCTGGTCTCCCGTGCTTACGTCCTTAGACTCCTAGGTGTGAGCTCGCAGAGAAGTCCACCACTGCTCCACCACCCTCCTTGCGGTGCACAACGTCGTAATTTCCTATAAACGGTGGCCAAAAATAGAAGTAGTTATCATAGAATGAAAATTGGTACACATTTTTTTTATAAGTATAAATGAAAAAAAAGGTTTGTAAAAATCGGCTCAAGGACACGCCCACCTCCCATATATCCTGAAATGTAAAAAAATATTATTTTCTAAAATTTTTATTTCAATTGAACCAAATTTGACAATTTTTGTCTCCGATATACTATAATTGATAATTGTGTTGCATTATACGAAATTATCTCAAAGGACATTCCCACCTCCCATATATCCCTTTGGGGATGGGCGTGTCCTTAAGGTAATTTTATATAATTCAACACAGTTATCAGTGATATATCAGAGACAAGTTGAGCCACATTTGGTTTAATTGCAAATTGTGGAAAATATATATTTTTTCATTTCAGGATATATGGGAGGTGACCGTAACCTTTGAGATAACTTCATATTATTCAACTCAGTTTTCAGTGATATATCAGAGACAAGTTGTGCCAAATTTTATTCAGTAATAACAACAATTTTGGAAAATAAAATTTTTTTCACTTCAATATATATGGGAGGTGACCGTGTATTTTGAGATACCTCACTGTTATCATTAATATTTCATAGACAAATCAAACCAAATTTAGTTCAATACCAGCAACAATTTTGGAAAATTAAAGTTTAGTAAGTAAGTAAGTAAAAACAAATTTGGAAAATGTAATTTTTTTTTCATTTCAGGATATAAACTAAAAATAAAATCAGAAAATTTATAGAATAAATGAAAGGGGGAAGAATAGGGAATAGAAACTTCATTTTTTTAAACTCTACATACTTGTCAAGTATTATATTAACATACTAGCAGACCCGTCACACTTCGTCCTGCCTGCAAAATTATTGATAAAGAGGTTGAGTACTGTTATATGTTTACTGGTTGATGGTACCAATTTTATACCTTTTTGAATCTTTTTTGATTCTAAAAGTACGAATTTTGGAAAACCGCTTTATCTACCTCTCTAATTCTATACTAAGCAATCCCATACCGTTTTTCGCGATTGTAACTTAATTCGTTCGGTCTGAGTGATGGTGCCAGTTTTATTCCTTTTTGGCAATTTTTAGCCTTAAAAAAGGAATTTTAAAAAATCACTTCATGCAGCTCTATAGTTTTATAGGGAGCATGCTCACATAAATTTTCGTGATTGTAGCTGTAAAAAGTATAGGTTTTAAAAGTACAAATTTCTAAAAATCCCTTTGTACAGCTCTCTTATATTATAGGAAGCAAGCCTATATAGATTTTCGCGATTCTACCTTTAACCGTTTGATCCGGATGATGGTGCCAATTTTATCCCTTTTTTGGCCTTTTTAGCCCTAAAAGTTAGAATTTTGAAAAATGTTTTTGAATTGCAATGGTAGTTGTAAACTAAATAGTTATAGTAGTTATAAACTAAATACGCACTCCAATTTTCGCGTTTCTACCTTTAGCCGTTTGGTCTGCGTGATGGTATCAGTTTGTCCCCTTTTCGGCGTTTTTAGCCCTAAAAGTACGACTTTTAAAAAATCCCTTTGTATCGCACAACTACTCTATAAAATGAATATGCACCCCAATTTTCGCGTTTCGCCAGTTTTTTCTCCTTTTCGGGCTGTTTACTCCTAAAAGTACAAATTTCGAAAAGCCTATAGCACTCAGGGATAAAGTAGCTTTCCACTGGTGCACAGTGGGGAAAAAAAAGTTTTTTTGGACATTTGAAATTTTGTGCCGCAATTCTTGACCGATTTTCAAAATTCTTTTTTTGTATTATTGAAAACAAAATTTTGCACAGAATGTACGTATTTTTTATTTTGAATTCCTTACCGTTATTTTTTTAAAATTTGTCAAAGTCGAAGAAAAAATAATTTTTTACTTTAATGTCAAATATTTTTTGGAATACGTGTCCTAAAAATTTCGAACTGACCTTAATTAATGTGAACATATGTTACGAATTAAAATCAGTGAAAAAATAAGACTAAAAAATGTTTTTGGCTCAACTGCAAGCGAATGTATTGAGGCACTATTTTCACACTTTAACTCGGTGTCTTGCTCATAATTATTATCCGATGAGAACAAAACTTAATTTACAACCTGGAAAAGTTTTAAGAAAGTCGTCTGTAAAAAATAAGCCAAATCGGTAGTCACCATGCAATTTTTTTGCATATGTACCAAAATAATGCATTTTTAAAATTGAAATAAAATAAAATTTTGTGTTTACAAGTAGCCTAAGTGTGCACAATTTTGTTTCCAATAATACAAAAAAAGAATTTTGAAAATCGGTCAAGAATTGCGGCCTTAAATTTCAAATGTCCAAAAAAACTTTTTTTTCCTCACTGTGTGGTGGAAGAATTTTTAAAATCGTTTGTTTACAAACAAACTAACAAAAAGCTTATCTTTGTAATATTAGTATAGATAAAGATCAAATAGTCTTTTTTTGGTTTTCTTTTTCTACACTCCATTAACTTGAATGTTTTTAACAACTTCTATGTGCTTTTGGTATAACGGTCAACCGGCCGTGGCATATGGTAAGAACAAGTGACTACCATGCGGGAGATACGTGGTTCGATTCCCGGATCCAGTCATCTACATCTTTATTCCATTGCTCCCCCCTCGGTATTGTCGACAGCAACTTCGCAGTATAAGTGTCGAGTCAATCGGCATGTCATGTAGAAGCTTCTCAAACAGTGATGTTCGCATTCGTCGATAAACAAGTAGGTTCCGTTTGTTGTGAATCTAAAATAGAAGGCGCGTTAATTCACAAAAACGTGAGAATCCCATACCTCATTCATGGGGTGTAAAGGGAAACTAAGTTTTTGTTTTTAAGGTAAACCACATATCATTTGTCAAATGTGCCAAAAAGGCGAGGGGTCAATACATTACACTCCAATAAGTTTATTCAATCCTAAATAATACTGCTTTACCTACAGTTTTACTGTTAACTTACCGAATTTTTTGCATATTTATATAACGATATTTTCTGTACTAAAACTAGTATCTTTGAATACTCATAACTTTCTGAAAATATTTTTTTAAAAAATCTTTTTGTGCTGGCATACATGGAGTGTTGTTTCTAAAACTCATAGCTTGGGAATGATTATAAATCCTAATGATTAGCAATTGGATTAGAAATGTTAATTGTGTTGAAAAATTGATTAATTATGATTAGTTAGCCATTTTAGACGATTACTAATTGATTAGATTAGAAATAATCAAAAATCTAATCACAATTAGTGACGATTAGCATTTGTAATCAAAACTAATCCAAAAAATAATTGATTAGATTTCTTGATTATTTTTGATTAGATTAGATCAACTATTTTTTACTATTTTTGTAAATAGAAAATATTTATTTATCACATTTGTTGCTATATTTACATAATGTATCAGTTTTTGAATATTGCATAATATTGCATACGGTGCACCCTGTTCTTTAAATGTACACTAGACACAGCTGGTTCTCTTTGTTGTTGTGTTATTATTAATGTTAATTTTTAACGTGTTTTGTGGAAGTACAAGTATAATTTTTTTTACTTAATATTGAAAGTTAAAGCTTCGTCGTAATGGATCCAATTGTTTTCGAAGACCAAGACTTCTCCGCAGACGATAATGTACATATGTGATCCAAATTATGTACCGACAAAGTTGATCCGGAACATAGTTTCAGAGAGCGAGCCTGCAGTGAGTGCGAAAAGAATATTCAAAAACTGTTACATTATGTAAATATAGCAACAAATGTGATAAATAAATATTTTCTTTTCACAAAAATAGTTAAAAATAGTTCATCTAATCGAATCTAATCAAAAATACTTAATCAAGAAATCTAATCAATTATTTTTTGGATTAGTTTTGATTAGATTTGATTACAAATACTAATCGTCACTAATTGTGATTAGATTTTTGATTATTTCTAATCAAATCAATTAGTAATCGAAATTTTTTACCAAAATTCAATTCTAATGATTAGAATATTTTATTTCTCTAATCGCAATGATTTCTAATTCTAATCGCAATTCCCAAGCTATGCTAAAACTACATCAACAATTTTTGAAAACTTGTTTGGTGGTGATTTTTCATTTCTGGCCGCCCTTACGACACAGTGCGGTGTAGCAGCTGGCACTGTTAAATTATTGTCTATTGAGAGATATTTGCTAATAAAAGGTTTGTTCTCCCCACAGTCGACGGACCCACATTCGCTTAATGCTTAAAAAGATCGCGGTAACATTTCGCTGTTTACGACCAATGATATCAACATGTTCAGCGCATGCGAGTTACAAGTTACTTTAGTGAATGATGGTATCGGTCGTTTGTACTGTAGCTTTCAGGTTCATGATCATCTTCACAAATATGTTGAAGAGATCGCATGACAGACTACCGCCATATCTTAAAACCTCGCGTGGTAGAAGATTGTTTTGTAAAATTGTTGCCTACCTTTACCGAAGACTTCGCGTCGTTCAAAGTCATTTCGTTGGGATTGAAGCTTTATTGTCTAAGAAAATATGTTATGTGTCTTACTTCGTATCTATATTTTTTTTAAATTAAATTGTAATTCTTCTATTAACAGTATTTTAAATTATAAAGGAAACACTATTGTATTTTTCAAAGTCAATTTTCTCAAAAACGGCACGACAAGTTATGGGCCAGTAATTGTGTACACACTATTTTAGACATAAAGAACATAAATCCACTAAAAAAATTAATGTGATATGACATTCGATTAAAAGTTGGTTTAATTAAGCCCACCAATGGCCATTAACTGGTTTTTATCATTTTCTAAAATTTATAAAAGTTATAAGGTCAGGAAATAGTATAGAATATATTTTGTATTGCATTTTTGCGAATAACATTAATCTTCAATCCAAATATGGGGATAAAAACAATGCCGCTATGAAATAATTGTTGATATTTTCATCAGTAATCTTAATGATCGATTTTAACACTTTGAAAATATTTAAACTTATTAACAATTCAAATTTAAGTGTTGTATGTTATATGTTTAACTATGAATGAATATACATACATACATATATACACTTAAACTGGCGACATAGAAATATAAATAATTTATATCTTGTTTTGTCAGCGTGTCTTAACGTTGGCGCATTTCCCTATCAATACAAAATAAACTTTTTTAAATGTTTACATTTTTAAGTTTTTTTTATTAACCTAGGCGAATTGGTGGATATTAAATTAGCATAAACGATGAACCTACGCACACTATTTGAATCTACAATAACAGTAGTTAATAGCCAGTAGCTGCAAGATTTTTTTTGGGTTTAGAAGATTATAAAAAATATAATACAAAAAAGATTCAACTTATAATTTTTCGAAATCCGTATCCTACTGATTCTTTTTGAGTGCGCCGTGTACTTAACGAACACAATTCAATGGGTACCAAACAAACATAAATTTCTAAATTTATATAGTGACATTGTTTTCTCTAATTAGAACAAAGTTAAAAGTTTAATCATATGTTTCAACTAATTTTTCTTGAGAAAAATAAAACTGATACTGGAAAACTGACCAATTAAAATTTTATTACATCTATGTATTATGGGCAACGAAGTCCAGGGTGTGTAGTTTGTAACCAATATAATAAAATTCGGAATTGTTTTGTTTTTTCTTAGTTAACTCGTGTTTCCTTGGTGTGATAAATAAACCTTAAATTACTTATGTTTCATGGTGTAAAAGTTATATGTCTATTCGCGTCCACATGAATGTTGAAACGGATTATTATTCATTAAAGTGTCCTATGTTACGTAATATTTTTGTGATTTGCGCGTTTTGCGCGCATTTTACTCAAATTCCACTTTTTGTAAGCTTTATTTTTGGCAATTCGCGCCAAAATTCGTTTTTAAACAAACTAAATGGGGGATAGACCAATTTTATTTTCCGAAACCGTATGCCGGTTTCTTAAAAAATTATGATTTCGAATACCCGGTTTAACCGGTCTTTTGATGTCGGATGCAACAAGAGTTTCTGTTTTTCCCGGACTTTACATTTCCCGGGAAACCGGGAAAAATTTTTGTCTTTCCCGGGATCCCGGGAATTCCCGGGAATTGTCGCGCAGTATAAAAACAAGACAAACGATGTTAATTTTTTCAATTTTGCAGTATAAGTATATTATATAGTACAAGCTGCAAGTAAAACAAAAACATTACAAACAAAAACATAGCAAACGAAAAAATTCATTTTAATTATATGTATATAAAACCAGTACAGAAATTTCAGTCAGTTAAACTGACTGATAAATACCATCCCCCAATATAAGATATTGTTTAAGTCTTGAGTTATTGAAATTAACCGATTTATAATTAAAACCAGTAAGAAAGTTTCTGTCGGGCAACCCGACTAACATTTACCCTTACTCTCAGTAAAACAAATAATTTTCTATTATATTGATATTATTACTCGATTTCGAAAGTGGGCGGAGTGGTACATTTATATGGGAGGTGCGAGAAGAGGTGTGTTTAGGCTTCCAGATTTATTCTCCATAACTTTATCCTGTTATAGCATTACTAAATACTGAATATGGGCACGATTGCGTTGGGTGTACTGATATGCTACATCCCTAAAGTGGGCGGAAAGGTACATTTGTATGGGAGGTACCATAAGGGGCGTCGCTAGACTTCCAATTTTTTCTCCAAAACTTTGTCTTGTTATAACGTAACAAAATACAGACTTTGGGCACGATTGTATCGAGTGTATTGATATTATTACTCGATTTCTAAAGTGGGTGGAGTGGTAAATTTGTATGGGAGGTACTAGAAGGGGCGTGTCTAGACATATAGGTTTATCTTCCAAAACTTTATCCTATTATAGCTTTACTAAATACAGAGTTTGGGCACGATAGCGTTGGATGTATTGATATTATTACTCCATCTCTGAAGTGGGCGGAAAGGTACATTTGTATGGTAGGTTCCAAAAGGGGTGCCGCTAGACTTCCAATTTTTTCTCCACAACTTTATCCTGTTATAACTTAATAAAATACAGAATTGGAACACGATCGTGTCGAGAATATTGATATTATTACTCCATCTCTAAAGTGGGCGGCGTTGTACATTTGTATGGGAGGTACCAGAAGGGGCGTGTCTAGACATCCAGATCTTTTCTCCAAAACTTTATCCTGTTATAGCTTTACTAAATACAGAATTTGGGCACGATCGAGTCAAGTGTATTGATATTATTATTCCATCTCTAAAGTGGGCGGAAAGGTACATTTGTATGGGAGGTACCAGAATGGGCGTGTCTAGACTTCCAGATTTTTTCTCCAAAACTTTATCCTGCTTGAACTTTACTAAATACAGAATTTGGTCACGATCGCGGTAGTTCTAATATTAATATTAATCGATTTCTAAAGTGGGCGGTACCAGATGTGTGTGGGAGGTACCAGATGGGGCGTTGGTAGACTTCAGTTTTTTTCTCAAAAACTGTATACTGCTATAGCTTTACTAAATTAAGAATTAGGGTACGAGCGCGATGGATTTATTGATATTATTACTCCATATCTTAAGTGGGCGGAAAGGTGAATTTGTATGGGAGGTACCAGAAGGGGCGTGGCTAGACTTCCAATTTTTTTCCCAAAACTTTATCCTGCAATAGCTTTAATAAGTACAGAATTTGGGTACGATCCCGTTGGGTGTATTGATATTATAACTCGGTTTCTAAAGTGGGCGGAATGATGTATTTGTATGGGAGGTACCAGAAGGGGCGGAGCCATGTAGCTCATTTGCAATACCGTAAGTAGTTTTGGGGAAATATTAACTCGTGCAAAATTTCAAGACATTTGGTTGCGTCTTTCGAAAGTTATCGTGCGAACCAGCCGGACGGCCACCAGACAAACAGACGGACATGGCTCAAACGACTTAAAAAGTCATGAATCGAATTTGGTTCAGAGAAACCTAGGGTCTAAAGTCGCTCCTTCTATGTGTTACACTTTTGGGTCGTAACAAATGATATATACCCTCATCCCTAAGGATGATGGTATAAATATTACTTAAACAATAAACGTTAATTTGTCATTTTGAAAATACGTTTGTAAAACAGAAAGAGCGTTAATAGTTTCATCGGACAGTCGTTCTCTAATTCTATTTAAAAGTTGCCCTGTTGTTGAAATGATTCTCTCGCTTTCAACTGATGTTTGCCTTTTTGTCAGAAGAGCATTCAATAAAATGGTGACATTTTCTTAAAATTGTAAATTCTGTGATCTTTAAGATACTTCACTAAAGTATAAAGTCGCTTGCCCCTTCTTTCTTCAATTTGCTTCTTAAAAGCTTCTAAAATTTGATCTTGCAAAGGTGTTTTAATTTCCCGGGAATCCCGGACGAATTTCCCGGGAAACCGGGAATTAAAAATGACCTGGAATTCCCGCCCGGGAAATCCCGGGAGAGAAACTCTAGATGCAACAGAACATTTACATGTAAATTCTAGGCAAGTCAGCATATATGGTTGTTTATGCTTTTTCGATATTCTTTGGGCAAATCTCAAAGAAGCTTTTTTGTAATTTCCTAATGCAATAAGAAAAATTACTGTTTCCTCTCATCTTTATAAGGGTAGGGTGTATGGTACCTGCCATACAAATGTATCACTCTGCTCACTTTAGACATGGAGTAATTATATCAATAAACTCGACACGATCGAGCCCAAGTTCTGTATTTTGTTAAGCTATAACAGGGTAAAGTTTTGGGGAAAAAACCCATACCTCCCATACAAATGTAACACTCCGCTCACTTTAGAAATCGAGTAATAATATAATATATAAAATTTTATGTTATACTGAGAGTGAGGGTATATGTACGTCGGGTTGCTCGACTGAAACTTTCTAACTGGTTACAAATGGTGAAGGCAGTCTGAGCTTTGGCATAGCCGAAGATAATTACCTTACTTGTTTTATAAACAATTCAAGACCCTTAGAAATTTATGGACACATTTTGCACTGAATATGAGAAATCTTTAAGTTGTTTGATAAATTCGAATTAACTTTTATAGATTTGCTCTTACCAATCCATATTTGTTATTAGTGTTTTAATAATCTAACCTTAATGTGATGTAAAATAATCTATTACTATTTATTGTTTTAGCTGAATTTACTAATCACCATGTCTCACTAATTGTTATTATAATTTTCTAACTTTCACCTCGAATTCTAAGTTTGCACTTAACTTATGGTTTACAATTAAAAAAATCATATTTCATGTCAAAATTATTTCCGTCTAACAACAAAACTAAAGTGGAAAATACATATTCATAATATCCGTAATATGCTGCTTACTAAATGTTTTCCAAAAAAATTCAACAACGATTGTATTAATGTATGGAAATATTATAGAATGCCGAGGATAATGTTTTTCTATATGTATATGTTAGTTTATCGTATGTGCTTCCATGCCCTGGTGTGTTAGTTCTTATATTCTGGTGTAATTTGTAGAAATTATTTATGATAACATACGTGTAAAATTTTCTACTCATGATTATTCCTAATGGTAATAGAAATGCAAAACAGAAAACACATTGTGCAAATTATAATAATAATAATAATTATTTAACCAACAAAGCCGAATGTTCAGAAACTATGTTCGAAAGGGTAGACATACATAAACACGGTGAAAGGCGTATTTTTATAGTATTTTGTAATTTTTAGAAAATATCTGTTGTATATTTACATCTTAATATTCTTAGAAAAGATATTCTCAGATTACAGATAATTTGTAGAAGAGATTATGATTGTTTCAGTGCCTCATTGGATTTTTGGAACGGGATTTTGTTGCGATTTTCTAAACGTAGAAAAGTGATTCTTCTCTTATCAGTAACCTGGTCTTTTCGTCCATCGAGTTGATGGTTGTTCTTCAAAAGAGGAGTCTGTCATTAAATCGCATGCTTAGTCCGTTGTAGCATCTAATAGGCAGCAAGATTCTTCTCCGGGTGTCGAGGCTGATTTTATTTGTTTTATTGATATGGAAGCCAAGGTATTAGGTATTTTTATCTACCACTTCGAAATAATAGTTGTCAAAGTTCATGCGTTTTCCCAAACGAGAAGATTATTTGTTCGTTGAAACTGATAACTTCGTTTTGTCCTCATTCACCATTAGACCCATTTTTGTTGATTCTTTCGTGCCACTCGTGTTTACTGCTGCTTTCGGTATTATCATCTCCATCACTATGTTGAAGAGGTCACACGATATGATGTCGCCTTGTAATAGGCCTCGTCTGGTATAGAATGGATCCGTAAAGCCCTTGCCAATCTTCACTAAAGACTTCGTGTCAGTCAACGTCATTCCGTATCAGCTTCGCTGGAATACCAAACTTAGACATAAAATCTTAAATTCCCTTCACATGAATGAGGTATGGGATAGCTTCTCACGTTGTTGTGAACTAACACGCTTTCTATTTTTATACCATCACCCGTAGGGATGAAGGTATATATCATTTGATACGACCCAATAGTGTAACACATAGAAGGAGTCACTTTAGACCCTAGGTTTCTTTGAACCAAAATCGATTCATGACTTTTTAAGTCGTTTGAGCCATGTCCGTCTGTCTGTCTGTCGGGTGGCTGTCCGGCTGGTTCGCACGATAACTTTCGAAAGACGCAACCAAATGTTTTGAAATTTTGCACGAGTTATTATTTTCTCAAAACTACTTACGGTATTGCAAATGGGCTACATGGCCCCGCCCCTTCTGGTACCTCCCATACAAATACATCATTCCGCCCACTTTAGAAATCGAGTAATAATCTAACCCTAAGGGATCGTCCCCAAATTCTGTATTTAGTAAAGCTATAACAGGATAAAGTTTTGGAAAAAATTTTGAAAGCCTAGCCACGCCCCTTCTGGTACCTCCCATACAAATCTACCTTTCCGCCCACTATAGAGATGGAGAAATAATATCAATAAATTAAACGTGATCGTACCCAAATTCTATTTTGAGTAAAGCTATAACAAGATAAAGTTTTAGAGAAAAAAATTGGAAGTCTATTCACGCCCCATCTGGTACCTCCCATACACATCTGGTACCGCCCACTTTAGAAATCGATTAATATTATTAAAAGACCTAACGCGATCGTGCCCAAATTCTGTATTTGGTAAAGTTTAAGCAGGATAACCTTTTGGAGAAAAAATCTGGAAGTCTAGACACGCCCCTTCTGGTACCTCCCATACAAATGTACCACTCCGCCCACTTTAGAAATAGGGTAATAATATCAATACACTCGACACGATCGTGCCCAAATTCTGTATTTTGTTATATTATAACAGGACAAAGTTTTGGAGAAAAAATTGGAAGTCTAGACACGCCCCTTATGGTACCTCCCATACAAATGTACCTTTCCGCCCACTTTTGGGATGTAGTAATAATATCAGTACACCCAACGCAATCGTGCGCAAATTCTGTATTTAGTAAAGCTATAACAGGATAAAGTTATGGAGAATAAATCTGGAGCCTAAACACACCCCTTCACGTACCTCCCATATAAATGTACCACTCCGCCCAATTTCGAAATCGAGTAATAATATCAATAAAATAGAAAATTATTTGTTTTACTGAGGGTAAGGGTAAATGTAAGTCGGGTTGCCCGACTGAAACTTTCTAACTGGTTTTAAATACAAATCGATTATTTGCAATAACTCAAGACTTAAACAATATATTATATTGGGTGATGGTATTTATCAGTCAGTTAAACTGACTGAAATTTCTGTACTGGTTAGATTCACAACTAACGGCACCTACTTGTTTATCGACGAATGCGAACGTCACTTACTAAACATGCCGATTGACTCGACACTAATACTGCGAGGTTGCTGTCGACAACATTCGAGGGGAGCCGACAATGAAAGACAATTTTTCTTTTTTTATTAAGATGACTGGAGCCACTATGACACGGCCGGTCCCGACATAGACATAGCTTCAAGTAATTTCTGCCGTATGGGGCTGTCGGAGTCTTATTTATAGTCGACGAAGAGATGGTGCGTGTCGATCTATTTCTCTTGCGTTTTGGCTTTGATTTGCCGAAGTGTAAATATCAGGTCAGTTGTTGATTTACCAGGTCTGACGCAACATTTGTAAGGTCCGGTCGGATTGGGTATCACTACCTTTAGTCTTTTACTTAGCACACTCGACAGGACCTTATTTGCTATAAGTAAAAGGCTGATCCCACGGTATTTGGAGCACACACTTGGATCATATTTTTCCGGCACGTGAAATAATACGCTTAGATTTCAATCATCGGACATGCACTCGTTAAGTCAAACCATGCGTAGGAGCTGGTGCATGCACGTTATGGTCGACACTTTCTGCATTATTATTTTTCAGCCGCGATATAGCTCTCGGTTTGACTCAGTGGTGGGCAATCTAAGTCGACGTCGACAATAAGAGTGATACATTCACGTGCATGTCATCCGGAACCAGCAGTTGCTGGAGATATTGTCTCATATCTGCTGACATGTAACTAAATCCATCATTGTCCTTACATGGGGGAAGCCCAATACCGATATCATTTGCTCTTGCTTTCTGATAACATATTCGGCCTTCACATCTATCCCTGTATCGCTTTATATCCTCGTTCTCCCGTTCCTTCATCTAACGTTTTTTTCGCTTAAATAGCCGCCTCGTCTGTTTGACTGTCTCCTTGTGCCGTTCCCTAACAGCGATGGATATTGGCTGTAGCGTTACCGTAGAAGCAGCATTATGTTCCTCAGATGCTATGCGACATTCTTCATCATACTAGGATTCGTCTGAGAGCCGATGTCCAGCTTTCTTTGTGTTTGGTTACGTGCGATTTTTGCTCTGCTTAATGCCTTATGCTGAAATCTGGTTTTACTCACTACCACCATGTTCCTTCCCTCTGCGAAGCTTTCTAGCCTAACCCCGATGTCTGAATATGCAGGCTAAATTTACAGATCGTTGTACCAAGAACATCTATGGTGAGGGTCACCATACGGGTAGCAGGGTATATATCGTTTGATACGACCCAAAAGTCATTTGAGCCATGTCCGTCTGTCTGTCCGGCTAACTTTCGAAAGACGCAACCAATTGTACTATTCCCCCCACTTTATAAATTAAGTAATACTATCAATACACCAACGCGATCATACCCAAATTCTGTATTTCATTAAGCTATAATAGGATAAAGTTCGGGAGGAAAAATTTGAAGTCCAGCCACGCCCCCTCTGGGACCTCCCATAGATATGTACCATATGTCCACTTTTGACATCGAATAATAATATCAATGCTCCCCATCCGATCGTGCATAAATTCTGTATTTTAGTTTTGTATTTAGTAAAGCTACAGAAGGATAATGTTTTGGAGAAAAAAAACTGAAAGTCTAGCTACGCCCCTTCTAGTACCACCCATACAATAGTACCATTCCTACCACTTTTGAAGTCGAGTAATAATATCAATACATCCAACGCGTTAGCACCCCAATTCTGTATTTTATTAAGTTCTAACAGGATAAAGTTTCAGAGGAACATTTTGAAGTCCAGCTACGCCCCTTCTGGCACTGAGGTCAAGTAATACTATCAATACACCCAACGCATCAGTGCCCAAATTCTGTATTTTGTTAAGCAACTTTTAGTTTCTATTAGGGGGTGAGGATATAAATAAGTCGGTTTACCCGAATGAAACTTTCTCAATTGTTTTTAATCTCATCGTGTTTATATTCCTTCGGGACATGAGCACAAATCAGCGTGATGTAGAAATATTTAGGGTTGATGCGGATTGTGGCTCTTCGATCACTTACAGGGTTAAACCGCGAGATCAGGTGTCGAAGTCTCGTCTCTTGCCGACTATGAAACCACATCAAAATTCGTGTCTTTCTGCATGGCAGCTGTAAAAGATGTCACAGTTCTTTGCTCGTGTGAATCCCAGTCCTGTCCACCTCATTTCATGTATGGCAGTGATGTCAGCCTTGTATTTGTCGAGGGCATTCGCCAGTTGGATAGAGGCACCATCTCTGTATAGAGTTCGGACATTCCAGGTGCATATCCTTAAATCATGGTCCTTATATCGTTTTGCTGGCGTCGTCAACATTTGGGGGGTTCTTGTTTTTTCTTTTCTTCGTGTTTTCATAATAATTTTGTTTAAGGGGAGTGGCTTATTAGGGCACCGCGCCCGATCCTAGTTTCTTGGGGCTGCCCAAGCCACTAGGAGAGCCTGTGTTGAGCTTCAGTAACTTCTGTTACCTACTTCCAAAGACGCATCGGTGGTAGCATGCCGATTAGGTTACTTAACATTTCGCTTTCTAACTCTAGCTAACTTCTAAGCGGTTGCTTTAAAGTCATTGCCCGGGGAATACTTGGTCTAAGACCGGAAGTAGTTAGCTGCTTGGACAGTGCCACAAAGGAATCGCTTCTGGTCACTACCAAGTGAGTGACAATCAGTAACTTTCCACCTCTGAGCAAAGTCCCATTCCCCAGAAGTCAGTTATCGATTTCTTGTCTTAGAAAGGCCGAGTAAAATTTTCTAAGCAACACTTTTGTAGAACATTTGAATGTACTAAAGTCGCATTTTGAGGCAATTTTCTGTCACGTAAGGAGTCGAGAGAGAGAGAGAGCTAAAATGTGCCACAAAAAATCCTCGTTAAATTTCAATAAAGACATCTGATATTGGGTGCTGTTGGGAATGTACAAAGATGCTTACATCTCAAGCCGACTCACAACCTTCAAGTCGTTGTGCGCTATCCACCTTCAGGTCCTTTACTGACTATGAAAATCACGAAAAAGAAATACTAACAAAAGGAACCCCACAAATATTGACGACCCCGGTAATTGTAATAAGGACAATGATTTAAGGATATGCACCTTGCTGGGAAAATTGTTCTTGGTCTGTACTAAAACAAGAAATCGATCACCTGACTGAAATTTTATAATTATATAATAGTAAATACATAATTATATAATAGATTCGACGGTTTAATGCGCACGGTTTGTGCAGATATTTCTATCTGCAACTTCCTCCAAAATGGACAACTCATACTTTAACTTCAATACGCATTTTTCTTGGTTTACCTGTAGCCTTAATATATGATAGATATTTGCTATGAAGTTCAAACTCTGCACCAAGAAGAAAGCAAAGCAGTAAAATGGCTTCAAAACAATATTCATAGACTTCATATACATAAAGTTTACATATGAATGAATAACAGTGCATACACAGTGTGTATTACACACACATACTTTCATATGAATATATAGCAACAATGTATTATTTTCGAAAATAATTTTGTTTGTAAAATGTGTGCATGTTACAGAAAATACCAGGTTTTATGTTGTTCTCTGCCAGATGGTACGAGAAATTTTGCACAAAAACTTGAAATTTTTCTCATTTGGAAACGACAAAAACTCATGGGATAAATATGATAAATGGTAATGTATACACATTAAAAGAAAAAAAAAACATAATTAATTTCTATAAAATTCCTCTAATAAGTACAGAAATAGGAACACAACAGGAATTGATTGTTAGAAGAAGCAATTACAAGATATATGGGACTAAATGTATACATACAATTGCCATGAAGCAAAGTTTAGTTTGTATGAAAATTATAATTGTATAATTGAATTTTTTAAATTTTAATGAGAGGGCTGGAACATTTGAAACAAAGAATACATATGGAACTAATGCTTTTAAATTTAGTATGTTTATTTTCTTTGTAATAATAACTTGTTGCCAGTGCGGTTATTATTAAAAACTTCAACTCGTTTAACTTTTCTTTTTGTGTCGTTGTAAAAAGTCTTTTGGTACTTTTTAGCATTTGTATGTTATTGCTACTAATTTAAACAGAGTCAACAATTTATCGAATATTGTCAAAGGTATTTTAAAAATATTTTCTTTTTTTTGCCTTGTTAAGGATTTAAAAAGTTCATTGCTAGTCAGATAGAAAAAGTTTTTACTTGTTAGTTGTTGTCTCGTTTTTGTTTTGTCACACCAGAGGCTATGTAGAATTTCAAATAGTTGGTATGTGGAGAATTTGCTCAAAACTTTTGTACAACTATTTTGTTTACAAAAGTTTAGTTTTCGATTTTTGTTAAAGGAGACAGCACAGTCTTTCCAGAACATTGAATGTAGATTGGTAAGGTGTTGTAAAATGAATAACTAAATAGGTTGATTAAAAGGGACTGAAAGTCAGTAGTATATAAACAATTTTGATATTGTTTGCTGTGGATTTGTGTTTTGCTCGAGATTTAAAGTTAAAGTACAGTAGAAAAACAGTAGAAGCAAACAAGTGGGGACTTTATAAAACAAAAGCTATTAAAATGTTGTGTCTTACAAAAGAGATATTTCAATAGCATGAAGATATTTAGAAGCGTTTGACTTTAAATAGTTTGCTGCGATAAATATTTATTAAGTTTTAGATTATAACTGAATAGGATTATTGAGGATTCCTGCCTCCAATCATCTACAATTTCTTTCATCGACGGTCCCCTCGGTGTTGCCAACAGCAACTGTCGAGTCAATCGGCATGTCTAGTAAAAGCTTCTCAAACAGCTGACAGAAGTTGCAATTATGTGAGTCCAAAAATAGAAAGCGTGTTGATTCACAATAACGTAAGAAGCTTTCCTAGATACCTCATTCATGGATTGGGAAATAAAGTTTAAGATTATTTTAGAATTTTATTATAAAACCAGGTTCCAACAAGTAACAAAATTTCATTCGGGTAAACCGACTTACATACAGGCGAGACAGCTATTTAGGCGAAAAAAACGTCAGATGAAGGAACGGGAGAACGAGGATATAAAGCGATACAGGGATAAAGGTAAGGCCCGAAAATTTTACCAGAAAGTATGAGCAAATAGATACGGTAATGACCTCCCCACCTGTAAGGACAATGATGAAAATCTGGTCACGGATACGCAGAGTGTGCTGCACATATGGGGAGAACACTTCCAGCAACTGCTGGTTCCAGAAGGCAGCGCACGTGAAGTTATCACGCCAATTGTCGACGACGGCTTAGATTGCCCACCACCAAGTGAAGCCGAGGTAGGAAGAGCAATATCGCGGCTGAAAAATAAAAAAGCAGCCGGTGCCGACGGACTTCCGACAGAGCTCTTCAAGTCCGGTGGCGAGGAGCTGATAACGAGCATGCACCAGCTCCTACGCACATAAAGAGTGCATGCTCGACGATTGGAATCTAACAGTATTTTGTCCTGTGCTGAAAAGATATGATCTAAGAGTGTGCTCCAACTATCGCGGGATCAGCCTTTTACCCTTCGCATATGAGGTCCTGTCGAGTATGCCATGTAAAAGACTAAAGCCATTGTTATCCAACCTGATCGGGCCTTATCAGTGTGGTTTTAGAGCTGGTAAACCATCAACTGACACATCGACACGTACCATTTTTTTGCCGACTATAAACCTGCCTTCGACACCCCGATACGGAAGAAATTACTCAAGGCCATGGCTGAGTTTGGTATTCCAGCGAAGCTGATACGCCTTTGGGGAATGAAGCTGACTGACACGAAGTCTTCAGTGAAGATTGGCAAGGACCTTACGGAGCCATTCTATACCACGCAAGGTCTAAAACAAGGTGACGGCCTATCGTGTGGCCTCTTCAATATAGTGATGGAGATAATAATGAAGAAAGCTGCAATAAAATGAGTGGCAGGATATTCAACAAAAGCCACATGCTACTCACGTACGCTGGTGACGTAGACATCATCAGTCGAAAACTGAGGGATGTGACTGCAGCCTTCTCAGGTATACAGAAGGAATCAGCGAAAATGGTGAACGAGGACAAAACGAAGTTATTAGTTTCAACGAACAATGAATCTACTCGTGTGGGAAACTACGTGAACGTTGAGAACTATAGGTGTTAGATAATTTTATCTACCTAGACTCCGCCATCAACAAAATAAATAATGTCAGCCTCAAATCCGGAGAAGAATCCTGCTTGCTAATAATTGCTACTACGGACTAATCAAGCAATTTAGTGACAGAGCCCTTTCTCAACGAACAAAAATCTGGCTATACCAGATGCTGGTTCTATCTGTCTTATTGTATTGTTTAAAATCATGGCTATGATACCAGCGGATGAATCGGTGCTCGCAATATTCGAGAGAAAAATGCTCCGTAAAATATATGGGCCCATCAGCGTTAACGGAGAGTATCATGAGCGTGTGAATCATGAGCTGTATGAGCTGTACTCTGACATTGACGTGGTCAGATGCATTAAGGGGCAGCGGTTGCGTTGGCTAGGTCATGTTAAACGCATGGACAGAAAGGCTCCAGCTCGAAAAGTCTTCGACAATGAACTCGATGGACGGCGCAGAAGAGGGCGAGTGTTACTCGATTTCTAAAGTGGACGGTATAGTACATTTGTATGGAAGTTACCAGAAGGGCTTGGCTAGACTTTCAATGTTTTTTTTCAAAACTTTATCCTGTTAAACCTTAACAAAATACTGAATTTGAACACTTTTGCATTCGGTGTATTAACTTTGTTACTAGATTTATTACTAGATTTCTACATTTGTATGTGAGGTACCAGAAGGGGCGTGGTCATCTGGCCCATTTCACATGAGTAGGTTGGGGAAATATTAACCTGTTGGTTACGTCTTTCGAATATTATCGTGCGTTCCAGCCTTACAGACAAATTGACAAACGGTCAGATAGACGGACATGGATCAAACGACTTAAAAAGTCATTAATCGAATTTGGTTCAAAGAATTCTAGAGTCTAAAGTGACTGCTTCTATGTGTTACACTTGTTGTCGTATGGTGAAGTCATAAAATTTTAAATATCATTGTACTTATAGGACTTCAAAACTTATTAAAAAGCTATATAACGTGGTTACAAATATGGGAAAAAATTAGGTGAAAAACCTACATAATCAGGCACAATGAAAGCTGGGCAACGGTAAACCCCTACTATAACCACCTAACTCAACTGGGCTTCGGTAAACCGCAGAATACAAAGGTAGCGGGTGACATAACCACCTAACTCAACTGCTTCAGAATGCTCCAACCCCTGAAAATACTATCTCCCAGAGGCAATAGCCAACTTCTTCAAGAAGCCTATAAATGTACACAAAGCCGTCGCAACACGACGCCTGATACGAAGAAGAATGTCGCCACGCCACGAAGGCAACGTGAGCTGTTGGTTAGCATCACAGGGAGCAGAAGCGAGAGGCAACTTGTCTCATTAGGTAGAATATGAAGGAATTAAAGAAGCGATAGGGTCAATGTACAGAGTTGTTCCGAAGTAGAAGAGAAATCCGAAAATTTTACCATAGAGTAAAGGCGAGAATGCGAGGAACAGGGCTGATCTCCTGTGACAGACCCATACGACTTTTTGATAATATGGAGAGAACATTTCAGCAGTTTCCTGGATACAGACATCACTCCAAGGGTTTTCGCTCTAATTCATGACGATAGTATTAAATGTCCACCTCCGCTTTAAAGCGAGAGCCGCTTGTCTAACGACAGAATTGATTAGGGCAGATAGGGAAAAGCTGGTTAGGAGCATGCATCAGCTCATGGAGAACATCTGGTCAGTGGAGAGAATGCCCGGTGATTGGAGTCTCAGTCTGTTATGTCCCAAATACAAATACATCATATTCTTAAGAGCCACATGTCACTAGCATACGCCGATTACATAGACATCTGCGGAATACTACTGCAGTTTTCTCATCGTTGGAAAAGGAGTCAGCAAAAATGTGTTTAGCGGTAAACGAGTACAAGACAAAAATAATGGTTTCGACAAATAAAGAGTCCTTTCGATGTGGACGTGAAAGTGGATTAATTTACCCACATCGGATCTTCCGTCAATAAGAAAAATAGTGTCAGCCAAGAAATCAAGCGGAGAATAGTGCTCGTCTTAGACATTATGATTGCGGTAGCACTTTGTAAAACCACCTTATCTCGGGATACTTAGATACAGCTATTTCAGGTATTAATATTACCCGCTTTGTTGTATGCTGTTGAATCGTGAGTGCTAACGATAACGTGCATGCAAACCCGAGCGGAAGGTTATCCGAAAAATATATGAATTTATCTGCGTCGACCGGCCGTGGCATAGTGGTTAGAACACGCGACTACCATGCGGGAGATCGCAGGTTCAAACCCGGCTCCAGTCATCTTAAAAGAAAAAAAATAAATAAAATTTTCTTTCATTGTCGGCTCCCCTCGAATGTTGTTTGACAGCAACTTCGCAGTATTAAGCGTCGATTCAATCGTCGTGTCTAGTAAGAGCTTCTCAAAACAGTGACGTTCGCATTCGTCGATAAATAAACAGGTGCCGTTAGTTGTGAATCTAAAAATAGAAAGCGTGTTCATTCACAACAACGCGAGAAGCTATCCCATACCTCATTCATGGGGTGCAAAGGGAAATTAAGTAAGTAAGTATCTGCGTCGATGGCGAGTTTCGGGATGAACCATGAGCTGTATGACCTTTATCATGACATCGACGGGCATGTTGCCAGGACGGATGTAAATGCACCGGCGAGAAAGGTGTTCGAAGGCGAACCTGAAGTGCGGCCTAAAGCAGGGAGACCAAGACTTCGTTGGAAGGACCAAGTGGTTGGCGACGTCCCACCATCTGGAAGGACTAACTGGAGAACGCACACAAAAGACCGAAAGGGGTGTGGAATTTTTTAAATTTTTCAGACGTAAGTTGTTCGTAAGTTGTAATGGACCTCTTTAGTAAGTAAGTAAGCGTTTCACCCTGATTGTTAAAATCATCAAAATTGTTATTTCTGTGGTAAAGTTTTTTAATATCCTCACCCATATGGATAAGGGTATCTATAACTTGCATTAAAGGAAACGAAATTCGTTTCAGAAATGTCTAAAACGAATGTTTCATATCCGTCTGTCTAGCTGCCTGGAGACATGTAGCAAATCCGCAAAAATTTTAATAATTTGTATTGGACGTACCATAAGGGACAGCACAAAGTGTCCAATTTTTTTTGTAAACTAACGTTGCAGAAACCTTAAATTGGCAAAATTTGACTAAATTCAGTGTACATACAAAAAAGATATGCATGTAAAAGCGGCAATTTATATGGGAGTTAACAGAAGGGGTGTGCCAAATAATAAAGTTTTTGGATGTGTTGCCTTTGATCACAATATAAATTCACTGACCAGTGGCACCAGCAGGGATGTACCAAATAGTTAGGTTTTCTTTTGTTGTGCTACATATCTATAGTGTTCAAATACTTACATTTTTCAGAAAACCGGTTTCCGGTTTATTCGAAATATACTTTTTTCCAGCAACTCGGTTTTCAAATACCTGATTTAGTAAAAACCCGGGTTATCCGGTTTTGTTCGGTTTTCCGAAATTGGAAAATAAATCAAAATATAGAATTAAAATAAAAAATTATCGACAATTGAGTTGTTTTATATGAATACGGACAGCTTCACACCCATTTATAGATGAGAGGAAACAGTCATCTTTCAGCATTTTGGAAAGAAATTTTGGTATTGCATTAGGAAATTTGAAAAAGCTTTCATTGATATTTGCCTAAAGAATATCGTATAAGGACAAACAACTTTATATTACGCCGACTTGCCTAGAAATATCCTGGAAATGTTATGTTGAAATAATCCTTTTTGAAAAACAGGTTAACCGACATCAAAAAACCGGTTAAACCGGGTATTCGAAATAAGCATTTTTGAAGAAACCGGCACACGGTTTCTGAGAAAAAAAACCGGTTAGACGGTTTTCGGTTTCGGTTTTTAACACTCTATAAATATCACAATATTAATTCACTGAAATTCACTAAATTTCTTTATCCCCCATGAGCCCGTTTGAAAGTTATGGGAAAAATATTAATTTTCCAAAAATAGGTAATTTTGTATGGGAGGTACCAGAAGAAGTTAACCGGTATAGTCTACATTCATTCCTCAGTCAAACATTTATAATATTCATATTCATTTCTCAGTCAAAAATGTAAATATGAATGAATTAAGTGTTTTTACAAAAAGATTTATGAGTAAAACTATAGGAGGTACCAGAACGGGTGTGGCAAAGGTTACGGTGGTATCTTGCGAATTACTCTTGTAATGTTGGCTTTCTAGTCTCAACTCGAAACTAATATTGGCAACAATGGTTGTGTAAAGTCGGCTATCTACACCATATATCGTACGAACTGCACGAAAAATATTTGTCAATGAACTCTGATTTTCGTAAAACAGCTGAATAATTGGAAGACGTTGCGACAAATTCCCAAACAATACAAAATTAACATAAGACCACAGCATAAATCATGGCAAGAGTGAACTGAAAAACAAAATTAAATATTGTTTGTTATTGCATTTGATTTAAAAGTTTTTATTTTAAAGAAATCCCGATTGTTTTCGTTAAATTTTGTATTAATATTTTTTGTCCATCAGCTAAAAATTTATATGGAAATGACAATAATATTTCTTATTAAACTGTAGTTTATTGAGAAGCTATCCCATACCTCTTTAATGGGGTGTAAAGGGAAATTAAGTTTAAGTTAGTTTTATTGATTGTAATGCCCCATTATCCATGGTTATCACCAGGGCCAACACAAATATGCACTAAAAAACTAAAAATATGCGCATTAGATAAGCACAAAAAACATTAAAAAATGCCTTTAAAACTGAAAAAAATGCCCAATCAATTTTGATTCGTAATTAATTTTATTCACTGAATTCAATTAATCTATAATATAAAAATAAGTCGCTAAATGTGTTGCTAAGCGCAAAACTCGAGAACGGTTGGACCGATTTGGCTCAATTTTTTTTTCAGTTATTTGTAATTGCCAGGAGTAGGTTTTTTACGAAAGAAAATTTTTGGAAAATCCTCCGGAAAAGTCGGAAAATTTGAAAAATCGAATATTGCCTGTACGGAAAAAATTTGTACGGAATTTTGTATGCAATTGATACGGAATGGATTTTCGAATAGAAAAATAGAAAATTTTTGTGGAAAAATTCGGAAAATTCCGGAAAAATTTTAAATAAAAATATTTTTTTTCGATTAAATTTTGGACGATGTAACTGTGAAAAATTTCGGATAATTATTCCGGAATGACTTTCGAATGGAATAATTCTTGGTGGAAAACTCGGAAAATTCCGGAAAAACTCGAAAACTTGGATATTTTTCGACGAAATTTTGCATTTTAACGTATAGTTTGATAATTTTGGACGATGTTAATGTGAAAAATGTCAGATAATTATTATTTAATGACTTTTCAAATGGAAAAATAGAAACATTTTTGGTGGAAAACTCGGAAAATTCCGGTAAAACTAGAAAAAAAAACTTTATGAATACAGTTGATTTAAAAGTGGAAAATTCGTTATGATGCGTGGAAAGTTTCGGATTACTATGAAATTTATTATGTTAAAAGACGTTTTGCGTGACACAAAAATATAACAGATGCTTTCAAATTTACGACAAGTATAGTAAATTTCAAATAATTTTATGTCTTCGTCGCTTATTCTAAAAAGTAACAAAATTAAATCTTTCACTTTTTTAAAATAGGCCGAAACATTGCATTTATTTTCGTTGCTTTTTTAAAAAATTACTAAGGTATAATATTTTTTAAAATTAACTATTCTAGGAATATCTTTAGCAAAGTGTTAACTAAGCTAGCGTTTACTCAACGTTCGGATGTTTTCGAAAAAGTCAGATTTTGGGTTTTTTTATTTGCTTTTAAATATTCAGATTGAAGGGCAAATACACCATCGAGCGGGAGCTTTGTTACCACCATCAAACGAAGATCATAAGTTCCTTCAGATATATTTCGTTGGTGATTTGGCAATTGTATTAGATCAACGTTGTACAATTTTTACTGCGATTAAACTCGAAATGATCAATCAATTGCAAAATCTTCTGCATTAGCATAACGCATTGGTCAGATTGTTCAAAACCGCATGGGATACGATGCATTTTGACGACCACAAAACTTTATCAGAGCAGACGAAAAAACCTCTGGAGGCCATGGAAGACAATTCAATGCTCCCACTAATAATGAAGTCGCAGTGGTAATTGTTGGGGAGAAATTGTTCTCAAGCGTCGGGATAGTGGACACTGCACTTCAATACCCGTTGATGTTCTGCCGTGGAGAGGATGGCTATCATCTCAATTTAAAGATGGTCAATACAACGAAATGTTTGTTTACAAGTCATCACTTCTCTTTATTTTCCAATAAGTTCGAATTCGTATTTCAGGAGAAGCAACGAACTAAAAGGATAGCTTAATGGATTTGTATGCCTATCGATTGATGATTCGGCAAGATGGTGAAAATCGTCTGTAAAGATATTGCAGGTTATTTCAACAGTACAGCGTTGACATGTACGTCAAGGTCGAAACTGAGCGTCTCAATTTTATTCGTTTTAATCAGTTGCCACATTGCGAGAAGCTTGAAAACGTTTGCATTTGCTCGAAAACGATACGCATTGGAACTCAACGCTCGCCGAGGCAACTGTTTCTGCTCCAGCGAATCAAATTCGTATATTGTTTGCGCTCATCATAGCCACGTGTCAACCGTCGAAACCGAGAGCATTGTGGGACAAATACAAGAACGAGATATCTGAAGATAGTTTGCACAGAGCTCGCACGACAACATCGAATTTTGAAATTAACGAAATTGGGAATACCAGCGTTAAATCGTTCGTGACCGACGAGAATGAGGCGACCAACTATCCGACAGAATCATAATCATGTTGCGAAATTTGAATCATCCGAAATTGTTCGACGGTACTCGGTTGTCTGTCAAGAAACTGATAAACAATGTGATTAAAGCGACGATCATCAAGAGCAAATTTAAAGGAGAGAAAGTCCTTATTCCACGAATTCATATTATTCCAATCGACCGTCCCTTCCAATTCTAGCTAATTTAATTCCTCATGATGACAATCAATAAATCGCGAAGCGCTTCGTTGGAAGGTTAGGAGATCAACCTCGCAGTGTCGTGATTTCGCATGGTCAGCTGTACTTTCGCGTGTCGGCAAACCGCCTTCATTCGAAAAACATTGTTTATCAGATCGATCTTCACTGATTTAAATTAATTTCAAATAAATTAAATTAAAATCTGAACTATCTGTGTTTTAATATAACCCTAGAGCTTATATGAAGGCTTTAGCATAGGAGCGAGACGAAGTTTGCCGGGTCCGAAGTTGTATGGCAGAACAACGTTTGCCGGGTCAGCTAGTCTATAATATAAAAATAAGTCGCTGAATGTGTTGCTAAGCGCATAACTCGAGAACGGTTGGACCGATTTGGCTCAATTTTTTTTTCAGTTATTCGTAATTGCCAGGAGTAGGTTTTTACGAAAGAAAATTTTGGAAAACCTTCCGGAAAAGTCGGGAAATTGGAAAAATCGAACATTGCCTTTTTGAATGGAATTTTGTGCGATATTGTTACAGAATGGCTTTTCGAATAGAAAAATGGAAAAATTTTGTAGAAAAATTCTCGGTGGAAAACTCGGAAAATTCCGGAAAAACTTAAAAAATTTGGATTTTTTTGGAAACATTTTGCATCGTAAATTGAATTTGTGTATAACATGTGTGTAATTGTTCCGTAATGGCTTTTCGGTTGCAAAAATAGAAAATTTTGGTTGGAAAATTATGGAAAAATTCCAAAAATTTAAATTTTTTTTCGACGATATTTTACATTTTATTGTGTTTTGATAATTTTGAATGATGTAAATGTGAAAATTTCCGATAATCATTCCGAAATGACTTTTCGAATGGAAAAATAGAAAAATTCTTGGTGAAAAACTCGGAAAATTCTGGAAAAAAAACTCGACAATTTTGGATTTTTTCGACGAAATTTTTCATTGTATCACTTGATTTGATGATTTTAGACGACGTAAAAGTGGAAAATTCGTTGTGATGCTTGGAAAAATTCTGTTTATTGTGAAATATATATGTATGAAAACGGTGTGTACAGTGTGTAGTAATTCATCAAGAGAGAACGGCTGGCCCATTTTGCTCAATGTATCTAATTTGTCGTAATTGGTATGAGGGTTTTATGCAAGATAATTTTGGGAAAATCCTTCGAAAAGTCAGGAAATTGGAAAAATCGAAAATTGGTTTTTTGTATGGAATTTTGTGTGCAGTTGTTACGGAATGGCTTTTCGAATGGAAAAATAGAAAATTCTTAGGGAAAAACTCGGAAAAGTAAAAAAAAATGTTTTTTACCAATTTTCGCATGATTTGATGGTTTTGAACGATGTCTAGGTGGAAAATTTTTGTTAAATGTTGGTTGGTAACGAGAAAAATAATATTTAAATAAAAAATCCGTCGAACCCGATGGATTGCTAATGCCAGCGTCAAATCGTTCGATGCAAGATGCATTCGATCGCGAATTTTAACGGGAGCAAGATTATAAGATGAGCTGACCGGAAGAGTTCGAACAAATGTGCCGCTGTTAAATACCGAGTACAAGAACGTGTCCGATTCAAGATGAAACTGCATTCGAACTGCACATTCCGCTTTAAAACTTTATATGAATATTATCACGGTTGAAAAGCCAAAGTACACAATCGACTGAATCGATATCGTTCCCTGCAAATTTTTGCCAGTTCACATCGTTGTAAAAGTAAAACATGCCATTGCACAAAATTATAAAAATCTCGATTGGATTAATTTACGGGCAGTATATTACTAGCAGAGAAGAATAAAGACATCAATAGCTAGAACTGCATTCGTACAAATCTGTTTACAGCGTAACCGTAGAGGATGAAGCGACGAACAATCCGACTGAATTTTCCACTCGCTTAGTATGCCGCATAATTTACAGATAAGGTGGGATCGATCATAATCATATTGCGGAATCTATATCAACCGAAATTGTGCAACGGTACGTAGTTGTCCGTCAAGAATCTGATAAAAAATGTGATTTCAGACGATCATAAATAACAAATTCAAAGAAGAGGAAGTCCTTATCTTACGAACAAGATAATTCCAACTGATCATCCATTCCAATTCCCCGACGACAATCAATAAATCGCAAGGCCAATCGTTGGAAGTATGTGAGATTAATATCGAATTTCCCTGTTTTACGTGCGGTCACTTGAACGTTGCCTTTTCGAGTTTTGGAGAACCGCCTCCGTTGTTTGTTTTTGCGGCGGAAAACTAATCGAAAAACTTTGTTTATCAAACTTTCTCTACTGAGTTTATCTGAAGGCATTAAATTGGGGCGAGACGAAGTTCGCCGGGTCCTCTAGTTTTTAATAAAAATTTATTGCCATTTACATAACATGAATAAGATTCATAATATTGATTAATTAGTCTACTATAAAAAAATAACATGATGATTTTCTGTAAACATATTTCGGTCGTGCTGAATTCAATGGCCCACTTAATCTTTTAATGTATAATAAATATTATGTATACGCATTCACCGTAATTTTCCCCACATATTCATGATTTCCGCGATTAAAATCTTGATCAATATTTTGTTTATGTATATATGTGATTTTAAGAAGCTGATTTGTAAAAGAAAGTGTAAAAAATTTGCTTAGTATTTTAATGTAGAAATGGGAATTTTTTCACATGGAAACTTAGATTTCTGAGGGAATAAGAAAGTCCAACGATTAGTATAATGTCCCACCGTTTATTGTTTCAACGTAAGAACTTTTTTTCGCATGGCTATTTGTTTAGTCATATTTGAAAGGTAAAACGCATACTGACTTGTTCTCTTTGGAAGTAGTGGAAGTGGGAACTGGTGGAAACGCAATGCTAGGTAAAGCTCATTGAAATTTTTGACGAAGGACTGGATCCTTAGTATAAACACAAAAATAATTTTTCGATTAGTTAGTATTGGTAAAAACAAATCATAAAATCATAGAAGATCGACGATTTAAAGGCGTCCCCAGTTGCGAATAACTATAAAGATTACCTTCCAATCTTAATGAAATGAACAGGTATTGTCCATACTATGAAAAATATATATTGAAAAGAAAAAAAAAATAACAAAAAAATCCTGAAAACTGTAAAATATGCTTTTATATGCATAAACCCCCAAAAAATTCCGGTAGGGCTGTAATATGCATTTGCATATGCAAGTATGCAATGCATACTTTTGTTGGCCCTGGTTATCACACTCATTTAAATTAGTAAAACTTATCTTAGTATCGATTATAATATTTACATTCAAGGAATAAAAAAACTTGTATATCTGTCACTTGTAGAATTCTTATGTTATTCACAAATACGTTCCATATTTTTTTAAAACAAACATTAAATTAGTCAACTCTTTAAGAAAGCACAACATTACATTCGTAACCACCTTTGGCATACAATTGTTCATTTCCTTATTACAACAATCATGGTAATAAAAATTTCCTACAATTAAACATAAATATGGCCAAGCTAATGGTCTCCATTAAGGTTTCCTTTGATATACAAAGCAAAGCGAGAACATCATACAGCACCAGACCAACCACAGCCTTCATACATTACCAACATTATGACACCAACAAGTGAAGGAGCAATAAAAAAAAGGAAAACCAACAATAAAAAATTACTTCCTTTTCAAGCCTCTTCATCCCCCTTCTTCATACAGCCGCAATAAAATGTACGTATAAATATTTTTTTGAGCATTGAGTAGAGTTTGTTGTTGTCGAAGGATGGACGTCGTGCATGCGGTCGTATTTTGTGGCTATTTGAAATACTTTGAAAGTGTAGAAACTTTATGATTTATTAACAACTTAACCAGTGTCAACGCCTTTGTAATTACCGCAGGCACTACCTTAGATACCTTGTCAATAATTAAACAACACCCATTGGCATACATGTGGTCTAGTGGCCTGGACTCAGGCTACCATGTCCATAGTAAGATAATTTACCTATATATACGTTATCGACACTTGATATTGAACTTGTCGAAAAATTAATAATTAATTGTACGTAATTGATAAATGATACTTGTATTGGTCGTGTTCGTCAGCTCTTATGAATAATTTAATTAACTAAGGGAAATTGTTTTCAAACTACTGTTACAGAAAGTTTGTATTGACTGCAAAGTTATTTATTAATTATAGAGATTTCTCTGATTCGAACATTGTATTTAAAATCGGATGAATTAGTAATAATATAAAGAAATAAAGTGGACAATAGACAAGTAAAATATTTGAAAGGATTTTGGCAAAAAATACAACGATATTTGTAAGGGGTTTGTATGGAAACTGAAGGTGATAATAAAAATAATAAAAAGATGAAATTGCAATAAAAACCAGTACAGAAATTTCAGTCAGTTAAACTGACTGATAAATACCATCACCCCATATAAGATATTTTTTAAATCTTGAGTTATTGAAATTAATCGATTTGTAATTAAAACCAGTTAGAAAGTTTCAGTCGGGCAACCCGACATACATTTACCCTTACCCTCAGTAAAAAAAATAATTTTCTATTATATTGATATTATTACTCGATTTCGAAAGTGGGCGGAGTGATACATTTGTATAGGAGGTACGAGAAGGGGTGTGTTTAGGCTCCAGATTTATTCTCCATAACTTTATCCTGTTATAGCTTTACTAAATACAGAATTTGGGCACGATTGCGTTGGGTGTACTGATATTATTACTATATCCCTAAAGTGGACGGAAAGGTACATTTGTATGGGAGGTACCATAAGGGGCGTGTCTAGACTTCCAATTTTTTCTCCAAAACTTTGTCCTGTTATAATATAACAAAATACAGAATTTGGGCACGAACGTGTCTAGTGTCTTGATATTATTACCCTATTTCTAAGGTGGGCGGAGTGGTACATTTGTATGGGAGGTACCAGAAGGGTCTTGTCTAGACTTCCAGATTTTTTCTCCAAATCTTTATCCTGCTTGAACTTTACCAAATACAGAATTTGGGCACGATCGCCTTAGGTTTTAATAATATTAATCGATTTCTAAAGTGGGCGGTACCAGATGTGTATGGGAGGTACCAGATGGGGCGTGGATAGACTTCCAATTTTTTTCTCCAAAACTTTATACCATTATTGCTTTACTAAAAACAAGTAGGTGCCGTTATTTGTGAATCTTAAAATAGAAAGTGTGTTAATTCACAACAACGCGAGAAGCTGTCCCATACCTCATTCGTGGGGAATAAAGGGAAATTAAGTTTTAAGTTTTTTTATGGTTGATGCGGCAGTGGTCATAGAATTCGCAATATTCTGTCAGTGTGTTTTATGAACAACGGAGTTAGGAGGGTATTTTTGTAGTACTTGAGAGATTTGGGTTGTGTGGGCATTAGCTACCTCGGCTATCTGGGCGCTTTCAGCGCTACCTTATCGCATGAGTGCCTTTACTGCAACTAGGTGGTGATCGAAGTCAATGTTTGGACCTCGTATCACACGTACGTCCATACCGCTTGAGTCATGCCTTCTGTCGATGACACATGATCAATCTGGTTTCTTGTCCTTTGATGAGGTGATATTCAAGTTTCTTTAAGGATATCTTTATGCGGGAATCTGGTTCAACTCACTACCATGTTTCTTGCCGACGCTAAGCTAACCAGTCTAAGTCCGTTATCAGAGGTTTTGTTAGGTAGACTGAATTTTCCGACAAGAGCATCTTCTCTTTCTATTTTAGCATTCAAATCTTCCAGAATAATTTTAGTGTCATGTACAGGACAGCGGTTATATATTTCCCCCAGTCGCTCATAGAACGCATCATTAATGTCCACGTCTTTGTCATTCGTCGGGGCGTGTACACAAATCAATGTTATGTAAAAATATTTCGCCTTGATGCGAAAAGTGGCTATTCGGTCACTTACATGGTTTAACCGCGAGACCAGACGTCGAGGTCTCTTGCCGACTATGAATCCACATCCTAATTTTTTTCTCTCTCAATGGCAGCTGTAACATATGTCACAGTTCTTTCGTCGTGTGTATCCCTGCCCCGTCCATCGCATTACCTGTATGTCAGTGATGTCAGTCTTGTATTTGTCAAGGACATCCACCAGTTGGATAGAGACGCTATTTCTGTAGAGAGTTCGGACATTCCAGGTGCATTCATATAACGTTTGCGGGAGTAGTCGAGAGGTTCTTGTTTTTCCTTTTCTTCGTTTTTGTTCCTTGGTTTTGTTTAAGGAGTATGACTTATTAGGCCACCGCACCCGATCCTAGTTTCTTGGTGCTGCCAAAGCCGCCAAGAGAGCCGTTGTGTTGAGATTCAGTAACATTTGTTACCTAAATCCTAAGACGCACCGGTGGCAGCATGCCTGGGCTTGGTCCGGGGAACATGTGATCTATCGGACGTTGGAAACTGCTTGGAAGACATCTCCAAAAGTGATATTCTGGTTATTTCTAAGTGAATATTGATCAGAAAACAATAATTATAAAATCCCTCCATTTGTTTAAATCAATGGCTTCAAACTTATACTTTCATCCAGAAAATAACGCTGATTGAACATTTTCATATTAAAAAATAAGAAATATAAGTATTTTTACACACTTTTTATACCATCACCCTTATTATACCATCACCCTTAGGGATGAAGGTATATATCATTTGACACGACCCAAAAGTGTAACACATAGAAGGAGTCACTTTAGAAACTAGGTTTCTTTGAACCAAATTCGATTCATCACTTTTTAAGTCGTTTGAGCCATGTCTGTCTGTCTGTCTGTCTGTCTGTCTGTCTGTCTGTCTGTCTGTCTGTCTGTCTGTCTGTCTGTCTGTCTGTCTGTCTGTCTGGTGGCTGTCCGGCTGGTTCGCACGATAACTTTTGAAAGACGCAACCAAATGTTTTGAAATTTTGCACGAGTTATTATTTTCTCAAAACTACTTACGGTATTGCAAATGGGCTACATGGTCCCGCCCCTTCTGGTACCTCCCATACAAATACATCATTCCGCCCACTTTAGAAATCGAGTAATAATATCAAAACACCCTACGGGATCGTCCCCAAATTCTGTATTTAGTAAAACTATAACAGGATAAAGTTTTGGAAAAAATTTTAAAAGCCTAGCCACGCCCCTTCTGGTACCTCCCATACAAATCTACCTTTCCGCCCACTATAGAGATGGTGAAATAATATCAATAAATTAAACGTGATAGGAACCAAATTCTCTTTTTAGTAAAGCTATAACAGGATAAAGTTTTGGAGAAAAAAATTGGAAGTCTATCCACGCCCCATCTGGTACCTCCCATACACATCTGGTACCGCCCACTTTAGAAATCGATTAATATTATTAAAAAACCTAACGCGATCGTGCCCAAATTCTGTATTTGGTAAAGTTTAAGCAGGATAAAGTTTTGGAGAAAAAAATTGGAAGTCTATCCACGCCCCTTCTGGTACCTCCCATACAAATGTACCACTCCGCCCACTTTAGAAATAAGGTAATAATATCAATACACTCGACACGATCGTGCCCAAATTCTGTATTTTGTTATGTTATAACAGTACAAAGTTTTGGAGAAAAAATTGGAAGTCTAGCGACGCCCCTTATAGTACCTCCCATACAAATGTACCTTTCCGCCCACTTTAGGGATGTAGTAATAATATCAGTACACCCAACGCAATCGTGCTCAAATTCTGTAATTAGTACAGCTATAACAGGATAAAGTTATGGAGAATAAATCTGGAAGACTAACCACACCCCTTCTCGTACCTCCCATACAAATGTACCACTCCGCCCACTTTCGAAATCGAGTAATAATATCAATATAATAGAAAATTATTTATTTTACTGAGGGTAAGGGTAAATGTAAGTAGGGTTGCCCGACTGAAACTTTCTAACTGGTTTTAATTACAAATCGGTTAATTTCAATAACACAAGACTTAAACAATATCTTATATTGGGTGATGGTATTTACTGAAATTGAACTGACTGAATTGACTGAAATTTCTCTACTATTTTTTTATAATATTTGTCTCCTAACAATATGAAAATCATAACTGAAGAACGATTTCTGTAGCTACGAAATATCTTTAGAACCATATTTTGCCTGATTCACATAGCCAGCTTAATTATAAAAGTCCTCAAAAAATTTCGATATTTTGTTACTTCTCTGCTACTCTAACCACAAAACCATAAAAGGACAATTTTATTAGTAAATTTAATGAGTTTGCTCAAAACCACAAGAAACCAAAAGTTCTACGAAAAGTACACTTAATTTTATTTCTTAATTATAGACTATGTTCATAGTTCTCCTTTTTGACGTTGTTCGTGTTGTTTACATTACCTTGAGTGTCTTTAGTGTTTGTTTTATGTCCATTACAAAGTTTTTTCCCCATTTCTACAGAACGTTTCTTTCGATGTTCTCGCTCTGACAACATTATGAGTTTGATAAATGACTCAAAGTGTATGTCTATTAAAGATGGATGAGGTAATAAAGTTGGCTAATAATAATTATGAAAAGTAGAAGTAAAAGGGTTCCCTGTAAGTTGCGATTAAAAGAATGACAAGGAAATTGAATAGGTAGCCAAGAGAGTTTTTATTTTACATCATTTTTTTTGTTTTTTTCTATTAAACAGAAGGATTGGTTGTCATTAATAAATATTCTTGTGTTGATGTCAGATCTCTCTTGTATTATATGATATGTCAATATAGGCAAGAGTTATCGGTACATATGACAATAACACAATCATAAAAGGACAAATCGTTTAAAAAGTTGCATCTTGTAAATGAGATGATTTCCCTAATCAAACCTGCATTTCCCTATCTATAGACAATAACATTGCTCATTCGCCTCGTAACTGCAACGTTTTAAAATCACTCATACGTCATTAAATACCACCGATTCCTTATATCTGTTGATATGATAATATCTGCGCTCTAAAATAATTTTAATGTTGCTATAAATTTTCACATTCTCCCCTTCATCCCCATCCTATCATTGTCCATTAGTATCCCCTGCCGTTAATAACAGTAATAGAATACAGTTGGGTTGGTAGGAATGCGACAACTAATGAAGCCTTTACCACAATGCGATAGTGTCGGACATTAATTGTGGCAATTAAAAGCTCACTTCGATGCTTGTACAATTTGATGGCCACCACAAATATACAACAGGACACAACACATACGAATACAAGCACACACACAGTTGGCTATACAAATATCAAAAACAATGAATGGCAACACGCAGTTTGATTACAGTTAAACAAACAATGAAATGAAATGGAATGGGCAAAAATGTGCGGTGAACAGTGTTTTGAAAATTAGAATTATTGAAAAGTATTATAGCAGCAGAAGTCATATGAATATAATACTGCTTATGAATGTTGTTATTTTTTCGCCTCACCATTAGGAATGAGGATATATATATCATTTGATATGAGATAATGTGTTACGCATTTAAGGAGACATGTTGATCCCTAGCCGTGTCATAGTGGTTAGAACACGCGACTACCATGCGTGATGTCCGTGGTTCGATTTCCGGCTCCAGTCATCTACATTATTCTTTCATTGCCGGCTCCCTCGATGTTGTCGACAGCAACTACGCAGTATAAGTGTCGAGTCTAGTAAAAGCTTCTCAAACAGTGACGTTCGCATTCGTCAATAAACAAGTAGGTGCCGTTTGTTGTGTGTAAAATAGAAAGCGTGTTAAGTTGCATTCATAAGTTGCAATGGGAAATTATTTTTTTGTAAGTTGATACCTTGTATCTAAACACCAAATACGTTTCAGGACTTTTGAATACGATTGAGCCATGTCCGTCTGTCTGGCTTATGAGCCGGATATGATGATTGTTATATAAATTTAGCTTATTTAATCTATATGTATACTATGATTTACTAATATTATAAAGAGAAGATTTTTGTGAGTTTGTTTGTTTGTATGTAGGCTGCAATCTTCCAAAGTACTCATCCGTAAAAAGTCCGAAAAGGGGAGCTAAAGGTAAAAAAGCGAAAATTGGGGAGCACATTTATTTTAAAAAGGCCCAAATAGGGGATAATACTTGTACTATCACACAAACCAAACGGGTAAAGGTAGTTTCACGAAAATCGGTATGTGCTTGCTTTCTACTGAATTACAGAGCTGGATGATTGAATTTTGTGAAAATTCGTACTTTGGGACCCAAAAAAGGCTTAAAAAGGGATAAAACTGGTACCATCACCCAGATAAAACGTGTAAAGCTATAATCACGAAAATCTAAATGAGCATGCTTCATATAGAACTGTAGAGCTGCACGCAGGGAATTTTTGAAATTCGTACTTTTAGGGCTAAGAATGGACCAAAAAGCACTAAAACTGGTACCATTACTTCAACCAAACTGCACCAGGCAGAATCGCGAATATGTTGATGAAAATCTATTTCATGGAGTAGTTGAACGCTATGTAGGGATTTTTTTTTTACCAATTTCGGCCTATTTTCATAAATGTGGCGATTATTGTAAGAATTGAACGAATTTTTCGAAATACGTACTTTTAAGGGCACAAGGCACAGAAAGGGGTAAAATTGGTACCATAAACCAGACCAAACTGTTAATGAATATTGGCATGCATTTTTATTTTAAAGAGTAGTAGTGCGATACTAAGACAGTTTTGGAAGCTCTAATTTGGGCAGTAGACATGAGTGTGTCATTACTTACTTACTTAGCTGGTACTTCTATGCAATCCCAGTGGATTATATACCGCACGTAGAAAAATATTATAAGCGCCTCGATCTTCTGCGCTTCTTCTCCAGTTAGTCACACCGAGTTCTGTAAGGTTCTCAGTAACCTGGTCTTTCCAACGGAGTTTTGGCCGCCCTTTTCTGCGCCGTCCATCGAGTTCATTGTCGAAGACTTTTCAAGCTGGAGAATTTTCGTCCATGCGTACAACATGACCTAGCCAACGCAGCAGTTGCACCTTAATGCGTTTGACCACGTCAATGTCAGTGTACAGCTCGTACAGCTCATGATTCATAAGACGCCGATACTCTCCGTTAACGATGATGAGCCCATATATTTTATGGAGTATTTTTCTCTCGAATACTGCCAGAACCGATTCATCCGCTTGTGTCATAACCCAGGATTCTGAGCCATACACTAGGACAGGTAGAACCAGTATCTGGTATAGCTGGAGTTTTGTTCGTCGAGAGAGGGCTCTGTCATTAAATCGCTTGCTTAGTCCGTAGTAGCATTTATTTGCAAGCAGGATTCTTCTCCGGATTTCTAGGCTGACATTATTTTCTCTGTTGATGGCGGAGCCTAGGTAGACAGAATCATCTACCACCTCGAAATTATAGTTGTCAACGTTCACGCAGTTTCCCAAACGAGTTGATTCTTTGTTCGTTGAAACTAATAAGTTCGTTTTGTCCTCGTTCACCGTTAGGCCCATTTTCGCTGATTCCTTCTGTATACCTGAGAATGCTGCAGTCACATCCCGCAGTTTTCGACCGATGATGTCTACGTCATCACCGTCCATCTCATTTCCTGTATGGCGGTGATGTCAGGCTTGTATTTGTCGAGGACATCCGCTAGTTGGATAGAGGCACCATCTCTGTAAAGAGTTCGGACATTCCAGGTGCATATCCTTAAATCATGGTCCTTATATCGTTTGCGGGGGTCGTCAAAATTTGGGGGGGTTCTTGTTTTATTTATTCTCCGTGTTTTCATAATAAATTTTGTTTAAGGAGAGTGGCTTATTAGGCTACCGCTCCCGATCCTAGTTTCTTGGGGCTGCCAAAGCCACTAGGAGAGCCTGTGTTGAGCTTCAGTAACTTCTGTTACCTACTTCCTAAGACGCATCGGTGGTAGCATGCCGATTAGGTTACTCAACGTTTCGCCTTCTAACTCTAGCTAACTTTTAAGCGGTTGCTTTAAAGTCATTGCCCAGGGAATACTTGGTCTAAGACCGGAAGTAGTTAGCTGCTTGGACAGTGCCGCAAAGGAATCGATTCTGGTCACTCCCAAGTGAGTGACAATCAGTAACTTTCAGCCTCTGGGCAAAGTCCCATTCCCCAATGGGCCTATATCTCCCACACAAAATTAGCTATTGTTTAGAAAGTTAATATTTCTCCCACAACAACGAAACGGAATATTGGAGGAGATATAAGTTTTGTCAGTTTAATTATCTTGCAATAGTAGACAAATCCTAAAAAACTTTCATTTTTGCCGAAAAACCTTAATTTTCGTATGGAAGTTACCCCATGCAAATAACCGAGTTCACCCTTATAGTTTTGCACACATCCCTTATTTTAAGTAAACAGAGTCTATCCCTCTCAGTCTCTACTGTTTAGCTGTTGCTAACAATGTTCCTAATAATAAATGTTATTTTTTATTTGATCTCAATTATGTTTGCATACATCAAATTTTTGTAAACACTGTGTCCTATACGACAATTTTAATCAGCAACGACACTGTTTATTTATAATTTCAACTTAAATGTTAGATAAGCAAAACAAACGACAGAGTTCATGCTGCCATTTAATTTGTATTACGCATGCTACAATGAAATCATGTAGCGTTATACATACATACTGGTTGGATAATACAAATAAAGAAATGTTAAATTTGCAATAGCTCGAAAATTGTATTGCAATAAGAAAGCGCATGGAGTACAAGTATTTTAGGACATTATTTCATGAGTTTTAAGACGATTGAGTTATATCTATCGTCTGGTTGATAGAAATGTACCCAAGATTACCTTCGTACATATTTGCAAATGATCTTAAAACTTTGTTCAGTCATTTCCTACTCAAACCATAGCTATGCATAAAATAAGACTAAATTGTCCGCCATTTCATTCAATTCGATTACTTACTAATTAACTTAAGTGGCCCATTACAACTTACGAACGTGTTTCATAAATTTGAGGCCTGAAGTATTAAAGAATTCCACTCTCTTCGGTCTTCTGCGTGCGTTCTCCAATTAGTCCTACCAGATGGTGGCACGTCACCTACCACTTGGCCCTTCCAACGAAGTTTGGGTTTCCTGCTCTGCGCCGTCCTTCAGGTTCGCCTTCAAACACCTTTCTCGCTGGAGCATTTATATCCATCCTGGCAACATGCCCCAGCCATCGTAGTCGTTTCATTCTGACTCTTTTAGCTACGTCGATGTAGCGGTAAAGCTCATATAGCTCATGGCTATATATCATCGGCATAGGCTAATGGTATGTGGCTCTTGTGGAATATAGGGCCAGACATGTTGACACTAGCCTTTCTCATCATCTTCTCCATAACTATATTAAATAGTGTACTAGGCAAGATATCACCCTGCCTGAGACCTTTTTCCGTGTTGAGTGGTTCAGACTGATCTCTCCGAATCGTAACCGAGGATGTGGTGTTTTCCAAGGTACATCTGCAAAGTCGAATCAGCTTTGCAGGCGTCCTATAGCCTATTCTTTATCGGAGAGAGAGTTCATGAGTTTTTTCCAGGATTTGTCGTAAGGTTAATATTTGATCCATCGTAGATTTACCAGGGATACAGCCGCATTGATATAGTCCAATTAGTTTTTCTACAATTGGCTCTAAAGGCATTCACACAATATGCTTAAAACACCTTGTATGCTGGTAATAGGCTTATTCCACGGTAGTTCTTACATTCACTACGATCTTCTTTCTTGTATATGGAACATAACAGACTGAGACTCCAATCACCGGGCATGCTCTCCTCTAGCCAGATGTTCTCCATTAGCTAATGCATTATCCTAATCGCTCCTTCCCGCCAGCCTTAAACAATTCAGCAGGGAGACCATCAGCTCCAGCAGCTTTGTGGACAGTTAATACCATCGTCATGGATTGGAGCGGGGTTTTCTGGACTGGTGTCCGTATCCAGTAAATTTCTGAAATGATCTCTCCATATCTTCAGAACTGTACCCGGGTCCGTCACTAGCTGGCCATCGCTGTCCTTGCGGGAGGGCAACCCAGTTGCACACATTCTCGCCTTAACTTTCTGGTGGAATTTTCGGGATTCCTCTCTACTTCGAAGCAACTCTGTGCACTCATTCTGTCTCTTCTTCAGCTCATTATTTTTCCGTCTAAAAAGACGAGTTACCGCTCGTCTCTTCTCCCTGTGCCGTTCACGAACAGCTCGCGTTGTAATTGGCTGCTGTTTCGCCCTATATGCAGTATCCGTCTCTATCGTGGCATTGCGACATTCAGCATCGTACCAGGTATCTTCTTGAGACGGCTTTAAATACCCAAGTGCGCTTCTCGCAGTCCGTTCTGTGGAGTCGGCTATATATTGGCACTTCGAGGTTATATTATCAGGGGATGGATCATTCCGCAGCAGTTGAGTTAGGTGGTTAGAGTAGGCGTCCGCTACCTCTGTGGTCCGCAGTTTACCGATGTCCGGCTTTCGTTGTGCCTGGTTACGTACGTTTTTCGCCATGCTTAGCCTTGTGCGTACCTTAACTGCGGTAAGGTAGTGATCGGAGACAATGTTCGCACCCCTGATCAGTCGTACGTCAAGAACAATCGATGCGTGCCTTTCATCGACTACCACGTGATCTATCTGATGCCTCGTCAATTGATCTGGAGATAACCATGTTGCCTTATGAATATTTTTATGGTCAAATCTAGTGCTGCTAACTACCATATTTCTTGCCGCATCAGTCTGATGCCATTGTTCGACGTTACGGTGTACAGACTGAACAGACGATGGTAGGCTAAAATGCGTATGTTAATTATATACCTATATATTATCACAGTACAAAAGTAGCAGTCAGATAATCTGACAGATATAGATATAAGGGTTATTTGAATGGGTGGATAACATAGTCCTTTGATTTATCGACATACCATCTTTTTATCAAAGATGGCTAGGGAATAATTAGTACAGAAATAAGACCCTTTTTCTGCTTGCTCTTTTCCATATTTAATCCTCAACTTAGCCATGAGGGTAACAAATGCGCGGGTGAATATCTTCCACAGAGTCATGATCAGGTATAGAACAAACTTCTCTGGTCAATTCATTACATCCATAGATTTTAGTCCACCCAACTTATCCTTACAGTTCCTCACCAACTTTGATTTTCACACAGTTATAATTAATCTCCGCGGATTCCTATAAGCCTTTTGGCTTTCCCCTACCAAAGTAGTAAAGTGGATGGGGCTATGGTCTGAGAAGAAAAATTTCCCAGAGACCCTCCAATCCCTAACAATGGAAGTGTTCCTATTTGTCAAGGTTATGTCAATAAAAGCATGTTACTTACTTTACGTAATAACAGCATCGCTGTTTTTTTTTTGTATGTCGGTTTATTCCAACGTTACAAATCTTAAATCCAATCTTAAGCCGCGTACCTTGTGCGCTGTTGTAAAGCCACAGCTGGGACGGTTCAGATTTTTGTAAGGCATATAGACAGAGGACGGCATCAGTTTCATACTGCGCTTGTCCTCTAAATACACCGTCGTCATATTACCGCTACTGAAATCTGGAATAAGAATTATGTTGATTCCCTAGCTACAATACAGGTTCTAACTCTTTAAGGCGTGTTTGTCACAAAAAGCCTATAGCTGTCGTCTTCCAAGTCCCTGACAAATCAGGGTTCTTGGACTAATGCTACACCTACACTGTGGCTCATGAGGGTAGTAAGTAAATTTTTCGGCATCAGTTAAACATTGATGCAAATTATACTGCACAACTCGTAGCTCCTCTCATCCTACCCTCTTGAGCAACCAGTAGGGACAAAGTGTCCACATTGATTGACAGACGGAAATCCAATTCCCCATCCTCAGAACATGCACCGAGAAGATTTCATCCAAGGGACGGGTTTTGAAGGAGAGATTCTGTTTCGACAATCGCGACCTTCGTCATTTTAATATGCGGTGGAATCCGTAGTGATCTGCTGAAGTGGAACCCTAGATCTGAGAACGACTTCCAGTCTGGCGCCAGGCCAAAGTTCACCACAACTATTTACCTTGCTTGTGAGAAATTGTACCTCTTGACTCCCTTTAAACAGTACACATCCAGGAAGCTTACCTGATCTGATACTGAAAAATGCCGTATGATAATCCATCTCTCATTATACCCTCTTGAGCCACCAGTAGCGACAAAGTTCCCGTATCGATTGATAGTCGGAAATCCAATCACCCATGGCACCGAGAAGATTTCCTCCCAAGTACCGGTGTAGAAGGAGGGGTTTTGTTTTGCCAACAATCGCGATCTCCGTCATCCCCAAGTGCGTTGGAATCCATGCCGTATCGATCTGCCGAAATAGAAGCACAGATCTAGAAACGACTTCCATCACCATAAGTATTGACCTTGCTGTTGAGAAAATTGACCATCTTCTCATTTTTACTTTCAATAGTTTTGACTCTCTTCAACCAATACACATCACCTGATCTGTGCTTATACTGTGATCGACCATACTCACAGTTAACTTCTCATTAAGTGCTGTCCAGTTTATTATGCTAATTTTCCCCTCGGGATTAGCCCTGTCCACCACAGACACATGAAGGGAAGGAATGACTGGGATCAACCATACTCACAGTTAACTTCTCATTAAGTGCTGTCCAGTTTATTATGCTAATTTTCCCCTCGGGATTAGCCCTGTCCACCACAGACACATGAAGGGAAGGAATGACTTCAAAGATTGTTTGTATCATTGGGGGCTTCGCGCATTTGTTTTCTTTGCCTGACAAGCTTAGTGTATTGCCCGTCCATAATCGCTGCCGATGATCGAGGAGCCGTAGACTTACTGTCCACAGCGGCGTTGCTGAGCAGGGTGCAATAGCTACAAAAGAGTCTGATAGGTTATGCTCTCTCCCTCAGACTTCCTTCGAATATGTGTGGTGTCCAATAGAGAACCCTCTATTACCGTATCCTCGATGTCCTCTTCCGACAGGGGAAAACTAAGCCGATTCCACGCAATAAATATTTCTAAAACAGGACACTCTTATTTTGTGCCTCGATATTTTGAACTCCTCCCAAGTTTATTGGGGCATGCTGCAGCATGAGTTCTTCATACTGTTCCAGGATGGATGATTGACGACGGTTATAATTTTCATGAGAGTGGAGGCACCCAGAGCGCCGAACTTCTGAGATTCAATTTATTATTACACTTCAATTAGGGTGCTTAGCAGCCGCTGAAGCCTCACGTGCATTGCGTCAACTTCTATGCCATCCATGCAACAGCCAATGTGTATTATTTTCAACTTAACATATTTTTGCGTCCGTATACACGTCCGTCGTCTGCATGTGGATGATTGTGTCAACCGGTTGTTTTTTTCACTCTTCATCCATTGAATTTCGCCTAGTCTCACTTTAGGCCAAAGAGAAAAACGATTTGGATTTGAGGATAAAGGAAGGCTAGCTA
The DNA here is from genome assembly GCA_964034835.1 of Muscina levida. NCBI lineage: Eukaryota > Metazoa > Arthropoda > Insecta > Diptera > Muscidae > Muscina > Muscina levida. Next base: position 38,930,984 of record OZ035881.1, on the reverse strand, counting down.
ACCGACATTTTGTCTAACGACTTCCTTTTTGCAAAATGGTCTATATTTCTCCCAGAGAGAGGCAGGGGTACGACTTAATGTGTGATAGTGTTGGGTGTAAAGCGTTTTTGCCACAATTTAGGTTTCAGATTCCCAACTCTTGTCGTGTAACATCCATAGGGTCTTGTTGGATTGGTGTTTTTTTTTCTTTGTATCTAAATTGAACGAATGGATATAGGGGCTTTTGCATTTCTATTTCCCCTACGTTGCTGTTGTCGTTTGCGTTTAGATCGGAGTATTTTTTTCTGGTTTCGTGACCAAACGGAAATTACAACGACAGTGGCAATTACATTGTTGCATGACACAAATAGTGTTGCAAATGCTATAAAACACTAGACGACGGTACCAGCCAACAAACACGCATACTGTTGGCTCTACAGGAAGGACTCATACAGACGTAATAACATTACAGCACTAACACTTACAAACAAATACTAACTTCTTCACTCTTACATGCAGTCAGTGGGGTCCTCTTTGTGTATTTCTGTAGTGCTTCATATGTTCTCGTCGTTTAATAACAAAATTAGATTTTTGTATACGAGTACTTGTTTCAACATATTTTCCCCCCCTTCCATCCCTTGTTAACCCTGTTGTTAGTTTTCTTTCTGTTGTTTGTAAGAGAAGCCAAATACGTTTTTGTCGCTCTATGTGTGTTTGCTGCTGGCTTGTCCTGTTTGCAGAATGTGTTCGTTATTTGTTAGATAAATACCAAAGAGGTCCTTTTAATTGATGTTGTGTCATAAAAATGTTTTAAACAACATTTAATTGTTATCAAACATGTTGTAACATTAACAACCAACACTATGGCAATTCGACCAACAGTGGCTATGACGGTTTGGCAATTATGGTAGTGTAGCTCTAACCGGACTTTGAAATTGTCAAATTTTAATGTTGTATGAACAGCTTTAAAATGAAAGATCTTATGGTAACTTTTATGTTCGAGACATTAAGAGTTGTTGTGAGGAAATGTAGTGGAAAAATATTTGAAATACATTACTTAAGTTGTTGTAATAGTGGTAGTGAAATGTACATCAATGCTCTTTATAGTTATAGCATTTTGATGTGTAATAAGTTGCTAGAGTTCAGTAAAAGAGCAATTAAATATTTTAGTGTTACTGGCAGCTCGAAGTAGGGAATGACAAGAAAACACAAATCGTTTAGTTTGAGGTGGTATGCTTTGCTTAAAGCTGTTGAATAACAGCTAAGAACTATAGACATAATATCAGATGTAAAAATGTCACAATGTATCCATATGTACCTAAAAGATATCCTTTACGCAGGAGATGCCTACTTACCAACCAATAATCGTAGTAAGGATGTGATAGCCTAGCAGTTACAATAGTATAAGAATTGTACAACAAAAAATTAAATACTATACATAATTAGACTGCTAGCTTGGCGGATAGGACAGTTTTTATCAATGAATTGCTACACGCAGAAAACAATCTAAATCCTTAAGTTTTTCACACAACGCGGATCTATCGTCGCACTTTAACAACGCTTTAACCTGGTCCACCTACTGAAGTTTTAGTACCCCCATTGTATGCGCCCATCCATTCTAGAATGAGTTTTTCATCTATTAGCATAACAAATCAACATATTAAATGCGCTTGACTGTGCCGTTGTCGTTTATACAGCTTTATACAGATCATTATTTATAGGACTTCTCTACTCTCTGTTCATTATGATGGGTCCAAACTTATTATGGAGTATTTTTCTCTATAGGATTATTACAAAAGATTCACCCACTTGTGTCATTATCAGTGTCTGGTACAGCTTGATGTTTGTTTATCGAGAGAGGAGAACAAAAGTCCTTCTCTATCTGCTTCTAAGAGCTTCTCCTGTTATTTTTCGACTGATACCCCGTGGGGTGTATGACGGGCTTTAACAAATTCGCCTCAATCCTAGATAACTTGCTAATTTACTAACCTGCCAAACCCTTAAACCCTCTAATTGTTTTGATGAGTTCCACTTCACGACCACATCTTATAACTCTGAGATATGCCGCGAAAATGCCTATCACTCTGGCCAAAAGCTGTCAATGTGTGGAAAAAATTATAGTTTTTCTCGAAGAGAAATACCAGGTGTTTGAATCGATCTCTAATGGCATTTGTTTGCTCCCCAATTCTAAAGGTAGGAATGAAACTTCTTGATCTGCGATACAAAAATATTTCTAGCTTTTGAACATCAGGCCTACGCTCTTAGCGGCATTTAGTTTGAGCTTCCGACGTAATAATATCCTGATAATACTTCCAAAAAGGAGTTCAGTCTTGAATTCACCGCACGTGCTCAAGTTTTTGAAGCTGCGACAAGGATGTCATCACCCACTGGGGTAGCGGAATGTCACTAACAAAGATGTTACTACGCATCGGACCCAGAAGTGAGAGCCCTGAGTTACGCCTGCTACGAGTATAACATGCCTTGCTCTTGAGAAGTCTTCTTCAACGTGAATAACGGAGAAAATACCCTATAATCCTACTCAGGGCCCTAGTAAAATCCAGGCTGACACCTATGATTACATTTCGTCTTTTTAATACCCTGGAGACATGGGTCCCCAGTGACATTAAAGCATGAGACATGGAAATTCCCCTTTTAAAATGTTCTTGTTTTGTATCCCTAAGGATCTCCACATCGTCCGCAGCAAAATCTTCTCTAAAATATTGCCTTAGGGCAATAACATTGGCAACGTTCTAAAGCCATCTCAGTGCCATCTCACCAATTTTTGAATAGGAACCGTTATCGACCCCAACAATTTCACCGGGTAAACATAATTGTCCATTGAAATACATATGAATGACGACCGGGATATCGCCGGCCCATTGGACCTGCCTTTGGTCGCCGTTTCAAGTTGAACTCTATGAGCTCGGGTACCAGCCTCCACCTGCCCACATCTCCACGAATGGATCCATCAGAAGTACATTCGTCATCAATAGTAATGATTGGTGTTTTGTTGTTAATATGGTCCGTGGTCTCAATAATAACTTCCACCTACCTAGTCTCGCCATTAGACCCTGGCTGGCAGCTATGGATACATTTCGTGTGTTGAATACCCTGGAGACATGCGTGCCCAGTGACATTATAGCATGAGACATCGTATCTCCCCTTTTAAAATCGATTTTATTATCCTTAAGGGTCTTCAAATCGGTGTACTGACATTTCACCCAATGTCATTTCTCCCAATACCAAAAATGACATATCGCCCCCCCTCTCTCTGCCACCTGAACTAAGCCGCCTTTTCTTCGGGGAATGACTTTTCAAGTAATAAGAAGGCTTGGTGCAAGTGGTACAGAGAGGGGGTGGCGGACGCACTCATTTTCTTTTCTTTTATTCCACCTTTGTCTAAAAAAATCTAACTTTAACCCACTGTATACAAAAATTGTGACGTAGTGGAGCAAAATGGAGTTTAGGGTTTTATTACTGAGGTCAAATGCTATCGTTTGATATTGGTTTAGTTCACTCCCGAAAAAGAGCCCTGCACTGTTTGCTCAAAAATAGACTTTTTAACATTTCATTTTGATTTTATTTTGTAACGTTTGACTCGTAGAGGTTATTTGTCTTCGGTGACTCTTAGTGAAATTTCCCGGAGAATATTTCTATCGACGATTCTAATCCTTGACCTCCGCCAAAGTTGACTTTTAAACAGTTTTTCAAAATTGGGCCAAAAATGTACCATACGGGTGGGAGCTAGAGGGTTAAAATGTTTCGAGAAAATGTTCCCCTGATTGTTTTAATATAGGTCTCCGAAGACATGAAATACCCCAAACGTATTTTTACAGATGATTTTTCATATTCATTGATTCAACTTTTGACAAAAAATATCAAAGTTTAAACCACTGTAAAAATAATTTGTGACGTAGTGGGGCTAAATGGGGTTTAGGGTTTTGTTACTGAGGTCAAATGCTATCGTTTGATATTGGTTTGGTTCACCCCCGAGACCATGACCATCGAATTGTGTCATAGTGTAATTTGCTTTTATAATACAAATGCTTTTAAATAAACGCCATCACTGTAATTTCAATTAACGAATACCGTTTTTTTCTCTTTTCAGGTAAGAAATATTCATAGTACAGGTATGTAAACTGTACATTGTACAGTCGTCCAGTCCAGCATGGCTGAATTGTATCTACTGGTTGCAAATGGCTTCATTTACTATAAGTTTAAACAACTATCGGAACAAAACATCCATACCAAGAATATGTGTCACTTTGATATTAGTAGATGTCTGACTAGTAATGCTAATATATTCAATTGCAAACATCCTATCAGCAATGCAATTCTATGTTTGCTTCCAAAAGTTATAAGCTTATTTATCCTTTTTCATTTAACCCAAATTATTTACCAAATTCTCTAAATCATTAATGAAAGTATGCATCAACTTTAACCCCCGCTCTCAGATTCCATGAAAATCTGATGTTAATCTCTTATAACGTGCTAAGAAAGTACTTTCTCTTTTAGCCAAACTCATTCACACAAGCACAAACAGTGGTTAGAATATCTTTTAGTTAACATCCCAGCTGCGAATTTAGCAAGGCCTTCTGCAAGCAGGCATGCAACAAGGCCGTCTGAGACATTCAAACATCACGTCTTTAAAGCCTTGTTTTCACATGCCAGAAAACATGCCTTCTCCCACCTTTTTGAAGTATTCACAGTACATATTCACTCCATTCTTTAAAGACGACAACTGCAACCTTCTTTAAGAAGGAAGAATCAAAGTTTTCGATGATTTGTTATTTCAACATTTCGTGTGTATACACATTCCGTCTACGTTCTCATAGAAGGCATGAGAAGAAAAGTCAACGAGAAAGGTGTTTGTGAGTTTTTCTTAAACAGTTTATGATTAGTTTCAGTCACATAATTCGCTGACTAACAATCGCTAGATAGTGAGTTTAATCTTCAGCAAGGTTTACTGCCGTGTTAGTTTAGAGAGAAATATATAGAAGTGAGAAACATCTAAAAATATACTAAACAATTTGAGGGTGACTTACTTTTTCATGTGTTCGCAGTTCTTCCATCAGGCCTTCTTATAGGAAGCTACGATGGAAGGCCTTGCCTTCAAACGACACTCTATGATATTTGGAAAGGAAGAGGGGATGCAGAGCACAGATCCACTGATTGCTTTTGAAGGCGTTCTATAAGGCCTTCTAGGTCCTTCCTCTCACCGCTGGGATTATATGTATATGATAGAGTTGGCATACATACATGTGTCTATGTCTCTTTCTTTTTTATACCAGCATGCGAAAGTGTTTGTGAGTGAACGTTGTTATATTTGTCTGTGTCTAGTTTTTGCGATTTAGACTTCCGAAAAGCTGAAATCTTAATTAAGATTGATATGCTTATGTGTATGGTCGCTGTAACATACTTTCTGTTTGTATAATATAAAAGTGTTAGAGTGTATATGAAGGAATTTCTATATTTTGGCATATAGTATACACTATTGCCATAGTTAAGATTGCGTGGTTTAAAAGTGTTATTTTTGTTGTTGAATTTTTTTTCTCAACATTGTCCTACCTACTCCAATTTCTGTAAAAATACGACCTTTGTCGAGTTCAATGTGTCAGTTAGACGTCAGTCATTAAGTATCTTTAGAGTCTTTTTAGTTATTTTGTTTACCTATAATTATGTAGCAGAACAGCAAAACGAATAGAGCACAACAATTCGAAAGATCCACAAATTCATAATACGTTGCACTTGAATTGAAATGTTTTTCCAGCTAAAGTTTACCCAGGCAACAACTGTCAATAATAAATAAGTTACCAGGATAAGTTAATTGACTAACGATGACCTACAATTTTTATCAGTACTAAGGCCAAATGCCACTAATTTAAAGGGGGTAATTATTGATTCGAAGTGAATTAAATATTTAAACCGAAGGTCATTTAAAGTTTTTTTTTCTAACTTTTAGTCAATAGTAGAGGTCACTTGTCATTTGAGTACATTTGGAACTAAGTAGATAAATGTTCAGTAATATTTTGCACATGGATATTAATTTAAGAGAGAAAATAAGTGGAATATGAAGGGAAAGGAGTCCTTTCACAATAATTCCATAGGTTATCTTTGGCATGACAAATTTTTAGGTGTGATATGGTGTTCCGTAAGTAAAGCAGATCCTGAAAATAATTATATTTTATTTGTAATGTTCTTATCGTCTCTTAAACTATACTATGGGGTCTTCTATACTCAAGTTGACCAATTTAAAAAGTCCTACAGAAATGTTTTATAGCTACCTGAATCTGAAGATACTCACTGTTACATCAATAGGATACATTGGAATAACCTTTGACATTGAGATCCTATACGAATGCTGGTTTGAGAATATCCGACCGAAAGATGCAAATCCCCAAAATAGCGCCCAAATATGACAATAGCCCTGAGGAGTGGAGTGAGATCCTGAAAAGAATTATATTTTATTTGTTATGATTCAATCTTGAGGAGAGAAGTGAAATATTCAATTAACATAACATCATCTGTAATGGGATGTGAAGCGAAACTTTGTGTTATGTAGTGTTTCTTCAAACACATATTACTAGTTTGAAAGACGATTCAAACTAGAAAGACGAGAAGATGAAACTAAGAAAGTTTCAGTAGGGCATCCCGACTTACATATACCCCTCACCCTCAGTAAAACATAAAATGTTCTATCTATACTTCTTAAAAAAACGTAATTTCCCTTTGCACCCCATGAACGAGGTATGGGATAGTTTCTCGCGTTATTGTGAAATAACACGCTTTCTATTTTTAGATTCACAACTAACGGTACCTACTTGTTTATCGACGAATGCAAACGTCACTGTTTGAGAAGCGCCGATTGACTCAACACTTAATACTGCGAAGTTGATGTCAACAACATTCGAGGGGAGCCGACGATGAAAGAACAATTTTTTTTTAGATGACTGGAGCCAGGTTTGGACCTGCGATCTCCCCCATGGTAGTCGCGTGTTCTAACCACTATGCCACGGCCGGTTCTATAATATTGATATTGGTAGGCGCGTTCTAACCACTATGCCACGGCCGGTTCTATAATATTGATATTATTACTCGATTTCTAAAGTGGGTGGAGTGGTACATTTGGAGAAACCAGCTTACTAAATACAGAATTTGGGTATAATCACGTTAGGTATTTTCATAATATTAATCGATTTCTAAAGTTGACGGTACCAGATAGGTATGGAAGTAGTCGCGTGTTCTAACCACTATGCCACGGCCGGTTCTATAATATTGATATTGGTAGGCGCGTTCTAACCACTATGCCACGGCCGGTTCTATAATATTGATATTATTACTCCATCTCTAAAGTGGGCGGAGTGGTACATTTGTATGGGAGGTACCAGAAGGGGCGTGTCTAGACTTCCAGATTTTTTCTCAAAAAGTTTATCCTGTTATAGCTTTACAAAGTACAGAATTTGGGTACGATCACGTTAGGTCTATTAATAATATTGAAATCGATTACTAAGTGGGCGGTACCAGATAGGTATGGGAGGTACCAGAAGAGGCGTGTCTAGACTTCCAATTTTTCCTCAAAATCTTTATTCTGTTATATCTTAACAAAATACAGAATTTGGCACGATCGTGTCGAGCGTATTGATATTATAACTCCATCTCTAAAGTGGGCGGAGAGGTACATTTGTATGGGAGGTACCAGAAGGGGCGTGTCTAGACTTCCAGATTTTTTCTCAAAAAGTTTATCCTGTTATAGCTTTACAAAATACAGAATTTGGGTACGATCACGTCAATTCTATTAATAATATTAATCGATTTCTAAAGTGGGCGGGCCCAGATAGGTATGGGAGGTACCAGAAGAGGCGTGTCTAGACTTCCAATTTTTTTCTCAAAATCTTTATTCTGTTATAGCTTAATATAATACAGCATTTGGGCATGATCGCGTTAAGTGTATTGATATTACTACTCCATCTCTAAAGTGTGTGGAGTGGTAATAGGTCTATGTAAAATATTAATCGATTTCTAAAGTGGGCGGTACCTGATGTGTATGGGAGGTACCAGATGGGGTGTGGCTAAACTTCAAATTTTTTCTCAACAACTGTATCCTGATATAGTTTTACTAAAGAAAGAATTTAGATACGATCGCGTTGGATTTATTGACATTATTACTCCCTCTTTAAAGTGGGGCGGAAAGGTACATTTGTATGGGAGGTACCGGAAGGGGCGTGGGTTGACTTGCAATTTTTTTTCCCAAACTTTATCCTGTTTAAGGTACGATCCCGTTGGGTGTATTAATATTATTACTCGATTTCTAAAGTGGACGGAATGCTGTATTTGTATGGGAGGTACAGTAAGTAGTTTTGGGAAAATATTAGCTTGTACAAAATTTTAAAACATTTTGTTTGCGTCTTTCGAAAGTTATCGTGCGCACCAGCCCGACAGACAGACGGACATGGCTCAAACGACTTAAAAGTCATGAATCGAATTTGGTTCAAAGAAACCAAGGGTCTAAAGTGACTCCTTCTATGTTTACACTTTTGGGTCATATCAAAAGATACATATCCTCCTACCCGTAGGGTGAGGGTATAAAAACAGTCTAAAGCATAACCAAATTTCTACTTCTCTTCTTAATTGGCAGCAGCAACAGAAATTCAACGTGTCTAAGCCAGCACATTTGGTCTATTTCATTTTGGTCGTATTCTCGTCGTTAACGTTGATGTTTCCAAATATTTTGCGGAGTATTTTTCACTCGAAGACTTTTAGAATAAACGCGCTTGACTACGTCGATGTCATTATACAGCTAGTGTTTCATTCGACGACGACACTCGCCGTTATCGATGATGGGTCCAAATATTTTTCGAAGTATTTTTCTTTCAACGACTCGCAGAACAATGATATCTATATCATCGGCATACGCGAGCAGCATGTGGCTTTTGTTAAAGATGGTACCAGTCGTGCTTACTGCTGCCTTCCGCATGATCATTTTTGCCAATTTTTACTGAAGACTTCGTGTCATACCGTAAAGTCGTATTAGCTTCGCGGGAATACCAAACTCAGCCATAGCATCTACCAATTTCTGTCGTATCGGACAGTCGAATGCAATCATTGGGCATGCATTCCTAAACCAAATCATGTTATTGAGCTGGTGCATGCATGTTGCAAGCTCATCGCCGCCGGCAATCCATCGGTTCACGCAGCTTTATTATTTTTAAGCCTTGCGATCGCCGTGATACTACTCCGTCGATCGAGTAATATCGAAAGTGTGCCCTCCATATTTGCAGCACACTCTGAGTGTCCGTGA